>CM076668.1:7877637-8099077 GCA_038496675.1 Rachycentron canadum
GTGGGGGGGGGTGGGGTGGGGGGGGGCATATGGATGGATAAGGAGGGAAAAAGAGATGGAGTGGCAAGGTGTGATGTGCGGTGACCCGAACTCTGCCATAAACTTGGAGGTACGCTTCAGCAGCTTTGAAGGAAGAGAGAGATATAAGCTGTCCTTGGCCACTGGCTCTGTGGCCGGCTGTGTGGCAGGCCAGAGGTCAGAAGGTACACACAGTAATGCATATGGCATCGTCAGCACTGCAGATGGTCATGAAGGAGTATCCTCTACAGGCACACTTCTGCTCACATACAAAACATCTTTACAAGTTTTCAAATTATAAGATGGACCTGCGCTACAGCATCGATACAGATATCTCAGTGATGACAGGAGGGATTGCTGTGACATTTTGTACAGAGATTCATGATGAAACCCACTGACTCTGGTTGGACCCTTGATATTTCCTCTAGTGCCACCATGAGGCTGACATCTGTTTAAAGTGAAATCTTCTGATAGCCACCGTGTGCACTGCCATGACAACTACTGAAAGGCATTGTACTACTGAAAGGTGTTGTACTCGCAGCTTTTATAGTTGTACAAAAAAGAATGAGAAAGAAGACAACAACACAATCCCACCCATCCAACAGCGTGCAGTAGGAACCAGGCGTGAGTTGGGGTCCACTCCCAATTTTGCCCCGGGCCTCCTTGTGGGTTAATCTGGCCCTGACTAAATAAACCATCACATCAAGGCATAGAGCCAGGAGTTTGTAGGCACAAGGGAGTTGATGTTGACATCTGATAGCCAGCAGGTACTCATGCTCGGAAAGCAAAGCAGAATAAAGGGTAACGCAGCATGGCCGAATGCTCATATTCAACAATTGTTTTGGTTTATTTTATATTTATTTTATGTTCTGTGGTTTCTAATTGATTTGCTGGAAATAAACTGATATGTCCAGTAAACTGTAGTTTCTTATGACAGTTTCTATAACAGATGTGTAATGTGAAAAACAGCATTCAATGGCTACACTTACAATTAAATCCAAATCATAGCCAGCATAACCTTCTTTTGACAAAATTAGCGTAAAATGTAGTTAGAGTGCTGATTGTACCACAGCAGGTCATGATGCATGAATGTAAAATGGGTCTAAAGCCATTTTTTAAAGAAATTCACCTGAAAATCAACTTTTAACTGTACTAGCATTTGCTGTTCTAACCACATGTACTGTCACAGGACACGTGACACTGTGTCTACTTCTTTCTCAATCACAAATTTTCCAAGAAACCTCCTCCTCCTCCACAAATAATCAATAAATTAGAGCACATGTAAAATTAGGTATAATTTTTCTTATGTTCTCAAAATATGTCATGTTTATCTTAACTTCGAAAGACTGGAATCAACATTATTGGGTCACAAGTTACCAAAACTCAGGCCAGTAAACAAGTGCCTTGATTTGCTTAGAACTGGGCACTGTGCCATAAACAAAACAAATGAAAGGCTAATGCAACAGAGTTGAGCTGTTAATGCTGTTTGTTCGGAGTAAAGAAAGCAAACTGCAGGGGTGATCTTTCTGGAAAAAGGGAGCATCTTGTCGAGCTTTGTCCCTACATGACTTAGCAGAATATGAGATGCACAGAGACAACACTATGTGGAGCTGTCAGTCAGCCAGGTGTGTATTGACAGAGCCTCCATGGAGCAGGCCGGGGACACAGGTAGCCCCTGAAGTGTCTCAGTCAAAGTGAAGGGAGAATGGAGGGGGTAAAGAGGTGGAGGTGGGGGTGAGATCGGGGGAGGCAGAGAAAGATGTTATCACTTCCATCTCCTCCTCTGTGTTGGTGTGAAGGGAGTCGCTGAAAACAGATGACCTACATTCTCTTTGAGACAGACTCCAGCAGCGAGGCCTCCCCGCATTCAGAAAAGACAGGGTGAAGAATGGAGAGGCACGGGTTTGCACAGTTTGGCATGGCAGACATGAAAAGGTAGAGACGCAGACATACATAAGAAAACAGGGAAAGTTTTGACGGTAATCCTCTTCGACTCTTCTTTCCTTTCCTCTCCAGCGGTTATATAAAACACATCTAGAATTCTGTTCTATGCACATCAAAGAGCCTGCACCGCTTTGCAATCTGCATATATGATGCGTCCAGGGAACAGCAGGAGGGGTGTGTGTGTGTGTGTGTTTCTGGGAGGACTGTTTGAGTCAAAAATAAGCTTCTTTAGAGAGTACTTAGATGACTTTGTGTTTAGATTAGCCACTTGGATCTGTGACTGTTGAAGTCTTCAAAAGAAAATCACATTTTCCTCATCGGAGATGGCAAATATGGAAGTAATTATTTAAAACAAAAGAACCAGTTAATTCATTTTTCATGGAGCTGTATGCTTGTTCAAGGTGGAATGGCTGAGTGAGACATTACACTGTTTCAATATACATGACTTAAGCAGTCACTGCGTTGTGCAGTGGTCTCAAGAAAAAAAAAAAAAATCCGCCCTTGTAATGACTTGGAATTGTAGATGCTGTCAAAGGAGTAATGTGCCTGGAAATGAAGTCATCTCACTGCACATCAGAGCCTCATATGTCAAGTGAGCACCATTTCCTGTTTCACTGCTGCCACCTGCTGTCGACAAAATACGTTTTGATGCGGGATCATTTGCTCGACTGTCACTTGAGGCTGTTTTGTGTTGCCAGTTAATTAATCAGTGGCATTTTTTGTGTATTTTCCACATGATTTTGTATTATATTTTAATGGCTGGTGCAAGCATCGTGATGGGTTGTTCAGCAGATGCAAGATCATAACCTTTCATTTGCTTTAAAGAATTAATTTATAATAATAACAAAAAGAAATATCCAGGCCTTTTTGTGCAGTGATAATTTTATCTTTGCATCATGGACAAATGCTGCTCTTCAGAGTTGAAGTGCAGACTTTATATTCATTCTGTTAATATGAAACTTCAGATAAATTTCCCCATAGATTTGATTAAGAAATTTAGTAGAAAGTAGTAACCAGAGAATTCCACTCACAATTCCCCAAAAGACATGTTTTACAACACATGAAAATCTGCTTTGAATAACAATTTGAAACTGATTTTGGTTAACCACAAAAAAGTTACATTACCTTTTCTCACTTATTGAAGAATCCCGAATGTCTGAAAATGCAGATGTTATAGAATTTATACAATAGTTTCATTGCTGGACACAGTTGGTCTCCTTCTTTACCATTTTTGAATTTTCTCAGTGTTTAAGTTTTCACAGCGGACTTTTGGCAGTTGCATACAACAATTAATCCAAACCAGCTGTGTTGTCACTGTCAGTGTTTGCATGTATATATTTGTGTTTATTGAAGATTAAAGGTGAGCACAGACAAAACTTACCCCTTTTCAACAAATGACTGTGAAAACAACTTTCCAGTAGGAAATGTACCGTTCTGCCCAGTTAGGCTACTACGAGTCAAGTGAAGTGACAATACATGGAAAATGTGGAGGGGCTTTAATAGTCATACTGTGCAGGTAAAGTGAGTGATAACATATTTATATATATATATTTTATTTATTCTTTTATACGCACGTGACAGAGCAACTTGAATGTAAAATTGAAAAACTGAAGGATAACTATAGCGTGTTACACATGTATTGATGCTGATGACTGATCTCTCGTTGCCACAGACAAAAATGCAAGTTCTCTCACCCTGCATGAAATGTTTTGCACTCAACTAGCAAGCAGAAATTTATTTGAAAGGGACAAAATCTGATTGTAGCAAAAATGCTAATTTACATCTGGGGTCCCTGGACAGGAAACACAAAACAAGAACATTACAAGTAAAAATATACAAACATACAATACACAAATAGTAAAAGATAAAGCCATTATACAACATGCTGAGTTAAGTGATGACAAGTGTGTTTTGACGTAATGTAATGTTTGAGACATGTCCTGAAAGTGGGACATGCAGGACACTCTTATTTAGCATTCATCGCAAGTGGTAGGTTCCTCTAACGTTAACTTCCCCTCTCTGACCGCACAGTTTGACCAAATGTTGCGAGGAAGGTCATAGCCTCCTCTAGTGGTCAGTGGTGTCAATGCCACTTTTTAATGAATTCATTTAAAGCCGGTGAGACCATAAATAACCTTATGCAGAAAACAAGCATGTTGGAAATTTCCAGAATATTTAAATGTTGAAATGAGACCTTTAAGCATTTCTTGAAAATTGATTCTGTTGATTGAAGTGATTTGATTGCATAATAGAAATGTCAATAAAAAAGTCAGCTGTTGAAAAAAATGTTTTCAAATGCACAAGTGCAGTAAAAATCTAAGTTCCCCTCTTTGGTTATCATAAATATAATATATAACTACAAAACCTGAGCAACCAGTCCAGATACCAGCTGCTTGGGTCTCTCTTCAGTCACCATCACATTCAGGCTAAAATTACAATTCATTCATCATTCAAAAAACAAAAAAACATGGCCCTGGAATTCACTTTACAGCAAATTCCATTAAACATTGTTTGTCCTTGTCCTTGCTGTAGCTGAGCACCAGTTTTAGAGCTAAGTTGTAATTATTGAATGTAATTTATTAATGCTCTATGAACATCAATAGGAACAATGTTTGAGAGGCAAAGTTAGTATGATTAATAAGCTGTTGAATGAATAGTTTGGTCCTAATTCTCTGAAGCCCTTTTCCAGAAGTTAAGTGATCAGGGGTCAGGCCACTCTTCACAACCTGACAATGCAAAAATTGTTTTCAGTGATGGTTTGTGATGAATCTTAAATGCAATAAGCAAATTGTTTTCAACTACTAATAAAACCATTATTGACGACCCTTTATAAATGGGGCTTATTTGAGAGTGGTACCAAAAATCTAACCAGGACAATCCTTGTAAATGAAGGTCTCACTGTTAAAAGAATTGGTAAATCAGTGTGAAGATGTTAATAGAGAAAAAACTTATTTCTGTGTCACCCCTGCTCAACCCACTTAAAGGAATAGTTCAACATTTTCATTTCATTTCCCATTTCTCGTCTTTTGGCAGAGCTAAGCTAACTGTCTGCTGGCTGTACCCTCGTACAGAGCGTACAGAAAACTGTCTGAAATAAAGACCCAATCATGACCCAATGTTAGACAGTTTACCAAATGTAATCCCGAGGCTTTCCCCCCCTGAACTGTTTACAGTCTGCAATGAGTCACAGACCAAACAATGTCTTGTATGCATTCGTCTTATCATCAGTCTTGTCTTTGCTTTTTTTCTTATCTTGATGGACTTGACTGTCTCCCAAGTATTTCCTTCTGATGCCTCCCAACATAAATAACCCCTGGAATCATTAACATATTATGCAATAGTTATGAGATGAGATGGCAGACAGGAATTAGAAATACAGTCATAGATTTTAAATAAATCCATTAAAAGAATCAAGGCGCTCTCACACCGCAAATGTCCTGCTGCTCACATATTTACCACTGCTGTGCCTGCGCCCGATGCCAGAGACCTTCCTGCTGGCGCTGCTCCTCAATGATCCACCTTTCAGCCTCACACTGCTGGACACTCTCTCTGGCGTTGTCTTTCCTCCTGCTTTCTCCTCCACTTCTGCTTCCTCTTGCTTTAAGTTCTGGAGGTTCTGGCAGACACACAGGCCCTCCGGGGGAAAGGGCTCCTGGCTTGAGCAAAACAACTTTGTGGAGCTGTAGAAAAGCTCTATACAACTGGAAATCGCTGCTATCACCCCTACAACGAAATAGAAGCAGAGGAAGATTGTTTTTTCTGCAGGGCGGGAGGTGAAGCAGTCCACTGTGTATGGGCAAGGAAAGCGGTCACAGGGGAACCGGGGCTCCACCTTGAAGCCATAAAGGAACCACTGGCCCACTAGAAAGCCAATTTCTGCCACTATGCGAAAGGCCACATTAATAATGTAGAGCCTCCTTATATGACGTGCTTCTCTGTACTCCTGGCTGCTCATTTTGCTAAATTCAGAGTGGCTGTCCCTCTTATTATGGTGGTGCATGGTATACATGAGGAAAACCAGGGAAGGTGTGGCGATGAGGACGATGTGAAACACCCAGAACCTGTACTGGGAGATAGGGAAGGCCGTGTCGTAGCACACCTGTTTGCAGCCTGGCTGGAGGGTGTTGCAGGTAAATTCCTCTTGCTCATCGTCAAACAAGTCACTGGCAACAGTTCCCAGGATCAGTATCCTAAACACAAGCATGAGTAAGAGCCAGAAACGACCAAGCATCGGTGAGTGCGCCTGGAGGTTACCAAAGAGTTCACCGAGGAAGTTCCATTCACCCATGATTGCAGCACTGTGTCAGGTATGGCTCGTTGGAAGACTGAAGATTTATCCACCTGTCCTTGTCACAGCAAATGCTGTCTCTGCATAAAAGAAAAAAAGATCCATCTTATAATGCACGGCTCATACTGAGACTAATCTGCAAGTCAAAGGTTAGGGTCCAGGTTTCTGTGCCTGAAGTGGTTACTGGGTTCACATTACAATAGTACCAAATGAAACATTACAGCAATGGTATTTAAAAGTATTTAACTACATAGATTAAACCCCTTCATTAACTATAACCCTAAACACTAAGTATGTCTCTCTTTTCATTTGAAGAGACTGTGAGAAAACCCTGCTTTGAGAAACAATTGCTATTGCAATTGTTTACCAGCCACTATTAAATGTGCAAATCATTAGGACCTTTTCAAACACTGACCAATGCATTCTGGACATTATGTTTGTTCCTAAAGAAACACATTTAAAACTGGTTATTTTCCAGACATTTGACAACCATTGAAAGGCTCATAATTCATGAGTCTGTTGCCCTCAAGCAGCGACTTCTGGAAGACCAATGGCTGATTTGTTCATTGCTGGTCTGAAATTTAGCTCAGCACTCTTTACAAAAGACAACAGTAGAAATACGACAAAACAGGTTCAGTACAAGCTGTTATTTACCTTATCTAATGACAGACAAAACCTAATCCTGATAAGGTTTGAAATTCCTGCCACTCGTGTACGTCCTCGGATAAAGCAAAAGCCTAAATAAAAACAGTGTCCAGTCAGTGTTAAGCTCGTGTCCATACCAATTTGTATTCCTCTCACTCTCCCCAAATACCATATGATTGAGGTTTGTGGAGCTTCTAATTGAGAGGGCGGCAACAGTTAAGGAAGTTCCTGTTTTACATCCTAATCTGTGACCATCTAGAGCGCCGGACAGAAGTGATGTTTACTCAAGAAAGGCCAACTCTTGATGAGCATTTCAAAGAGCTTCCTAAATGGCAGGAAGGATCTGATCCAAGCTGCACCAATTTCCCAGGTCACAAGGGATAACATAAGAACATGCATCATAACTAAAGCGCCCCTTGAATAATTGTTCATGTTTTGTGCATCATTAGCAATACAATGATTCAGACTTTTTTTTTTTTAATTCAGGATTTGTTTGTTTCAAATTTTCCAATGACCTGTTCCCCAGTGTACCTGCCATACCTACCATATGAATACCCCCGAGAACTTACATGACATAATACACCAGACCAGACCATGGAGCAGTGTTTTCACCAACATGCAACAAACACAATCAGTACAAACATGTTAGCTTTATTTTTCAACATATAAAATGAACAACCACTGAAATATTTACAAGACAAAACAAGTAAGTGAATTACAAGAGAAGAAATTTAAAGAATGATAAGACCAAGTTTTTTTTTTTTTTTTTTTTAAACAAAAATCCTATATTCAAACAGACTGCAGGTCCAAGGTCCAATTAAGTTACGAGAGTAAATGCAACAATGCAAAAAAGTGAAGCCATATTAATCACATGGCAGAAGATACATATACAAAACTTACAAAAGAATTTATCTTGTTTATAATATAAAATCTAAAAATGAATGACCACATGGATACTGACTTTGGCTGAAATTTAAAAGTCTTCATCCGAGTCAGAGTCCAGGTTGTAGGTTACAGGTTTCCGCGCACGTGAGGGCTTGTCCAGCGGTGCAACAGTTACAGGAGCTGCTGCTTCCAGGTCTGACAGCTGAAAGCTTTCATCCTCAATCCATTTCTTCGTTTTCTACAAAGACAAATTTCAGGCATAATAGGTATTAATACAATGCCTAAACAAATTAATAAATCCAGACTTTGAGAACTCATGTTTCATTTAAAGACCTTCCTGAAAACTGACCTTGCCAGCAGCAGCTGTTTTACCCTTGAGGCGCGACATGAGGTTGTCTGAGCTGCTGTCAGAGTCGTCACTCATGGCCTGTTTCCGTTTGAAAGCAGGCTTTGCTTTTGCAGCTGCAAGTTTAGCTTCACCTTCCGAGTCACTGGAGTCAAATGAAGGGACCTTCTTAGAAGCAGTGTTGGATGAAGGTTTGGTCTTAGACAGAGCATCCAAGATAGATGGCTGCTTCACATCTAATACAAATTAACAGGAAAAACAAACCATGATGATGATGATTATGAGGGATGGATGCATATCATTTTTTTCAACCATTTACCTTAGTGTCTAATCTACATCTGCTTACAAGAGGTGTTTGGCGATCTATTATTACTTGTAATTTTCACAACTGCTTACAACTATTTGATATGGGGAAAAAAAAGCACATTTACAACTTTTAAATTAAACTAAGGATAATCTCTTGAGTCTAACATACACATACTGAGCCATTGCTAACTAAGTTAAACACTTGTCAAAATACCTGCAGCCTTCTTCTTTGGTGCAGCTGGTTTCTTGGCAGCTGCAGCTTTCTTGGGAGCAGCCTCTTTGGTTTTACGTTGAGCTGGAGCCTTAGATGCAGGCGGCGCATCATCTGACTGAGCTGCCAAGTTCCACAAAAAGCAAATAATTCAACCTCAGACTCAATTTCTCTCAACATCACCTTGGTGTACTGTGAAAATACTTACAACTTGACTTGGATTCAGCTCTTTTTACTGCCGATTTGCTCTTTGGCACCTTCTTCCTGCATAGAATGAATGAAGAAAGTTGAGGTAAATAAACTTAGTCAAGAAGCCTTGATGTGAAAGAAGCTGCTCTATGCATTAAGTGTGTTGTCTTATATTTACGCAGGCTCTGGGGCTTTGGGAGGCGGGGCTGGAGAGTCCATGTCACTGTCAGCCATGGTGCTGGGCTCTAGGGCAAAGCTGGCATCATCATCGCTGATGAGAGCTTTCTGTTTTGGAGCATCCTTCTTTCCCCAGTCATCGAATTCATCTTCACTGTCTGACAGACTGTACTTCACTGCAGCTAAAGAAATGGGCAACAGAATGGGTTGTTTTAGCAATTCAGTCATGTATTGCATTCTCAACAAAAATGAGAATGTTTGTTTTACCAGAGCTCCATAATAGATAAGTCACCAAACAGTTGTTGCATGGATTGGTAAACTGAGATAAGAAAGCTAAACAGCCTCAGGAAATGACTTCTATCAGTGTTTTAATTCAAAAGCTAAAAACACTCTGGAGTGATTACATGTTGCCTCACAGTATGAGTAAGGGAAGCACATGGAATATTCAGTGTGTATGAGCTAACAGCTGAAAGAGTCTTTTCAATAGAAAAAAAATAAAATAAAAAATAAAAATCTAACAGTGATGATGGTGGTCAGGGTCATCTAGCAGACTCACCTTTAGTTTTGCGTTCAACACGCTCCCTGGGGGCAACTTCTTCAGCCTCCATTTCACTGTCAGACAGACTGTCAGACTCTTCATCCGACCACGGGTTCTTCGTGGGTTTCTTGGTAACAGGCTTGAACTGAAGCGTGGTCTGTGTGCCCACCTTTGATCCTGCTGTGGAGAAGTGTGTTAGTCATTTATAATAAAAATGCAATGAAGCAGTTCATTTAGATATAGCAGTTAAAATGATGGAATCTGTAACATTTCAACATCTCTGAATAGAACCACTAACTGGTGCACAGTTGTTATGTTGTTGGCAAACCAGCCAGCAGTATTCACATAAACTAACAGCGTTGTAATCTGTTATTCAACAAACATTTAGTCTGTCAATGTGCCCATTTGACTGGCATGTAAACTTTATTCTTTTAACACTTCAAGCTCTATGGCAACACATCACTTGAGAGTTTGTTATAATGGTGGAGGTATAGAGTAATCGCTGCTGCAAAATTCAAAATTTGTGAGTATATGTCATGTCTTATGTCTGAACTGCTCATCCCCACCTTTTTCTTTTGACTGGGTTTTAGTTTTCTTGCCCAGCCTTGCAGCCAAGCCAAACTCTTCACTTGGCTCTGCATCTTCTCCAAACTCCATCTTAACCACTACGTTTTCACTCTGCAATTACACAATTAAGGTCAAGGAAAGATTAACTTTAATTTGGCAACTGTACTGAATCAAAGTATGTAGACATATGACTTGGAACACAAAAAGCTGCTTGTTTCTGACAGTTTGAAGTACTTTTAAAATGCCATGTTTGAAAAGACTTACCTTGATTTTCCTGCCCCTCTTTTTTTCTCCTTTCTTAATGTCAGCCTTCCTGTTGGCTTCAGCTTTCATGGTGCTGGTAACTCGTGGGATGACACGGCGACCCTGAGGCGTGGGCAGAGTCTCCTGCTTTACTTTCATTGCTTTGCCTTTTCCAGTCTTCTTCACACCATGCGTGTTGGCGCTCTCCTTTTCTTTTGCCTCAATGTGCTGAGCACAACAAAAAATAGGTCAGTGGATGATTGAGGCGCAAAACACAGGACAATGACTAAATCACTGAATGTAATTATGGTTTCCAGAGGCTTGGATCAACACTTTTATATGCATACTAGTAATTGTTTTCTAAAACTATGGCAGAGATGTTGTGTATGACCATGTGACTGACAACATGCAGCAACAACAATGAAAACACAAAGTGCAGAAAAACAGAGTCAATACCTCCAGTTCCTCAGAGAAGGCAGCAAGATCTTCCCTCCACAAGTCTGATGGATTCTTCTTCTTCAGGGCGTTCAGCTCTGTCAACTACAGAAAAGCAGTCAAAAATAGACAGTTTAGATGAGGTAGCAAACCAATTTTTACACTGTAACCATCTGTAAGATTTCAGCACATCACACCTTAGCATCCCTCTGTTTGCACAGCTCCTCTTTCTTCTCCTTGGTCAAGAACCACATGGGCATGCTCAGCAGGTAGTTGTAGTCTGGCCCACTGGTGTCCTCCTCCTTCTCTACTCCTTCCTCTTCTTCCTCCAACTCCTCCTCATTCTAAAAGCATGAATGCAAATACATAATATCATTTGCCCAGGTGGAGGCTGATTATTAAGCATTCCTAACTGATACAGCTGATAAACCATTTGAAATTAAGCATCTAACCTTTTCTTGAGCCTGTTTCCAAGCCTTGACTGGGTCAGAGTCGTAGCCCATCTTCTGCAGCATGTGGATCAGTTCCTTCTTCGGCTTGTTCTCTACAAGTTCATGAACAGTTTTAGTACTTTTGATCAAGGGGAAAAAAAATCTAAACACATTCTAATAGACACATCTGCTATTATAGTCATTACATCTTTTGTGCCGAACGGACATTGATACAAAATTGTTTGATACAAAAATTCTGCAACTTACTTTTAGTTGGCAGAAATGTAAAAATACACAGTACATAATACACATATTTTTATCTTTTAAATGAACTTGCAGCATGTGCTTTAAACAAATTGTACAAAGCTACTAACCAATGACTAAGGTGCCCTGGATTTTCTCAAGGATGAAGCGAGCCTGGTTGGTGAGTTTAGCGCTCTCTGCCCCCAGCATACCAGCCAACCAGTCCTTTCTCAGCACATAGTATTTCATCCTCAACTCAAAGAAGTCTTTGAGGATATCCTGCACAGACTCGTACTTCTTCAGGCTGCCCACATGGTCAAACAGAACCTTAAAAAAAAAATTGGGGAAAAGAAACACTAAGGTTCTGCGTCATCCTATGTTGTGAATATACATCTATGCATATATGTGGCAGCCATTACCATAGAATTGCAGGTGAGTGGACTCTGCAGTTTGAAGACTTTATGGAGGCCAGCAGCTTCTGCCTCCCTCAGCTTCTCTTCTGTCATCTTGACCACAAAGCGCACTGTGGTGTCGGTGTGATAGTCCTTGTAGTCTGTGATCAGAGGAGGGACCTTCTCTGTGCCATTCAACATCGGCTCCAGCACGTTCTCCTTGTAGGTCTAGGAAATAAGATGAAATGACAGTGGTAAGTTAAACAGGCTCAATCCTGAACATCCTGAATACAGGATCCTGTGGTTTTAGTGACTAACCTGAGTCCAAGATTTGACAGGCAATTCAGAGATCTCAATGGTGGTGGAATCAATGATGGCAATCTCTCCACTGTTCATGTACTGGTTGTCCATCACCTGCTCAATTGTGCCTCTGAAGCCTTTGTAGTTTGGAAGCTTTGGGCGAAGAAAAATCACCCTCATCATCTATTTTATACACCAGAGGACACAAGATAGTAGTACCAGAAAGCAAAAAGAGTCATTTCCTATCCTCACCATGGGCAGAGGGTCTTCACCATTGAGCATGCGGTGGATGTTGCTGATGATCTCTCGCACGTCAAAGTTTGGGATCTTACTGGCCCAGCCTGTGCCAATACCTTCTGAACCATTTACCAACACAGTGGGGATAATAGGTATGTACCACTCTGGCTCTACACGCTGGTTGTCATCATAATTGTACTTGAGCAGGTTGTCGTCGACAGCTGGGAAAACAAGGCGGGCTAGAGGGCTGCAAATACAGAGAGGTGGAAGTATTTGAGTTAATCACTGACAAGGTTAACTGTTTCACATTCTTAAACCATTAGAAGTGTACAGGATGCCCTTGCAGGATGCAAGAAAGCTGCTGACCTGAGCATGGTGAAGATGTATCGAGGGCTGGCAGAGTCTTTGCCACCATGCAATCTGGTTCCAAACTGACCCAGAGGCTGCAACAGGTTCAGGTTGTTGCTTCCCACGAAGTTCTGGGCCAAACCGATAATAGTCATCATCAGAGAGACCTGAAAATGAAAAGCATTGAGGCAATTAATACATCATTCATTGTTTTATCTACACTGCTAAATATAGATATTAGAATATAATGTAGAATTTCCATTAACAGTCAGAAGAATATACATTTGCTATGAGAAGCTGTATTTACATATTACTTGGTAAGATAAAATTATTTAACCAATGTAAAAGTTGAAGGAAAATGTCCAATAGCAAAGTAGCAGAGGTAAAAAAAAATGTAAAAAGGGCAAGCTATTTTTCCAGTTAGAGAAATGCTACAATTGGCAGTAATTTAATAGCAAACAGACCATTTTCAGTGCTGAAAGGACTGAATAGAGATAGTTTATTAACAAGTATACAAAAAAAACTATCAGCATTGTAAACTGATTGAGAAACTAGCTCTTTCAAGTGTAACATCATCTCACCTCTCCATGATGGTAGGCCGACATTTCAGCCACTGAGCCAGCCAACTGGGCCACCTTCACTTCCCGTTTGTCATTTCTCTTGAAGCAACAGAACAACACCTTTCTCTGACCAGGCTTTAAACCTTGCACACACACACACAAATGCAGACACACATTAGACAACTATTCTCAGTGTTTGTTCAGTTTTGCTCTTGGAGATAATAAAACAATCATTTTACACACCATCCACCAGACAGGGAATTGACCTCTCGTTGTCAGAGTTGGAGAAAAGTACCAGCTCCTTGTTGACAAAGTCATTGTAGGAGAGGGACTTGGTGGACTGACCATACAGGTATTCCTGTGAAGGGACAGTTAATTATACAGTGAAACCTAACCAAAACAACAATAAACCACATAATGTCCACCAATTGTTGGGATGTTACCTCAGGCAGGTTGTGCTCCCTGCGCTGGCGCCTGTTGGTCATGAAATTCGTTAGCCACTCTTTACGCTCTTCCACTTTCTTCTTGCTAAAGGCCTGGTAAAAAGAAATATGCAAGAATACAATATTTACAATCCAACAACTAATCATATCCTGGCAGAATTTTGAGATAATATATAGTGTATCCTGTGGGTTTACAAAGTGCAGTGCAAGGTCTAAAACATTTAAATTAAATTTGATAAAATCCTCTGCAGAATCAGTCAAACAGATGTGTAACATCTTACAAGGGTTATTGCTTCATCGTCTTCAGGTCCAGAGTACTTGAATGGGATACGGTGCCTCTGCATATCAGAGAAGTACTCCTTGGCTTCCTGCGATGTGCTGGTTCCCAAACCTGTGTCCACAAAGGAGGAGAGCCTATTAGACAAAGCAATATAATATACACACAAGACTATAACCATGACAACATTTGCCAGGTACGAAGGAATGCTTACTTGTCTGTTTTACTACCACACAGGGGTTTGTAACAAACCTTTGTAGTATTTGATTTTCCAAGATTTGTGGTTGGGCTGGCTCTCCTTCCATGCATTGAATTCAGGGATACTGTAGAAAGACAGCTGAGTTTTCTTGTGAGATGCCTAAAAAGAGAAATAAAAAGTATGAAATATCTTGTCATAGCAGTGTTCACACATTTAAAATAAAAATACAGAAAAATTATATCAATGATTAAGTCAGTTCAGAGTGCTCCAATATTTTGTCACCAGATGGCAGTCTTGTTACAAGTTTCAGAAGACATTCCATTCATTGAGCTGTGCATCCCTGAGTTGCTGGGAATTACGACCAACATTTGACCACTGCATCTTGTGAGATTACGTGCCTTGATAATAGGGGTGATGAACTCCTCCAGGAAGTTATGGCGCAGCAACGACGGCCAGTTATGGTGGATGAAGTTGATCAGCAAGCCCTTGATGTGGGAGCCATCTTGATCCTGTCACAATCACAGGAAAACAGTAGAGTTCAGTCATATTATTATAAAGTAATGAATAAAGCTAAACAACAATACCACTTGAAGAAATAATGAACTGAAGTTATTTATAGTATAAAGCACTGCAAAACAGAAAACACACCTGATCTGTCATGATCATGATCTTTCCATAACGCAGACTCTTGAGAGATTCTGGGTCACTGTAGTTCTTCTTGTACTGAAGACCGAGGATCTTAATAATGTTGTTTATCTCTGCATTCTCCATAATCTGAGATGGAAGACCAAACAATTTGCACTGTCAGTTGTTGCTAACCTCAGAAATACTTGATTGAACAGGAAAATGTAAAACATTTTTCTGCTTTACTTCATAACCTTTAATGCAAATTTTAATATGAAATATTGTTCTCTTTTATTGAACTTATTATGTTGGTGTTCCATGACATGACTGCTGCCATCTATCAGCTATGAGCAAAACTCTTTTGGGCCTAACCTGCTTGTGTGAGGCTTCCCGGACATTGAGCATTTTTCCTCTGAGGGGGAAAATGCCATAACGGTCCCTGCCAACAACTCCCAGGCCAGACACAGCCAGTGTCTTGGCCGAGTCTCCCTCAGTAAGGATCAGTGTGCAGCCGATGGAGTTCCTACCACCTGCCAGAGAACATTGTTATCAAAGGATGTTAGCAACTCACTGGTCTTTTGATGTGTCTGGACTGATATAAAAAGACAGGATCTTAGAGTACAATACCTGCATCATTGGCATCATCCAGTTTAGGCACCCCTTTGATTTTTGTGTGCTTGACAGCTGAACATTTCTTGTTGAGCTGGGATTGAGCCTTGAACTTTACCCAGTTCATGATACTTTCCACAATCCCACAGGATGTGGCCTACGAAGAACAGAAAAGAAATTAGTGAAGTCTGAATGGGTACACTTCTGAGATTAACAATAGGAAACCAGTGTTTTTTTTTAGCACCTGCTTAATGAACTTGTCTCCGAGATGACAGGTGGACCCGAAGTTCTTCTGCTGCAGTGTCATGTTCTCTTTAGTCTGAGAATCAAAGGTGGGGTTCTCAATCAGGCAGTTGACAAACAGCCACATGTGGTTCTTCACCTGGATGGAGAGGGAGTGAAGCATACTCTCTTAGATGGTGTTATATCTTTAATTTAGCTACTCATTATTGCTCTAGCTACTATGACAACAATGTCATGACTGTATTCAAGCTTCATTAAATAAATAAGACCAGAGTTTTTCAATATTACTGTACCTGAAAAGGTTTGACAGCCACCCCAGCTTTGTTCTTCTTCTTCACCACTTCAATAAGCTTACCAACCACCTGGTCAGCCACATAGTCAATGTGTCTCCCTCCCTGGTTCCAGAGGACAAATATAAGATCCCATTTGCAGAATAAATGCCATAAGTCTTAATCACAGTGACACAAAGTGGCTGGGAGAGTAGCCAAACTTGTACTTAGCTGCCAAAGGAACCTGGTCTACTAGTTCAGTCAGCCTTAAAATGATTCATAGCTGCTCTAAGATGTAAATTTAAACTGGGCTGACAAAATTAAAATTGATGGTCAGTTTTCCAAAAGATTAAATAAAAAATGAAATTATGGGTTTGGCATGGAGGTCAAAACCATCAGCCATCATAGTAACCATAATGTTATATATATATATATATATATATATACACACACACACACACACATATATNACACATATACACACAATAACCACTGATCAGGAGAATTAATGTTTACAATGTTTACCATCTTAGTATAGACGTTAGCCTGCTAACATTAGCTAATTAGTAAACAGAGCCCAACTGATGCTATTGAGAAGGTGCCTTTGGACAAATTAAAATGTGACCTGATAGTGTTTACTATTACACTACTACATTATACTACTTTTACTACTAGCTCAGTTGTTGAGATGTTTCAGTCTGAACCAAAGTGACCACATGCCTAAACTTCCTCAAATTTCTTCCCATGGTTTCTACAATTCAAACAATTATATTAATGTTTAATAGTAAAGCTTTTGGTAGTATGTCATATATATACACACACACACACATATATATACACACACACACACATATATATATATACACACACACACACACACACACACATATATATATATATATATATACACACACACATATATACATACATACACACACACGAACACACACACACACACACTAAAGCAGTAAATGCACTACACAAGATCTAATACACTGAGACGTTACCTTTGTTGTGGCAATACTGTTGACAAAGCTGACTTGCTGGAAGCCCTTCTCGCTCATGGTGAGGCAGACCTCCCAGCGATCACTGACAGTCTCATGGACCACTGTGAGAGTATTGCCAAGCTCATCCACCTTGTCCTTCACATACATGTCCACATAGCTACGGAAACCCGTAATCTGGAATACAAGAGTGCCTGTCTTAGTCTAAATCATGTGATTTTAACCATACAAGCATACACAATCAATATATAGGCAATTAAAAATGGTAGAAAATGTGTGATCTATCATTTAAACTCCTTCCTACATCAAGCTCTGTAAATGTAAAGATGTTAAAAAGAGAAGAAATGCCAAGATAAACTATCAGTCAAAAAGCTAAGAAAAAACAAAAACAAAACACACAGTATATTTAAATTGGTTAAACTAAAAATACAAGCTGAAGACAATAGACTTGAAACTTTAAAACTAAATTTATGGAAGAAGTCCTGTTTGTGGACAAGTCAATTCTTATCAAAAAATATTAGAAAGGACAAATAAAACTAATTTCTAATTTAGTACAACCGAGCTGATGCTGGCTGTCAGAAGGCAAAAGATAGAGTAAGACAGTGGGGTAACATACTGGCAGCTTCTTGCCATTGAAGAACACACGGACACCCTTGGTGGATCCAGCAATGTCGTATGCCCTCCTGGTCATCAGAGCCAGTGTGTCTTTGTCCAAGATGCTCATTTTAAACTTGGGTAGATCTGGCCTGAAGGTGATGCAAGTGTATTCCTCTCCATCAAAGGATTTGATGGCAGCATCCCCTGCCCTGCCCATGTTGTCATACCAAGTCTATGGGAAATGTGGACTCACTGTAAATTAACTTTTTTTTTTTTTTTATACTTACTGATTACAATGAATAGAAAAGAAAATATTGTTTGATCTCTTTACCTGCTTGAAAACCTTCCTTGACTCTTTACAGGCAGTTTCGACAGTGAACTTTGTGCTAAAGATATTGCAAAGCTTAGCACCATATCCATTACGGCCACCTAAAGAACAAGTATTTGTGTGAAGAGGTGGTTTAGGATCCTAGAAAAAGATTGATAAACACCAAGCTTGGCTATGGCAAGTTTATTAAAAAAAAAAAAAAAAAAAAAAAACCCTATATGTGGTTTTAAATTACATTTTTTTGCTACCTGGAATTTATGTTCATAGTTTTTCCATAGATTTGTTATAATTTATAGCAAAGATGGACTAAGCTAAGCATAAAATCGTTGTTAAAATATAGCATTTTCATTTAAACAGAACAATCAACAAATGTGTCTTCATAATTCCACAATGCTCTCACCAGTGACTTTTTTCTCATCATCATCGTAGTTACTGGAGGTGAGGAGCTGTCCGAAGATGAGAGCAGGCACATAAACCTTCTCCACCTTATGCTCCACCACAGGAATACCCTTTCCATTGTTCCACACACTGATGGTGTTGTTTTCACTGAAAGGAAAAAATGTTTTATCATGTACTTCTATGATACCAAGGAAAGCTTTTGATTTTTAATCAACCTACAAGTCAAAGTACACTGTGGTAGGATTATAGGATGTTCTGAGATCTTAACTGGTCATAAAGTACTATTACTCACACATCAATATTGACTTTGATGCAGGACATGCTCTTATCCCTCTGCTTATTGTCAGCTGCATTTACTGTAGGGAGAAAAAAAAAGTTCATCATTATAGACCTGCATTTGGATGACAAACATTTTGCCCATTTAATTTAATAACCATCTAAAATTATCAGAATCGTTTACTCACCAAGGATCTCATCAAAAATCTTGTAAAGCCCAGGCACAAAAGTCACATCACGGCAGTTCAGTCCAACAGCCTCATCATACACCCACATTTGCTAAGGGAAAAAAGTCAGCTGGTCACAACAACGATGGCAAACACATTTGATGTGTGAACCAATAATGCTTTATTCTCCCGCAGCCTAACATCCTGAAACTTTGCAGTGAGAGCAAAATTCTTCAGATAATATCTAAAATAGCCCACCCAATCCTATCCAATAGCACATCAGGCCCTGTGAGATTTACTGGAGGTAAATCAATAAAGGTTACTTAGAGAAGCCATCAATTTTAAACAGACACTGCCATAGCTGTGTGACTTCTTACTTGGGTGACAGGCTCTACAGAGCCTATGTAGGTGTCAGGTCGAAGCAAAATGTGCTCCAACTGTGTCTTCTTCTGATAGATCCTCTCTACTGACAGCCGCTTCGGATCTTTCTTCGTCTTTTCCACCCGCTTGTTTTCAAAGAAGGTTTGCTGCGAATGACACAGGATTATCTTGGATGTGAATTTCCTTGCATTGCAGGGCAGACAGCAGAGGTGCAATCATTTGTGTAGCAGGTACCTTCATACGATGACAAACATCTTCTATCCATTTGCACAAACAGCCTGGCATTGTTTTAATTACTTGAATTGCTATTAAGATCTATTAGAGCTATTAAGGGAACATAACGACTGTCCACTGATAAAAATTCAATAATCAGTGTACACAGTCTATAAAATACCCTCTTCATGATGCTGGTACGGACTAATAATGTTGCTCAAGGCCCCTTCAGAAGGGCAGCCATGCTGGGGCTTATTAGTTGCCATTTTATTTTTAAATATGGCAAATGTAAGTGTCAAATTTCACTCTACCATTCTGTGATGGTAGTTTGAAAATCGAAACACTGCTGACCACAAGAAGTACTGCTAAAGTTTCAGACAGCTACTAAAACATCATTTTAAATGAAATAAAAATAAATAAATAGAAATATGGCGTTAACTAACTAGAAAGTTAATGTTATGGATCATAACAGTATGGCCTCCATCATATTTGGTGTTTTGCCATGTGTCTGGCAGAAGAGCTACTACCTTAATGATAGGGTACCACCAAACATTGCCGTTTTCTCCACAAGTGCATTTTGTATGTTGCATTACTTTGCTTCTTTTGCCATGTTACTGTTGTGCCACATAAAGTCAGCTAGCTAAACCTAACCGTTGCTAAGAAGTTCCTCCGTAGCTAACACTAGAAATTACTGTTGGCTCGTTTCATCGTACGTTAGCGGCAAATATAAATATGGAGATGATCGTCAAGTTACCTTCAGTGGGTCAGCCATTCTTCTTATACTTATTACCAAACCACCTTTATAACTAGCTAACTCGTTACAACAACCGCTCCCTGGCTGCACCGAAACGTAGTGAATCAAGGTCCGGTTTGAAAATTCAAAACTTAATGGAAACCTCTCGCGCCAGATATATTGACCAATCACACGTGAGTAAGTTTTTTTCCCTGAGAAAGCAACCAATCATCTGCGGCAGAACACGTGTGAGCCCGCCCATGCTGTTCTCGTAGCCAATCAGTTTCACAAGAAATAGATTTTACAGAGTAAGTTTATTTAAAGCGAAAAATCACCATCAGTGGGTAGAAATATTATCAATATAATTTGTACCAATAATTATTTCAGGTCTGATATTACAGTAATTGTAATTCTTGTAAAGCTTTGGTTAATTAATTGAGTGACTGATTATTAGGCTATAGTTGTCAGGTTCAAGCTCATGCTCATGATCAAACTACAATAAATACACTATCACAACCTTTTCTGAATAACGACACCTATTATAGTCACTTACACATTTATATTTATATTTATGCATAAATAAATAATAAATAAAACACCTATAAACTTAACTGTTCAATTTGCTGCAGTGTATTGGAGCCTTCAGGCAAAGAGCAAAATTAAATTGACTTTTTTCTATTTTTCATGCAGTTTAACTGGGTGTTATTAAACACATTCTTTCATTAAAAAGCTTCACATGCTTTTCTGGTGAAAATAATTCAGGTTAGGCCTCATAAAATTATTGACTTGATTGAGCCTGGTAATAATTAAAATGACTTTAAGGTAAATGGAATATTTTAAAATATTTTCCAAATGTTATCATAAATACAGCCTTTTTTAATGTTATTACATTAAAGAGAGAGAGAGAGATCTTAATAATTAACAAAGTGATCTTTCACCTTTTAACATACAGCAATGTTCAATCAGAGTACTGAGATGTTTGATACATGGACATGATTCTGGACGTCAACCAAATATCAGTGATCTAATGACAATTCTCAAGTGTGTCCACACAATTTTATTCTCTTCCAAAATAAAACTGCAGATGCACTTGGCTACCAACTCACAGACCTGTCTTTTTTGATAGCACTTACAGGCTTACTGTACAGCACTTTTTAAAGCTCTCCCTTATTCTTTGAAACCTACATAATCCTGCAGGATTTACAGTGATCAGAGAAACAGTGATATTCCTGGCTGCATAATCCATACAGGATTCAAAACAGTGAGAGAAGCAGCAATATTCGATATCTGTGCATATTTTCATGAGGCTACACTTGTCAACAAAACACATTTCCAAAAAGTCAAGTGTTCATCAAGATAACATCCAAGGTATTTGTATCAACCGAAGTACAGCACAAAGTGGCAACTGCTTACACACAGATGAGAATATTTAGCATATTTAGCATGAACACTAAGCCCTAGAACACTAAGCCCTAGATGCACGTTTGTGAGAGATGTGCAGGGACATAAAAAGGGTCAAAAGGCATATTGTTTGATTGACAAGACACTTACAAGTAGTCACTGAGGGGCCACAATAGGCTCATCACTACTGAGATCCTGTCCTAATGAAGCTGGCAGGAGACCATGTCCTGGTTGTTGTGTCAATGTTGTCTCTTTTCCTCTTCACACTCCTCAGCCACAAAAAAGAAGGAGACAACAGATCTTTTTCATCCAAACTGGGTGTAAAAATTGAGAGAAGCACAGGTTTTCTCCATATTGTATAATGATTATACCATTGTTTATATGGTACCTGTTGGTCATTTAGTGTACAAACCATCTCTGTTTAACGCTTAACAAATGTACAAAAAATATCTTGCAAGAAGGAGTTATGTAACATTTTCTGGGAGCACAGTGTTCCCTTTTTTCAAAAGTGCTCCTTTTAAATTTTGCTTCATTTATCAATATCCCCCTTCCCTTCTTCCTCATTTCCTCCAATCTCTCTGTCACACATGCAGACACACTGTACATGATAGCCTGAAAGCTATTTAGTGGTTAATGAGTTTATCTCCCCACATTTAGAGATGTGTGTTGTAGTTTATGATAGCCCTAAACTGATGTGTTTTTGCAGTCGTGTATCATCATGCAGAGCCTTGCTTTGTGTCCTACAGCTGTGATTCAGAAGTACAGACTTTAATAAAGCGCTACAGAGAAATGACAGAGGATTTCATTCAACACTAAGCAAACATTTCTGCTCTGTTGGCTATCAGTCAGTGGAAATGCAGTAACTTGATTTATCTAACCATTCCATCATTCTTATCTCTCTTCCTCTGCTATGTTGCCCACTCATCTGACCTTGGCATGATAATAATAGGGCTGAAGAGCTTGAGCTATAGACCAGGATGTAGTGCAGTGTATGCAGACAAATACACCCACAACTGCACAATGAAGGTGAATGAAGGTGAAAGCACACCGCAGATTGATTTTGGAGTTGGAAAGAATTATTTATGTCCATTAAGAAATACAAAAGAATGGATCAGCTGTCTTCATCCTTTTTTCATACTCACAACACAGGGGATAAGCATATTTCCAAAAATGTCAACCTATGTTATGTTTGCATTTTGCATACATTTGCATTTAGAGATGTGGAATACTTCCACTGAGTTCTGCTAACTTTTTCCTGAGGTAATATCTAACTTTAGACTATGTGGTTTCCAGATACTTTCAGACAATAGAGTTTTGTTTGCAACTGTATCATTACTATTCTAGCCATGTAACACCCTCAAATCCAAGTTCACACAATGACTTCCTCTTATCTAATACTAATGAGCAGTTTAAAATGGAATATTAAGTACTTAGCATCCAAAAATAGTCACCCATCTGAAGTTGTTGAGAAACATTGAGGAAAGTATATGGACACCAGCACTCCTAGTGCCACCGCCTTTCCTGTTTATTTATTGATGACACTGTGTTTGCTGAGGCCTGATGCAGCTTGACTGTTGGGGAAGTGGGGAGAAAGATTTTTGATGTGACATAGGTCTGTTGGTAGTTGTCTGAAGGGGCTGTTTGGTACAGCATGATGACCTGTGTCATACAAGGATAGGGCTGCCTTATAGATATTAGGGTGACAGCTGCTGCTTCCAACGGAGCACCTGACAGGTATTTCACAGCTTGTTCTCAGAGAGCTTGGGTTGTGTGTGAAAGATGTATCAGTTAACAGTCTACAGTGATAAGGATGATTGTCAAGATGAGTCTTTTTTCTTCATTTTGGCTTTCCACCGACTAAAGAACACCAAAGCCAAAGATACAATCTCAGCTCATGATCAGAAGTATGTTGAAAAACTTTGTCACAGAAAAAACTGAGCTGTTTGGAATTTTATTGCTGCATTTAATTTGCACACACTTTAAACAAAGCAGATCAAATTTAAAGTTTTTCTCACTTAGTTTTACAGGTGCTGGAAGGCAGATTGTTTTACCTCTTGACAAGGCAGGCTAGCTGTATCCACAGGTTGCGGATACAGTTGGTTGAAGTTATACACCATACAGACATGAATGTGATATCTTTCCACCAGTCCTGCACCCATTTGAGAGATGAAATGTCTCAACTTTAGCCCCCAGCACCAATATCAGAAAAATGTCCTTTGAGAGAAGTCAGTGTTAGACTCAAAGATGTGCGTTGCCCCCTGGAGTTTGCACTTAAAATGAGTTTGCTTAATTGAATTCACTTGAGTTCACTTCAATGTTTCTGAGTAATTATTTCCTGGCAAAGACTAGTCCTGACAAGAAGTGGAGCATGTAGAATGTAATGTGCATACTGTTATGAACACTCATCTAGAATTAAATAGTGATGAAAAAGAGAAACTTATGAACATCAAATTATAGCCCCATGTTCTCTTCCAGCTTTTAGCTCAAGCACCAGGTGTGTGACAGAGGAAATGACAGCTAGTAAACTGTTCAAGGTAGAAAAACAAGTCTTACAGTTCAAACAATGCTGACTGTGTGTGGATGCTCACCGTAAAAATATAAAAGTGAAGAATAACCTACAATAGATGACAAATGAAAAGCACAGTGATATTCTTCAAGATTTGACTCATAAATATTTATACCTTTCATGCCATAACCTTTGTAGGCATTTTTGGGAAGTAAACATCTTCAGTAAACCTCTAAATTTGCAGCAATGAAAGACAGTTTGTATTCACTCACTTTTATTTTAGGGTCATATTTTCACCATCATAGTTCCAGCAATGGGACACCCATAACGTGACCTTTAAAGTAAACACCCCTCCCTGGCTGTCATTGTGAATATGTTTGAAAGACACAATGTAAGACTGAGAATTATTAATTGCTTTAAAAGGGCAGTGGAAAACCACCTCTATCTTGTGTTGGCAGGAACTGTGGGCGACTACAACAACTTAACATTTAGGCTGGTGAACCTTACAATCAGTTATGCAGCTTTGTTGATTGTTCACACTTTTGGTAAGAAATGTTATAATGAGGAGATTCATAGTGTTACAGTACAGTACTTTTTTTTAGTTTTCATTTATAAGGTTGCACCTAATATCGATTCTACAAAACAAGCAGACTTGATAAACCAGCCTCATTAGCTGAGCTGAATAGTGCTCTAACTGGGTTAAAGCTGAGTCCCTTCATCTGGCCAAACTTAAAGGGACAGGTGGGTGAGCTTATGCTTGCCAGTAACCAACATGGACCAAAGTCTCAGCTCCACATTCGCCTCACCTCCAGGAGTTTGGTGGAGTCAGGCACTGGCAAGATGCTGACAGCGGAGCCGACCACCTTGATCCTAAAAGAAACCTATAGGTGACATTACAGAGGCTATATTCTACTTTATTTACAGCAGTTACCCCAATAATAAGTCACACAAATTCTGGAAACTGCCATCAACATGTTATTTTAACCTAAAATACAGCACATCATCTTTGTAATGTCCATGCTTTTTGAACATAAAGGCACATGAACACACCAAAGTTAGAAGAACTTTGACATATGGAAATGCAGCATTAATCTTGTTAGACCCCTGAGATAAATTAGAAACTACTACTTTAAAAACATGATTTCTGTGTTCGATTTTAGTTTTTCTTACTGTCATCTAGTAAGTCATCTAGCTAGTCATCCTGCCACCTGTTTTTTGGAAACACCTTCAGTGTAGAATTATGAGCTACAAACAACATCAGCCATTTGGAAAAGGCCAGTGGAGCATAAAGCCATTCATAATCTGTTTCTTCATGACTCCAAGGCTGGTGGTTGGAAGGTTTTGACAACACTCGGTGAGCCATAGGGCTGCCAGTGGGGAATTCAACTAAGATCAATGAATATCTACAACACTTTCATATTGCTAGTCCATTGTTTCCTTAATGTCAGTGATCTCAGACTTCAAAGACAAGGCTCCTCACAAGGAAGATGAGGTGAGGTGAATCCCCCTGTTACTAGCGGTAGCAAGAAAATCCTTTTAATACACCTTTCTCACAGCTTTTGATTAAAAGGTTCAAGACAGGCACGGAAATAAATAAATAAAGCAGGGTAATGTTGTATTCACAAAGACAAGGCAGGACTTTGATCTTGTTCAGGGACGAGGAGTAAGCTGGGAGCCAGAGACAGAGTGTGTGTGTTTGTGTGTGGTTATATGTATGCATATATGTGTGTTTGTGTGAACAGGAAAAGACAGGGTAGGCTAGAAAATACGAATGAAAGGTAGAGTTCTCATTAATATGAGTCTTTTTGTTACACTGCAACTTGGAGCACACAGACAAATCTAACAGGAAAACATTTCCACTCTGTTGAGGTGACATTGTGCAAACTTTGGTATGAGTAATTCCTCAGCAAAATTCCCACTCAGCACTTTTGGCATAATGAATTAATGTTAGCTTGCAGGGACTGTACACCACTGTACACCACATGTATAACACAGAGTCTGCTTTGCAATACTTGACAGACGAGAGAAATATAGTAAGAAGGGAAAAAAAAAACTTGAAAGAGTCTATCAGGAATAATGCATGGTTGATAATGCATACAGCGCCCCGTATAGCTGCCAACCACAGTGGAACATTTGAAGTAATCTGATAAAGCTAGGGAGGACTCACTGCCGGTGCACTCTCCTCTGTCGATGAGGAAAGTAATCCCATTTTCTGCTGTTTCACTGTCATATGCTCTTCCACCTATCTGATCGTCTTCTAGCTGACAAGAGCAGCCTCACAACCTTAGGGCTATAAAATCAGTGAATACAGAGCAGCAGAAGTGAACACCACTTTGTACATGTTTCTCATGGAGACCAGTATAAATCATTGTATTACCGTTATACACTAACCATCATGAAAATATTAAAAATTCTGATTTTATGAACTGAATCTTACTGTGACTATTTTAGCAAATATACCTGTTCACCCTCTTCACTGTAAAAGACATTAGTTCTCTCCAGGAAATGGCTTCACAACAGAGTCCAATGAAGCAAAGAAATACAAGCCTCTGCAGACCAGTAAGTAGTGAAACCTAAACTTAATTAGGAATGCAATTGTTTGGAGGATGGACATAAAACCTTGTAGCGCAATAACCCAGATATGACTGCACTGTTAAATTACTCCTGCTCATCGGTGTTAGTTTACAGTGTGACAAGAGATAAGACCTGGATAACACAAGTTAATCAAGTTAAAAATCCTTCCTCTCAACAGCAGCCCCCACTGATCACTAGGAAACAGCTCATGCATTCAGGACCGGATGAACCAACAACAGGCCCTGGGGCAAAAATGTGCTGTTTGAGCTGTATAGCCCCCCCACCCTAAATTCAAAATCTACATCAACCACAGTTTTGATCGGCTTTTGGTGGTATAACAAAATTGCAAATAACTGAAATGAGTAATTGCCTGCAACTGGGATATTTTGGCTCCTGAGGAGCTAAAGAAAAGAAAGAAAGAACATTAGAAAATAGGCCTATGGTAGAGAAATTTTTCAGTCTTTGTGGTAATTTTTCAATCTTACTACACACAAAGGCAGTCTTTGATTAGAAAGAAAGAATGAAAGAAAGAAAGAAAGAAAGAAAGAAAGAAAGAAAGAAAGAAAGAAAGAAAGAAAGAAAGAAAGAAAGAAAGAAGACCCATAGTTGCAGTTAATCATACACAGTCTGCCATTCCAGGGCTCCAGGGAGGGAGTTTGGGTCGAGTATCCCACTTTATTGATTTTAATTCCATTAATACCTTATGACTGGTTGTTTGGCAGACTCTCCCAGGCCAGTGCCCATGCACGTCTGTTTTCATAGTGGATTTGACTGGGCTCCCTTATCGGCTGGCAGCAGGCAGGAAAAGGACCTGGAGACGGCCAACGATCCACCGCCCTGGCAGCCAGGCTGCATCTCTGAAACAACAAGCTTCAGATCAAGTATGATTAATAGAGGCAGCTTCAGCCCAACTGTTCTGTGTATCTGCATCAAACTGTGTATGAGATCACTTCTGCGTGTCCGTGTGTGAGAGTGGGTGTAAGTATGTGAGGGAGGGGGTACTCCTTACTTTCCTGGCACCTGCTGCATGCACATCAAATCCCCTTCAGTCATAGCAATCAACAGATGCATATAAATGAATGTTATCGGCCATAGCATGACACATTTGCATGACTGCAAATATCCCAACACTCAGATCCTCCCAGCAGCCACCGAGAACAGGCGGCACCCGTCCATTAACGCTCTCTATGCGTAAATGCATCGCGCGCGCATTCATCTGCTATTTTAAAGTTTGCACTAATTTTAGACTATTTTCATTTTTTATTTTATCAGCTCCAGGATCACAGTGAGATGTCGCCGTCAGTGACAGTCATGCTCTCGCGCTTCGTCCTTGCCAGTTCGCGCTGGCTCCACCAGTGTTGCCTGGTTTTCTGGTTGCGTGGAAACTAAAAAAAAAGGGGGGCTGCGCTGAGCGAGCCCCGAGCCGCAGGAGCGTCTTCCAGCGGCGCAAGTTCAACGAGCCGCAGGAGGATGGAGGCGAACCGCGGCGTTAACGTGTGCGCGGGGCGCTCAGATCTGCGGGACCATTTAATGTGAACACTCGCTGAGAAACACAGCGTGGAAAGGAGAGGGAAAGCTGCAAAGACGTGAGTGACTGTGTGTGTGTGTGTGTGTGTGTGTGTGTGTGTGTGTGTGTGTGTGTGTTGTGTTGCCGTAACGCACAGCCTGTGTTTTCTTTCTTTAAATTGCACACATCTTCTCATTTTCTTAATTCAAAGAGTTCGCCGTTTTCCAGTGTTAAGGAGGGTTTGAAACGTGATTGGTGCTGAAAACAAGTTGCTGACTAAAACAGGATGAAAGACAAACTTAACATGGGTGTCAGCTCCCACGGGGAATCGTTCTCATCTCATGTCTTTTGAGTTCATATCCCACCAGATGCTTATTGTTTATGAGCAGAATTTCAAATTCACCAGAACCTGATACTTAGTGCTACTGCTACTGTTAGGCTGCGGTTTTGCCTCTTAAATTTGCTGAGCGTTTGTTGTGATTAATATAATTTGAAGTTTGAAAGTAATTGGATCAGTACCAATTTAGTACTAGTGTAATAGGGACTTGTGGTACAATAGAAATCTGCCAAGCACAGTTTTGCTCTCAGGAGCAAAATAAGGGCATCTCTAGGAATTGAGATTGACACTGTGTAAGGGATCAGGAGAGGAGGATGGAGCTAAAAGCACTGAAACATGATTATAGTCTGCGTTTCAAGTTCAAGATGACAAGGATGTTTTATTTTCCCTCCCTGTCATCTATACCTGCCATTGATAATTAGAAACCAGCAGCTTATTTACCATTTATGCATTGTTTTTAGCTGTGATGTGATGCCATGAAAAGGTCAGGTTCCCACATTAAAAAAAAAAAAAAGACAATAGCACAAAACATATTAAGATAATAAAGTAGTGCTGCATTTTAATGCCTCTGGTGTTTGGGCTTCAGTCAAAATTACTGCTCCTCATACAACTGGTGCCAGAGACCTGTCAGCGCGGCAGTAACAGCAGTGAATTTAACAAGTGAGACGTTTGGCTGCACGAGCGTTGTACTTATTGTGTATATTAAAAGCAGGAGAGTTAATCATCACAGAAGTAGGCAGTGACTTTAGCAACATTACTGAAGACTTCATCTGACTTAGAGGCTTTGGATTAATTGCATTCAAACTGGCTCTGAGAGGAGTTATGCTTTGAGGGTATATACACTGTCAACAAAATGGCTCTATTTTTGCCAGTGATGTCTTTTGAATGGAAAACTGTTTCTTAAAACATGGATCTTAATTACACTGGTGCCCCACCCTGCTCATCGTTTACACCCCCACTCCCTATGTGTGTATCTCATCTGCAGGCAACACTTGTTTCCTTCCTCTTCCCTTTATTCTTACACCAGCTTTCTTCATGAGCCGTCCTTGTGACTTACTAACATTTACCCCTTTCCTCGATATCTCATTAGTATCATACACTGTTCTCTGTGTTGTAATTGTAATGTTGCCCCCTCTCCATAAATCCTCTTGATATTCTCTCACAACCCTGCGCTTGTGTGTCCAATTTCCCTCCTTGCCCACATGCTTTCTCCTCCTCCGTCACCAACCTTCCACTTCTCCCCCCAACATTATCTCTCAACAAAATACTAGGCTATGCTATGTGACAGGAAAAGTATAGCCTTTACAGGAGCAGAACGTCACCCATTTAGTTGAAGCAAGACCATTTATTTCCTTGGGTGTTAAACTGCATCTGTCATGCTATTTTACTTTCTCATACACCCTGTTGACACTGTGCACAGAGGGAAATCCTTTGGAATTTGCTTTGCCTAGCCTTGAAGATGATTGTATAAACATTTCATGTCTGAAGATGGCAAACAGCAGTCAGAACTTAATAGCAGAAGATTCATCTGTGCTTTGCTCTTGTGCATCAGCCCCCCCCCCATGGCTCATTATTGGGATTGTCTGGCAGGCATCTCTTAAACTGGTGTAACACAATGAGTGTTATTAGGTGTGTATCGAAGACAAATCATCTGTCCCCCTCACACACACATACACACCACTGTTGCCACTGCACTCTGTCCTCTACCCCCCAACGTCATGTGATACTTAGAGGTACTTAGAGATCGATTTCATTTTTTAATCTTGGTAAGCGGATCTTGGCCGGTCTCCAGTCATTTTGAAAAAATTAAGAAGTCTGGTTGAACTCTGTGGTTCCTTCTTGTCTCAAAGAAGACAGGCCATCACATTGTCTGTTTTGTTGGCCTTGGTGCTGTTTATAGCATTAGCATTTACCCCGACAAAAGGATTGGGTGGCCAACACTGATGCTACACTGACTTAAGGAGTTTTTTCTTAAGCGGATTAGTAACAGGATAGGAGGGAGCCCTGATCAGCTATTAATGAAGTGTGTAAAGGTGGGTAGACCTGCCATTTTCAAAGGCTTACACAGAAAATATAAAGTGTAATTTACAGGACATACACACAAGGTTTTACCTCTATGTTACTCAAACTTATGAGGAAATGACATTTGGATGAGCAATTGCATTGCCTGACTGACACCAACTTATAATGAGCACTTATATAGAACGAATGTTGCACCAGAATGGCTGCTACACTTTGAGAACATACTGGAAACTGGAAACATGATATATACAACTCTATTAAATATATGGTTGGTTTTATTATTTGTTCAGAACATTTTGTTCCGTATTGTGTCACATCACTATGTTAATGCCAGTCTCTGTGTACGGAAATAGCCCTGCACTGCAGGGATGTCAATTATAAAAGAGGCACAGTGACACCAAAGGATTTTCTTAGCTTGTTTATTGTGCTGGTATGAAAGAAATGTTTGATCCTCTGACTTTCTTAGAAATACAACAGAAGTGCAGTTGTTTCTGGCCACGACATGCTGAAATGAGCCTACAGTATTCCTGCTGCCTCCTCATTGCAATTAGAGAAGCCACTGCACCCCCCACTTCTATGTTAAATAAAAGTATGGCCTCTAAAAGCGTGTTAATTACCCATATTTTCTATGGTGAAAGTCTTCCACATTACTATCTGTTATTTCTCTTTTTTTTCCAAGGATAGTCTTCCCACCACTGCTAATGTCACTTTCTGTTTTTTAATGTGTCACAGGCTAAACAGCTACTGGGGAGGTTGATGTGGACTTCACCCCATGCACCCAGACGGTTCTTCCTGGAGCATGCTCGTGTCCCACAATGTCCTTACTTGCAGACTGGCTACTGCGCCACTCCGTGGTCATGTGCTTGCTGCTCCACAGCCTGGTGCTAATGACCTTCTGCTTTCACCATGCAGCCACCAGTTGCTCCAAGAGCTGCTATTGCTCTGAGAGTGAGAGCAGTGGCAAGATGGTGCGCTGCAGCAATCTGCAGCTCACAGAGATCCCCCAGGACTTCCCCAATGACACACGACGCATCTACCTGGACTTCAATCTGTTTACTACAGTCCCAACAAATGCTTTTGCAGGTTTGCCCCATCTGGTTGAACTGGATCTATCACACAATGAATTAAGCCAGCTAGAACCAGGGGCGTTTCGAGGTCTGGGCTCCTCTCTACAGTTCCTGGACCTTTCTTCTAATAAGTTAGAAAATTTTAACTCTGAGGCCTTCGAGGGCCTGCGGGCTCGTGCCAATCTAACAAACAACCCATGGCACTGTGACTGCAATTTACAGATGGCTTTGCCTCGTGTGGACCTGGAGCCTGCGTCGCTGACAGGCATTGTGTGTCAGACTTCAGATCCTGAGGAAATAAGAGTTCAAGGACTTGCGTTCCTGTTGGAACCAGACATAGACCTATGCGTGGTGATGAAGAGGACTACAGATGTGGCCATGCTGGTTGTCATGTTCGGCTGGTTTACCATGGTCATCTCCTACCTGGTCTACTATGTCAGGGCTAACCAAGAGGATGCCCGCAGACATTTGGAGTATCTCAAGTCGTTGCCCAGCAGACAGGGCAAGTCAGAGGAGTCTTCCACCATTAGTACTGTAGTATAAGGCTGATGGAGCTACACATTTGACTTAAAGTTTAAACCCACATCAAACAGGATGGAGCTACAACCTGCCACTATACAATCATCATCAGTCTCGGACAGTTGTGCACAGGTGTTATCACAGAGCAGAGGTGGACAACGAGACATATGCCTGCAGAAGAAAACAGGCTGATGCAACCTAGCCCAGATGAATATTTCATCTTTGGGCAGCCCATTAGGGGTTTTTATTGGCTGAGTTGATGGGCTAGCCTGTGCAGCAATGGAGTAAAAGAAGCTGCATGTTTTTGGTGAACTCCAGATATGGGATACAAATGGGATTTATTCAGTGGTGCATGCACCTTATGCACCTCCTTCACATAGCTACTGACAATCCAGGAGGTAACATCAAACAGCAAAATGAATAGTGGTTCAGGCACCACTAAAACGTGGAACTTTGTGTACTATTTTCCATTAAAATCCTACTGTATACACCAGTATATAACAAGTAAAATGATTTTTTCCATTTAAATTGTTTTGAGTTTTTTTTTCTTACTGAGCTCCCTCAACTGTATCACAGAAAAGTGAAAACATGCGTAGGCTACAGTATTTAGATTTTGGATCACTCCACTTTTTGGCACATGCTTATTCAGCTCATTGTGCTGATGCATCAGATTGCTGTGTTACAAAGAACTTATAAGTTATTCTGTGCGGTTTTTGATTGTATCCACTGTACCCGAGCGCCATACTGATGAGAACAACAGACCCCTAGGCTGCCTCTGTATGCTAAGACTATTTGACAGAAAACCTGTGGCTTTAGCTCACCTTCAGAACCAGTTGCATCCCTTAATGATTTATACGACACAGCAGCACTTTACCCTGCACATACAGAGACTGTCCTTCACTTTAAATTTATCAGTTTCTTGATGAGTTCATGTCATTCCATTTAAGTAAAAGTCAGCTGTATATATCAAACGGAGGAAACCTGTAGGTTTGTGAAGAAGAAATAATCCAAGGACGACAGAAGATTTCATGAGTCTTGTTATTTACCTGATGGAAGCAAACTTTGCAAAGGTATAGCATTGGATTCCTATATAGAAGAGACACACCACTGACTCTAATTGTCAGAAACAGCTGATTTGAGTTGTCATGAAATAAAAAAGAGAGAGGTGCAGAGACTTCTAATCAAAACAGGGACAAGTTGTTCATATTCTGGTCGAAGAAGCCCTCGAGCAAACATTCATTACTTGCACCTCTTCAAACAGGGTAATTAAGGGAACCTTCATGCTCAAACCTTGTTATCTAGAGAGAACCTCTGCCTCTGTGCTGTTTTTCATTCTCTGTCATGTCTTTACTAAGAGTCTGAAGTGCTTCTTGGAGACATATCGTCTGATACGGTCACTCTCATGGATTTTCCAAATAACATTTATGGGGCCATAACCTGTTGGTCCATTTAAAAGAGCTGCCAAAGATGTGAGTCTCGTATTTCATCAGATGGTGGCAAAGAGGAAAATGAATTTATGTCTCTGTGGATGAAATCATCAATTAAAACAAAAAAGGGGGAATGCATTTATGTGCAGATGTAATCTAATCCACTTCCAACTGTGCTCTGAGATGTGCTCCAAGGTAAGAATAACCCAGTGCAGTCTTGAATAATGAAATTTGATGTTTAAGATGCAGGAAATGGTTTGTCAACAAGGATTTCCCTCTTGTCAGACACACAAATGCCTCTAGAGCAGAGTGAGACCAATAAATGATTTACGATGGCCATAAAAAACACTTGAACAGAAAGACCCATCATCTTGTGTGACCCAGTTCTTGAGGAGAAATTAAGGGAGAATGCCACAGGGGATCAGCTGCCGTCCTCTCTGCTGCCTGGCTTACCCTTTCTTGGGTAAAGCACTTTCTGAATGCCCTTTAGCTGCTTGGGGAAGGTCCAGAGGACTCATGGTAGCAGCCAAAGTCAGTTCAACTACATCCCCAAACGGCCTCTTTCCCAAAGGCATCGCTTAACAAAGGCATCATGTTGCATTTCTGCAAATATCCTTATTCACATTCTTGCTCTGAGTTAAATAATAAGAATTGCACCACCCTCAAGTCTACATAGTAAATATGTAGCTGGAGCAGTTATCTTAACTTTTTTTGTTAGCCATGCCGCAAAGTTCCTGTTAATGGACTGAGTTTGTTTTACAGAAAACAATGATATTGATCTTGACAGAGTTAATCTTAAGGAAGCCCTGGTAGAGCCTCCTGTGACGAGCAGGAGGTTCAACAGTACTGAAAAATAGATGGTAAGCCTCTCTCTCTGACATTTCCTGCCACACACACATACACACCTCCCTGATAACAGAGTCTCACGGTGGCTTTGAAACCATCCTCTGTTAAGGGAGCCTCACCACTCGAGGAGTTAAACATAGAGGTAGTAACAGTCCTGTGTGTCTCTGTGCTTCTTTCAGCTAATGTATGTGAGTGCACACATTCTTTTGTTCACCTGTATGTACGACAGGTGTGTGCATGCTGGGAGTGAGGGTACTGGTAATGTAACACCTCTGTTCCCCAGCACACATAAATGTCGCTGAGGTTAATTTAAATTTCAGGCCAGCTCAGCTTGCCCCACCTGCTACCTTAGACACGTTACACTGGTGTGAGCATTACAACTGCTGGGTAATGGGACACAAACTGGGGGATAAGGTGACGCATCCAATCCCACAGAGCACGGCCCTGTTTGGGATTGGGTTGCAGGTGAGAATGTTTCCAAGCTCTGAGATCACATGGGGTCTCCCAGCAAAGGCCTGTGTGGGCACCTGTCAAATTATTCTTTCAGCTGAAATAGGTAAGAGACACCGAAGATGCTGCATCTGAGGAGAGCGACCAGGTTTGGATGTGCCATTCTGTGAATGTATCAACATTCTGAGATGGTCCTTTTTTTTTGTTGTTGGTGTCTCCCAGGGGTTGATCCACAGATGAAAGACAAAAGTTTAGTGCAGACTGAAGAATAAACACCGTCAAGATCCTAGATTCAATTTGTTACACAGCTCCCTCTGTTGTGGTAACTGTGTAAGTGTACATGTAAGAAATGTTGGTAATCCAACCATGGATGATCTACATCCCCTTATCCCCTATTATTAGTATTACTAGACAGGATGTGTCATACGAAAATGTAAGGTGATGTACCAATAGGTATTTGTACACTTACAGATTAATATCTATTATCTAAATCTATTGATATGAAAGAGATTTAGTGAAGATTACATATATCTAGAAATGTTGCGCAGGACTTGGATATTTATGTTTTGAACTGCCATGTTAATGCAATTTTAAGTCATGAACATTTAATTTAAAATGGATTTGTTGTTTATTATTATTTTTTGCGATCCATAAAAGCCCACTGGCAGCATAAAGAATACATGGATGGTTTCCAGTTAAATGTCTACACTCCCAAAAGATGAATATATGATGATAAGTGAAAAAAAGCTGATAAAAGTGTTTTTTATCTGAGTCAGATTTTTGGAAATGAAAAGACATCATTATCATATTTGTTGTAAAATAATTTCCTGAGAAACATCATTCCTGTCTAAACCTCCTTCCTCTGAGGAAGACCTCAGTACTCAATTTATTTCATCCAGTTTCAACACAGATGCTCCTGACTGGGGCCCAGATGATATAAGCTAAAGCACATTTCCGAATTCATTTGTTTCATAATTTCCTGAGAGACAAAACAGCCCAGTATCACGCTTTAGTTCCATGTGTTTTTCCCATGACACAAACCTGCTTTCACAAGAGATCTAACCTGGATGTGCTGGTGGATTACAAGTTTCAGTATTACCACATGAACACGTTTCAAACTTTCCTGATTTTACTAAAATGGGGAAAACTTAAAATCTTACAACCAGTTTTTGATCATTTGGTGAATTGTTTGTCATCTAATCCTTAGCCTTTTACTCATCTGAGATCATTGCAGATGAACTATATTTATATAATAAAAGAATAAAGGATTTGATAACAACATATTTTATGAAAATTCTGTTACCAAAATCCAGGATTAACCCTAAAACCTATTTCCTTAAACAATTCTTTTATTAAATAATGGGTAATGTCACACCCTTTAATGGCTTCCGGGGTGAAGGAGAGAATAAAGAGGTGAGAGCTGGATGTAAAAACCTCTTTCTGTTTTCATTGTAGTTACTCTCCTTGCCTGTCTGCCACAGGCTACAGATACATCAAACTAAATCTATTCACGCACCAACAACTTTTCACTTGCTGCAATGACAGCATTGTAGCAGGCAGAAACAAAGGTGACACTGTGTTATAAAGTACATCAAATAAACCATGTGGTTGGTTTCCAACTGGGCCTTTGATGGGACCACAGAGCGAGGCCTCAGCAGTGAATAATGCCCTCCTTTCATGTGCGGGACTGATTGGAGATTGGACCAGTGTGGATTTCAGGGATCAGATTTGACAGCTTCACTTCACGGCCTATCAAGCATGGCCAGATGTAACATAGCTACACTGACTGATCAAGGTGCCTCGCGTCAGAGCATGAAGCAAACCAATCTGCTACAATGGAGGCACATGATTGACTTATGAGGTGATTAAATAACTCACCGTAACAGTATTATAATAGTATATAATAGTTCAGTTTTAAAATGAGGATCCAATGGACTGGCATCGTCAGTGTTAATCTACTTACTTGAGTTTAGGTAAGAAAGTGAATTTATTTCCCATGATGTCAAACTGTTCTTTAAAGACAAAAATGAACTGAAAAACCTATTTAAAAACTTTCAGCTTTCACGTTTTGTAAATAAAATGCAGGCATCCCACGTTTTGCAAAGTGAATCCACACAGCTGAGGTTGATTCTGTAGATCATATATAACTCCACCAGATGGCTCTATTGTATCTGCCTTGCATCAATGTGCCTGTCTGGCGAACTGGTGAACGCAATGCCTGAATCAGAGGGCACCAAGAACAATCCAGGTAAAACACAATTTGCATCTTTGTATTAATTAGTTCAGAGATTACAATTTAAAAATCACTCTACATGCTACAATAATCTCTTCAGAGGTTTTTCAATGGGCTGGTGTTGTGTGTGCTTGACTCTATCTTTAGGGAGTTGTCTGCACTCCCATTTTAACATTTATCACAAATATTTCTGTCATATTGTATCAATTTATCTAATCTGTTCAGACAGACAGACAGATTAATTTGCCACAAAAAGAAAAAGAACAAAAAGAATCATGATGTCCCCAAACCACTCAGAGATCATATGATGAGAAAAGTTTCCTCCCTAAAAAAAACCTGAATTTCCAATAAATAAATAAATAAATAAATAAATTTCACTGAAGCCATTAAGAACTTTCAATTTCAATTTTCTGTTACTGCTGTTGGACGAAATCCACGCTTCCTCTCTGTCTCCATGTTTATGACTTTGAGATTGTTTTGAACAATTTCTGCTTGAATACCTGGCTGAATCAATATGAAAAATCAGTAATGAAGGACTTCCAGTTCCCAAACATAAAACTACTTAATTGTGCCATTCTGGAAGTTTACAGTGAAAATTGCTGAATAAAAAATGAATATGTACAGTCAAATCTACTTTTACAAAATATTCATTTTGTTAATTTAGCCCACTGGCATATTTTATTGTCACCCTTTTCACTTTTTAAAATTAATTTCATTAAGTTATCATTGTTATTTATAACTATATTGAGACCCAAACCAAGAAATTAAAGAACAGGAAATCCAGCCTGGTCTAAATCTAATAATTACATCAGCTCCATTTGGATCCAAGAGAATTGGACTTCTTACAAAAAATCTAAATGTGTGAAATTCATGGAAATATCCTGTCACTCATAATGAGACTACTTCAGATGACCAAATGATGGGAAATCCCTCTACAAGGACATGCTATATATATGTGACTATAAGTGCACTATAAATCATAGATAGTGTTCACTTGAGGTCAATACTTTAAGACATTCCCTAACCGAGGCCATGAACACCCTGATTGGTGAGTAGTGAGGTAATGCTTGTAAAATGCTGCTTTCCTCCCTCTGGGTGATCATCTCCAGATCCCTGAGACAGCACAGACTCACAGGGGGAGGATTCAAGGCAACATTGAGGTGCGGATCAAATCGCAGAGTGTGTTTTAAAGCACCAGGCGGCTGTTTTAAGGACGAGATTACAAGTTTACATCTGCTCAAACTGTCATACTCTATGTTTAACTACTGCAGTTACTTTTAGGTTTCACATTACAGTGACTATTCTCAACTCGTGCAGCTATTCCGCCTGCAGGGGGGCATGTTCAGTGCTGCAGCACAGGGGATCCGCCGGGGAGAGAGCCCGTCCTTTCTCCTCACACACGGAAACAGGGATTATTATTGATGCGAATGTTTTGGTTTCTCTCCCCTTGCAGTTTTCGCCATTTCCTCCTTCATGGCCACCGTCGCTCGCAGCGCATCTCTCCCGGAGAGGGGCGCACTTGTTGAGGACCCGCAATTCCAGGAGATGGTTCAGAGGAGCCGCAGCTTAGCAGAGAGGATCCTCCTCTCTATTCCCGACACGCACAGGTCCTGCATCCACACAGAGGTGAGCCACAGCAGATAGCTGCTTCAGGCAGAGCTTTGACTCTGGGTGTGTGAATGCTGTGCACAGGCACATGAGAGGAGGCTTCTGCATCACTGAGCCTGCCATGACTGTGAGCTGGTCTGAAAGGCTGTTTAAAGAGTTCAGCTCTAACGAAACAATTTGCCATGCAGCCATCATTGCAGTTGTTTGTATGTCAAGGCTATAAAGAAATGTGATTATTATTTAGTGGGCAGCTGACTCAGTCACAGTAGACCACTGAAGCTGCTGTTGGACATTGTTCAGACAGTGTTCACTGTCAGTGAAGCCAGTAAAGGCTTTCTTCACTGTGTTGGAAAGTTGCGTATATGTACTCTTTGCCTATATACTCCATGTACTATGCTTCATCGCTATTTTAAGATATCTATTTTATACCTGTACTACTGTACATGTACTACGTTACATACATTTAACACCAATATTTAATTAACATGAGACACACAAAGCCTATAATAAAATATGATGCATCATGGGTAAAATAATATATCAGCAAATATAAAATATCATTTTGAACTGGTTTTACCACACAAGTGAAGCAGTGGTTCTTAAGTGTTTTCACATCCAAGACTGAGACCTAAACTGGCAAATTAAACCATTGTCCCCCATCTAATAAGATTTTAGATGCTTTATTTCAGAAAGTATTTGAAAGCTGCAACCAAAACATTTATCCATTCTGTCAGTTACTTATGGATGGAATTATAGTGACATCAAGTTATTGCCCTTTTTGCTGACGGGTCCTTAGTCCCCACTTTGAGAACCACTTAAAGGATCTGAAGACTTCTGCCACCACTCTTTTTTCATGAGGGATGTCTGTCAATCTGTAATCTATCCATAACATCTTTGTTCTGTCTCTGTTCACAGACTCTACAACTGAACTCTTCAGAAAATGCAAAGTTCGAGTTAATGGCATTAAAGATTGGCATTCCCACTGCTCCTGTGCTCAGAGTTGTGTCAGAAAGCTTCACTTTGGTAAGCATCTTCCAGCATCTTTGAATGTAATGAAAGTAAAAAACATGACAGGACAACATGACCAATTTGTTGGTATTCCTTTCCATTAGCAAACCAGTTTGACACAGATGTCAGAGGGTCTTCAGCTGCACCAGGCCTTACTGAGCGTCATCTCTGAGCAGCTGGAATACAAAAACAAACTGACAGATCTAATGGCTGATGTCAGAGACCTCACCATTCAGATCAATAAGGTAAGAGAATGCCTCTGAACAAGTCTAGCCTGATATTTTGCTCTTCTAGCATCTCAATGACACCTTTAACTGTTCCCTATAGATGCTGAAAATGATCCAAAAAGAGGCAGTGGTGCAGCCCACACCAACCCCGATGGCTTTACGTCTACAAGGGGAATATGACATTCAGGTGGCAGCACACCTGACTCTGGTGCAGCTCCAGGCCTTCGGACAGGACACAGTCCGCTGCCTCAGGAGTCTGGACAACAGCAACGAGGAGACAGAAAGCTGACCAATAAGTGCCATACTCGGCTTTTGGCTTACGTCAAAAGCCACATCCTGCCATTTTTATTGTGGCATTTATTTATTTATCTGTCAAGAGATTATTTATTATTTTTTCGTGTATTTATGTATTTATTTATAAAATGGAAATAATATTTATTTAGGGAATTTATTTTTTGAAAACAAAAATTTGTTCAGCTTTTTGTTTAAAGCTGAGGCAACTTCTGTTTTAACACTTGCCTGCTGGTTTCTACTGAAAGTACTTCATTATGTTTACATTGCATTACAGCTGAAAATAAAATTCTCAAATCTCATTCAAAAAACACAATGTTATTCAATAGTCCTAAAACCATATTTAAAATTGCTCTCAATATCTGAGTTTAATAAGAATAATGAAGAACAGCAAGTTTAGAAACATTTGCTAACTTGATAAACTATTAAAATGCATTTTAGGTGATTTTGGGCACATGATAAATTAATCATATTTTCTGTAAACATTTTGAAATTAAACTTTACTTTTTGATGACACTTCTTTAAAAAAAAAAAAAAGAAAAAAAAATCCTTTCTGATCTTTCAATAAAAAAACAAACAAACAAACAAACGTGAAAAGGGATTTGTTCCTTATTGTTGCTGACTGTACATACTGACACATCAGGTCATGGGTCATGCTGATGTATTCTGTGTCATCACTGAAATTAGATCTAAAATTCCAGTTAAGTTAATATTGTAATTGGGAAGTGCAACTAAAAGTGAAATAGATACTTCTATGTCATTATTTCTGCCACAGCACACAGCTTTCCTTGAGGAAGTGTTGTTAGTGGTAGGTGGGCCCCTGGTGACTATGAGCTTTTGTCAGAGGATTCTCCAAATTGGTACTATTTGTACGTAGTGTCATGTGGAAACCATGCTAGCATGTGACCAATCTGACGCAGGGTTTGTGATTACAGTGGTTGGATCCCATGTTACAGTAACTTCAAAAGGTGATGTAACATTTATATCATCTGATAAATAACCACAGAACAAATGAAACTCACGTCAATTAAGAAAATACTGGCAAACAGACACATAGGATCTTTATCATGGGTTTTTATTCTAAATCTTATTTACACATTTTTTTTTGCGAGTGTGAAAAAGGACATTAAAAAACAGTAGCAAAACAGTGTTTACAGAAACATGATAACAGACATGTTGTTTTCCAACAAATCCAAATCCATTTATATGGATGATCTGGCTGGGAGGGGAACAACTAAATCTTGTTGTATTTTTACCTCTGTGACGATTCACCCACCGGGGACAGAACTGACTTAATTTGGTAATGATGTTAATTCAAACCCACAATTTACAAGGCAGATATGGCTTTGGCAGCTACTCTCCTCCCCAGTGGCAGAGTCAGGTCAGTGATGGCAAGGACAACTTTAGGTTTGGCCAGAGCAGGGAGCTTCACCAATTCAGAAACCTGGATGCAAAAAAAAGACCAGTAACGATTAGTTTTCAGGTTCAGCATGTGTGAAGACACACCAACTGGTGTGATGTTACTTGAGGCATCACGAAAACTAGTTGGTCTTCATTATAGGGTATGTTTTGACCTTTGATCTAGTTTTTGGACTATTTGGCTCAAAGGCTCAAAGGCTTCCACAAATTCATTGTTACAAATAAGTTCAAGATGTAAGTGGCTTTTAACAACCAGCCCAAATATGTGAAAATTCATTTCACAAATTTTCAGTTTTGTTAACCTAAAGAAACACAATATGGATAGAACACAACCCTTGGACTCTCTCACTTTAAGATTTATTTTGCTTCACCAAAGCACTCAGGGGGACATCCAACTGCTTCCCAGTAATGTCTGATGTAATAGCCACTCCTCTCCCTCCCTATCTCCACCCGTTCAACTTCCCCTCCCAGTTTCCTCTTCCCCCTCCAGCCCATAACTCACCATTGTAAAGGGCATGAACTGCAGGATGCTCCCACGGCTTCCCTGCTCCAGACACTCAACACACTCCTCCATAAAGCTCTGTACAAACTGGGTGTGAGGTCCAGCCATCTTGGAGCCCAGGATGGAGGAAATGAGGAGGAAAAGGTTGGCTGGGGATAAGAGAAAAGGTGGTATACATTGTCATGGTTGAAATAATTGCAGAGAAACAGAGAAAATTTTAAATTTAATTAAATGTTGCCCAAAACTAGTGTCTCAACTTAAGTTTCATTTGGCAAAGAAAACTACCAAAAATGCCAACTCACTGAAAGTCTTGCAAATATCATGTTATCATAGTTGTGCAACTGCAGTTTCTGCACGATTCTCAATGACTACAGCACAGTAAATAAACAAGAATAAAGAATAAAGAGAAAAATAGGCTTTTGAATTCATCTTTTTGCCTTGGTTACTTCCATTCAAATAAAAAACTAAAAACACTAATATCATGTTTGATAGTCAGGGAGCGCCTGTGCTGTTTAGCATTTTCCCTTTAGTTTAACAAAAACATTTACTTAATTGCATAAAATATGTCAAATCTACAAATTGAAAAATACAAGGATTAAAAAAAATATTAGAAAGTGTTCTAGAAAAGTCCACCACAAGGCACATGAACACATTGCAATGCTTTTCTTCAGCATATGCAGACAAAGCCTTCTAGTGTCTAACTATACTGGAGGGAAGTAAAACCAGCCTTACAAAAGATGTTTCCACTGAATTTGTGTTTTGACTGTGCCAACACAGCTGAGCAAAACATCCCATACTGTAGGTGCTGGATTTGCAGAATTAAATTTATTCGTTCATTGACCCATGGTGTCTGCTATGAAAGCATCTGCATTCATTATGTTTCACTCATTTAGTCAAGATTTACCTTTAATTTCTCTTATTTATTATTTTCTCCCCCTAATGTGTTGTGGTTTATACTTTTATTTGATAGCGTTCAGTGAAAATGCAGACAGGAAACATGGCTCATGGGTATAACATGCAACATGCAACACAGGAACCACGACCAGAATCCAACCGTGAATGTTGCAGCTATGTTGCATATGGTAGAACCAATTGGCCCCCAGAGCACCCCCCTTTTCCTTCTTTATTCTATGAAGTAGTAGCAGGAGAGGCACACAGAGTAGACAGGTGAGGACTCACCCAGGACTCGGTTCAGAGGGTCCCTCATGTTGACAGTGTGGAGTTGGGAGGCTGAGAGGGAACTGCTCATTGATCGGTCTCCTATGATTATAACACGACATGAGAAACAGTGAAAGGATTTTTTTAGTTCATATGATCATTTGGGGGGGAGGGGGACAATGTCAACAGGTAGTGAAAGTCTAAAAGGCTTCCTTCCACTGCTGTCTTGCATAATCCACTGTTCCTAAAATAACCTCAGACACATTTCAACTTTTTTGTAAAAATGTAGGGCAGAGTTTTTTTTAATAGCAAAATCTCTTTCACTATTATAAATGGGACCACTTTGGGACTAATGAAGGTCTGCCTGATCCTATACATTGAAATCATTTAAGACAGTTTCAAAGTGAATGGAAAAGGTCAAAATGAGTGACTAGGTTAAAAAAAAAAAAAAAAGTTAGTTTCAATATTAATTACACCAAGTGAAGTAAGTAAAACATTTTTCTCCCAAGTCATGCAATACACTGATTTTTGACGCCATCTGTGGGAATTTTTCTATGTAGCTGTAGCTAAAACTGAAGAAGTGAAAATTTGCACAGCTGCTAATCTGAATTTACACTCATGCCAGTCAGAAGGAAAAGAGTAAATGAGAACTACAATGCAAAAGTGCTATTGCTCCCAATATCAATCAAGGAAATCAGTATAGACACACAATAGACTGTAGTGCTCAGGTTGAAACGTGTTGATGGCACAATGCTCAACAGATAATTAAGGTTTATGCTTTTCTGATCTGGCTTAAAGGTGCTTACAAGAAGCAGCTTGCTGCTCCATTTGCTTTTGAAAATCTTCTGTTGCTTTCATAAACCCCAGCTCTCTCTGACAGACTAACAACTGAATGGTCACAGGTTTCATAACACAACTGTATATTAAAAACCAGACATTAATAGACTGACCTGGGCTGGAAAGGGCTACAGGCTCATCCTCATTGGAACTGAGCAGGCGCATGAGTTTAGATGGTTGGGTGTCATCCAAGGGAAAGAGGCTGTTGTAGTCCTGTGGCCAACAATATATTATTTTAGACAACAGTGTACTGGACTTCATCAAAATAATAAACTTGCTTCCTCCTACAAAAAATAGCACTTCTGTAAATTAAACATTAAGGTGCTCATTTGACACTTATACCTCAATATCTTCTCGCTGCCTTTTGCGTTGACGAGCTGAGAACGAGCCTTTGTGGTGAGAGGAGTAAGAACTGAGCGCACACCACACAGACAGCCTGAGGAGTGATCCCGAAAAGTAAAGTTAATACCAGATCCCAAAACAAACACAAAACCACTGCTAACATCAAGGTACTGAGCTTCTCTTACTTGGCTAGTGCTTTTCCTGGCGGGTCTGCCAGGCTGTGCCAGTGGGCAGAGTCTGTGAGCAGGTTGGGCAGTATGGTGCCCAGCAGGGTGAGGGTGATCTGCTGAGTGTCCAGACAAAAGATGCTGTAGAGCAACTCCACAACCCGACTGGCCCACTCCCGTTGAGTCTCCTTCAGGAGCTCCTGAAATAACATGCAATGCTTTAATTACACATCTCTATTATCCAGCTGTTGGCCAAATTCCATTTTAAGTCTCTTTGTGAGTGCTTTTCACCTGATAAATCTGAGTTTTCACCATCATTGGGTATTATATGGAGTTTAGTGGTGTGATGGAGCAAGTTTTTGATACATACGCTAATGTTTTGATACTACTCCACTGACTGGTAATGATGTACAAAACATTCGACCAATGTATGAGCAAAAAACATTTAAGAACAACACAGTTTCCTGGCTTGCTATTGAGGATGTAAAAATGCAGGTGTCAAAATATTCAAAAACGAAATTGGTTTAGCAAATATCAGAAAGAAATGAGTTCAACATATGAAGCTTTTTGGTGGACAACACTCAATATATCCTTAACATTCCTCACTGGGCACCTTCAAATAAACTAGTAAATAGTGTGTCTGTTACCTACATGTACAACAGTAGGTACAACCCTTGTGTAAGCAAGAAAAGAAATCCAAGAATCATAGCAAGTTCCCAGTTAACAGTCATAATATTGATATGCTTAACTTGTCAGTAACTTAAATTTCTGTAAATGCTAGTTAGAAATGTAGCAGAGCTAAACAAATAAATCAAACTCACAGAAGGATTGAAAATTAAGTGGTAGTAGTCTAAATGTTTTGGACTGTTGGTTAGACAAAGCAAGATATTTGAAGCCTTTAATATATATTGTTAATACTGATTTTTATCTTCTCAGGCCTTAAGCTATCTGCACCTTTACTTTGTCCTCCTACCTTGACTAAATTGTTAGTGAACCAGAAAACTCCTCCCATGTTGAGAAGACTCTCAAACAGATGAAGAGCCCGGCTGTCCACCCAGCCTTTGCGCAGCACCGCCTGGAACTGCTTGCTGAGGGCCTTGTGGATGGGTTCTTTAGCGGGCAGGAGGTTGCGGTATGGAATCGGCTCCTGGCCCTCTACGGGGGGGCGCAAAGTTGCAGCTGTTTGTTGGAAGACGTCAGCACACATGTGCTCCATGATGGAACTCATAATGATAACGCTGGTGAGAGTGTGGGAAGGTAATGTAATTGTTAATTTATGTAGTAATGGACTGTGAGGGAGACTGATTTAACATACCTGTTCATGGGCTAAAGTTGTGAAGTATAAATGTGCGTTTCTGTTGTTTGTACCGTTCATTGTAAAACTGCAGAGTGTTCTCCCCATATAGTGGAGTCACAAGCTGTCTTATCATGGTCTGAGGTTTCTCCCTCTCGTCCCTCCCCAGCATCCTGACATGGGCCACCAGCCAGGCCACCGCACAGATGGCCATACTGCAAACCTTCCCCTTGATGTTGTCTGTGATCTTCTACATTCAGAGAAAGATGACAGCAATAAGAAAAGAGGAAGGAAGGACAGAGGATTCTGACGTATCCGTCCAAATTGCGTGATAGAAAAACTAGAATGCAATAGGAAAGAAATGAGAAGTGAATTTATTAGGACTTTGTGACGTCAGCCCTGTTGCAATCCTCATCTTTTTCCACAGAATACAGGACAATGAGAATAATGAGTCAAACTACAAAGCAGGGATATGCAATGTGTCCGGTAGGGAGGTTACTGGTACTGCATAAGCAAGGGTCATTCAGGAAATCTCAAGAATATGTTCCAATTAAAGGAAGACAAATTTAATATAGTGGGCATACCTGCACTGCTTCCACAGAAAGTACACCATTCTCCCATGCATTCAGAACTTCCAAGATGGCTGCTGGGGTGCTGAGGCAAATTTCGTGCCATTTCACCTGACTGAAACAGAGCAGAACGTCAAAGGAACTTCCATATATTGAGCATGACTCACCAATTTCCACTAGTGAAATGAAAATAGAAACAATGGTATTCAGAGTATTTATTAAGTTTTCAGGCATTTGAAGAGACAAATAGTAAAGTTAAAAGGCAGGGGAATTGCAATTATAAGTGATATTTATCAATTATTTTAAAGGGACTGTAAGCAGCTACAAGGGCATTTTTAAGTGCAATTATTAGGGAACATTATCAGCAGTAAAGTAAAGAATGTTAAGTGAAGTGAGTTAAGGAGTTAAAACATGCATTAAAAAAATCTTTAACTAGTGTGCAACTCACACTAGTTTCATCTCTGAGGAGTTGTTCAGCAGGGTCACCAGGCTCTCCACTTTTCCAGGCTCTGGTCTGAAGCAGGGGTGGTCTGGATTCAGAGTCTTGCCCTCTTCAGGCATACACGTCTGCAGCCATGTTTCAAAAAAGGGCGTCTCGCCTGAGGGACTAGGGTCTGACAGGATCACCTGGTGATAGGAAACATAAGGCAGCCGTGCACTGTGTCACTCAAAAAAGGCTTAATCAAATGATAAATTAATCAAATGATAAATAATGAAAAAGAGTTAATCAACCTACAATATTTTGCTCAGCTAGCAGAGCGGCTACAATGTGAGGCGAGTAGTGCACAACACTCTCTGGACATCTTGTGGCCTTACAGTGAAAGAGCAGGCTGATTTGCTGTGAAGTCCACACAGAAATGTACTAACCTCTGAACCATAGGTCTGCACCACATGGCAGAGCATGAGGAAGGAGATGTCGAAGAGCAGGGCCCGTACTGACGCAGACTTGGCTGAGGGAGAGGAGGGAAAAATCCTCAGTGTTAACATCTAATTCAAAAAATGCTATGTCAGTGAAGAAAAAAATTCCCACATTGGAACATGTCACTCACATCCTTCACCGCTGATGTGCTTGGGAAACTCATTAAGCCTTGAACAAAGGACAAAAAAAATTATGCAAGATATTAAACATCCTTCTAAAAGTCAATTTATTAGAGCAACTGGAGTTTCCAAAGGGGCAAACACAGCTGCATTAATAATCTGTCAACCTTTCAAATGTGATTGTAACGTGGTATGCAAGTTATTACTCACTTAATGAACTTTCGGGCAAAGGATTTTAGTTTCCCTGTGGCTGCTGCTGCTGCCAGGAGGAGATCCAAGCTCTTCCCAGACAACATGTGTCCCAGGACCCCGAGAAGACCCTCGGGGGACTTGGAGTGGTCAGCATCTACTGTCTAATAAATAAGAAGCAAAGACTTATGGTCACTTGTTCTTTTTTTCAAAGGTGTGCTCATATAGTGCTGTCATCTTTGATCCACTGCCATTAATTTTACTGCCTGCCTTAACATGCAACTTTGATTCTCTTCTCACTGTTGCCCCTGACAGAAAATATATTTCTTTCATACTGTACTTTCTTTTGCTTTATTACTGACTAAGTGGTTGTGGATGACCCACTTTTACTATCATATATGTGTGATGTAATTTCTGTTCTTATTCTCTTAACCTTTTCAGGCATACACATTTTGAACATTACTGACAGGATTATCAATTAGCAGCTCTAAGTCAACGCTGTAATACACTAAGCATTCCCTGTATAGCTGAGAGCAGGTTGTGGTGCTCTACCTTCAGAATATTGGTGACAGTGGGCTCAGCTCTCAGGATAAGACCTGGGTTAGGCTGGATGTTAGCATTTTCTGCTGTCTTTAACCTTGGGGCGAACTCCCTGTCCTCGGTCCTGAATCAAATGTGCAAGGGGAGAGGGATAGGAAGGGGCAGAGGAGAGAAAAAGAGAGGGAGAGACAGGAAGAGAGTGCAATAGAGTACAGGGGATTGGGGGGGGGGTATGGTATGAGTGATATTGTGTGAGTATGGTGAATAAAATTTGATGATCATAATATCCAAAAGAGCTCAGATACAGTCAATACAGTCCTTTTCCTGAGATGTTCTGTATTATATGTATTTCTTCTCAAATGGGAACTCGTACCGTTTTGAAGTGAGACTGGCTGTATTTGAATCTGACAGCAGACCAAGCTTATTACACTCTTGTAGGAGCATGCCGAGGCAGTCACAACTATGCAAAGGAGCACAAGAAAACCAATTCATAAATTGTCATGACACTGTCTTACAGACAAATTTCTCATCTAGAATGTTTTACAGACATAGCAAGATTCTGGAGCACTTACTTGCATCTCTGATCAGCTTTGTCCAGCAGCGGAGTGAGTTTGAGTAAGTACTGAAATGCAACATTTACGTCTTCCATGAAGTCCTGGAAAATATGTTTGCAAAATTTATACATGGCAGCGAAGGATCACACATAACAATTTAAAGCTGGGGTAAGCAGTGATCTTTTTGGCATCAATGGCCAAAGATTTCACTATCACTTTTCAGAACCTTTTTTTTTTTTTTTTTTTTAAACTTAGCTCTGTCCACACTAGCTTTACAAACATAACCAACAGTTATTGCTGTGTTAGACTGTGTTTGCTTGCAAGTACTAAATACCCTTGACTACATCAGTGCATTGATTTGTTAGAAAGACGGACCTGTCCTTTGTCGCCTTGAGGATACTTCTTTAGTCGGAGTAAAACTTGTGGGATCTAGGATAAAGAAACAAGGAATGTATTTCTTTAAGCATGGTTGAGTTGCTTCTGGTGAGAATGTCATTCTGACTTTTGCTTTATTTTACCCTGCACACTCACTTGCTGCAATAACCTTAAGTTAGACAATATAAAACAGACTCAAGTCTACCCATTGTTAAGAGGAAAAAAATATCCTGACATGAATAAGAAAGTGGATAAAATAATGAAGTTAAATCACATCTACAGTGTAGTATTGTCTTTTGTCATTAATTTAAACTCAGAAATACATTCAACACTCAGTGGCAGAGGAATGTAGATGAAAAGCAGATAGAGGGTCCAGTCCTTATCTTTGAAACAGATCTTACCTTAAGGAATGTGAAGGCAGTCCATTTGAGCTCCTCCGTGCCCTCTGGTGATTCAATGAGGCCAGTGAAACAAGCCTTCCAGATCTCCAGCACAAAAAGAGGAGCAGGAATTCGCTGAAGAAGACAAACAATTTGAGAAGACTGCTGCTTTGAAAGTCAAATATATTAAAAAAATTAATGCAGCCTTTAATATGCCACTTTACAAGCATACACTGTACATTAAAACTTTATATATTGTGGTTTTAGTGACATACTATGAAAAGTTTACAATAAAGTGCAAGCGAACATTTGCTAGATTAAATTCATGTCCTTTATCTTTGCCAATATTACAGGAACACTGAAATATTCCTTTAAAAAACAGCAGTGTTGACAGCTAAGTTACATGGTTCAGTCTGTAGAAAGCTGGAAACTAAAATTGGATCTCTTACTTGTTTTACTTTTCATTATATCATAAAACAGAACACCAAACACTCTGATAAAACTGTGTATCCTTCATTCTAAAATAATTTAGGCATTAAAGAACAATTCAGGCACTCCTTTAATTACCAGTTTGATTTAAAATTACATTTCTGTGCATCTATATGTTCACCTGCATTCTCTTGATCATCATCAGCTGCTCAACAAGTGGCTGTGTCTCTCCTGTCAAATTCATGGTCCCTTCCAGCATGATGAAGGCATGTATTGATGGGAAGGAGGCATGGAGTGGAGGGTCACACTGCACTGACAGCATGTGAGGAATACTGAAGAAAGAGTGAGGAGTTTGCATGAGGAGGATTGACTGATGGCCTTTAAAGGAATACCATACAAGTTAAATAACTCATGTATTCACTACTTAGGAATGAGATGGGAATCTTCACCCTTTTACTAGTGACAAGCTCTCCTCTAGTTTAGTCCTTAGTGTCTGGTTAGGTACGCTGCTTAGTCCATCTGTCACTTTCAGCATTGCTTGCTCGACACTGCTCCAGGATCCTGTGAAGGAATACCATCAGGATTAGTTTGTTTATGAAGGTTTTGCAGGGAAAGGATCACCATCATATTGGCAGCACCTAAGCACTCAAGTGAACACACACACACACACACACACACACACACACACACACACACACACACACACACACACACACACACACACACACACACACACACACACACACACACACACACACACACTGTCTCTTATACACATCTTCTGAGTCGAGAACGTCTCTGTGAGCCAAGGAGTTGCTCTGGNNNNCACACACACACACACACACACACACACACACACACACACACACACACACACACACACACACACACACACACACACACACACACACACACACACACACACCTTGTTCCTCCAATCGGGCAATGTGGACCAAGGCTCTGTTCTTGGTGCTGTTCATCAGATTGTAAAGCCTCTCTTGGCAAGCTCTCAGACTGGCCTCTGTGCTAGCTGATGGGCCCAGTTCTCTCAGTCTCTCACAGTACCAGGCACAGCCTTGCAGCAACCACACCACCACTCCTAGCAGAGCCCGACACAGCCCAATGCATTCCTCTGCTTTCCCATGACAGCTTCAGATTCAGAAATTAGAGGCAATCAGTTAAAAGAACAATGAGAAGAAATTCACATTTTTTTAAACATTCATAATAATCTATAAAACATGCCTCAGAATGTAAATTTAAAAGACCAGTTAGTCTAGTTTGAGGTTAAAAACTTAACTTAACTCCACACAAAAATAAATTAATAAATAGAATAGGTTCAAAGGCTTGAAGTCTTGCTTTAAAAAATTAGATGGAACAGGCACAAAATATGCCCAAATATCCTAAACTGCTGACTTACGGTTAGTGGTGAGCAGCTATAGGTGGTCATAATTATTAAAAAACAATTAGTAAAAAAATAGCAGGTGTAAGACAGCTGATCTCTTCTTCATATAATCTCTTATTTTACCTCTACACACAGCAGTACTCTGGATGAGCAGCAGGTTTTAATAAGACAACATATGAAACAAGAGAAATTGGAATTCCAATGTTTTTGTGCAATCAATGAAAATAGATTCTTTGCTAGAGGTTTTGTATTTGATGTCAAGTCCTGCAAACCACTACAGATGAAATTCTGAGTGTACTCTAAAGTGTATATTTTACATTATTGTGTCATTCTAAAAGTTTTATCTTTCTGTTGTATTTTTGGTAACACATGATTTAATATTTAATGTCAAAAAACTACACCATCAACATTTGTGTAACTGAAACAGCTTTAGTTCTATATATTGGAATGATTTTTTTTTTTAGCCATTTATTAAATTTATTCTGAATAATAGTGTGTGTTGTGCCTGTGGTCTGAGATTTAAAACACGGATATCACAACTGGCTGTAGTTTTTAATATCGGGTGTGGGTGCTATCAAGAGTGAAAAATATAGGAAAATAATAAGATGATACACGAATGACATAAATAATTTCACATACCTGAGACGATGGCAGAACATGTCCATTATCTCCAACAGTGACTTGACACACAGCTCTCGAGAGAAATCTTCAAACTAACAGAAAAAGACATACATTTAAAATCCCTTGTATCTTTCTGTGAAATACATCTTGACATAATTTTCATAAGGCATAAATTACCTTGCTGATGGCTGTGAGAACACTGGAATAAGACACCATCTAAGGAGCGAGGGGGTAACGTTCAAAGCTTGAGAAATAGTATCTTTAATGATTGACACACTGCTCAGTTATATCATTTTTGTCTTACCTGGGAACTTATTGCATATTTGAGATATGACAAAATGAGGGGGTTAGGAGAAGGACCAATCATAGCCTGTTCCATCAAAGCCTCTGGAATACAGAAATAACATTTAGAGACACCGCAGATGCGACAGTGCGACCACTGGCATAATAAATAATTTGCATGGTATCTGTTTTCTTTCTACTAACCTGCTAGGTTAAGGTAGTCCCATGTTGCTCCCTTTGGAAAGTTCTTCTTGATGTTAATAGCCCACTGATAGTCGCTCCAACGCTCCTTCCATGCCTGCAGAATGGCTTGCTTCAGATTGACCACCTTCATCCTGCTAGGAACGACCACACATTTGTTAAAAAAAATAAATGAAACTTTCGAAATACAGTCATTAACACCATGTCTTACACGGTTTTATATACTGCTCAATGGCATCCTTTACGTTATGAATTAGCTTTCCAACGTTAGCCGTTAGCTGCCGATGTCATTCACCAATGATTTCATACAAAGCTGGCGGCAAAAACACACAAATGCCACAGCAAACAGCACAAACCCCGGCCACAGTGCGTTACTATAGAGTTTGAGCCTTACCTAACTTTACCAGTTTTTCAAAACATAAAAAAAAATTAGTTTGTTGGTCCTTTGCTTCACAATGCAGGGTACGTCATTTTTGATTCGAAAGATGTAAGCCTTCATTGGTTGATCTCATGACGTGTCAGTATTCCTTCCGCCGATTGGTCAGAGAGGGGACCAATCGCTCAACGCTGAACGGCCGCGCGATGACTGAGCTGCGTCACAAGATGTCGCGCTTTTCAAAGTTCAGAGTCTGAGCTCGACTGTCTATGAAGAGCCAGCGACAAAGGTGAGTTAAAACAGCTACTGCGCTGAACACAGTCGTTTAAAAATGAAATAAAACGAACTGGAGAAATACAAATACATTACTGTTAAGCCTGGCGCTCTGTGAGCTCAGCTGACAGCATTAATAAACACTAAAGACCCTTCAAAAATGGAGCTCACTGGCGTTTGGGTTGTGGTCATTACATGCAAAATAAATATAATGTTGAGTCTTATTGTCTGATAAAGTCCATTACGTGAGTTATTTTAATTGTTGTGTTTTTGTAACAACTGTGAAATACGTTGTTGCCTTATGTAACCACCCCATTCAATTGTCTGTTTCACTGCGGTTTTTCAACGGGTTCCTTTTTCCCATTATGTCACAGTTTTTAAGGTGGAGGGGAAAAACAGAAAATAACATTGGTCAGTCAAATTTAATGCAGAGGAGCAAGTCTATTGCAGAGTTTGATAATGCTTTCTTTATTTAGAGGATAAAAACAGTTGTGTATTAGTGTTAAGAATAACCTAGTTGTTCACGGCAGAAGCCTCCACATGCCATGTTTAAAAGTATAAAAAGAAAGAAGCACATAAAATCATCAATTTCAGATGGTCTCATTTCCACTTTGCACTCGTCCTCAGCATGTTAAAAGGGATACTTTTATCCATATCAAAACCACCCAACTATCCCTGCAAGTGAGGTCCTGTATTGAGTCCTGCAGCAACAAAGACCCCCATTCTGCCTGACACTGGAGAGGTTGTCTTGGCTAGAGCGAGGTCTGTGTCCTGGGACAGAGGAGTGCCAGCCAGCAAGAGATGAGCCATGCATGTTGGCATAGTCTAGGTAGGTTGGGGTTGGAGGGGTGATGAGGGTGTGACGGGTGTGTGTGTGTGTGTGTGTGTGTGTGTGTGTGTGTGTGTGTGTGTGAAGGGGTATTTGGGGAGAAGGATCCTACCTGAATTGCTTTCTACTGAGAGCTGCATTAGAGAAGAGTGCCGACAGATTTGAGTCTACCCCTGGGAGGACCAGAGAGACTGTAGTCGCAGCTCTGTGTCTGTTCTCATGACTTCACTGCTGGGACAGACCCAGTTTTGCTGACTCCCATTTTTCTTCCGTATGACTGTGTGAATTACTTAAGTTTGAGGCTATTGACTTGTCTCGAAATCCCCCAAAATTATCTCAATGTGAATAATTAAAGCTTACTTTTTGTGTATATTCACCAGTTGTCTAACTTCTCCCAGAATGAAGAGACTGTTCACAACATGTTCTGTTGACTTTTATGATAAGATGGAGATGTCAATTTCACACATGTAATTTTACAGGTACTTTGAGCACCACAAATACCTCTGCGCTACAGAGCAGTAAAACTATGTGGATCATATTTATTGTATATTTATGTAAAGTATGTATCAAATCCATTAGGGGAAATTGGCACCTAATGCATAAAACATACTGTATGGTTTGCACAGAGAAGCATAAGAGGATATTCAAGTAAATAGAACTAATATTTCATGGCTTGTGCCTCTGAGCTGTTGCTGTGAACTGTGTATCTATTACAGTAAGGCTATTCTGTTTTTTCTACACAACTTTACTGTCTTCCTCTTTCTTTCTCTCCTTATCTAAAACACACCAAGGGCCTTTGGGCACACAGAGGTAATTACCAGAGTTGAGAGCCAGGAAATGAGAGTGGCCCCTTCATGTCCCCTCAGGTTGTCCATTCATGTTGCATCATGAATCAGGATAGACTAGAGGCACCAACTGTGACTGGGAGAAGATAAGGCACATGTGTCGCCAGGTTTGATGCGGCACACTGCCCCTTTCTCAGGTTAAAGCTCCAAATTACAGCTTTGTCAGGGGAGGACACAGTCAGCTTTAGAGCTGCTGATTATTAGAATAATAGAGATGAACAAAGAAAGAGAGACACATAAATATTTGCTTGCAAACATCTCATGTCAAAACTATTAAGAGCAACATAAGTTGTAACAAATTACAAAATAACTGGCAAACAGCTATGCACACCTAATAAGCAAAGTAAAAGCTGTATATATAACTACTGATATCCAATACCTGATGTAATGCATTTTATTAGATGTTTTGCAGTCCGTAACAAACTAAATAACATTTGGTCACTCACACAGTTTTTTCATTTATTGTTCTCACTGGATCTGTTTTCAGGAGTTGGCGGTCCTGCACAAACTCTACAGGCCTTTTTCACAATAGACATTTTGACTGATTATAACAAGAAAAGCCCAAGTAGAACTACAAACATTAACAACTTCAGTGTTCAATTAAGTGTCTCACAAAGCTCATTCAGTAAGCCAATTTATAAAGTACTAATGTTAGAGCTAGCTCACCTGCAGCTATCATGAATGTTATTAATTTCACATGTGCCTTGCCTGCTTTGATATGTTAAAATGTATGTCTCTCTGTTAGTTCCCTTAGAGTTTGTTAACATATTGTGCTTTACTGTTCTCAGAGATAGCCTAGATGGGTATGTAATCAGTTTGGCAAAATTGAGTCCTTCTGATACGGTTTTAGCTTTGTCATTTGTAGTTTACATATTCTCATTAGCAGGATGATGATGACAGTATGTAACATTTTTAGCTGACCAAGAGCAAAAGGCTGTTTTCACAGCAGACATTTAGACTTGTCATAGAAAGAACTGTTCAACTCTGAGTGACCCTCCATGTTTTTAGAAGTCCTATGTTTATTTGCATTTTGATGTTTACATGTCACTGTAGACAGATAATAGGCCACCCCATTGGGCTACAAGACGACAACAGTGGGTAGTAGGACAGGGCTGTCGTCTCGTCCATTTGGGCAACACAAACACAACACGTCTTAGTGACTGGATACGTTCCCATTACATTTGAGCACCTCAGATGAATCTGTTTGTACTTTTTGTCTACTCAGCAACAATTTTGAGTTTTCTTCTGACTCAAGTGTGTGTGTTGGCAAGCGTTCTGTTGCAAAGTCTGTCTTTAAAAACACAGTCAGTATCTCTTTATAGAACAACTTGATCAGTGTTTACCAATCACTGATCTCCCAGCACAGTACTATGTATCACTCACTTGTTAATTCACTGTGTTAATTCTGGATTCTATTAATATTATCATAAGGAAAGTTTTGGCTTAGTCATCTTAATCTGGTGACCTAGAAAACCATTTCACTTTGTACATTAATAATTGTATTTGATTTAAATCAAATTGGACTTACTATATTGCCCATTTGTAACATATATATACACAAATATATAAGCCATTGAGGCTATATTCCTCTGTAGTGGATAATCTTCTCAAGGAAGAGAAGGTGTAGTTATAACAACATAGACCTCAGACATCCAGTAAGACTCCTTGAAGAAACTAACAGGAAGTAGTTTTCCTGGTGAAAGTGGTGGCCACAGAGCCACACGAGGCTTGACACTGAAGAGCTTTATATAGACCCTTTAACACGATTTCCCCTCGTTTTACTGTCATCAAGCATCCAGGCTACAGGGAGTTTGGTCCAGCATTATTTATACCTAGTCTATATGGGCTGACTGGCAGAGACCCTGGCAAGGCCACTTCCTTGCATCTTTTCACATCTTTTAACTGTGTCCAGAAGTCTTTAGTAGGTGTAAGTAGGTTTTGTTTTATATCATGTGAACAAAAGTGTGAGTGCAGGCCCCAGCTGGCTTAATCAACTGTTCCCTGGGAATCACAGAAGGGTCATTCCCAAAGGATCATGGGTGTCTACTGTTACATAATTTAGACAAAATATCATGAAGACATAGAAAAATCTATCTATCTATCTATCTATCTATCTATCTATCTATCTATCTATCTATCTATCTATCTATCTATCTATCTATCTATCTGTCTGTCTGTCTGTCTGTCTGTCTGTCTGTCTGTCTGTCTGTCTGTCTGTCTGTCTGTCTGTCTGTCTATTGGTCCCTCTGTCTGTCTGTGTCTGTATAAAACCAAATTACAGTATCCATAATTGGAAGTGTTGGTCTCTGTTGAGGTTGTGTCTGGCTTATTCCCCAGCTGCATGTTTTTTTTTTTTTTTGGCCAGCGGGTTACGTGGCAACAGCCTCCATATGGTAATTAATAGGTTTTATTTGCAGGAGCTGTGAGTGTGAAGGGAGAGACTGGTGCACCAGTGGCTTTCATATCTCTATAGATACAAACAACTGTTAACAATTGTACCATTGTCTACCTGAGGTTTGGTAGAAATAGCCAATAAACTGGATGAGAAAAATATCATTTTTAGGTATTGTTGCACATGGATGCAAAATAAACAAGACAAGACTACCGTGCACAGGTCATGTTACATATCTGTTAAGAATTATTTAAGTCACTGAAATCATAGTGTACTCACCCCAATAGGTTGTATACTCATCCCATCTGTATGCCATGTGTTTGGGATTATATAGCAACCATCTCACTTGCAGGGCAGTTTATCCCAACATGCCCTTAATTATCCAGGACTTCTTGGCATCTAATCCTACTATGACATTACCAGTTTGATATCACAGATATCAAAAGATGGCTCACTTTCAGAGTAAAGTCAAATTCCACAACCCATGTTACACTGATGAAAAATCTATGCTATATCCTTTCCCGAAATGAAAACCTATAATGTTTTCATGCATTAGGCACTCATTAACACTGTCCACTACTAATCCCGAAAGCCTCACTTATAGTATGTCTATGTCACCAAGCCACACAAAGCCTGACATACCCTACCCAGGCCATGTTACATAATCAAACTTGGCAAAAGCTTCCAGCATAGCCTCTGTGATCCCAGTGTCAGTTAGTGCTGAGACTCAACGCCTGAGCTCAGCACAACCAGTGGCCAGCATGTTAATCCTACATCTGTCACTCACTGTGGGTGACTTAATCACCCCAACCTGAATTATTCAGAAAGAACTGATGGCCACAGATCTCGTGCAGAGAACCCAGGATTATTTATCACCAGTTTAAAATTTGTTCTGTGATGCTGAAGGCGGCTTTGCAATACCAAGCTCCTGTACTTGCATAACTCTTTACTCCAAGTTATTATAGATTTTTCAACTTCATGTTTATGTTATGTATGTTTTATATATTTTTTTGCTGTGATTGATCATTTATCATCATTGTATTCCATGTTGCATGCAATGTTTTAATTCTTTACAAATGTATTTATGAAATCCTTGCATTCTTTTCTGATTATGAAAATTTGAACCAAGCAGCAGCAGTGTGACTATTATGCTTTAGTTAGTTAGTTTATATAACAAATACCCTTTTATTTTAAACTGCATACTGTATATTTGCAAAACATTATTCCAATCCTACATTATACTTGAAAACCAAATTAGGCAACAATGGAGATTGACTAATGAATCAGCTCAGCCAATAATATTGACCGATATCAGTTTATCATAGAGCGGTATCGGTGTATGTTGCAGTAACTACACAAATACCAAACAAATTTTGCTGTAATTCTCAAACAATATCACCTGTCAGTCAGAGGAAAATGACAAGCAGATTCTCAAAATAAGAGTAGAATTTCCCACTTTGTACATTTATATTTTACATTTTTAATAACCAAACTTAGGTCAGAAATTGTTTTTTCAATAATGCATTTAGGTTAAAACTTTTGACTTTGAAGTCTGTCCAAAATTTTGATCTTTAACTTTCAGGACCATCTAATGTGCAGTTACTATGCAATAGGTCTCTTTCACAACAGACATTTGACTTGTTATTGATGGAAATACACAGATGTTACTAATATTAATGATGGTTCCATTCTGTTCAAGTGTCTTAGTAAACTGTGACAGTGAGCCAACGTACACAACACCAGGACCCTGAAACTGGAGCAGCTAAATGTAATTCAGACATTATTGATTTTATTATTTACACTTGTGCTGCTCTGCTCTTACTGTCACATTTTGTGTTTGGTGAAAAGGGTCCACAGTTTAATTTAATATGGAAAAGGTTTAAGGTTTCCTGAGTTCTGCGGTAGTAGGGTAATAATGACCTCTTATGTGTTGTTTCCCCATTGATCTGACAAAGTCAGCTGCAGGCCTCTTGCCTAGTTCAGCAGGGCCAAAAGGCCCCTGGCCCCGCTGGTTGTTTGTGTGTCACAGTGATTAATTGATGAGCCTTCTTGAATAATTGGCCCAAGACCGGAGAATCATCTGACTGTGGTGACATGAATCTTGATCTCTCATCTCGAACCACCCCTCATGATGATGTATTACCTCAGTTACCACTTCATCCATTGATTAGTCCACAGTTTGTATTGGATTTTACGTTTCAATACAGCCCAGACCAGACTTGTGAACTGCTTTCAACAAAAGAGATAAAACCCATCTTTCTTTCACAATTAGTTTTTAATTGAATAATTTAAATGACTTTAAATTAAACTCAGAAGCCCAGTTGACATTTTGCTGGACATAGGAAGACTTCTACAGAGGTCAAAGGTTTTTCCAATCATCCCTTTAAGAGAAATACCTGTTTAATCAAGAGCATCTGTGCTGAAATGAAACAACAGAAAGTAAATCATTGAAAACTGAGACAAGAATCAAATTGCTGCTTCTCAATAGTGATAATTAATTGTATTACTCTGATAAAAACAGATAAATATTGATTGCTATATTCTATCAAAAAGAACTTTGTATAAAAATAAGCAGGTTTGTTTAGCCTGGCTGCTCCTATTATAATTTTTTATATATTACTATATGATTTTCACTCTATAAACCTATTTGTCTAAAATTTTTATGTTTCTTTTTTAAGGGCTCAGGTGGGCAACATCAAAGCTAAAACAATCTCTGAAGAACAAATTGAAAGAAATGATGAAACTATGCATTTCAGTGATGCAGCATAGAAGCTGTTGATGCTTCACCTTTTTTACCACTGCAATTTTGTGAATAGGTTCAGAAGCTTCACACGTCTGTGTGTAGGACCTTCTCAGAAGGCAATGAGCATAATTGATGTTTAGGGTTGGGTAAAGAACGCTTCACTTGTTAGACAAAAAATTTTATTACAGCCTACAATATTCTAAAAAAGCAACATATAACCAAGGATTATCATAGAGTCAAGCATACTGCTAGAGTTTAATGACTATTAGGAAAATATTAGTCATTGTGACCAACATAACAACCATTTTATGGTTCTCCTCTTTGTTTTCATGTCATGGATTTTCACCACATCCTGTAGTTTTCCATCCTCACACAAACATAAAGTTTAAGTGTGAAAGTTAACTGAAATTGTTTCAGAAGGGAGTAAGGGGTCATTTGTCCATGCCAAAGAAAACAGTTGTCATGCAACATAATTTAGTCTCATAAACGACTGTATACAGTGATAGCAAATGATTGAATCTATAAGTACAACTTAAAGTTTTGGTTGATTTTGTTGAACAGGGATTTGCTTTTAATTAATGAATTTAAGTAATTGGAAATGGTAAGTCTGTAAAGAGAGCATTTACAAACTGGGGATTAAAACACATTTTTGGTATATGACTACCCATTTTTAAAAACTGTTTTTGGAAGATTACTTAGGAACAATCACTTTAAAACTTGAATCTGAGCTACACTCCAATACTTTGGTATGAAATCTGAGTTAAACATCTGCACAAAGAAATCGTATGCATACAAGTACAATAAAAACTAAAAAACGTAGGGTCATTCTCCTCACACCATTCCTTTCACTTGTTAACTGTGAAATTAAGAATTATAAATATGCTTGTTCAGTGTATTACAAGAGAATCAGTAAGAATATGCTTAGTAAAATTACTCTGAAAGGTGTGCTTCAGTGTTTATTGCTTCCATTCAGACCTTGGTCCAGTGTTGTAACTCACCATATTAGCATATTGCTAAAATGCATTTAGAAGTCTACAGTGTCTGATGTTAGTAAATGCCAGAGGGATCAATATGAGAAGGGGAAAGGAGCAGGCTATTTCCTCTTTGTTGTGCTGTTGCTCATGTATATTTGGACAACAAAGGTGGTAATAACAGGTTTTTAGCCAGAACTTAGTCTTGCAGACATTCATTTTACTCAATAGGATACACTTGACTATATTGTAATGAAATAATATTTTGCCTGTCATTAGTCTATAAACCAGGTCAATTTGAAACAGGCTAACCCTGTTTGTTACATTACAGAGTAGCTAAATTTACATACTGTTGGTGTAAAATAAATAGAAATGTAGGCCCAACTACTGTAAGTGGGCTTATATGTTTGGACAACTCCTTTTACTCCTTTTACCATGATGTGCACAGTGTTGTAGATACATTTGCCCTAATGATGTTTGTTCATTTCACATTTGGAATAGATTTTCATTGGGTGATTAAAAACACCCAGACATTATATTACAAATTTAGGTTGATAGGGCAACTTCCCAGCAATAGAAATGAATCAGGAAAAAATGTGATTCTTGCTTTCTACCTGTGCACATTTTATTTTAGATGTGAAATATATTTAATTTAACTCTTGTTAAATAGATTTGATAAATGTAAAGAGCTACTCTTAAAAATTAGGATTATGCTAATATTTATTTCAGGCTGTTGTTAGGCATTGACTAGAACAATGTCATTATATAATTTCATCTCACCCAGAACTCAATAGGATTTCTGTCCCCTGATACTGTTAACAATATGCATAGATTCATTTTTAAAGAGAACAAAAACAAATTAAGTGTGATCAATTTATGCAAGACGTTACAGTCTTAATTTCCATATGGAATGGAAGAAAACTTTTTGAATACTGCTAACATACAGGTTTTAGTTTTACTTAGTTTGTTAGATAAGTTTTCAAGTTGTGAAAGTAAAGGTAGACTTTAAGGTACATCTCTTAGTGGGGTACAAGGTAAAAAAAATTCTATTATTCATTTATTGATTTGATGTCAATGCAGACCTGAATATTGCAGTTACCTGCATCTTTCAAAAATGAAAATTTGTGAAACTACAAATTGTTTATTAAAGTTGGTTGTCCATTATTTGTGCTTTAGTTTTGTTTTACCTGACTACTTAGTAATAATTATAGAGCAGTACAGCCAAATCATGATGTCGGTGGCTTCTAAGACATTTGTTAGATAGAAGATTAAAATATGAGGCATTAATATTTAATATAATATATAATAATATAAATAGTATTTCTCTATACACTTTTATTTCTGTTCAACATATTCCCTCAGTCTTTATAGTGCAATTAATTTTGCCTATTCTTCCTATATTGGTAGATTTTGGGATCACATCAATACCAAAATGTTGAATTATGTTGTTCTCAGTGGCTCACGGTCAGATGTTTCTTCATGGCTCATTGCATCTGAATTCTACAGTGCATGAATTTTCAACTTGTCTCTGAACATAGGTCCAGCAAATTACAGCAGTCCAAGGATAGCTTAAGAGAAGCCTTGTAACACTGTTATTTGTGCCCAAGAACAAGTTGAAATAGCAACTTTTATTTTTTAGAGGTGCTTTTGGAAACTGATACTGCACACAAAACATAACTTACCTAAGTAATGTATTTACACCTAAAATTTGATTACAAGATTCTGTCATAATAGTTTTTGATGCACTATCTTTGAACACTCTTAACTCAAAATGACCATGTGAAAAAAGATTCAAGTTTCCATGAAGGAAGAAGGTCTTTCTCTACCCTTTTCCTTGATTGTAGACATTCCTCACCACAATTTATAAGCTGTATACTCGTGCTTTCCCCTTTCCTTCCAGTTAAGTCCCTTTTATTGTCGTCCTATTTCTTTTCCAATCTTTCACAGTAGTCAGCTTTTCCTATGGCACTTTGCATTGTTCTGCATTATTACCCTTGGATAAAGTTATTGAAAGTTGACCCTGGGTCATATTTCCGACTCTCTACGATATGACCTTTGATCCAGTGCCCTGGTAGCTTGTAAGCGTTCAAACTCATGTCGGCTGTTCCGGTCTGGACTGAGGTTTGCCAGTGCCCTGCTTCCACCTCCTACATCCTCCTCATCATCATCACGGCTTAGGAAGGCCAGCTCATTTTCATAACAGAAGGAGTTAGAGCTGGGGACTAGGAACTTGTTCTCCACCATGTCCTTGGCACTGCAGCGGGGGGTGGACGGCACCTCGTAGGTTTTGTGAAAGTGAGAGTAATCCACCTTGTACAGGTTCTTCTCCTCAAACAAGACTGGCTCAAACCGGTGACCCCATAGGATCTCAGTGGCCAGGTAGGAACTGCGAGCCTGTGTGGTCATGGCAGTTGCTTCAACCATCCCCTCCAATATGACAACAATCTCGAAGTCTGCTGTCTCCAAGTCCTGTTTGCTGATCCCAAAAAGGGGGCTCTCCTCATCTATCTCATGGAGAATAGTGATGGGTGAAACCAAGAAAATCCTGTCCAAGCCTTTATCAAAGCCCACATTAATGTCTATCTGGTCTAGAGGAATATATTCTCCCTCATCGGTGATCCGAGGTTTGATGAGCTGTGCCCTGACATGTGCTTCAACAATGTGGCTCTTGCGAAGATTCCCTACCCTCCACATGAGGCACAGCTTTCCATCCCGCATGGCAATGACAGCATTGTGGCTAAACAACAGTGTTTGTGCTCGCTTCTTAGGCCTTGCCATCTTGGCCATGATAGCGCCAATCATGAAACAGTCAATGATGCAGCCCACTATGGACTGGAAGACCACCATGAAGACAGCCACTGGGCACTCCTCAGTCACACAGCGGTAGCCATAACCTATGGTAGACTGTGTCTCAATGGAGAATAGAAAGGCAGCCACAAATCCATTAACTTGGAGGACACATGGAGTGAAGTTGTCATCTCCGGCTGGGTTATCCAGATCACCATGCAGCAAAGCAATGACCCAAAAGGCTAAGCCGAAAGCTAGCCAGGAGACAACAAACACAAGTGTGAAGACTACCAGCATCCATCGCCAGCGAATATCAACGCATGTGGTGAAGATATCAGCCATGTAGCGTTGTGACTTGTCGTCCATATTGGCAAACTGCACATTGCACTGGCCATTCTTTTTGACGAAGCGGTTGCGGCACTTGCGGCGTGTGTGGATCTTGCCATTGCCAAAGCCGTTCATGCCATGCATGGTAGTGAGGCGGAGGCCCTCTTCTTCAGATGACACAATGCTGTAGCGGTTGATCCTTCCCACACTCATGCTCCCGGCGGCACCTCCAGCTGCAGGTTCAGAGCAGAAGGGCAGGCCTGGAGTCCCAGTGTGTGATTGTGGCCCCTCACAGCTTGATCACTGGCTAAGATGCATTTTAGTGAGTCATAGACAGGGAGCTGGGTTGGAGCCTTGTGCTTTAATCCAATCCCTGTAGAATGTGTCAGGAGAGAACAATATGAGCATCTTTCTGTGACATAAACCACACCATACCTGTGTATGAAACATCACCAACCATGAAAGCTTTAGAGACTGAATGGCAAAACATTGTTACATAAGTAACACTCACACACAGATTTTTTTTAACTGGCTCAACAAAAAGGGTCCTGATAGTAATAGATTACACTGAATGAACTTCTCTGCATGTTACAGTCTCTAGGTTATTCTCATGTGAATAAAATATGTATGTTTTTGGCCAGATATACAAAATAAATCTGCACCAGAACTTAACTTGATTTTGATTATTAATTTGTACTGACATCTAATTTTCAAATACCTTTCCAAAAGACATTAACTAGATTGCAGCTCTTGTTAAGATGATGCTTAGACCACAATCTACCTGATCATAAATATAATAGGGTTGTGTTAAAAATAGGTTTTACAGTATGTTTACATTGTTACTTCTTTCCCTGACCCATTTCTTGGTATAAGGTTTATAGTATTAGTTTCCATAATACCAGGTACTTTAGTTACTTCACACTCCCTCTCCCTGCCATCTTGCTGTCTTTAAACAACATCACGGCTCAACATCCAATTGGCCCTCACTGAAGGGTCCTCATGTCTTTTGATGTCGGCTGGGTAAGTGAGAAGCTGGCCTCACAGCAGATCCACTTCTGTCACATGGCATTTCCTGTGCTTTTCTCTTTGAAATTATAAATAAAGTTGGCAGTGGAGACAAACTAAGTGATCACCTACCAGATGTTTATTATTATGTAATGAAAAAAATGACCATTGTGAGAGTCACTGCTTATATCTAGTTAGGTTTTTTATAAAATGAGGATACCTGTTGTATTTTAGGCTGACCATTTATAGGGAAAGCGATCACATTAGTTTTCAATACTTCTTGGTTGTATTTATAGTTTATCAGCAGCATACAATGTCGTCATCACACATCCAACAGACAAGCTGCACTGCACTATCTGTTCTTTTGTCACTTCAGTTTGGCATAGTCCTTTCAGTACAAAACTTTTGTTAGGGAACTTCAGGAGGTTATGTCCTTAGGGAACTGAATATGTGCCACCGATTGCATGGATGTACGTTTCCAGACCCTGCATTTAAGAATGGAGAGAAACCGACTGTATATATTTGACCCCATTCTGTACAGTTTGTAGTATTAATCATGTTTAATCATGTTATGAGGATACGGTAAATATATACACCTTCCCATGGCGCTCCACACAAGCAGGTAGTATGTTTCTCCCTTGTGTATGACATATTCATTGTAATTACATACTGGAATTTAAGCTTACAAGAATATCACAAGATTAGACAAAAAACACACTTGACAACATAAAGTACATACTCCTAGTGTATGTGTCAAAATGTTTTATGTCAGTATGGCTGACAAATGATGTCTCAGTCAGGCAGCAGATAACATGGCCACTGTGCTGGATGAGCCTCAGGGTCAAGGAGTTTTACCCATGGGAATGGTACTGAAGCCCCTCTGGGTGCAGACAGCTTTTATCGCCTGGCCACATCCGTTCTGTGTCCGTCTGCCTGATTTGGGCCCTAAAGACTTGACAGTTCACTCATGTGCGCTCCCAAATCCCAGGTGCCTTGCCGTCTGCCACACACTCACACTAATTCCCTCCTCACTCACACTCTTTCAGGTGAAAGTTCTCCTGATCTGCAGCTAGATTACCTAATGTACAATCCTAAATCTGTCCTTTAGGGGTCAAACGCATATCCACATCAGAAAACATACTGTAGCTAAATGTTATGTTCTATTTTTATACTTCCGAAGGCTCTTTTTGCCTTTGACAATATCACATACATTCCCAAAAGAGCACAGCTGTTAATGTTAAAAATAGTGTTCCTACCACTCCTTTCAGATATGTAAACCTGTCTGTATTAAAACCAAACTAGAGTGTCTCACCCTTTCTGGTCGTGTCTAGTATTTGATTTTCTTTTATATAGACAACTCAATTAACCAGGTTTATGTTGGTTCATCCATGGAGTGGCAGGTGGGCTTGTCTAGTTGACAGGGTTACTACACTAAATATGTCATATAATTGAGATTAATCTTCAGCCTTTACTTCTTGTCAGCATATCACACCATACATCTTTGTCTCCACACTATACACATGACTTGAGCAGCCCTATTCAGTGCATAGTCTCTATATCATACTGTTGTCATGCAGAGTCAGGTGTTGAGTGAATTGGTCAGATGAATGTAAAAATGGTCCTGTGTCCTTGGAGTCATTAGATACAAGAAGTGACTTTGAATTTCAATGGAAAGCTTTTGCTGTAGCTACAAATTTCTTTAAATCTGATTGTCCCACTGATAGCTTTTGCTTGCAAGGTTTAAGTCTACATGGCACTTAATTAATCTGTCACCAGCTCTTTGACTTGGATTAGCAAATGTAGGTTACAGCCATAAATGTTAATTGCCTTAAATCGTATAAAATAGAATTTAAATTGTATATGTGTTTACAGGTGAAGTATATTCACATATATTTAAAAAGCTGGTCATATGGACCAACAAGCATTTGCTTAAGTGGCGTTTTTATCTATGTAAATTATCTGTGTGTCATGGCATCAACGTGTTTGCGTTTTTTCAAATTTAAACAAAAGGGTAGTCTCAGCCACAATTTAAAAAAAAAAAAAAAATCTGCATTGGAACCAGCAATAAACCACAAATAATTTTTTTTTAAACATGGGAACGAACAAAAGACAACAACTAAATGTAATTTTACTGCAGCTGTTAAAGGTGTAGTTGTTGCCTGGCATTAATTAATCCTTGGATTGAGAGAGTCCACAGTGATAGCACGTTCCAATCCTGTGTTTTAAATTTTGGTTGGCCTTTTTGTTTTTATTTGGATCACAGATTGTGCCTTTAATACTGATTGTTAATTCTTCGAGCACTGCAGCACTACCATGCATACTATGAACAGCATGAAATGACAGCTCAAAGGGAGGGCTTTAGTAATGTATTGTTAAACACTGGGAGTTTGAATATGTCTGTCACCAAAGACTTTGCATCTTTGATTCATAAGGCAGGACACAAAGTGATTTGCACTACTGCTAATAATTTCTTGAATAACCTTTCCTGACCTAGTCTGCTGTGTGTCCTCTTGGGGAGTTGAGAGGAGCTACTAGGGGAGATGATAAGCTTGAAGCTGATTAGGATGAATAGAATGAATAATTGGATGTGCAAAATAATAGAAGGGATTGGAAGGAACAATGAGGTGGAGCGGGAGAGGGTACTTCATCTCAAGACAAGCATGCAGGAAACTGAGCTCAACCACTACGATCCTGGCCCACCTCCCAAGGCCATTGTTAGGGAAGAGTCGAGGCTCAGGTGTCATTGTATTTTCCTATAGCTCACCACGTGTAACTCATCTTGTCTCAAGTGACCTACAGGTATTTTCCTACAGAAAGTAACACCACTTCACCATGCAGTGATGCTGTCTGATTGGCAGTATCTTACACAAACAGCTTTTTTGTCATTTTCAGATGCAGTGCAATTGAAGATATTTTGTTATTTCAAATGCTGTTTGACAAAGAGACAAAGACGGTACAAATATAACAACCAGACAGTAACCAACCCTAGAGGCTGTTAGACTCGGTATGTAGGCCATCCCCTGTACTGAGATGCCATCTCAGGTGGTTGTTGAGAGAAGTGGTAGAGAGAAGTGTTCATAAAGAACTGAGTCACCTTCTCACATAGAAGAGCTGGTATAATCTATGCAAGTAGAACAAAATCTGTAGTTTTTTGATAGCTGCACCTGTAGCTTTTCCACCATTCAAGCACCTGGTTCTCATTGATTGATCATTCCCACATGTGAGCTTCTCATTGGGCTTTTTTGATCTTTATTTGTGCAGTTTTTTAATTACTTGTACCCATTCACAAAGGCTGAATCACCCATATTAAACCTGAACTCTGTAATTTCCAATTTTAAGTGACACCTGTTGGTCAAAGTACATAAGCTTAGATATATTATTTTTGATACAGGATTGCTCAATGTTATACATTAAGCCACAAATTAAAGCATACAGCAAGATATATTGACTAAGGTATATTCCTGTGTGTATATTCATGTGATATTGTATCATGTTTGTGAATGTGTTGTATTTTGTGTTTTCACTCCATCTTCCTGCATGCTAAATATCTCTTTTGGATAATAAAAGTGAATCAAACTGAACTAAGCTGAGATGAAAAGCAGGATGAGGTCATCGAACTGTCAGGCAACGTTGCATAATATTTGTTCTCTTCGTCCTCTTTTGTACCCTCACATCACTGATATCTTTGTACACTGATAGAAACGTGCAGTACCTGAAGCAACACTTTATCCATTAATACCTGCCCATATCTGTCCTCTGGTATTATTATGCTAAATTAGATGCCAGTTAGTTATCTGATTTAACACTTGCACAAAAATAGTTGTTGAAAAAGTGTTGAAGTGTTAACCAGTGCATCTGTTACCATGGTTGTTTATTGAGGTTGAATCCCGAAGATGTGTAAGGCAGAGTTTGTTTACATTGACTGTATTTGTGATTCTGCTGTCACCATAGTCACAAAGTATTTTGGTATTCTCATTTTTAAAACTTGACTTTATTTATTAATGTATTATTAAATGTCAGTGCACTGTAAACAATTCCATATCTGTTGACTGAATAATTGATTATTTGATCTTTTCAGCAGCACCATTGTCATGCAGTGTGCTGTGTTTAAATCCTCTCACTCTGCTTTACTATCTTAGTGAACAAGCTGTGATATGGATCAAAATAACACAAATGGCATGTTATTGTAGATTCAAATTTCAGGATCGAATTTTAGTTTTTTTTTAACTTTTATCTTCGTCTATCTTCAAGCTACATTCCAGCTTTTTTTGTTTTATCCCCTTAGGAGCCCGTCAATATCAGTCTGAGATATCATCAGGAAAGGCCTTCTTAGCTAGTCCAAAATCTAAGTTAAAGACTAAAGGTAATCAAACTATATTAGAGCCTTAGATTGGGAAAAATCAACATCAATTTAAAAATATTCCAGTTAGCAATATTCTACAGTAATACTTTCTGTTTTAGAGAAGATGTATGAAGTGAAATAACGAACGAACAATCAAGCAATTACAGCATTTTAATACATTGTCTCTTAGTTTTGAGGGACAACGCGCTTGGAGATTAGCACAGATAAAGTCGTCATGTTTGAATTTGCAAACAATTGCTTGTTTGTAATTTTGTTTTTGGACAACAGTTTTTAAATATATATGTGTATATATACATATATGTGTGTATGTATTTGTGTGTATATATATATATATGTGTGTGTGTGTGTGTGTGTGTATATATATATTGCAAAAATAAAGACGTTTGATTGAATTCCATTACAATGACTGAACATGCTCCACAGGGAATGCCTGAGAGTACATATTGTCATCCACTGCCACTTTTATGACACTAGAGACGAATGACGTCTGACAAATATTGATGTGACAATCAGGCTGCAAGTTTGAGGTGAAGTTTTCTGTCCTTCTCTTACCTTTATTTCCACCTGTCCTCCACCAGCCTGCAGAAGTAAAAGGTTTTATCTTCTCTCCAAGTGTTCCTGTTAACCAAACTGAGGCATTCTCTGCATCTGCCACCGCAGCTGCTGCTTCTTTGTGTGTTACTCTAATACTGAAGAAAACCACTCCATCATCTTCAGCACAAGGCACAGACCCCCTTTGAATTTCTTCATCCTTGATTGATGTCTTGTTTCTCTCTTTTTCAGGAGCTGTTGCGAGTGCTGATAAAACGCAGTTGTGACCAGGCTGAATCACAGCAGAACCTTGGGCCAAGCCGCTGCTGCTCAGTGAGAGCTGGATGTGCGAAACAGGTGTGACACGTTTAATGAGGACTATCCCAGTGAAAATTCAGGTTTTTGTATCTCCATCTTCTGAGGAAATTTCTTCAGCTCGTCTTCTGCTCATCCCTTATCTTTACTAACCTGAAGTCTATCCTTCACATTTCCCATAAAACTGTACAATACTCCCTCACGGCTTATTAGCTGAATCGCTCTGTTTATCAATCTTTTGCAATCTGATCTACTTGGACTGCTGTTCTCTCTCTCTCTCTCTCTCTCCCTCTCCCCCCGTCTTTCTCACTCTCACACTCTCTCTCACTCTGACTATTTCTTGATCGCTCTTTCCCTCCCTCCCTCCCTTCCTCTCTCTTGTGGTGTCACAGAAGCTGCCATTTGCAGCCTCCCTCCCTCCCTCCCCCCCCTCTCTTTTCTCCTCCCCTCCTCTCCGTCTCTCTCTTGTTGTCTCTCTCCCTCCCTCCCACATCATGGCACTACCAGTTGACAGCAACTTGATGCACAGACGTATCATTGAGAAAACACGAGCAGACAATCCACTATTGTATTTGATCACATGTTAATCAAAAGTAAATGGAAGCTGCATTATGAGGATAAAAGGCTTTCACAATGACTTCCCACATAAAATTAACAACCCAGAGTTTGCTGCCTTTTTAAGCAGATCTGCTCTGCTTTTACTCTGACACGAGTCTTGTTATCCCACCATTTAGCCTCATAGAAAAGGGCTGATTCCTTAGGTTCCTCCATTAAATTAGTGCAGATTCACCTGGCCTTTGCAGCTTCAGGTGTGAATATTAGTGAGAATGTTAACTGTTGCAGTGCTGCAGCATGACCAGGGCAAATCTTCCTGTGTCTTTTTGACCTGCAGTGGCTGTAATGAAAGACTCTATGTGTGCTGTGCAGTGCAAAGTGTGTATCAATATATCATGCTGCTGGGTGCTGTGTCTGAGTGCAGAGTGATGCCTTTCACACTTGTCACCAACAACTAATCAGCAACAATTGACCTGAGGATGTGCGTATGTGTGCCCATGTGCATGTGTGTTTGACAATATGACAGTTGAGCCTCACCAGGACTCCTGAGCCTGACAAATTGAAATTGAAGTATGCCAATCACTCCATTAGTCAGCTCTCGTGTTTCATCATATTCTGTATCACTGTTCAACACATAAAGTCTTTGAAGAAAACATGGTTAACTCCAGAGGAGAAGCTGTTTTACTATGCCTGCATCTCTGAAAATTCTTCAGTGTCTCTGGTGTTTGCCATCCGCTGTTTTTTAAGAGCAAGCTGTAGCTTTTTTCCCCATTGCCAACACTGCTGAGTACATTACCGTTACCCTTGACAGCTTCAGAGTGTGACATTATCCTCAGAGCTGAGTGCCTACTCCCTTTTTCTCACGTCTTTTCAGAGAGCTGGTCATCAGTCAAACGCTAAAAGAGATGACAATTAGTAAGGGAGGGGGGCTGAAAGAGTGAGAAGTTTCTAAATACAGCCGTACTGGCTCAGCCCCAGCTTTATCACTAATGATTCATCAGTGCAGGAACTCTCTTTTTTTTCTTTCTCTCTGCACTCCTATTCTTTCTCCCTCACAGCCTCTGATTTCAGACTTCTAAGGGTGATTTGCAATAGCCTGTGTGTGATCATCACCAGGCTATTGTGTTTGGCTGAGGACGTCAACTAATGGAGCTCAAAGCGTCCTTTTAAAGCGCCTCTCAGTCTGTGTCGGCAACAGGCACTGTACCGGTTCCTGCATAATGTAAGTCTTCGCCGCCATGGCGCTGCAAGCCTGGAGAACAGTAGATCACAAGGTTCACACATCCAGACTGTAAACCTCGTTATGTAACTGCACCATAATCACAGGTGGCAGCTCACATATCCTTTGCATGTCTGTGTCTAAATGAAAAGGTTTTGCCTCCCAGGGAGAGGGCTAAGTGGGATTCACTGCCGCTTCCATGGCTACAGGTATAACACATTTTCACTATTTTCAGACCAATATCAACTGGTAGAAATGAATCAAAGAGAGACACATAAAGAAAGAAGGGAGGGGGGCTGTTGGTCAAATAGACGCTCTGGCGACACTAAAGCCACTGTAAACATGACTCACCAAAGAGAGTTTTGGAAAAATGAATAACAGAGATTGTAAGAGTGCCCTTAATGTGAAATTTTAACTTGCTTGAAAGTGCACATCTTAAATTTGTGTTTGTTTATAAACATGTTTTACAGTAACCCCAGTCAATACACCAAGGGCCTGGGTTTAATTGGCTCCACTCACTAAACCTTCACAAACCTCTCTCTTACCTGAACCACAATGCACAAAATAATTCAAACTCATTAACGAAGTTAGTCAAAAAATAAATTCCTGTAAAGTAAAAACATAATAATAAATAAAATGGTGGTCATAGTGTAACTAAAAACAGATGGGCCTTTGAAGGGAATCCTGGAAGTGAAAATAGAAGTGGGAAATGACACGCTCAGGTATTTAAACAGCAGCTGAGCAGAGAAAGTGAAGACAAAGGAGAGCTGGAGATTTCTCCGCCCTTGCCAGTTGTATTCAGAAAGGTGTAATTTGCATTAATCAGATGAGCCCTAAGAATAAACTTTTCACAATCTTTCTGGTGATAGTGATTGTGGCATTTCATCTTTTACTGTGACGCTCGCCTAAGGCAGACACTGCACAGGAGCTCTATTGACTTATTGCTGCTGACAGCTCAATCTCTCTCCATCATAATCAAGAAATATCTTCTACATGGTTCTGACCTGTAGAGCAAAGTTAAATACATATGAAACACATGTAACTTTAATAAGGTGTGATACTTGAGGTTCATGAAATTAACACGTATTTTTCTAATTTAGGTAAAGATTCATTTTAATTGATAGATGAGCCTAAAACACTTTACAAAATGTGCAAAACTATGTCACGCTCATTCATTGCATCTTATTAAAGATGACTAAATGAATTTGTATTTAATGAATGAAAACCACTCTCTGTTATTTTGATACTTGAAAACCACAGCTACATACTGTCACTGAACCCTCCTCTGCCTCTTTACCTTTCATCTCAACAAATCATTTTGTCTCTCACTAATGCATCTTTATATTGTGCGGAAGCCCAGAAGAGCTCTGAACTTTCCCCTTCCCTCCCTCCCTCCCCGCTCAGCTTGTCACTAAGAACCCCAATTACATTATTCTCTGAGACTCCTGTCTGATGCAGCTATTTCAGGCTTTGGAGCCATTCCTGTTCACTTCATTTTTGCAACTTCATTTCTTGTCAGCAGGGATTAGGAATGTGATATTACTGTACTCACACTGGCTGAAATAGTTGTGAAAAGGCCTTCTTGTTCTTGGGGCCCAGCTGGTTGTTGTTTGGTGTGGTGATGGAGTGTGTGTATGTTGGACAGTGTGGAAATAACATCATCCACAAACAGGATTTAATTCAATTTCAATTGATGAAAAAAATCAATTGAAAACAATTGAATTGATTGATAGAATATAGATTGTTAAAATCCCAACATCAGTTTTTGTATTTTTGCCTTTTCTCAGTAAACGTCTACATCTGCAGTAGGTGTTATTGTTGTGTTGTTTCTTGTTCAAGTGGTGCAGTTTGGGAAGCATTGTGTGCAACATGGTGGAACTCAAGTTACTACAATTTTCACAAAAAGGTTATTTTAAATTAAAAAGTAACAGATGAATGTTGCCTATATTAGCTGCCTTGAGTCACAACAGTCTTGTAAACTGTGAAGTGAATAATTACAGTGTATGTGGACCTGCAGGACTCACAGGGCCATTGTGACTCAGGATGGTAAAGTTGCCTGTCTTGTAGTGAATCAAGACTGCATCTATGACAGAGATGACTGAACACTGGGCTCCATTTATGCTTGTTGAAGGTATATTATCCACGACTATGAGATGTGGGAGACAAGTGAACAATGTGTGGATTCTCCGTTTCTGCTCTGTTTGTGCTCATAATTAGAAAGTAATCATCTGTGCTTAGTGGAAACATCTGATACTGACAGTCCTCGTGTAACCGTTTTTATTATTCTTGCTCAACTGTTACGTTTGTCAAAGAAAATTAATCAAGTTTCAGTTTGGTTCCATGATCACGAAATGTGTTTAAAATTCAGCTGATAAAGTGGTGGAACTTAGGGACAGTGTTTCACTCTCATGTTGAATGCAGAGGAAATTTTAGTTTCACTGTGAAGTGTTTTACACAACATTGACGTTATCTCTATGTAACTGAATCATCAAGAATCGATTTAGGACTTAATGAATCAAAGTCTAATTCAATCAGGAAATCAGTGCTAATATCTTGCCGCGAGGCAGAAATGGAAAAATTCATTCTAAAGCAGGTTTTAGTCAAACTTGTACTAGAAGTCTGGCAGTTATGTTAAAGAAAACAACACCATAGTAGGACATTTCACAACACCTATTACTCTGTTACAGTCACAGGAGCTGTTACTGCATGTGAGGACAGAGATTGTTAATGCGTTTACATAATGACTCCTACAGCTGCACTTAACATCCCTCTTTCTCTCTGCCTCACTCTGGTGCTGCTTTGAGTTCAGTAGACGTACAATGACAGAGGTTCGATCTGATGGACGTTCTAACTACCCTTAATAACTCAGACTGAATTCAGACTGTGAGACAACTGAATTCATCATCCATGCTCCATCTTGAAAATATTTTTTTTATGATTTGATTATTTATTCATTCATTTATATAACTTTTCTTTTTTGTGAGTATCATAAAGGGACTACATCTGTTATTTCACTATATAATCTTGTGTTGTATATTGATAATGAAATTAAATCAAATCTTGAAACTAACATACCTATCATGTTGCACCTGCATTAACTCTCCATAGCCTACAGGTGCAGTGTTTCTGATTTGACTGACGTAGTTAAGTAGCCAAAGTTTCAAGATTAAACATTTCGCATTAGCTGGCAGGTATTTATTAAAGTTGTATATGATGACAGAGTTGATAGTTTAAACACTGTTTGATTGTCAAATGACAGTAAACTGCACAAACCATAGTATTAGTACTTAATCATCTTGACATAGTCATGTCTTATTGCCTGCAATGCTTGTCCAAGTCTGTGTGGATGCTTACCATGACAATTTGTGATATTACGCATGTCTAGATGTGGTTAAAATTACAATCATTGTAAATTTTCTTATTCATTTCTTAACACTTTTAAAACTGGTAACCGTAATCGTCTAGATTAAATAAATTTACTTTGGATCAGAATTTGATTGTATTACTATGTGTAGAATCAAACCTGAGACCAGTAAGGATGGATATTGAAAATGTCACATCAAAAGCATAATTATCACAAAATATTGCTTTCCACAAATTTACATCCTGAGCCCAGGAACAGTCTGTGTGGCTCTAAGGTCACCCAGGTGTCCTGAAATGTGTTGTCATCATCATGACTTAGCTTTTGGAGATATTATTTCAAATTTAAATGTCGATCATTTCTTGATCAAAGCTTTGAGGACTTTATGGTGACTTTCAGACAAGTGTTGACATGTGGTTTGTAATAATTAATCTTTGACTGAGGCATTAAATCTATTCTTAGCTACAATTAGATGAGCTTTAATACCTACACTGTTGCTTCACTACTGATGTTTTTAACCCTGAGACTGGCTACACTTTATTTAACAAGATTAATCTACTGTAACTTTCATGTACACTGATCGTAGTGTGTGATGAGTGACAAAAGAGTGTGACAGCAACATAAGTCTTATTCTACTGGACAGTTTGACGTTCATTTTGCACCTACTATGAATTCAACACATGCTAGATTCCACTTTAGTTGGCACTCAGACGCTTTTACTAGTATATATAAATACTGGTGTCTTCTTATATTGTGAAAGATAGATTCAGATTGAAGAGCTCAGTGAGACATCCTCCATATCAAATAGAATCTCATACTGATACAGGCGGAAACCTTTTATATACTGTTTACCATGTCTGAAACTTGTATCCTCGCTTTTCACAAGAGTTTCATTACCTAATGTGCTGTGTGGAGCGACGCTGGGGGTTGGCAGTTGGGTGCCTACGGTTCACCATGTCCTCACCTTGACAGCACGCTGAGAAAAGCACCCGTCTGCCTTTCCATCGATACCCTGGGGGTGAGAAAATTAATCGGCTCAGGATCCAGTGTCCCTGTGGCCACCCCTCCTCCTGCTGACCCTGACCTCTGCCTCTGCCCAACCAAGAGACCATCCCTGTAGTGATCAAACACCCCCATCCACACTGGAGAAAGTACAGTTGCATTTACATTTAGTACTGTATTTTATTGCAGTTCTGAGACACTAGCACTCTACTGGGGACTGTTCTGCTTTTCTACCACTGCATTTCAAAATATTGTACTTTTTACTCCTATATTTATATTGGAGCTGTATATACTTCTTATTTTGCAGATTAAGATATATAAAACATGTTTATCTAATAAAATATAACATATTATGATATATTAGAAAACAAAAAAGTACAAAAATGTAGAACAATAATGGATTAGTGATACTAATCCAAACTGTCATACTATAATGCTCTAATATAATATAAACTTACATACATACTTGGCCATTGGGCATACAGTAGTCTATACTTTAACTATAGATTCTGCATATATGTTTTCCTGCCACTCCTGAATGTAGAAGCTTTACTTATTTACCAGTGCTTTAACATACATTTCCTTCGTTAATCTGAATGCTTCATTCACCTTTGCTCTCCCTCAACAACAGATATTAGAGGTAATAAAACACAATCATAATGTGGTTGGCTTTAGACTTTTATCGTAACACATTCACCACCTTTGACATAATGCAGAAAACCTTTTTTTGTGATGTTCAGTCACAGATGGGAATACCTTGTTCTTTTGAGAAAGAAGGTGTTTCTTATGGACTTACCTATTGTATATTATAAAAATAAAGCATGTTATATGTTTTGCAGAGCAAACAGCTTGATTCTTTGCACTGTAATAATGCCTTTCTGGTGTTTAAATCAATGGAGAGCAAAGCGAGATTGTTTTTTGATCATTCTGGGTTTGAACCAGTCAGATGCTTTTAATTTAGTCCTATAAAACACTTCAAGTTTATGGGGAAAATGAGGTTCATGGTTTTTATTTAAACCACAGTGAGCTCCAACAAAATGTTACGACGTAATGAGGTAATGTTTGGACAGAGAGATGGCTGCTCACCTGATGTTTCTGTTGTGCCTCCTCTTTCCCATGTGACATTGTGTCTTGGCAAGTTCATTATACCAGATATTGTCGCTCATGACACATATTAAACCTCTCTGCTGAACTGATTATGTCTTCAGGCGCTCTCGGACTCCCCCACTGTCTCTATAGCAGATATTTTAAGGGCTGGTTTCACACCATGAAAAAAAACACCCCTCATATATTTTCTGTGGGCACAGCCACCTGTATAGAGGGCTGCTTGTCACTCATCCAGTTAAGGACTAATAGAGGGTGTTTTCATATGGGTGAAGCCTTGTCCAACAAAGAAACTGGGTGAATGTACATACAAATAGGACATGGAGTTCTCAAGTGTTTTATATTCTTCAAAGTTAAAACATCCCCTGCATTTATTGCAAATTAGCTCACTTTAAATGGCAGAACGGGGACAGTCAGCCGGTCAGCCGGCACAACGTGTCTTTATTAGAGCTACTGTATGTGTTCCCTCATTTATCTGCTCCTTTAACCTTGATTGTTCAGCTGCAGTGTGATTGGACAGTTCCTGTAGATCCCTCGGTGCTAATCCCAATAAGGGGAATAGTCACAATGTTAGACAAAACCAAGTAAAACCAGGCCAAGAGCCAGATCACATTTCGTCATGTAGCAGGGAGAGTGTGTCTCATTTTCTATGACATAAGCCAAAGGTTTATTAAAGCTTACATGTCTTGTCTGAAAGCTGCAGAGTAAAATATTCCATGTGCTTGTTTTTGGTTTTGTCTGTGTGGGTGAGTGTACATCTGTGTGAGAACTTGTCTTTCTTCATATTAGTATGTATTTGCAGGAGAGTGTGTGCACACCGAGCTATTTGTAGCAGGTCTGGCTCCCTGGGAACCCATCCTCCATCTGTCGATTCCTCACAGCCGGGCCCAGCGAAGCCCTAATTTTACCCTAAATTTACCAGCAGCTGACCCTTTTTCTCAGTGGCATCATAGACCCCATGATTTCCAAGCACCACTCTCTAATACTTTCTTACTCACTGTCTGCTTTGCTCTCTCCCTTTTGCTCTTCCCCTTTCTTCCGACAAACACACTCATTAGGACCTATCTTTACTCTCCACATGCTCTTTCATACACTCAGGCACAGTCACTGTCACACCTACACACATTCATCTGTAACGTTGCTAGAATAGACACAAGACATAAACAGCAGATTTTTACAAGATGGCTATGAGTGTTTATAAATCAAAGATGTCACTGCATGATTTAAATACCATACAGTGCTGGAGGTTGAACAAAGGTTCACCAGTGTGTTATAGTATGAATAGTTTGTTGAAATGGTGAAACAGCCCTGTGGACTTGGAAAAATGAATTAACCAGTGGGGCATATGGTGGTTTTGTGCAGGCATATGGTGGAATGCCACTTGCCCCTTTAGCTAGGGGCTTTTTTGGATAGCACTACAAGATGCCATTCATAAGACTCTCTCTAAGCTCTCTTCTACACATGAGAGCTGGAGCAAAGAGGATATGCAAGGCAACATCAAGATACTGTAATAATTGTCACAGGAGCAAAGGAAAAGGTGTAGCGATGTTGTTTATAGAGCAGCAACGTCCATGTCAGGATGACATTTAGGGTGGATGGATGAGGTCAACAAAAAAAACAGGAATATGATATGGCAGAGCAGTGTTTGATTCCCATGTGAAAGCAGCAGATTATGGTGTTACTATTATCCATGACTGATCGACAAGGTTAACCACATTGTTATTATTGTAACAATGACACCAAAGACTTTTTGATGTTAACAAAGAAGCTATTTTAACCCAAATCACTGTCCTTTCTTCAACCTAACCAAGTAGTTGTAGTGTCTAAACCTAGAAAAGGTTTTGTAATAACCGTGACTGTGAAGGTCTCGGTATAGTCTGAATTCTTCACTTTGTTTTTTTTAAATTTGTCTCAGTTTGTTTGAACTCTCTACAAGTTGACTGGAACATTTAGAAACCAATGACTGTGGAAGTGACAGATCAGTATAAAACATATCATATGGCTTGGAACAGTTTTTTTTTATGATTTGAAATAAATGGGGCTTTGACATGAATTCATTGTTAGTTCTTCTTTAGAAAACTCAATTCTTTGCATGACTAGATCAAGATTGGTGTCATCATCCCTTACACTCCTGATGCAGTTCAAGCTCTGCATGCACATCCATATCTGCATGTTTATATAAAATCTAGCCCCTCTGTGTGGGAGTGATAGTATGAGTTTTTCCCAACACTGGAGCTTTCCAGGTTAGGCCCAGTGTTGCGTGGCAGGAGCTGATAGCATGGCCATAGCGGTGCCGTTGCGTCAGCTCTATTCTCCACTGAGGCTTTAGACTAATTCACTACATCCGATCCCAGAGCAAGGCGCTCAATGGCCATGCTCCCCGGCTCCAAAGGCCAAACATTTCTCCCATTGTTCCCTTGAGAGAGGCTGGATTTAAAGGGATGGCTGAGAGAGGGGGATGTTCAGCAATTTGTTTTATTTGGACTGCTAGTATTTACGTGGATGAACTTTACCAGATCATTTTGTCAGTTGTTAATGAAATTCTGATAGTGATGTGCATATACCTGTGTGTGTGTGTGTGTGTGTGTGTGTGTGTGTGTGTGTGTGTGTGTGTGTGTGTGTGTGTGTGTGTGTATGTGTGTGTTTGGTGTGTTTGGGTGTCACTGGCCCATGTTAACCCAGTGGGATTCACTTTGGCTCTGTTCTAGATTAAGTTTTTTAGTTGCCATCCCTCTTTAACACCTCTCATTGTGGGCGTGTGGATGAGAAGTGAGAAATAGACTGAGGCTGTGTGAAATTATTAACAGTCAGCCCCCATTTTAGTTGTGGGAATTACAGTGTTGGGAGTGAGGATGCAAAACACAGCTGAATTCATGATTATGCAGCATTTTCCTGACTTAATGGTGATCATGTCCCTTAGCTAATGACATTAGTCATATTGAATTAAGCCTCTAAATAGACATATTGATGTTAAGTGCAAAAAACAAAGTACAGTCATATAGTATTACTGATATATAAACAGCTGTGGATATGAGACGTGCATCATAGAGTCTAAATCTTCAAGTAAAAATATTACAAAGTGCTGTGTAACAACTAAAGAAAAAGATGTGTATATATGTGAAGCCAATCAAAAACACTTTAGACAGTCATAAACCATTTTACTATACATTCAAATGATAAACTAATATTTAATTAATGTTGTATTGTGTCAAAATATGACCCTAACGTGGTGTACCTTTTAAACTTTGTTAGCTGGTGGACTTGTTCCCATGCTCAAGGGAAGTTGGTTGCAATATACCAGAGACTTTAGAGATGGAGGACCCAAACTTATGTAACATTTAGCTTTAGTGCATCTAATCCTCTGGTATTAAAGCCTAAAGCTGAGCGCTCATAACATTATCCAACGCAGACACTGGGATGGGGTGCTCTCATTACAGCAATGAGCCTCCTGAGTGAGCCCTCATGTCACCATTAGGTTCAGAGCCGCAGCAGCATGAAAGAAGAGGTGCAAACTGACAGTCACCAGTCTTCTCTATTACACTGATGAAGGGAGGCTCTTATTAACCTGACAATACTCACGTCAGTAAGAATAGCGACAGAGAACACCCTCTGAGGTTTTGTCTCACCTGAAACTCCATCTCAACCCTATGAAACTCAGATATGCAACAGTTCTGCCTCATCCTGTTGCATATCTGACAGTGATGTGATTTTTTTTTTCAAATTAATGTTTTCTTGTATTACTGAGCTTAGCTCAGTCCTAAAATCATGCCTTATTTCTGTTTCCACTGCCATAGTGAATTTTAGTTCATTTAATTCAAAGAAAAAACAGCTTATACCACATCCAAACACAATTGATGACATAACAAACCAAATCAGTTCAGTTATATCATAGATATTGATCTCTGAAATATTTTTATTTATTTTCACAACTGTTTTTTTTTTGTTTTGTTTTTTCGCAAAAATGCTGTTACACTTTTTGTGAAATGAAATGTTTTAAAATGTGCCCATGTGTATATTATCATGCTATTAAGGAACATGGATAGTTTGACTTTTTCATTAAACACTGCAGTAGACCCATTTGGGAATGGGTGGAGTTTATCATTAAAAAAAGTGAAAAAGTCCCAGCTAATTCTCTGTCTGAATCAAGTCTCAACCATGTTTTATGGTCACCATAAGACACATATAATCATAATTAAAAATCTTATTGACCCTGCAGTGATTATGATCTGATAATTATACAGTGTTGTTACCAGTGGAGTTGAAACCCTGAAGTGTATCAGAGAGCAGTTATGTCAATGAGCCTAATGACCCAGTACAGGATATGTGAATATAGTAAATGAATATATGAATAAAGCTACAGTGAACTTTTAAATGTGAATTTCAGAATGAATTTCAGACTGAAGGTCTGTCCCAGCTGGTGTGATAGTCTTCACTCCTGGTTGTTGTCTGAAGCAAAAATTCAGACCCACAGGCAGCTTTTTTTTTTTTTTTTTTTTTTTCAAACCTCAACTATCACAAATGATTATCAATCATCTTCATTTTGTGAATTTCATTTTTGTGTTTGGGTGCTACTCAGCTGCAGCACACTCCGAGTGTGGCACAAGTATCTGAACGCCACAGGATTATTCACTGCGTTGCATCAGAGCTTTACAAGGCAATAACAGTAAAGGACAGGAAGATCCCAAGTGGTGATGCTTCATGCTCTCATTTTGGAGGACTTATTTTATTTTTGGCTCATTCGCCACACACAAGAGCTCAAGTGGCTGTGCCAATAGCACTATACAGTAACCTCTGTGGCCTGGCCATTAATGCATGACAGATAGAGCTTGTTCTGCCATGAAGTGTGTGTCATTGTCATCCACATTACTATCACTGACACTGGCTTGGTGCAGGTAAGGAAACAGACCTTAAGCTAATCATCTTCAACATATTAGAAGTCGTTTTCTGTTGTGTTAACACAGCAGTGATTCAGCCCACAACTAGTTCATTAAACCATTTGCTCTGATACACAGGGAGTGATGTATTTTATTTATTTATTTATTTATTTTTTAGATGACACCCAGAGGAAAAACAGACCAGAAACTGATATAATCAACAAATTCTAAAATATTCAATTTCATCATCATATAAATATGGATATGCTGCATGTGTTAATGGGTGTTTTGAGATTCTCACAGCTTTTGTTGAACAGCTTTGTAACAATTTCACTTTACACTGATACTGAAACATGTCCAGCAAGAGCTACAGTATCTTAGCAGCCAGGAAATTGAGCGTTTAATCTTTCAGCAACTGGAAATGATCCCCTAATTACTGTAATTGGCTGGTGAGGCAGCGGGTGTGGTGGCATGGAGGAGCCATGGTGGCACCCTGATCGCCGGCCTCTGACTGTCCCCTGAGCGTCATCGCCTTGGCTGCTTTATCACCTCTGACCACTCTATCCTCCTGGATGGTGTTTCACCTCCATCCCTGCTGACGACCTCACAGGAAGGGTTTCTGTATTTCTCTATGGATAGAAGACCAGCAGTTTTCATTCAAAGCTTTATCCCTGGAAGCGTTGGTATAACAGTAATATGAAATAATAAAATATTGAACATAGTATTTTTAAGAGAAACTTCATTTATTGCAATGTGGTACCATTCGGGATTGGGTAAAAATCCACCTTTAGGCTGAGCTCTTCAATTACTTTGAAGCTAGAGTTAAAGAGTAGCTAAGTCCCACTGGTGACTAATTTTGTTCATGTGCTGTGGAATTTGAAAGGGACACATACCAATATCCATGCCATCAATCAATCACTTCATCAATGCAAGACAAATACTCTGCTCTCTTTCCTTGCACTTTTATGGTACTGTTGTAATGCATAAAGATCAATACAGAAAGGGGGATAAACAGTCAAACTTGTTGTGAAGTAAAATAGGAACACATGTTTCTGTTACATCTGTTTCTCCGTTATTAACTCTTAACTTCCATTTTGCCCCAGCTGTTTACCAACTCCTTCCATGAAGAAACCAAAGTGAAGGAATAAAGCAATAAACCTTGGACTTAAATTGTCATTCACTCAAAACTCAAAGAGCCTTTTTTCAACCAAGACAGGACAGTTTAGTTTGGAAGTAACTGAGGTAGGAGGAGTGCGAAGGAGAGCCGACAGTGTACGGAGCTGTCAGCCCGGCTTAGTGTCAGGGCCTGTACCGGCCGCGCTGAGCTGGTGTCACAGTGAGTCTTCGAGGCAGAGCTCCAACAGAGCGGTGACACTCCCAGGATATGCGGCCTTTTCCCAACAGTCACCCCAGACTGCTCTCTCCACTGGACGTCTCATGAGTAATCATTTACATTTTCTGTGTAGAAAGCAGTCAAGCATAGTGTCTTGTAGTTGTTATTTTTTTTAAATAATCATTTTGTTGTATTTCTCATTTCTCAGCCATGGCTGCTTTGTGTTCAGTTATTGTTATCCTACATCTCCCAGAGTGCTTCTCAGAAACCTCCTGTGACCGGGTGTGAACTCGCTGCATTCAGCTGAGGATTACATATGTACAGCAGGCAGAGTGCAATTAAATGTACTGGAGTGAGAAATTTTCAGTTCCGAAAAGCTGAGAGTAGCACCTCTTACTGAACACAAAATGTCTTTTGGTTGCATTGCATCATGGTCTCTCGAGGCCTCTGTCTGTAAATAGTTTGGTAGCTTTAACACATCTGTGATGGATTTCCCCCTGCATGGGTGTGAACTTTGCTGAAACTGCTGCTCTCGACAGCTGCTGTTGCTCATTCATTCTGAGGGTCTGACCTTTATGGCGGATGTTTGCATGGATGAAATTGTGTCTGCTAAATAACACGATGTCCTGTTGTTTTTGTTAGGCCACTTAAACAAATATGAATGGTCCAAGCTATTCTATAAGCCACATATTGACAGTGTGGCTCTTGAGATAGAAGTGTGTCTAGACTGAAATATCTCAACAACCATTAGATGGTCCTAAAATTTCAGTGGCTTATATATTTCATGCAGATATTCTTGAAATTTCTGTCCTTGCTGAGTCTTTTATCTAGCACCATAATGAGCTTGACATTCGTGGTCGCAATGTCTCTGCATCTATTGGATGGATCGCCATGGGCATTTATGTTCCCCTCGGCATGAGTTGTAATAAGGTTTGTGATACCTTGACTTTTTGTCCAGTGCCATCATCAATTCAGTTTAATTTGTCCAGCGTGTTGGTTTATGACCAAATACCTAGAAAGCCAATGACGTTCCTGCCAACCTCAGCTGTATTTCAGCAGTATTTCGCTTTGATTAGCAAATGTTAGAATCCTAACACTAAAATAAGATGGTAATCATTTTACCTTTGACATTTACTGGCTGAATATCAACATTTTAGCATCGTTGATAAAAATAATCCTTGTTGTCTACAGATGTGACGATTTGCCTTTGGCTTCACAGCCTGATTAAAACACATCATTGTAATTCACAAAGAATAAATACAGTAATAAAAAATTAGTACAACATGCACAGTACAAACAACAATAACAGATGATGCCTGAGTGAATAATGCTTATAAGTTGAACAGTTATTGCATTTATTTATTTATTTATTTATTATTAACAGTATATTTTCGCTGGCGCCCTCTGTCTAAGGATTCACTCAGTACATCTATTTGTTCTCATAATAATCACAGTCACAATTTCTTTGCTGGTTCATTTGTCTGTCTGGGTCCTCTGTATTCCTCCCAGCCTTTTCTACAGGGAACATCTAATCAACTCCTGTGTAATTGGAGCTGTGTTAAGATGATCTGCAGGAGTGGGACGTTGGCTCTAATCACACACACACACACACACACACACACACACACACACACACACACACACACACACACACACACACAACTGAACTGTAGCACACTGGCAAGAGCAATTATCACTTCAACACTGGTACCTTTGGTTACAATGGAGACCAGCATGTCCACAGGGAGTTGGGAACTCTAATAAGATACTGTACATTTTCTCACTTTTTCACCTTATAACCTTTAAGGAATGCATAATTATCCAGACTTTGTGGTCTTTTCATCTGTCCAATGTTAAAGGTTTATCAGTGACAGTGACATGGCTCTGCATATAAGTAATATAATTTATTATTGCCTTTTGGGAAGAGAGGCAGATTTACAATGTCCTCTATTCAACAATACCATGCAAATACCTTTTATTTGTGTTTTTGTATTTATTCTTCCCCACAGCATGACAGTACTTATAAAATCTTCAGCAGTATTATCTTTGAACTTCTTGCTTTAAACTTGTTTCAGTTTCTTGGTGATAAAAACTGAAAAACCAGTGAAAATGGGTTGAACAGCTTGTCACAGTTATGCGCCGCTGGTTGAATGACGTCTGAATGAGGAGCTTTTAGATTCGTTTAGCAGCAGTCAGCTATCACCAAGCTTTGCGTCTGCTGGGCAATCGACCATTTTCACTTTACTGTGTCAGACAGATGTTGTTTACCTCCCAGTTTCCTCCCTTTTTTTAAAATCCAAAATGTGGTGTCACTTTGTGTTTGGTCTTGTTTCCTCCCTGAGGAATGATAAAGTGCTCTGTGCTTTCATAAACCTCAGCACTGCTGAGCATGCGACTGGCCAGCAAAGTAACTACTGCACTGTCGAAGAAGTGAGAGTCCCAAAGTACAACAGGACTTTCAGTATTTTGCAGGGTCAGTGTGGAGTCCCTTCCTTCTTCAGCCACCCTGGTATTGAATGAAAGCTGGGTCAAATGCTTTCCGACTACATCTCTGAATCACAGCTGTGCTTCATTGTAGTGTCACCAGGATTTACTCAAGTGTTGTAAGGAAGGATTTAACTTTAATTCAAAATTTTATATCCTAATGATTAAAATATATGATAAACAGAACAGAAAATTATAGCTACAAAAGCAGTGGTGGAATTGATTTAAAGATGAAACACCGAAGCAGATAAGACCTGTTTAAAAGCACTGTTCTTTTCTTTTTTTATTACAGATTTGCCCACATTTGCCACCTGCTTCCTCGACGCCTGTTGTCTTTTTATGGATACTGGTTACCTTAGCCAATGGCTAAATGCTGTTTCAAGCAGACATCTCATCAAAATGCATTTAAAGCTGGGTACTGTCGCTGTAACACTGATGATGTGTTTCTGTCTGCCACTTATAAAAAAAGGGGCACTTGAGTTCAATTTCAGTTAAACAGACATGAAATCTGATGTAAAAGATGTGTGTAGAACAGAGAGGAAATAAGATTTGCTATGGCTACTACAGCTGCTTCATATTGTTACCCTGGATCAGATTTGATATACTGCTCTCATGTTGTAGTGATTTATTAGGATTTACACTTTGTCATACCATCAACCTTCTTCCTGCTGAATGAATCAAAACTCCATTAACGCTGTGTATGGATCTGTGATTAGGCTCGCAGCTACTGAACAGGATTAGTCCTCTTCCACTGCAGCTCCTGTCCATTTCTTTCCAATCAAACCATCTAATCTTATTACTTCACTAATTAACTGCAGCTGGTGATATTTTTAGTATCTGGGTCAGCCTGGTGTCCTCATGACCTGTGTGGACTGGCTGAATCTGTGAAGCTACACACTAAGTACATGAGTAATAATTTTTGTGACATTTTGAAACAAATTAACGTCTGATTTTCTTCTGCCTGGTGCTGATTAATATACCACATTAGTTATTCAACCTATTATCAGTTTAAAAAAAAAAAAAAAAAAAAGAAAAGAAAAATCCTCTGGGACACTGGAATTGGTGAGTTTGGCCGGACTGATTGACAACTGATCTCTAGGGGGATGCTGAGGGGAAAAAAACACCACAGCAACGAGCAGCATAGACATTTTCCAAAATTAAGAGAAAACACGGACCGAAACTTTAATCGTTGATCATTTTTTTTTAAGAATTTACATAATGTTATTGTTTCAAACAATGTTTTAGTGCCATTTAAACAAAGCAGTGACCTTCAGGAGGACACGTCTTATCAGACAGCTAAGAGGCAGTCTAAGAGTGATGTGAAGCGACAGGCAGGATCACCACTGACCTGCCCACACAGGAAAACATCCAGTCCAAAAGCCTTCCTCTGAGAGATTCTCCCAGTCTACTAAAGTCATAATAAAATGAAAAAAGATGACTTTTTCTTTTGTCTACTAACAAACTGCAACATTCAGCAATAGGTGCTTGTACATTTGTGGCTGTCACTTACAAAACAGTTCAGTCCATGACAGGAGGTTTCATAATGTGGTCCAGGTTTGGTCCTGATGAGTGGACTGAATAATATTGTATAGTTTTACAGATGAATGACGCCAAGTATTTAGTATTATATTTACTTCACTGAATTTATTTGCCGTCAACCCAATCTTCTCTTTCTAATTTCCTCTTTATTTTCTCCTCTCTTCATTTTAAGTGTATAGTACTAGATCAGGGGTCTTTCACTTCTCTTTCAACGGCAGCTGGAACTCTTCTTAATGACACGTGGCTTGAATACATAGTGCTTTTTAACGCTGAATGAATGAATCTATGCTGAGTGCCATAATCTCTTGTCTATAATAAATCTTACAGTGTCTCTTTGCTCTCTGTGGGAAGCCATATTTCTGTTCTGTGTTTGTAGGTAGTAAAGGCACTGTGAAACTTTGATCTTGTTTTCACATCACAAGCACGAAGTCGCTGGAATTTTTTTCTTGTCTATACATACCTCTCTTCATTTGTTTAAACTAATGACCGCTGTAATATTTTATGATATTAAATACAGTGCAATACAGTGACATAGACAAAACAGCATAGGTGCAATGAAGATGAATCTGATTCTGATTTAAAGGCCGAGCTGTGAATTGTTAGTCTTCCTACTCAAAGTGAGTGTTTTCTCAACCACGCTCTCTTTGTCTGCTCTCTCAGTGCTGTGCAATCACACTCAAAATGAATCATCTGCCCCTCTGACTGCATTGTTTCTGACCAGGTTACCCACTGCACCAGCACCGGTTCTATACCAGCCTGAACCCTGACCGAACCTCATCTCTGCTGCCGTCATTCTCTGAGTTTGCACCTGCTGCCCCGCACTTTTTTTATTATGGATTAATCCGCAGATGAGGAACAACAAATGAGACTCCAGTTTCTTTTTTAACAGGCACAAAAAAACACAGCAATGACAGAATGAAAGGCTTTTGTATATGTAACATCCAAAAAGACAAATCTGACAAGAGAAATAAGCAATGGAAATGAGTCTGCTTCTGTTTAGGGAAATGACAGGTGAATCCAGTTGAATGTGGTGTTGAGGGAGTAATGAAATGTGTTTAAGGTTGTAAGAGCAAATGATGTCCTCCCTGATTACTATTTCTACGTCACTCCCCATTCCACTAAAATCTATTTGTGTTTTTAGCCACAAATTAGTTACCATCATTTGCTTCCACCCAACCCTCCTAAATCTTCACTCTGACACTACTATGTACAAATACTAATGTGACAGATGACTTACCAACAGCTATTTAGATAAGCCTACTTACTAAAATTAGAAGAGCCCATCATTGCCTTGTCTCTCGTAACAAGGCATATGTTAAGGACGTGCAGAAGATCACACTTGGAACCTGTGATTATTAATTTTCACTTCCAGATGCTCCTTGACACCTTGGAGGAGAAAGCATGACTAGTTAGGAGGAACCACAGTACTGAGCATGGCTGACATTAATTTAGTGTGCATGTAGGAACACATGTAGGTACTGATCTCTGTGTTCATGCAGCTGTTTTTATGCCTTTACGTGTACCAGTCTTAATGCTTATTGCCTGTTGTTTCCCATTGTGGTTGCAGAACATACCAGACTGGTCCTGAAGGAGCCTCAGAAAGGAGATTCCAGCTCTGGTTACCACACTGACCATGCAACACTGGTCACCTGAAACCCAGCGCCTACAGCCACCTACAACCAGTCGGCTTCATTTGTCACTTTCACTATGTACACAGAAAACTCTTATACGTATACATCCTCTGCCTGAAGGTACCGTGTGAGGCACAGTTTGTCTTCCTGAATTTCACGATGAGTTATCAATGTTGACTCATCAATAGCTGCTGCAAACAAACAATGTCCATTAGTCCACAGTGGCACCGTAGAAACACATTCATACTCATTCTGAAGAAAAGCACTTTTTTCAGCACAGTTAGACAGAGCAAAGGGAAGAGGCAGCTGGCATAGTTGGATGAGACTATTACACTATTATGTACATAACATAGTACATGACATTCAGAAATCAAAATGTACATTACACATGCATAATCACATGGAATATCACACTGCATGAGGCAGTTCTGCCCCACACTTTCTTTTCCACCAACTACAATGAGGAAGGTTTTGTTTCCTGTAATGGGTGCCAGTGGTCATGGTTGCTTTGCATCCCTGCAGCTCGCTGTCTGGCTGGCTACACTTTTTCCATTTTTGCCTGATGAGGCTGGTGCTGGCTGGGCCTTTCAGTGAAGACGTCTCCTCACTTTCACTGCACAGCGCTGAGGCACTCTGGCTCTCTGCCCTGTCAGCCTCCTCCTCCTCCCTCCACCTCCTCCTCCTGCCGCCTTGCTTTGTTTCTGACTGCCCCACCTGCCCCAAACCCCCCTCACCCTCCCTGAGGAGCCACAACAACACTCCATCCAGTGAAGATGTAAACTAAGCTACCACAACACTAACACTCCCTCCTCCATTATTCATCTGCCCCCTTTAATGAGTTTTCCATCCACCTTCATGCATCTACCACAATTAAAAGAAACAGTTATTGTGTTTGATGACTTTAATTTCATTTCATCCTAGTATGGCTCCATACAAATGCATCTATCCTGCATTAACTTCTCCCCCTGTGTTTAAGATAGCAAGAATGAGTGGGGAAGAAGTAAATAATGGACCAGAAAATGTTAAATGATGGTGCATTCCTCAGCAGATAGGGTGCCCTAAAACCAACAGCAGCAGCACCAGAACACGAGGTGAAGAATTGAAATAGATTTTTCTTTCATGTTCTCATTTATCTCTCAAAACTGATTTAATGTAGTCACCAGTTTACTTTACAGATACCAAGCTATGCTTCTTGCAAAAGTGTAACATTCCTGTTAGTTTGATCAAATCTTGCAGAAATTAATTTGATAATTAATCCTCCTCTGTGACCCTCTTCCCTTTACACCAAAGAACTGTCTAGGCTTTCACTGTCGTGCCAGGCCAAAAGATTGCATGTCAATCACACAGATAATATGTTTGTTTACATACTGTGATCATGAAAAGGAGGCCAGCTAAATATTTGATGGCTTCTTCGAGTTACCCAGTAACAGTCACCCTGTGACCCAACACTAGAGTTGGCCCTCAGCACATCCAGTCATTGTTAAACACCTCTACAGAGCACTGGCTCACATTTGTGGGCACACAACTGTGGTTGGCAAATAATATAAAGCACTCTCAGGCTTTGTGCTCTTGTTGCTCTCTACGCTGGCCACAATTATAACTCTCAGCAACTAGTGGTCCTCAGTGTGCCAAGTATAAACTCATTCTGCTGCGAGGTGTTTATAAAGAGTAAGAACCCAGAGGACAAGCGTGTGGCAGCTCTTCATTACATCCTCTTTAAAAATTTAAAATAAGGTTGATATCTTAGGTGCTCGGTCTTGTTCATCATGAGCTAATCGACATCCCGTCGCTCCTGACCTCACCTTGACTCCTTGACACACTTGCATACACTTCACACACTTTCCGTGTAGCATCCCAATGGACAGCGCTTAGCCAAGCATGCATCAGCACTTGTCTGCGCTCTCCATGCTGCAGGCACTCAGCAATAGTTGCTACAATATACTCAAGGCAACTCACACACACACCTCAGCCCTCCTAATCTCAGAGCAGCTACTCTGTGAGCTGAAGCTGAGAGGAAGACTGAGAGCGAGTGGGACGGGAGTGAGCAAGAGAGCTGGAGATGAGACAAAGGTCTGACGCAGCACGAAAGGGCAATTAACTGCCTTGTCGTGCTATTATTGCCTATACTGTGTCAGTCCAAATATACCTCTTTCAATTGAAATATCAAATCTTTGATATATTTTGTTGTTTTGTCGCTTCCCATCAATAATTCCCCTTAGTTAACTCAACATGGGCCAAGTTACTGCTGATTATGACAAATTACTTGTGATCTGAAATCCGATATATTTTATACTTTTAATATGTGCTAATGAACCTAAGTGTGTTGCGTAATGGACAGATGATGGAAAAACTATGGTACTGAATTGTATTCATTCACTATGTTTTGAATGGAGGCTACTGGAGATTGTATGCAAAAGAAGCCACAACATGTGGAGTACATGTGTTGTGGAATAAGCATTGACAACACCATCTAAGTATGGCCTACTTAGGATGAGTGTTTAATCTATGTAGTTAAAAAAGAAAAGAAATCATTCAATCACAGAAAAATCCCACAAGCCCGCTGAGATATATTCAAATCTTAGAGGCTTTAGAAAACGCTTGATTGCCTTTTTAAATCAATATATACCATGACTCTGATGAGGATGATTGCCAATAATTGAATCACTGGAGCACCAGTCTAATCAAGAACTGACAATTATTTAAATCAAATGTGCAACAAAGAGCTACAATTGTGGTTTTTACACTAGAAAGCATGAAAGGCCATACAGGTTGTAGCTGCAGAACAGCAGGAGGTGCTGCAATGTTATGGCTGCGACGTTGTTAAAAGTATGTTTCTGCGCTAGACTAGAATATAAAAAAATTGAATTGATTAGTGTTGAGTATTATGATGTGTTAAGGTTGGTACAGTTTGTTTGTTTTAAACCTGTTTTCATGCCACTGACAGTAGCACTATTATTTGCCTTATCATGGGAGTTTCTATTGCATTGTGAAGTGAAAACGAGCTTGATATTTATTTAATGATGGTTCAAGCGTTGTCAGGACAGCTGATAATGTGATCTGCATCAAAGCATTAAGGCAAGTTGACCAGGTAAGACGAGGAGATGGATTTCCCCATTTACAAGCATCTAATTACCTTATCGTAGCTCCTTAAGTACAACATTAGATGTCTAGCTCCTGCAGTACTCTTTACCCTATCTTTTTCCTTTTTTTCCTACTCCCACAGTTTCTTCCACCATATTTCCCCCAGGGTCTCTCCGAAACCCCTAAATAATGCACACGGAGTGAAGGGCTTAAAGGGGTTGTATGATGGATCACTCTCCTCTTTCTGGATCTGTTGTATTCTTCTTGCGCTGAAGCTTATTTATCATTTCCATAATGACACTGCTCTCAGGTGAATCTCGATATATATATATTTACACCAGACAGCCCTTAAAATAAACCTCATGATCCAGTTTATACTATGTCATAGCATCACAGCAAAAATGGGTCACATGCCCGCTTAGAGACTTTCAGGTTCTTTTTGAAAGCTTATTTACAGACACTGACATCAACAAATTGCCAGTTGTAGTGTTTGTAAAAGTCTTGATGGATATTTTTACAGAAATTTGGTCTGTAATGGGTTGTTCTGCCAATTAGAAACAGAAAGGGAGAACACGTAACAACGTTAATACATAATTTTGGTATTCATTCATTAATTAACTTAACGTAAACATATTACTTGAGTATATATAACAGTAAAGATATAAATGTAACAGATGTCAACAGATAGAAAATACACTTTATTAGAATATTTATTAATTGTTTCAAATAACTTTTTGTTCTGGGAGAGAAGAGAAAATGCCTGAAACTAACTGAATGCCTACATAAAGTCTACTTGTAAGATAAAATTACACTTTATCCCTGTAGGGAAATCAGCTGATTGCAGATGAACAGAGCAAAATATATGAAAACACAACCGATTATTCGACTGTATATACAGTTTGAGATAACTAACCCACCTGACTGTAAATTTAATTTGAAAGTATCTAACCATTTTTTCTTTTCACAAATATTTTTTTTCCTTTTTTGACCAAAGTGTGTCTCCTTTACAAAAGGACAGAAGGAGATACAAAGACATGGTGAGAGCCAGAGATAAAAATGGACAATACAAGCAGATTTGCCATGTACGTATTTTTACACATAGATTTGTTCTTAATGCAGCTTTTAACTTAAAACCTCATTAACACTTGGAAATATCTGCAATTCTTTCATGTGCATATTGTTTAACATGATGCACCATAGTGGGAGGCACTGCCAAAACATAGTCAGCACACCAGCACTGTGAAGTATATCACACCAGGTTTTTGTATTTTCATGTGTCATAATGAATAGCCTAAGTAGCACAAGGATCACAGTTCACGAGCTGTTATATTTCACATTCAAATAAATCAGCAGGCTTCCACACAATGTGTAACAACCACTTCAGCATCCACGCTGCAGTTAAAACAGAGGTCGGTGACAGTTTGTGGAAAGTAACAGATTTATGCTCCATTTTTTAGCTGCCACTGCACACACCCCTCGTTTTATACAGTAAGACGATGGAAAACCTAGTTTACTATATAGACAGGACCAAGAGTAGGAAGCCACAGACCTGTTAGGCTCAACTTAGACACAATGGTGCTTTGAGGTAAATGCTAACATCAACATGCTCACAATGATGATTCTAACAGGCTGATACTTAACAGGTAAAATGTTTACCACTTTCACATAGCATCTTAGCATGCTAACAACTGCCAATTACTGTGAATTACATATAGTAAACAGGTGCAACATTTTTGTATTGCTATATAAGGTTTTTTCTTCATTTAAATATGTGAAATGAATCATTGTCCCTTGCTCGAATGAGAGCAGTGACATAGTTACTATAATCTGTTCAGACACACTGTTTGTTCCAACCCAGCAACAAATTGACAAAATGAATGAAGCAAGAAATGACTGAATAAGAGCCGAGTCATTGTTAAACACAAATGCTGTATATAAATGTATAGAGTGAGTCACTAGTCAGCATTAGTGTTAAGACTGTGTCTGCTCCTGCTGCTGCTGGTCTCCCATCAGTGGTCAATTATATTGAGCACAGTCATTTATCACTGAGGTAATATAGTCTCCAGAGAGAGCAGCAACAACCCCACACTTTAACCCAGTTTATTTACTGTGCGTCAGACAATTATTTAAGTCTGAAGTGGTAATGAATGTGACACAGTCCATAGAGAACCAAACAGAGCACTCAAATGACTTTTTGTAGAGGTGGAAATAAATCATAATTGTAGTGAAGAGAAAGGTTAGAATAAAGCTGCGTTAGTGTTCACTGGTGATTGTTTTTACTCCTAATAATAATGCATCATTTTCTATAGAGTGCATCAAGTTTGTGTCATATTTAATGTCTGCAAAATTTTGTCATAAGTTACCTCAAATACAAAGCAACGTCTGTGGTCCACTGACACTGGTGAAGTCCAGTCAATCTTCTGATAAGTGAACTCACTGAACTACTGCTGAAGGCCTCAGTGCAAGTATGTTGTGACCCCTAGTGGATAAAGACTGTAGGGATTGTTTACAACATCTTTGCTGTGATGAACCTTTGTTTGCCCATTATCACTGTTGCACTACACACGACTGTTAAGAGCAGGTTCCTCTGATTGCAGCCTCTTCCAAGTTTCCAAACTGTGTGAGGCAATCATACATTGCTATATTGCATGTATTTATTCATTCAGTCATGTGATCACCTGATCGTCATCAGTTTGTCTGCCAGAAACCAGGGTTGATTCCCAGAACAAATCATTGTAGTCTGTCTTCATACAAGTTTATAGGTCTATTATTTGTAGACAGTCTGGTTTAGCTGGACCTGATGTTGTTGCAGACTCATCTTCCCGCTGTGCCTTTTCGTTTGACCCCCTGTCATTGAAGAGATTACTTTACAGACAGTCTCCCTTGAGGATTTCTTTACAAACCTTATTTTCCTGTGTGCGTCACTTATTAGGTCCTGTAGCACTGTGTGGGATCTTTGACAGTGTAACTGAAACAGGAGCCACTGTAGAGTTGAAGAAACTGATCTGTGCTTTTAGATTTTATGTTCACATATTGGAGCAAGAGGCGACGGATGCACTTTAACACGCACGCACGCACACACACACACACACACACACACACACACTACTTTCCCTCTCCCTAATATTTCTCACCAAAGCCACTTAATTCTACCAGGACTGTTCACTTCTGAAGACACCACAGCCCAGACGCCTGAGGCAGGAGTGTGGCATGTCAGCCCCTGCACTGACGTCACTCAGTAAAACATGCACCCTCCTGTGTTCATTGGGCTCCATCATGTGGCTGAATGCGGACCAATATGACGCAGGAGGACAAAGAAAATGCCCTTAGAAAGTCCTAGAAGAGAGACTGTGCTCGTCAAGTTGACTCCAGTCCAGGGGGTGACATTATAATGACCTGAGTCCACATACAGCACTAAACCGCCAGAGAATAATGAACTGTAAATGTGTGCCCAACCGAGATTATCAAAAGTCATGTTTACTGATCTACATGTTTGATTTTCCATTCACTTTTGGAAAGTGGAGCAGAACATAAAATATACTGTAGTCCCCACAGAATACAGCAGCTACAGAGGGCTTTTCAAGTGCATTCGGGATGTAGCAATTCACTAAAATATGCCACTCTGGAGCCTTTGGACTTTTAATCACTGATGCTCCTTTACTCATTCAAATTCAGTAGTTCAGTGAGCACATCTAAAGTAAGACTATATGAACTGTGGCTCTGTTTTGTTTTTTTTTTTTAATTTCTTTGTGGCAACATTATTTGGCTCTTTTTGAATATTAATTTAACATATTATCAAATAATAGGAACATTTGCACCAAAATTGAATCCACATAATACAGTTAAAAATACACAATATGCACATACTTACATGCAAAATGCAATATAATGTTGGAAATGAAAGGAGACTGTTTTCAAAAGAGAGAATGCAGAACATTTTTACATTATAATACTATGTTTAATTGTCCAGTAAGTAACAGTAGGTTTTCAGTCAGACTGAATATGAATCACAGACCCCACCTGCAGGCCAGTGTCATTTGCACTGTGTACACACAAAGCTGTTTGTTCCAACATTGGACCCACACAGGCACAGGGAGAACATTCAACTCCACACAGAGAGGCCCAGGTTCAAACCCAGAGCCTTCCTCCTGTGAGGCGACAGAGTAAAACACTCCTCCCATTCACTTGTAAATACATAAGATTTGAACTACAGCTACAGAAATGTAATGTGGATAATGTAACATAATTCTGAGTCTATTAAGTGAAATAAAAAATCTGAATTGATGAATTAGGGATAAATGATGGTGACAATGCAGAGTACTACACTTAAAAAATGAAATAATACTGTTAAATATTTTAGACTGAGATGACCGAGATAGAGACAATCTAGCTTTTTGAAGTATTTTCTGCAACTTCATTTAATGGTGAGGTTTTCTCAAATCACCAGACTTTTTTGTTAAATCAAGTAGCTGTCTGTTTTCAAATTTTTTCTTCCTACTTTCTTTCTACTCTGTTCCTGTTTTTGTACTGTACAGTTAAATGCCTTCGTACCGCAAGTCTTTACAGAACCAACATCTGCTGAAATCAATGTCATATACCAGTTGTTTCCCCAACATCCTCTGGCATTTATTTCATATTTTATTCAATTAATGGTATGATGAATTAAAACCTGTCTGTACTTTTCAGCATCATGATCTCATCACTTTAGACAATATCACCAACACCACTGATAGAAATGCAGCCCCAGACCAGGACAGACCCTCCACCATGTTTCACTGAAGGCTGCAAGCATTATTCTTCATCTCTCTTATTCTTCTTCTCATATTGTCCACAATTGGACCCAAGAATGTCAAACTTGTATTTGTTACTCCATAATACTCTTTTCCACTGATCTTCCTTCCAGTCTTTGTGAGCTTGAGCATATCTGAGCCTTTTCACCCTGTTCCCCTTCTGAAAAAGTGTATTTTGGCAGCTGCTCTTTTACAATGTTCGTTCCTGATCAAGCTTCTTCTGACTGTAGAAGAGTCAACTTGGCTTCATCCTGATGAAGCTGCCAGATGCTGAGCCAGGTCTTTGCTGGACTTCTTCCGGTCTCTCAAAGAGGAAACTCTGAGAAACTTTTCATCAGATTTTGAAAGTTTTCTTGGCCTTCCAGTCCTTTTTTGTCCTTGAGCTCTCCTGATTATTCAAATTTCTTTACAACAGCTTGAATACCACATCTTGTGTGTTCAGTTTGTTTGCTGATTTCTCCAAGAGTGGCCTTGCTGATGCAAAATTATGATTTTATGTCAAATTCTGTGCTCTTTGGCATTTTGACTGGAATGATGTGATTGAAAGTTGATTTTATACATATTAGCAGCTTCCGCTGAGTTAAACTCATACATGTGTGTGTAATGCTCAAGCATGTCTTGCACAAACCTGGTGTAATGGACCTTTTTCACAGCATCATTTGGACATGAAATAATCGACAAATACAGGTGTTAGCAATGACATTAATTAGGGTTCAATTCCATTTAGGTTTAAGAGCCAAGTTCTTGCTATTGCTTTTCTAATATTGCACTCTGCAATGCATTTCTAAAACAACAAATCTAATGGTGGCCAAAGAATTTTGCACAGTGCTGTAAATGTTTGTATTTCAAGACAAAATACCAAAGATTATCACTATTTGATATCGAAAGAATGTAAAGCACACAGAAAAATAAATAAAATATACAAATTGGTCTACAAATTTTACAGGTTACACCACACTGACAGCCTTCCTGGGGCAAATAGAAGCAGACACTCAGCTACAACAAGAACTTATACTTATGAAGTTCACAATCAAAAATAACAATGGAAATGGCTTTTTCCTGAATTACAGATGCTATTGTATCAGTGAGTGCTTGCAACAACTCAGCCCATGAGATCAGCTTGTGACTGCACTTGTTTCCTGTCCTTGGTAACTTGAACTCTTGGCGAGGATCCGTGAGATCAAGCATCAGGTCTCATCATGTGACTGTAAGTAAATTGGCTTGGCCTGCTTCCTCAAGCGCTGCTGCGCTCGCATCTTCCTGCCCTTCTGAGTTGCCAGTCCCAGTGGTGGTAAGTACATCTACAGGGACATTCAGAGAACAGAATAACTCAACAAAATGTATCAACAACACAAGAACCTACATAAAAAGAAATTAAGGTTGGCTTGATAAATGGTAACTTACAGCCCTTGGATATGGGTTCCTGTAATGTAGACCTGTGAAGATAATGATGATGTTGGAAGGAATTGTCATAATATGAAACCTTGAAAACAAATTACTTTTAAAAGAGAATCCCACAGATCTAGACAACAAACCCAAATGTCTTATTCCTTTGGCATATAGGTCATTCCTGTGGTGTTAATCTAATGTGTATTATCTTATTTACTCCTTTGAAAGACAGATGATGAACCTCTAAGTATCCCTGTGGTACAATTATAGAACCATTAGATAAAAAGCTGAGTATGGATGTAAACTGTTAGACTAATGTGGACTAAATGGACTAATGTTTTTGGAATGATGTTCTAAGTTATTATCTAAATATATAATCTAAAATTTAAAAAAAGCAGCACGATTATATCTCACTGAACAATTGACAAAATAAAAATATGCTGATGGTTCTGCTTTTTTCAGACTTTTGTCAACACTCAGGTCATCAGTTCAGTATCTACTCCTTGAGAGTGATGCTCATGATTTTTGGATGAACACAGTCGCTCAGTGACAAATACTTTATCACACTTGATCACACATTACACCTGAGCAGAAACAACACTGGACTAAGCCTCCTGGTTGAAATTTAGACAGAAGTATCATTCACCTAGAGAAAATATTACAACAACTGAGTCACATGAATCATTATGTCAGCACCTGGCAGATATTTCACTGAATTTAGCTCATCATAACATTTGAGATGCGTATTAAAGGCTTTGGGCTAAACTAAAGAAAAAAAACATAAAATCATCCTGAGATTCTCATTTGATAAATAGGAAACATGGGAAGACTAAATGGTGCTACTTTAAAGTGTGTAAGGAAAACTTGTGTCAGTGGTGTTACCTATTTCTATCCTTGCTTCACATTCTTCTATACACTTCTTTATTGACTCTTGATCTGTGAGCTGAAAACAAATGCACAGAAGAAAGGATTAGTAATGCACACCACCATAAAACATCTGTATGTTATTTCTGTGGACACAACAGTGTTGTTCACACCTGCTGGTTTTGTCTGAACAGAGTACGAGCCTCCTGAAGAATGTACTTTCTCTCAGTTTCTGTATCACTTGTAACTCCACTCTGTGCCTGCCAGGTTCGGGCGATGCGAAACACCCGCATGTACAGTGACAGCACTGTCCTGCGAGTGGAGGCCATCATCTGGGTTTGAAATCTGCAAAAACAGCAGATGCAAGCACGATAAAGGAAATTAAGATTGATGACTTTACAAACCCTGCTACTGCTAGTATGTCAGCAGTTTCTTATGCTCACTTGCTGCTAAAAAGATTTCCAGTTTTGTTGACAAATTTAAACACATTGTCGTGAAGACAAACAAAATCAATCATGTCTCCAACACCCTGCCCTTTGTTGGTATATATCCCTCTACATTTAAACTAGGCTGCTAGTATGATACCAGTTTGCTGGACATCACATTACTTAGTGACCAGAGAACAAAATGCTACATTGTCAAACATCTATAATACTGGTGCATGTATCTTTTGAGAATAGGAAAAGTAAGTAAGTTGCCAATTAATTTCTCATTATCTTTTTGTTAGTGGCTTCCATGTTGATGATGATTTTGTATTAAAATAATTGAATTGCTCAAAAAGCCTTCCCATTATGTTTCGTACACATGCTCGAAACATAGGAGCGTCATTGTTTTGCTCCATGAAATAAACTATGCTGGAACAATACCCGAGGAGGCTATGTTTATGGTGGTTTGTGGTGAATTGATTCAGGAGAACATTAAGGGATATACATTAACGTGAATAAAAATAAAGATCTAAAATCTGCCCCTCTGCAAGACAGGCCACAACACTTTCCTTTGTTAGGTCAAAGGAATCTGCACATAATCAAGTTACCAAATCCCACTGACATACAGTGAACCAGGGGCATTCGGGGTCAAGGGTTAAGTTAGGCTTTGACGAAGTCGTTATCCAGTGTCTCCATCATTCAACAGTAGATGTCACTAAAACCAACACTGGTCTGTTTTGCAATCATGGTCTTAGAACAGCTTCTTGACTGACTACATGGTACCAATCATATGTTTTATACGTGTGTGCGTGTGTGTGTGTGTGAGAGAGAAATAAATCAAAGAAAGTCTAATGTCATGATATTGATATCAATTCTTGTTATCTTATACTTCGGCATCAGTTGTTAGCATGAAGCTAGCTCTCCTTGAGCCCTCTCACACTGACAGCCCAAAATGAGCAGCTGCTGTTTCAAAGAGTGAAGTTACACTGATATCCGCGGCGAGAGCCACATTCACATTAACAACTTACACAAGCCTCATCTCAATGAGCTCATTACGTCTTACAATTTATCTGACAGAGCAAGTCTTGACCTACCGAGCGTGTCTGAAGAAGAAGCTAGCTCCCAGCGGTTTGCTAGGTTTGCAAAAACACGTGTCGACTGATGATGACGTTGCCAAAGGCTGCGAGGAAGAAACGATAATCATAAATATAAATGACTCTACTTTTTTTTTTTTTTAAACGTACACAGAGTTGAAGATGGCATAGCTGTTAAAATTATTGGGTACATTTCTACAATTTTACAATTTATAAATCCAGTTTAATACATTTCAGATGAGTTAGAATGGGGTTTTCATAAATGTTCAGTGTTTCGTTTTATTCTCCAAAGGGTAAAAATGTCATCGTCAAGACACGCGCTTCACTAATTGTTTCTGCAATAAGTCATTCATCTAGGCGTAATGTAGCATTTACAACAAGACGACTTTGTTAAAAAGAAAAAGGTTTATATTTATCGTAGCCACCGCGGAGATGGAGATCAGCTGTTGGAGGAAGTGATGCAGGAAAATGCCCATAATGTAGCTCCACTCAATGACTAAAAGGGGGAAGCACAAAGAAACTGGCTGCTGCAGCCCGTGGTGGTCTTTAAACTCTCCCCAAAGAGCGAACACGTTTCAAAATGGATTCAAAAGCACACCCTGGGTGGTAGCTTTCTATTTGTTTTTACTCTAAAACCGCTGAGGAATACGATATTGTTGAGGAAGTTTTTTGTCAGCTGCGAGCTAGTTAGCTAGCTATCTGAGTTAACGCGACGAGTTTGCCTCAGTTCGCCTCTGCTCGTAAACGCTACCTTGGCCAACTCACTAACAACTCAATTTGTACTGGCATTCCCGAAGTGATGTACATCCACTTCCACACAGTAGGGATGTTCAAAAAGGTAAGTTTGACGACGTTAGTTGTGGTATTTCTCGGTGTCTTAAGTGAAAGACCTAGCTTAGCCGACAGCTAACTTTTAGTTAACCGAGCTGATGCTAGCTAGCTATGGCGACGTCGTCAGGGCCAAGCAGTTTAGATGTAAATGGCCCAGCGGCGATGATGTGTTGGTAATCGATAACAGCTCCATAACAAGTACAACCGGAGTTAGTGAAGAGTTAAATTGCCAGGCGTAAATTATTGTCCAAACTCTAGTTAATTACATTTTAGTGTTGTGCATGTGCTGTTGAGCTGACTTGATCCTGTTCTTTCTCGCCACTTCCTAAAGAACTCAAATTGGTGAAATAACGTTAATGTTAGTTGGTGTCAAATATCTAACATAATTGAGACTGTGCACTGACAACAATGGTACAGACATCACTTTTTTTTTTTTTAAGATAAACTCACCTGACTGCTTTCAGAGTAACAATCTAATGAACAGTCAAGTATTTGCTAACCTAGCATGCTAGCTTATTAAAGGTGAGAATTAAAATATCGATTTGATAAGCAGGCCTTCATACGTCCATCAGATGTTAGTTAGGTGAAGGTGAGGAGGACTGAGAGATTTGCCTCTACATGCCCAGTGCAATGATCAGTCATACAGTCGATTTGCTCAGGTGTTGAACACAGATTTCTTTCTTTGATGACATGACATGGTTTGTGATCACCACACAAAGTAAAAAGTTTGTGTGAGAAAAAAGATTCAGAAGTAGCTCGAAGTTTTTGGATTTTTATAATGGCGTGTATAGCCTGTAACTCGGGACAGAGCTAACTTGTGCCCTAAGTGAGGTCTCTCTCTGGACACCTAGTGTTAGATTATTTTCAACCCCTCAACCAGAGATGTACAAGCCCTCCTTAAACCCACTATGTACTATGATTCAGTTCAAATGCTGTTGTGCGTTTTCATTGTAGGTATAAATCAGTAGAAATAATCCTGCACTAAAGCAAACTGTTGTGCTCAAATTACACACCCTTAGCATGTTGACTTGTCCTGCAGGTTAGAGAATGACAAGATATCACTTTCTGCTTATGATGACAAGATAATGTGTCTTTTCAGCATTGTGGATGTCAAGGTCACAATGATGGAGCAGAGTAGAAAGAGACTTTGATCTGTGGCCAGTGCCATCTGAGGGACTCCCTGTAAGTAATCTCCTGATCAGCTACTTTATTTGTTATCAAACTCTCGTTCAGCTTGTATTTTATTGGCTGTAGATTGACAGCAGAATGATTGATTTCATTCATTTGTACACGTGGAATCAGCTTCTTTTAGGCAACGAGAAGACTGAAGAGATAATGTTGCATTGATCTTAGAAAAGTTTTCATGCAGTTCAGCTGGTTAAGTTTTCTTCTTCCATTAAAAAGTAAACAATGTCACTATATTGCTTGCCCTGCACAAGTTCCTTTTCTCCCTTGTGTTATTTTACTTGTGAAGCTCTGCCTCAATTACCACTTTGGCATCGATTATTAGGAGGAATAGTGGAAGATATGAGTTTGTACAGTGATATTACTATTCGTAGTGCCATTATTCCCCATATCTTATTTCAAACATGCTTGAAAGAAGCTCACATGACTAAATACGATTCTTATTGACAGCCATAGTCTTTAGTGTTATTTGCACTTGGCCTAGTGTCCCCTTACTCCATAGTTGCTGTTGTAGCAAGCTGATCATTTTTGTGATTGCATTTTTTCATCCCCTGTTGTCACTGCTGGGAAGTAGACAGGGAGCAATGCTGTATGTACCACTCAATGTAGAACCCACTATCAAATGGGGATTTCTTGATACTATGTTTTCACTCCAGACACCAAGCAAAGATATTTGCAGTTGTACAGAAGTGTTTCTGTAGATGTAGTACATAGGATGGCTGTGAACTAAAATAATGCACAGTAAAGTTAATAGGTGGTTTTAATAAGAAGTGGTCTGTTTGTTTTTTTTTTCTGTGTAACATAAAACCAATTCTACCTAAATTGGTTTCTGTGGTTACTGATCATATTTTTAATTTATTTCTTTTGTAGAGATTTCTATGGTAATCTGCACTGTATATGCATTGTATGTATACAATATTTTCTCTTCTTTTTTTTTTAGGTTTTTCTAGTCTAGTAGTGCAAGACCTGAATCGTGGCAGATTTGGCACAGGTAATTCATTGACCTTCAATCTTCAGAAATTCATGTTGTTTTATTTCATACCAAGATCCACAGAAATGAGGATCTTGACCTTTTGATTCTGAGCAAATTGTTCTTCACCACAGGCCTGAGGGTATGTTGAGACGTCTTGCTAGGCCAGAGCTGAGGTGTGTAGGTGGTTCGGACGGGGACTGAAGGTGAGGAGGAAAGACAGACGAGGGACCAGGGAGGAAGACATGGGCCAGTGTGTCACCAAGTGTAAGAATCCAACGTCCTCACTCGGCAGCAAGAGTGGAGATAAGGAGAGCAGCTCCAAGTCCCACCACAAGAAGGGTGGCAGTGGTGGAGGTGGGAGCCACAAAGAAGAGCCCAGTGCCCCATGTAGCAAAACCACCAGTGAGCTGTCGAATGGCACCAAGGCCTTGGAAGTTACAGTGGAGACGCCTGTCGTACCTACAGTGATGGGAGATACACGCAAGGATGAGTTTCTGGATGGAGATGGGCTGTCAATGCTGCAGATTGAGGAGCTGTTTTGCTGCTACAAGGATGAACAGGAGGATGCCATCTTAGAGGAAGGCATGGAGAGGTTTTGCAATGACTTGTGTGTGGATCCAGCAGAGTTTCGTGTGCTTGTTCTTGCCTGGAAGTTTCAAGCAGCCACAATGTGCAAGTTTACAAGGTAAAGTGGAGATAACTACTGAATAGTAATTTACTGTTTGTGAAAACTGAGCTTTTTGATACAGATACAGATATTTTCTTATCCCAGATGACAAAAAACATTCAGTAGTGCATGTCCTGATTGAATTACACACATGGAGATGAGCCCCGTGAGTGGAAAGGATTCCCTGCAAATGAAGCCAATAGAATCATTAGTTTTAATCCACCTACATGTATCACTCTATACACACTAGCTATTAATATGTTTGATTGTGCTACATTGAAATCTAAAAACCTTTCCCTAATATGCAGCTTTGCAGCTGCCAGTTGCAGTTTACTGCAGCTCCAAAGTGTAACCTGAGAACTGTGATTGAACTTGAATATTTTGTTATTACTTATGAGACACCGTCAAATTTTCTTGACACCACACTGGCACTATGTACACTATCTACTAATATAAAGCTATTGACACTAAAGCACATCTCTAAATTAAAATTGAATTGGCTTTACAAATCTTATTTATATCAGGGCAACCCTGGTCATGCTATAAAGTCAGACTGTTGCCACATCTCCAAACGACCACCCCTTCTCTGACCAGGCACTATGCTTCTAAGGGTGCTTACCAATAATCAATGAAAAAAAAACCTACTTTTACATGTTTAGGCTTAACTATAAAAATGCCACACGTAACTATCAAGAACTTTCAATTTTCTAATTGGACAATTGGTTTTTTAAGTACTTTATCGTAACTTTTATATGCTATTGTCTAATACCAGTACAACACTCTCATGCACCCTCACTCTTCTGTCCACTGTATAGTACAGAACAAGCTGCTCCTACCAGGACTGTTTGACCTTCAAGTCTTCAGTCTTTCACTGTGCAGTGGTCCATCCATCCCATCTCACTCATCTTAAAACACACACACACACACACACACACACACACACACACACACACACACACACACACACACACACACACACACACACACACACAGTCCCACTGCCAGATAGGAGGCACAGAGGAAATGGATCCTGCTCTGTGCTCTCACTCTGCAGTTAGTGTCACAGATGAATAGATCTAGCTGCTGGCTGGGTCACTTGTCACTGTTCCCCCACTCTGATTTTTAACTCAGCACTTTTCTATCCAGAGGCTTTGGACAATACCACACACTGGTTACCAACATTTTTCATTGTCAACTGATGCTTACTGAAGCTCTTTATATTACATTTGACTTTGAAAGCCTATATTGTTGTAGGGCTCAAATAACAAAGTATATCTGCATGCGTTGAGGCCCACAACACTGATGCAAACAGCATGTTTATCAAAGTTACATTTAAAGCCTGAACATTTTTCCCTATCATTTTTAAATATATTTCTTTTGCAAGGGACCATGCCTTCTTTGTCAGTGATGTTTATAGTGCTGTTCTAGACACACGGCCTGTTGTTTGCATTAGATGACTTCACAATGCCCTATTGTTGCTTGTGGCAAATTTAACAATTACTTAGCTCCTATAGCTTTGTTGAACAGCACACCCTTTGCCTCTGGGCACAGCATTACTGATGTCCAGCTCTGTTTCTTTGTCATCAGGAAGGAGTTTGTTGAGGGCTGCAAGGCCATCCAGGCAGACAGCCTCAAAGGCATCTACTCACGTTTCCCCTGCATGCTGCTGGAGGCCCAGGGCGAGGAGAACTTCAAGGACCTGTATCGCTTCACCTTCCAGTTTGGCCTGGACGCTGAGGAGGGCCAACGCTCCCTGCAGCGCGAAATTGCCATTGCCCTTTGGCGCCTGGTTTTCACCCAGGACATGCCTGCGATCCTGGAGCGATGGCTGGACTTCCTAGCTGAGAACCCCTCAGGTATTCGGGGCATCTCAAGGGACACATGGAACATGTTCCTCAACTTCACCCAGGCGATTGGGCCTGACCTGAGCAACTACAGTGAGGATGAGGCCTGGCCCAGTCTCTTTGACACCTTTGTGGAGTGGGAGTTGGAGCACAGGAAAAAAAAGGAGCAACAGGCTCTGATGGCAAATGAGGAAGAGGGGAGGTGTACTGAGACAGAGTGTTCTCCTACCACAGATAGACTTGAAACAGAGGGAAGTCGCGGCTCACAGACGTGGGGGGGCCACTGACCACGAAACAAATGTTTGTAAGGGAGCTAAGGATATGACCTATAAGTGAACTGTACATCTGTGAATCATTGGATGAATATTAGTATTACCATTACAGCTGTTCATTTTGCTCTCCTTTTCTGTTGGGGTGGAATTCCTGCTTTGCAACTTTTTTGGTTTTTGAAAGGGCTCTAAGAACTGTTATGTTTTAAGCACTTCTATTTAAGTTATTATTTTACTTTTCCTCCTCCCATGTGTGTTTTTAGTAATTGGACATGTGGTCCATTTTAACCTACCACAACCAACCCCACCATAACCCAGCACAGTAAGTAAAAGTTTGGTTTCAAAGCAGACCACAGAAAGCCATAACCCCTTAAACACAATTATCATCGAGACAGTTCATTTGACCTGGTAACGTTACTGATATGTTTTGTACAAAGAAATAGTAGATAATAAATAAGAAGGGAATTTTGGGCATCCTCTCTACAAATAATCACTTACTACCAAAACATGAGATTTATCATAAGAGTCGGGGTCAGTGAAATCATCTTGATTTGGACTAATTTAGTTAGCTTGTATGATTTAATCTTGCAGTGCTGTGAGGATGAATTGGTTGCATTTGTATTGCCCTCATACCTGTTGGCCTGCAATTACATGGCAAACAGTAATGGATTACAGTTGTGTCACATGGGCATTTTATTTTTGAAAATAACACAAATGACATTGATATCGTTAATTCAGGAAAGTTGCAATATCCATTTAGCAAGAGACCCACCCTCTTTCCAGCATTGAGTGTTTTTGAGTGCTACTAGCGCAATGAACAGCTTAGCTTGTTTAAGCAGCTGGCTGTGCTCCTTTTTGACCTCTAGCATCTACCATTTTGATGTCCATCTATTTTCAAGAAGCGGCTAAGTGTATAAACCACAATGATGCTGGCTTTTCTCAGATGCCTCATTGATTTTTATTTTAGGAAGTCAGTAACATGATAAATGGGCTAAAGCTAGGTCTTGGTCATTTCTGGACAGAAGATGCCTAAACCTGCATTACATTCAGGACCATTACACTGAGCGCCACAAAAAGCTTTTATTGTTTACCTTCAGGAGTTTAAGAGTCTTCACATTCTTAAACTGCTATACAAAAAAATGTGTGCACACTTCACAAGTAATGTTGACTGCTGCTGGTGATGGTTGTTAAGATTGCACAAAAACCAATGGCATACTAAGTCGCTATACTTGCAACGCTTTGCAGAGAGATCGATGTCAACCATATTATTTCCATTTTAAACATTTTCCGAACTGTAGATTGGTCTTAAGTATAGCCTAGGGTGTTGTAGGATGAGTGAGTGAGTGTTAACTAGACATGCTGGCTAATCAAGTGTCTGTGATAAGGGTCCAGTATGGTAAGAGTTTGCCATAAACTGATCTGTTTGGTTTACATCTACAGTGGTTTTATTTCAGACCCCTTTGTCCTTTTTTTATATAAAATGTATTGATTTATAATAATAAAAACAGTGTTGAACTTTTGACTGTTGACCATGAAAATGTGCGGGGTTTTTTTTGTTTTTTTTTTTTAAACTTCAAAGATCTCAAAGATGTTTTCGTGTGTAACTTAACGTGCTCCTGCTGAAAGCCCCAGTTTGGATGTAGCCCAGTCTTCAGTGGCGTCTGGTCCAGCTGCACAAGCTTGTGTGCAGGTTTGTCAGGATGTGGCAGCAGCGGGCAGGGGGCGTGTCCGCCACTGACGCGGCTCTTTCTATTGGTGGATAACTCTCCTGGTTACCAACCAACACAACACGCTGAGCGCGTGAGAAAACAGAAAACACCTTCATTTTAAAGCTAATGGCTAACAACGTACCATGTTGCAGGGGTGGTAAGTCTTTTTTTTTTTCTTATATTTGTTAGAGCCGGAGTAACGGTTGCACAAGGACATAAGATCTAATAGCCATTTTGGTGTCATTTCATGTAAGCTACTTCCATGCTAACTCGTTAGCCTTTCAGTTTGTTGTTAGCGTCAATGCTAGCTTAATTGAGCGGCTTGCTAGTTTTGCGTCTGTCGTTAACCCAGGGGGATAATTTGGCCGATAAATGGTGATGCCACTGAAAACTGTCAGAAGACCTTAGCTTGCTCTTTAACGATAACATTGACAGAAATTGCTAGCGTGTTAGCTGCTAATGCTATACGAATTCAAATCTCTAACGTTACCGAGCACCTACCATCTCCCCCTGGAGTACTTAGGTCAGCTTTATGTCAGGATGTTTAAACTGAATTTTGAGGAAAACATGGGTGAAATAAGCTCCGTAACGTTTGGCTTGGTGATAGATACGAAGTATGTGTTCTGTTGAATCGCCCAGCGGGTGGGGCGACATTTTAAAAGAACTGCATCCAAGATCATTTAGGTTTCATGGTCAGTTAACCTTGAGGTTCTCATCTGTGTCCCTCTGCAGTGGCAATTAAACACATTTCAATGACATTTGTGAAGAATGATCGGTTCTTTCGAAAATATGGGATAGGGTTATGTGAACAGCATCTTCTGCAGCCACACAATGGATAAAGAGGTAGGCAAAGATCGCTTTTGTAACAACCCGTCTGCTCTGCCAGTTGTTGTAACTTCACATCGTCTGTCATTTCACTTGATATGAGGCACTCTGTAGAAGCTCACATGCATACCATGTTATGCTGTGGTGTCAGCTGTCACTCTGTACCTCTATAATCTGTTACTAACAAGTTTTTCCTCAACAAAATTTTTTTTTATTATTTATTTATTTATTTTTTTAAATCTTCTGCTTCTTTTCTGCCCCTGACATTGACAGATGCTGTAGCCTATTTGACTTGTAGACACTAAGTAAGGGCTTTGTGATTTCTCTGCCTGTCTTGCATGATTTATTTGATTTTAAGTGGAATGGCATGAACTGTAGGTGACCATGTTGTGCAACCAACTGATGCACCCTTCAAAACACTAATTTATCACTGAGTGAGGTTCAAGTCCAAGATTTGAAGACTGGAACAGGCAGACATTTAATTTTAGTCCAGTGATGTCTGAGCAAACACTGACATTTGTGACAGACGTATTTTTAAAATGAAAAATCCAGTCAAGCATGGCCATTAAACACTAATATTCAGTTGTTCGTTATAAGCGATGGTTGATATCACAGATTTGTTATTGTGGGCTGCACTTCATGTGTTATGCAATGGCACATTGTTGCAAGATGTAATAGCTGTCTCTCTTTATTTACTGTTATGCTTACATCTAATGAGTACAGGGTAAGACCATCTTCTAAAGAAGAGCCTGAATTTGACGGGCATGTCTGTTAAATTACACTGTGTTCACAAAGGTATGCATCTGCATCCCAGCCATAGGTTTGTGATGGTGCTTTCAATTGATGATTAACTCTTCATCGCTGTAACATGCCTTATTTACTCAAGATTGGAGGAGCAAGTTGTTTGCATAATTTTTGTGATGTACCGGATAAAGTGAATGTAGTTTGTGAACGTGCATACCTGTGCAACAATGAGGTGTATTCTGGCAGTCTGTTTACCTCAAACAGCTGATGTTGGCTTTTCTTTGTGTGTGTGTGTGTGTGTGTGTGTGTGTGTGTGTGTGTGTGTGTGTGTGTGTGTGTGTGTGTGTGTGTTCATGCACATGTTCATGAAGGAGAGCAAGACGTACCAAGGAGAGAAGCTTGCCTCTGCTGTGGATGACACTCTGGATGAATATTTAATTGCCCTCCAGCACAAAAACAGGTGAAGAGTGAGCACAGGCTGTTGAGGAGAGAGCGATTATATTTCTCTGAGGAGATACACAGCTCCTTCGTGACTTTCAGTACTACCTACTAGGAGCACTGATAAGTTGCTTGCATAGCGAAATTAATGTTTGAAATGTCAATGCTGGTCTTGAGTCTTGATCTTAGCCTCAAAACAGAGGTATACCGTTGGCCAGATTTATCTTAACAATTTTAGAGTTAGTCACCAATTTTCTGTCCTCCTCAGGATCCTAAAGCGCCTTAAAGTCAAAGACCCCAGGGAGATTGAGTTGGAACAGCTTGAGCAAGGTTTTTCTATTTACCTGAATGGAGCCAATGCTGAAGCCAGTAGGAAACAGCCCAAGATCTCCAGCCACAAGTTTGTCACTTCCTCACCTGCCTGGAGGTCTGCACGTACAGCAGGTATGTTGTTCCTGGACCAAAATAAATCTGCAGACACTGAAAACTGAAAATACTTATACAAGATCTTATCATTTTTACCACTCTGTTGACATGGAAAAAATACTGTTCTTGAGTGTTCAGTGATTTTTACACTGAAATACTCTACGCTTCTGTCATCCCCAGACCATATGGAAACCAGTTAATAGCCACTACTCTTCAGCTTGTAGTTCATATGGCATGTTCCCATGCTGAGTCCCAGTGAATAAATGATAGTGACAGTTATAGCTGGCAGCCAGTTTTTTGTTCTTCCTCTATGTGCTGTCGACCATCTGCAGACATGAGTGTGCGCTCCTTCTCCTCTGAGGCAATAGTCTGCTGCACGCTGTTCATGTTCTTTTCTGTGCTGTGACTCATCGGCAGATGTCTGTAGAAGTGCCCACCAGTTAACTGAAGATAGCCATAATCTGGAGGAAACGCACAGGAAGAGGAGCCACACTGCCCCAGGAAAGGTCCAGAGGAAAGAATGGGTGCAGGTAGAGGCCTCTGATTTCTCAGTATTTTTATTTTTGTGTAAATATTTTAAAAGGAATGTATACGTATTAGTACATTTTTTTTGTACATCTTTTATCTTGTATACAGAATTCTGTCAAAATTCGAACAGAGGACGGACCAAGTTTGCAGATATCTCCGGAAAAGCGCTACTCAGAGGATTTTGAGTCCTATGAAAGCGTAGACATGGAGGTAGAGTGAAGACATAACAATGCCTACTAAGCTTGTGTGCGTGGGTGTTTTTTTAGAGGAGGGGCTATGTGTCAGATGCAGCTGTCTGTACTACTTAGCATCTCTCTATGTCTGCCATTTCCCCTTTATCCAATCACTGCGTTTCATGCAGAGCTCCAGTCCGCACTCTCCCCGTAGTCCCTGCTCACCAAGGGACACGTGCAAGGTGTCGCGCTCTTTCAGCTCCAGGTCTGAGAGCCAAGGAGGCCAAACGAGCCAGGAGCACAGTGAGAAGGTGCTTCTCAACCTTGAGGAAGTGAAGGTGAGTGGATAAAGTAATATGCACGCTGTTCATCTTGTCATGGTGGCATGAGATTAACTGAATTGTCTAAATTTGTTTAATTTTCCTGGGTGTTAATTTATGACGGTTTCACAGTGGTTGTCACACAAATCAAGGGAATACTTAAACTGTCAGCGTGCATGTCTGTTTGCGCCTGTTTGTGCTTTCTGCACTGATGACTGCGTGCATGGATGCCTTCATAAACGCTGACCTTTTGTAAACTAGGTGCTGCGTCGGAGCCTGGAGGTTAGCATGCGGCGGAGCAACCGTGGCTCAGCAGGGGAGGAGTCAGACGAAGAGTGGGTGGAGGAGCAGATTGAGAGGGAGGAGAGCACTGAGAGTCTGGACGAACTGGGGCTACCTCTTCCATCCTCCAAGTCGTCTTCTAACCCTCGGCCTAGTGGCTCCCACAGTAATTTTGACTCAGCAAACCTCATTGTACTAGACTTTGGACCCACACCTAAAGGTAGGCTTCACCATCCACTTTCATATGTAAATTGCTATTGATTTTTAGGTTTAGTCTTAATTGTCCACAGTGGTTCTGTCTTGTCCTTATCTGCTTCATCAGCACTGTTCGGTACACAAGGAGAATAAGGAAGTACACTAGCTTGCATTGAGTGGTTCAGCTGCTGTGTAGATCAGCATCTGAAATACAGAGAGTTATGCCCACTAAATGTCTGTTGGTAAGCATAAAAAATTCCCTGTCTGAAAATGTTCCTCAGTTCCCTCCTAAGACTTACTTTCTCCATTGTTTTAGGTCGTAAGATTGAACGTTCCCTGTCTGCAAAAAGGAAAGAAAACACAGACAACTTCATACCCACCAAGCCAATGTTAGTGAAGAGCAAGACATTGGAAAGACCACCTTCAGATGTGAACTGGGATCAGAGTAAGTCCTTTTACATTTTTAAAATATGGTCAATGCTAAATGTTCACATTTAAAAAATATGAGCCAAGAGTCATGATTTACAAGCTCTAAAATTCAAAGAGAGCTTATCTCCATCTATGGAAAAAATACTAGATACTTCAATACCATTTGAGTGATGTGTCTATAAAGGTTGAAAAGGTGCGTGGTTGTTGCTGTTACTGTGTGCCACTTGCTTAAGGGCCAAGAAGTCGAGTGGAAAGGCCCCTGTCAGCCGCCAGAAAGGCCTCTGTTGAGGAGCGAGACCCAGAGGAGATGGCGTGCAAGGTGCGCCAGGCCATCCAGAGAGAAAATGACCCTGAGCTCTTCAGTCGCAGCATGGTTTGCCTGCCTCACACTGCACTATTCACATCAAGCAAACATTTTTCTGTATTATGAATATTTATCTCCAATGACATCCAGAAGAGAAAGGACTATGCTATTGTGTCCTTATTTCCCTTTTTAACACTTAACACCCTTAACTCTGCATGTGCTTTTGATTTGAATACAGCAATAGTGTCCTGGATTGAGTTTACAGGAAAACCCTGCACCTAAAGCTCGTTTAGCTTCCTCTTTTTTCTGCTTTCTCCTCATCCAGGGCAGGGCACACCAGATAATAAATGGCTTAGTACACTACAACACCCACGACAAGAATGAGAGCAGTGTCACTTTGGCCATGCAGAGAATCACTCTTATGGGCCCCAGGTATGTTGACAGAATATGACTCTGAAACACTCAGGTACTCTATATACATTCTGTCCTCTGGGTTGAAGGACACTCAGTACTTTTGGTGATCTTGCACATGATGCAGTGTCAGAACAAACATAATTGTGTTTTATAGAAACTAATAGGAAGAGAAGTTTATGATGTGTGTGGCCCCTGCCCTTGAAGAATTATTTATCAGTGTAGCTATGCCATTGGTCAGCCATAACTCACCACTAATATGAAGGTCAGGGACAACAGGCAAAGTGGCAGAGCTGAGGATGTGATCCTTCTGTTCAGGCAACAACAGAAACTGCTGACAGCCTTGGAGAAACTTGAAGCTGGACCCAGCTACAACATTCCTCAGAGTGTCAAAACAGACTATAGCAAGCAGCCGGTGAGTCAGTAATTCAGAATGAATGATCCTGATGCTGCTATGTGTGACATAAGTGTACAGAAACAATTGTGAATATATTGTGTTGCCATTGCAGAGACAACAGTCCTCAGTAGAGGTCACCCCTGCTTTGTATGTTACCATGGAGATCCTATCAAACTGGGGGAACGCTCTGCTGGTCGGGCTGACTGAGTTGCAGTTCTTCTGCTCCCGAAACAAGAAGCTGTATGTGTCGCCTCATGACCTGGACATCAGGAACACTGACTACCCTGGGAATCTGGGGGCGCTTGTCAACGGAAAGGTGAAGGTGAGTCCCTGCTGCCTCAGCATCCTGTTTAAATGAATGCTGTTTGTATTTAGGCACAAATTAAATCTGTATCAAAAATTACACCAATTAAAATCTGGCCTTGTGAATATCCTCAGCCTTGTGTAGCACACTGTCCTCTGTCAGTCCTTCTCATTGCCCTGCATTCTTAAATATTTGCTCTCAAGCACATACATTTTATTGTGTGGTTTACTGAAATAATTTTACATATATTTACAGTTTTTCTTTCTATCTTAAGTATCATTGCAATTAGGTATGTGTAATTTTCATATGCTTTGTCTTCCATACATTTACATAAAATTTCCTTTGACAACTTAAAACTATTAAAATAATTTCTCAGCAGACATTTGATAGGAAAGAAGAAAAACCTAAGTTTTGGTAGTAACAGGTTCCATCTTATCGTCCCTGTTGGCCTAACAGTTGTAAAATGGATACTCTGTCTATCCTCTTGGGTCCATAGACCACCAAAGAGCGTCACATGTGGACGTGTCCATTCCACCCTCCGATCCAGCTCTACTTCATCATCAGGAACACAGAGCGTTCCCCAGACTTTGGAATATCCCGCATCAAAATCTGGAACTACAACAGAAGCCTCAATGTGCGTGTTTTTTATTTATTTTTTTTTTAATGCATTTGGTATTAAAAAAGTATTTGTTCTACACAAGTGCAATCTGTTGAAAACATCCTGTGATCTATCCCTGTCTTGAGTTCAGAGATTGCTCCTTTCTACGTCTGTGGCAAGCTCATAAATCCTTCATCCTTGTGCATTGTCGCTATAATACGGGGCGGCTGTGTTGACGTGGTTACATCAGGGGCGTGGTTCTCTTTAAGCAGTGGCTGGCTGAGCTGCCAGTCAGTGTGTCCAAATGTGGAACAGTGAGAGATTAGCCCTAGAGGATTAGTGTTGGGGGAAACATGGGCTTCTTCTTCTCAACCTCACTGCTGTTCATAGAGGGGTACACAGAATCCATCGCATCTCTTTCTATGTTACTACAGCTGTATTGAATTGCTTAATGTCTTGAAGGTAAGGAGCTGTTGGAGGGGGGGGGGTCATTTCTAGTTTGGCCTGAGTTTACTGTGCTTTAGTGTCTGGAGGATCAAACAGATTTGAGTTGTGCTTCTGCCATTCCCTCATGGCAGCCATGTCTCTGTCTATGCTAATTACTGCTAGCTTGGGGAGCCCCTGCACTGTATGTAAGAAATAGACCAGGTTTTATAGTTTCTGGTGCTTTGCTTGAGAATTATTATGTCTTCAAAACTGTTCAGCATACAAAAGAGTTTTTATTTGCATCTTAAATATTTGGTTAAATATGTTATGTGTATATATATAGTGTGTGTGTGTGTGTGTGTGTGTGTGTGTGTGTGTGTGTGTGCTTTTTGTACAAACGTGACTACAAGTTCAAGGTGCGGGTAAATGAATGTTTTTTTTTTGTTTTTTTCAGGAGCTTGATATTGGTGCACGGCATATTAAGCTGTACCTCAACAGCACACTGGTGTTTGAAGGTGAGCTGGAGAAGGGCTGTGGCAACCAGGTCTTTGACTACAGCACCACAATTGATCTTCAGGATTTCGAGGTCTCAGACTCCTTGTTTTCCAGCCCTGTGTCTTCAGGGCACAATCTGAGGGGTGTCAGCCCCCAGCGCCATGAGGATAGGAATGGTGGGGAGGGAAACAGCACCCAGCGACACCTCAGTTCGAATCCACAGCTGTCAGACGCAGCAGGCCAGACTATGATAGACATGCAGGAGAAATCACATACACCACTACCCCCAATTGCTCCTTCACAAGGGGGGGTTTCATCCTCCTCTAATCGTTCCTCCATGCAAAGAAACTCTTTTGACCTGGCTGCCTCGGAAGAGCCTCTCTCTCTAAGGCAGCAAGTCGTGCAGCCAGTACCCATGGAGCAGACTGTCACCACCCAGCCGTCCTCCTCTCGGGTGGCCCCTCAGTGGCTGCAGCCCCTGAGCAGAGGAGCTCCAGAGGGCTGTGAGGCCAGCAGGGAGAGGCCTCGATGGCTGGTGCCTCAGCACTCTGCAGAGCCCAAATCACCATCAGCCTCTTCCTCTTCAATGCTCCCAGAGCTGCCTTGTAACCCGGGTCGGGTATGCAGAGGGATGGAGAGGACAATGAATGGGGGCCAGTGGAAGGCTGACTCTCTGGACTTGAGCTGCAACCTGTTGGAGGAACTCGGGGAGCAAAACGCAGACAGACCCATCAGCGGACGCAGGAGCTCATTCCGAAGCAGTGCAGTCACTGCAAGGCAGCAAGACGATCAGCACCTCAAAGCTACAGCACTGTCAAACACAGGTAGTCAATGTACCACCTCCCATATCTGAGGATGTAATACTGAAACAAGAGAGGGAGAGATTTATATGTAGGTATTTACCCTTGTAGTTCGCATTTCCCCAGACAACTCTCTCAAGATGTTGGTTATTAGACAGTTTTTAGACATGCATACATGGATTTGTGGGGCGAGGGTACAGTATGTGATGCCTGTCATTGGACTAGTTGACAAATTAAAGGGCTCCAACTCGCACTATAGCCATGTGCGTTGTTCTAGATTTTTTGGTTTGTAATGAAGTGTTTCCTTGACATTATCTTTTGTCATCCATCCTTCCCAATCTTAAATAAAACTGTGGAAAGGGGTAGATTGCCATCCTTTAAAGCTGTCTGCCACTTCCATTATAATGCCTCAATCTAATTTAAGGGCCTGTTTGTATGCTTACATGATCCTGGGGTATATCCAGGAATATGTTTCATAATCTCCTCCTGTTGGTGTATTTTCCAGAGGAGCCACTGTCGTTGGTGAACACTAGCAGGAGGCAGAGCTCATCTCGGGCCCAGCTGCACAGCCAGCAGGACGACACCCTCATGGAATCCTGGGACTCCCTCATCAAGTTCAACCAATGCCAGCGTGGACGCATCTCCAACATGGGCTTCGAAGGTGATATCTTTGATGAGTTTCTCCAGCGCCAGAGCCGTGGTCCACCCACAGTCCCAGTCAACCCATCCACAGCACCCAGGAGCCCCCTTTCCTCCTTGTCTGCTCAAGGGGCTCTGTGCGAAGGCCCCGAAGATGATCCATCCATGGAGCGGGAAGATGAATTTGAAATCCCTGTGCTGCCACAGGGTCAAAGACTGGTCATCAACATCCTGTCCACATGGGGTGATCGCCACTACGTTGGCCTCAACGGCCTGGAGGTGTTCAGCTCCAGCGGAGAACCTCTTCGACCTGCTCACATCCACGCTGATCCTCCAGACATCAACATTCTCCCTGCATATGGCAAAGATCCGCGTGTTGTTACCAACTTGATTGATGGTGTTAATCGCACACAGGATGACATGCATCTTTGGCTAGCCCCATTCACCCCTGGTCGTAGCCACACCATCTTCCTGGACTTCAGATCTCCCCACCAAGTGGCCATGATCCGTGTGTGGAACTACAACAAGTCACGTATCCACTCTTTCCGAGGAGTAAAAGAGGTGGAAATGCTCCTGGATGGCAGGTGCATCTTCAGGGGAGAGATTGCCAAGGCCTCAGGGACCCTGTCTGGAGGTACCTGAGCAAAACAGGCTCACTGATTTTTATGCTCCTTCATGTGTTTCCTTTTTCCTTATGCTTTTTTTTTTTTTTTTAGGACTAGACCAGTTTGGGGATACTATCCTGTTTACCACTGATGATGACATCCTGGAGGCTATGTCTCGTTATGATGAAACCTTCCTTAGTGAAGGGGAGGGTCCTGAGAGCCTGGTGTATGAGGAAGAGTTGCAGAGACCACGAACCGCTGATGGAGAGGGAGAGGAAAGGCCCTTCACACAGGCCGGTTTCCGAGAGGAAGACCTCACTGTGAGTACGGCCTTTCATAGAACTTTCCACACGGTGTATTTTAATCCAACTTTATTTGTGTTTAAGATTTTATTATCTAAAAACTAATAGGAACCATTTCCACAATGCTGGGGAAGGCTAGCTGACATAGTAGAAGGCATCAGGAGTAGATTCATCATCAAACAAGCAACAGGACAGTGTTGCCCAATTATTTATTAACATGTCTGTGTGTTATTTTAGTTGAAACTCCACCTCAATCCCACTGTGAACCAGTCTGAGGAGAGCATGGAACACGTTCCTGGGATGTACACAGGGAAGTGTAAGTACATTAAAAATATCCTTTCATCACATGTTGTGTCAGCTTTTTACTTTGTGTTTTTCTTTGGATACTTAAAATAACAGCCTCCCTTCCTCCCAGGCCTTAGAATAGAGATGACATTGACTTGGGGCGACTCCCACTATATGGGCCTGACTGGACTGGAGGTGGTTGGGAAAGAGGGAGAAAATTTACCTTTAGACCTCAGTTTGATGGCCGCCTCACCCAGAGACCTCAATGACCTGCCTGAGTATGGACATGACCTGCGCACCCTTGATAAGTATGTCACAGACTAAATATACTGTATGCCCTTAAAAGAAATCTAAAATCACAATCAAAATCTAGAGTCTTTGTCTTTTTTTCAATATCCAGGCTTATTGATGACCACAACATCACCACTGAGGACCAGCATATGTGGCTGATCCCTTTCTCCTATGGAGAGCCCCACACCCTGAACATTACTTTTAACAAGGCCCAGACCATCGCTGGACTCCGTATCTGGAACTACAACAAGTCTCCTGAGGACTCTTACAGAGGGGTGAGACACCTCTCTGTTGGAAACAGTGTTTGCTGAGACAGTGCAGTTGTTACAAAAGGCCCAACATTCCTTTAGATAACAATAATACTGTGCACACTAAACTGTGAAACAAAATAATATGAATTCAGTTGTCTCGGGTACTAGAGGTCAGTTGGGGCTCTTGAATATATTTTAATTGTTAGACTGAGTGGAAAACTCACTCAGTATAACAGAATTCACACATAAGGAATTTCTCCTCGTTTTAAAAGCACAAATAAACAGCATAAGCTTACAAACCTGCTTGAAACACGGTTTGCAGTTAAATAGTCCTAATGCTAAGTTTTTTGATTTGACAAATGTACCACTATGCATATGTGCAACATATAAAAGAGACAAATGTCTTTGTGTACATTTTTGGCTCAGGTGAAGGTGATCCATGTGTTCCTGGATGATACTGCGATCTCCCCATCAGAGGGATTCCTGATCAGGAAAGGACCAGGCAACTGTCACTTTGACTTTGCACAGGAGATCCTCTTTGTAGACTTCCTTCAGACGCCCACAGACAACAAGAGTGCTGAAGACTACAATAAGTAGGAGCCAGGCTTTGTTATCACATGTACTCCTAATTCAGGAGTAAGTTTGAAATTTCATCTCTTCTTTAATGATTTTGTTGTTTCTGATCCAGAGGAAGCGCTAAGAAACAAGAGCAGGCCAGCATGGACTATGAAGCTCCCATCATGCCTTGTGGGTGTATCCTTTTGTAGACAGATAAGATTTGTGGGTTCAGGCAACATTAACCCATCTGCATTGGTTGCTTTGGTAACAACATTGGCAAGTGCATGTTCCCTAACAGGTCTTTTTCAACAGTGAAGAAAAACAACTGGCTGCAGTCTGGAGGAGGAAGATAAGGCATGGAGATTCATCCTGTCCTTTCAGTGTAGTGATACTGAGCCAAAGTGCAAAACTCTTCCTACATACCAGACTAATTTATAATAGTGGTGGATGATACTGTGAATACTGTATATGCAGCCAAGTTTACGATTCCTGTTACATCTGGTTAACATATTAATGCTGCTGTGATTGTAATGCTGTTACTGTATGTGCCAGTCTAAACATAGCTGTTTCCATCATGAATAAATGGAAAAGACCAGGCTTCATATGTGCTGTACAACATGTATCATCCCTGAACTCAGCCCATCAGTCATTTTTCAGCTGCAGCTGTTAACAACCTGGGGAGATCCGTACTACATTGGTCTCAACGGCCTCGAGTTTTATGACCAGAACCATGAGAAGATCAGTCTCAGTGACAACAGTATCCTTTTTTATGAGTTCACATTGACCTTCATGCATCTATCCTGACAAACAGGAACGCTCTTGTACAGCTATAATATATCCATGTAATCACTTATCCATATAATGATTTATTGTCTGTTGGTTGTTTGAAAAACACAGACACAAACACAGATTCAATATTGCCCTATACATTTATTTATGCTTTATGTTACAGCTGTGCTTTTACAAATGAAAATGTTCCTCAGAAGCTACATTGTTACCTTGGTTTAGCAATGAATTATTAAACAGTTTCCATCATAAATCTAGAAGAGAACAGGCTTTACTCCAAACAGGAGAGGAAACCTAAACAAGAGAGACGTCAAAGGTTAAAAACCCTTTCACAAGTGGTAGTCTGATGAAATACAGAGGGAGGGTGTGCATAGTTAATGAATGGATTTGGTGGTAATTGGTGGTAAATTAATAACAGCTGTTGAAAGAGCATTAATGAATGTCCCTTAACATCATGTCCACCAGACATCGCTGCTTTCCCAGACAGTGTGAATGTACTGGACAATGTGAGTGGTGATGTGAGGACTCCAGATAAATTAATAGATGGCGTCAACAGTACCCATGATGGAAGACACATGTGGTTGGCACCAGTTCTTCCTGGACTGGTGAGGACATGTGAGAGAGAAACAGAAGGGAGAGAGATGAGTGACCACACAGCAGTCAGTGAGCACACACATCAAAGTTTGCAGCTCAGTGTTTTGCTTGTTTCCATGTAGGTGAATCGGGTGTATGTCATCTTTGATCAGCCAGTGACAGTGTCCATGATCAAGTTGTGGAACTACTCTAAGACACCACAGAGAGGAGTGAAGGAGTTTGGGGTGAGGCTCTCTCTCTGCTGTGAGCTCTGTAGTCTCTTTTTTTAATCTTGACTCCAGGTATTAAAATCTGAATGTCTGTGTGTGTGTGTGTGTGTGTGTGTACAGCTGCTGGTGGATGACCTCCTGGTGTATAATGGCATCTTGGACAGTGTAAGCCACATTGCACGAGGCATTCTGCCTACCTGTGATCCTGTGGTGCCCTATCACACCATCCTGTTCACAGACAATGCCTACATTGCTCACCTTGAGAGGAACACTGTGATCAGGTATCCACATTTTGTAATACGTAGATATACATTGACTATTTAGTTTCATGGTTCATTGGTTGAACTATTTTGTATTATTTATGAATTGTGAATTTCTGTGAAAAAAGGATTTCAATGAAATTTGATACTGGCAGTCTGGTGCTGACTGAAAAAAAGGTTACATTCAGTCCCACATTCACAAGTAGTGAGTTGTTTTGAACAGATATGCTTTTCTCCACTTCAGCCCCCGTGGCGGCCGACACCACCAATAGTGAGTAACAGAGCCCATGAAAGTCCCGTGTCAGCACCTCCCTGTGGTCAATCCCCGTATTGAAGAGTCCTCCGGTTCCCTCAAATGTCCCCCAGACATCCCACACCCTCCTTACCACACGCTTGACTTGCCAAGTCCCTCCTTTCTCCCTTTCTCTCTCCTCTGTTACCTCTAGCCTCATCCTTGGTCTCAAGGCCTGGACCTGCTGGCTTCAAGCTTTGTTATCACTCAGCCCTCCATTTGTTGTTCTCTTTTCCACTTTCCCATATGCACAACAAATTGACTGAAATGTGTCTGCCTTGTCTTCCATTTCTCGCTGTGTTGCAGTAATTATGTGGAAGATCAGGATGTGAAGATGACCAATGAGAATCAGATAGTCCATCACAACAAGAAGAAGCAGACAGCAGATCCAGGTGAGTCAGGGAAACAAAAGGGCTCAGATTAGATCCTGTTAGGTACATATACCTGATAGGTTTAGTATGTCAGTGTAAAAGCTTGTTTGTTCTCCCTCAACACAGCTCTTCGACCTAAGACCTGCATGACTGATGGTGGGAAACATGGAAAGAGGAGGTACTGACTGATAAATAAACAGATGGACCCGGATTCAGTGTTTATACAGAGTAAGCAAAACTCAAGGGGAGGATCCATGGCTGAGTTTTTAAACCTACTTTCTTGTGGGTGACTTTTTAAAAACACTCCAACATTAAGACCAAAATCAGCCACCCAGCCGTGGTTTGTGACAGTGGCTTGTCAGTGGCTCACATAGTCCACACTGGAGAGGACAGAGGCTGCACAGGTAACAGTGGGTTTGCACACACAGGATTCCACTTTATGGTTGGATCACTCCCTTTTCCATTGCTGTGAAAACCCACACCCACAATTACATATTATTTTGAAAAATGTACTATGTTGTTGCCCCAGTTGTCCATCCCAGTGCCAGGATAAACCTGTGAGGCTGCATTTTATCAGCCCTATTATTGTGCCTAGTACTAAACAATATTATCTGTGGCTGCTACTTGTAACTTTTGTGCTGCATATTTAAATGCTGCTTGTGGCGTGTAAATATATATATATATTTTTTTTTTAAAAAAGAGCTTCAAAGCCACACAAATACACTCGCGTCAGGATGTGGCTGAGGTTACATTTCTCAATGAATTTTATCCACTGATGAGCCTAAACAATCAGCTCTTTTCCCAATGGGTATGAGAACTGACTAACACTCCCACCAGTGCATCAACCAACCATAATGCTATGCAGACACTAATTTATATCTATTAATAATTTCTATCTGTTGGCTAATATATTTCAAAGCCTGATGTTTTACTTTGGAAAGTGCTTCCAGAGAGGTTTTCACCTCTGGAAGATTTATATTGATGGTTGAAATGGTCACTGAGAAAGTACAATGGTCCGATTTTTGTACATTTCAAGTAAAATAAAAATGTACAACTTCAGAGTATGTTAGCAAACTCCACACTTGAATTTTCAGCACATATTCGGCTCTACATAATTAGGTCAGTTTTTCTCTGCTTTACATCAGGTAGAAAAAACTGGTTTGCAATCCAAGTGACCTTCATGAAGTGGCTATAAGGTAGTTTTTTTTTGGAGGCAAACATTTGTTGACAGTGAAACTGTTTTAGTGATTTGGTGGGAAACAAAAAAAAAGGTCTACACTTTCCAGTTTAGATTTTGAGTTGATATACAGGTAACTTCTTATATGCAAATACTATAAACTTACCTCAAACTGAGAAGAATAATCTTTAAAAAGGGATAAATATGCTTATACATTCACTATGATACTTTGTTGTTGGTGTTGTACTAGTCACTCATTATTTACTGTGCTAACTTGTTGCATGGGAAAGGATCCTCAGCATTAGCTGTTGTTATCATCTGAAAATGTTAGATACTACTGCTGTTTGGAGGAGTTTTTATTGCTTCATTGAGCCCCTATATAAATGATTTACACACTACAAACTCCACTTGATGGGAGTAATTGTATATCAAATGCAGTTTTATGTATTTAATTTCTTTATGTCCAACAGCAACAGTAGCCATTACTCTGTATCTCAGTCCTGCTCTATGGGGTGGTGGCTGTTGTATGTATAACATATAGTGTTTTAAAAATATTTAATTATTTTTCTAATCTTGATTAAATATGTATATTTGATGTAGGTTTATTTGAACGAATAAAATTTAATATCTTCCATCAGTAAAGATTACCTTTTGTTTGCTGGTTCACAAATCTTTTTGCTGTGGGGTGGGTGAAGAACTGCTTTCTATCACAGGCCTGTAATCAGTTTATCTCACACTTCTCATTTGGGCAAACAAAGAGAAATAAATGTAATGTAAATAATATTCTGGTGGGATGAACCACATGAAAGGAAAAACATAGGTAACAACTGAGGTCCATAAATATATCCTGAGATATTTTAATGCAGAATTCACTGTACATTTCATGAAACTAGTAGGGAATGACCATTCAGTTGCAGTATACTCCTGGGACAGGGCATCAGTAGTGGAAAGGTGGTGATAGAGCCACATGGTCTCCCACCACATACACAAACATTTAGCTGAGGAGATTACATCTCTGCAGTCCAACAGCTTTGTAGATGACAATCTTAGATTTTTCCTGGAAAGATTCCTTCTTCTCTCTGGTCATCCCATTTCTGGACCTGATGGAATAAAATTTCAGAGTAAAACTTACTTTGTTACATAACTATATATATATATATATATTTTATTATTTTTTTTTTTTTTAATTGAGACCCCATATAACAGAAAATAACACTAAAAGTGATACTGTATAATCTATAACAATGGAAAGTCCATTTCTGGAACAGCGGTAATGATTTCTGATGCTGAACAATTAAAAGTTTAAATTTTTCCGACAATTTGGCTGAAAAAGTAACTGAACCTTCCTGCGGTTTTATTGAGCTGAGGGTAATTTAAAGGGAGGATGGGGAATCTCTAAGTCTGGCCTGAAACTCTTGATGTTGTTTTGATTCTTATTACTGAGCATGGACTTACAGGAATGCAGGGAACGATAAAGTTGTTTGACCCCTGCTAAACAAACTTAGTCCATTTAGGGAAGAGTACCACATATATTCTGCTGTTACTGTTCAACTTGTCTGCATCTTCTTGTAAAACTATTTATCTCATGGCAAGGCTGAGAGAAAAGTATTTACCCAGGAGATGGGGCAGAGTGACTTGTAGACCCTCTTGTACCAATCACATGGCATGGTGTCTTCTCCTTTGGCGGTCAGAGCTTTCTGGCAGCGGTGATAGTCTATTAATAGAGAATCAACAACAATGAATGTTAAAAAAAGACCACAGGCCTCGATCCATTTTTCAAGGGGAAGGGTCATATCATGCCACAAGAAATCTCCAACTGGATTACCTTCAGCCCAGAGGTCAGAGGTCAACACCTTTTAAGACCTTAGGTGAGCTGTATTATCTCAAACAAAGGTATGTTTTACCTGACAGATTTAGTATATCATTAATCATTATTAAGAAATCACATTTGCTTCCTTTCTTACATTTAAATAGCCCATAATGTGTTCGGTGCTGAGATTAGTCTTTGGTTCGAAGTGTCTCCAGCTGACTGCTTTGACCTTGACGTGCAGCCTTACCCAGGTAGTTGGACCAGCAGTTCCTGGTCTGGTTCTGGTTGGGGAATCTGGCATCAAACGGAGCAGTTCGGTAGTTGTCAAGCTTGGTTTTAATGTCCTCAGCCATTTTCACCTCTGTCAAGAGAATATGATCAGCGGACACTTTAGGATCCAAGACGAAAAGCTTTAACCATCAAGCGACGGCTCATCACGAATATCACTCGTCATGTATGTTGTCCGCACAGAGACTCAGAAAAGCCCCTCTTGCTGTAGCCCAGGAGTCAGGACTGACTTCAGGATGCAGGGGATTATTTTGGGGAGGTTTTTTCGGGGGGGGGCTGCATGCGGCACCTGGAGGATCTTTCTAGAGACGTGGCGCTTTCACCAAAATAGTCCTTTCACAGAGCACATCTATAACATTAAAACATAGGCGACAGTCTATACGAATGTCTGTGGTCGGCTGTCGAATAAGAATAATTCAGTCTGTTTTATCAAAAAAAAAAAAAAGGCAGAAAGACGACGGGAAGAATAAATACGTGTTGACAGATATTGGCACACAGCTTATCGATAGCCTCCACCAGGCCTCTAAAAGCATTTCCTCCTGACACAACCCAGTTTCTCTTTCTATTTCACACAAACAGGTAACAATACTGGTATTCATTATTTCACAAACGTGATTAATCACTAGTGCAAAGTCAAATAAAGACGGTTAAAATGGGAAAAAAAAAAAAAAAAACCCAAAAAACACCGCACGCGGTACTTATACTGGTGTCATTTACAGACGCGGCGGTGAAGCTTTTTTTTTTATGATGACTAATCTCTCGTTATTTTTTCATATCCGTTAAAATACATGCGGCAGGTGTCTAAAAAGAAACAGTCTTTCAAAAACGTAGGTCATAACAGGTAAACGTTACCTTTAGTAGCAGTTGCTGGCTCGAGCTCAAAGTGACTTTTATACCGGACGGTGAAAGCCTGTCGTTACACTGTGCGCCCCACGCGCCCGCGCTCCAGTGGAGATACTGCAGCCGTGCAGCGCTATCGTAACGGTATGGCGGACACAGGTCACATTGAAGTGGCAGACACACACTCGGTCTCACAGCTTAGACTTTCTACACATGCCTTGCTTCGTGTGTGTGTGGGGTGGGGGGAGTTCACTGGGAGGCAACTGGGATAACTGGAGACCCCCCCCCCCCCCCCACGGCACCAGCACGGTTTTCTTTAATCGGGTTTTTTTTTTTCGTGCGAGTTTGGCCGTGAAGTCTCCGCGATGCGGAAGTATGTTTTTGTTAATCATCAATAGACGTTTGACCCGAGCAGGTGGTTTGATTTGAGCTTCGGGGGTAAAAGACAGCAGCGCGTTTCTTTGCTCCTGTGTCTGTGTCCAGCTGCAGGACACATGAAGCAGACGATCACTTGTCCAAACCAGGGAGTCACTGTCTAGGAATTAACAGCTGCCAGGTCATGTGTGTGATAGTGTTTATGAGTCCTGTCAAGTGGGGGGCGTTTCAGGGGGACACGCTCCTTGGGCGTTTTCCGCTGTGCGCTCTTTAATCTAGTTTGAAGAGCAGCAATTTTAAAATCACTGATCGGGGATTGACAGCGGGGTGGGAATGAATCCCACTGTGCTGATGGGATGCTGGTAACGCGTCCATCTAGTGTCGTCCTCCTGACGCCCCCCCAACACTTTCCCTTCCTCCAAAGTGATTTGAGGAGGGCGGGAGCCGGGCATCGGACAGTGAGCGGCACGGCCCCTGTAGTACGTGACTGGCTTCAATATATCCATGGACTGCAAGTCAGCCTGGCGGCTCCGCATGCGCTTCGTCGCGCATGGCAACTACTGTATCTCCTGTGGTACATTTACAGTATGGCGATACTACAACACAAGAGGGCAGCAAAAGGCCTCTCTATTACTGATCAGGGCTCAAACAATATTGTTTTCTGAGTGTTAGGGGGAATTGGGCTAAAATATGTAAAAGATTCTTTATGAGATGAACATGTATTGTATCATTAATGGAATTAATGTTATATTCTATATTCATTCAGGGTTATTCACACTGGTGTTGAATGCATTTAAAATATACATGTATATATATACATGTTTATTGTGGACACTGCATCTTGGGGGACTGCAGCCAGTCCCCATTGACTGTTGCCAGTCTATTGCAGGGCCAACATAGAGACGTGCAACCATTCAAGCTCACACTCGCACCTAGAGCCAATTTAGAGTGACTGATTTAACCTAAATGTTCATGTCTTTGGACTGTGGGAGGAAGCCGGAGAACCCAGAGGGAACCAACACAGGCTCAGGGAGAACATGCACAGAAAGGCCCCAGGCCCCTGATAAATGTTTTGTTTTGTGGAGGTCAACTTTAGTTGCTACAATTAGAAAGATGTCTTTCTGTATTTGCTCCGATAACACAAAAATCTTTGAAATGAAACTCAATCAACTTATTTTTTTCAAATTGTTTAATATTGCTTAAATTCAAGCATATCAAGTCAGAAAGAAAAGCCAGCTCCATCAAAGGCCTTTACTACAGGTTCAATATATTAATGTACAGCAAAGACCATAAAGTCATTTTCACTTATTTAACCAATATAAATCAATAAGAAACAGCTTCATAAGGAGACGTAAACCCACAGCATTAACTCAGTGTTATGGTGATCCTTTGAGACTCAACATGGAGTGCCTCAAAAGTTTAGCCAGAGTGCATTAGCATCACCACTTACAGCATCTTGGATTAAGTAAGGGGCACGTCTTGATTCTCAACAACAGTGCCCATAACTTCACAAATAGAATACATAACAAAAAATGTAACCACATTGTGTGTATGTTAAGATGGTGTTTCTGTTGTATTTCAAGTTTCACCCCATCACAAAATTTAATGAAAGTAGCCCTATCATTGTATGATCTTTAACAATGTTGTAATTTGAAATACACAAGAACTACCACCAGTGGCAGCGTGTGTGCGCTACCTTTAGAGCACAGTGTGACATACAGTTGCATAGATCCAAATAATATCCAGCTTCTGCAGTTAAAAAAAGTTTTGATTGATTGATGCATGAAAGTGCTAGAAACAATACAACAAGGCAGGCCCTCTGGATTCATCAGCAGGAGAATGGCATCTGTGCACAGTGATTGTTGCAGGACACGTACCTCTTTGGACAATAGATAAACTTAAATACGTGATTGTATATATGAAGTCACGTGTGAGGACAGACAATGCCCAGTTTGTCCAAAAGATAGCAATGGAAGAACCCTGTCAAATCAAGTCAGCCCAAGACTCTAAATAAAAAGAATTTTTGGCTGTCAGCAGGTGATAAATCATATTTAGTGTACACACTTTGTTTTATAAAGCCAAGTTAAACCACCCTACAATCAGCTGTGCCAAACTGGTTTGGTCCTTTCATCAGTCGCTGAAGCGGAGTCGGTTAAAGGCCTCTTTAATGTCCTCGTTGGTCTCTGTGCTTCCTCCAGAGCCTATACGGAGCACTTTGCTGTAAGGAACGTCTTGCTTCAGCTTTCGCTTGCTGAGGACCACGGTCCCTTCACCCCCCTCCGCTCCAGGACCTGTCAGTAGGAAGTAAGCTGCATGGCGTCCACGTTCCAACAGTGTGGCTGAGGTAAAAACACAAATAGAGTCATAACAAGATTATTACACATTGTTGTAGTTAAATATGTAATAAATGTCAATTTATTAGAGCATAGAAAATTCAAGAGCACCTTTAAATGTAATGATGTGGTCCATGACATTTGTGGACTCAAGAAGAACTTTGGAATAGAGTGGATGCAGCATGTAAGAACGCTGGTCACTAGTTAAAGGTACCTAGAAGAAAACATTTGAGTCACATCAGCACTTTGTTGATCTCTGAGTAGTAACTGGGTTTCACCCATGAAAAACTAGTAACACCTTTCCACAAAGGCAGTGTACTTACAGAAGTATTGGTCTCTGAAGGCATTATGCCCCAAAACACAAAGATCGAAAAAGAGTTGGTGGTGTGTATTGAGGCAGGTTTCGGTAAATTTGGACTGGCCAGAAAGTTGACTTCCCACAGCACACCGCCAGACTTCCCATCAAGAATTATTATCTACATACAAGACAAGCAAATGATTCACATTCAAATGCAGTACAAGAGGAGCTCCACATAGGAAAGACAATGTAAGTATCACACAAATGTTAAACCCAACTTACCCTCTTTGTATAGTTGCCAATATCCTCCTCAACCACCACATCAAGCACGCCATCTTTGTTAAAGTGACCAAAGGAGGGCTCACTGAGAACACAGGGGAGACCATTATTTGGTTCATGAAGCCTAGTTAAAGTAAATGGTTTACTTTGATATTTGAAGTGTCTTCACTGCTATAATAAAAATGGCCTGCTTTACTTTTATAATGCATATATATGATATATCACTATGATTCCACATTATTTCTGGTAACATAAAATGTGCCAGGAAAATGTAAATGATCAAATTCTTGCCTAAATAATTTGTATATGTATAAACAAACAAACAGAAGGGCACCTGATGACTGAGCTGGTATTGAATCTCCACAGTAGCTGCAGATTTTTTCCATCAACTAATGCCACCTCTTTCCCAGTCACAAGCAGCAGGTTGGATGGATCTTGTGTTTCATCTATTCTGAGCACATGTCTTACTGAGTCAGACCTACAAAGCACAAATAAACATGAGCCAAGTTTCTGGCTTAAAGTATCAATGATTACAATCTGTTAAGTGAAATCCATGCTAGTAACATAACAAGAGGTTAATGGAGGGTTTTTCTTACACATAGATAGGTACGAGGCCAGATGTGTCACTAGCATTTCGCTCCCAGTGTTTATCCTTCTTGAGGCTGACCTCCATCCCTGCTTTTGCCTTGGTAGCAATCCTCCACAGTGCCAGTCCATACAAGCCAGTGTCTGTGAATGATTACAAAATTACATTAAGATGAAAATTCATCTAAGTGTTTACATCGATGTACAGGACAACAGTGGTCTCAGAACTTGAAGTCCATGGCAACACTGGGAAATAAAATCAAAGCTGCTTTAACAAATCAATGCCAAAAGCGTGTCTCTAAATGTAAGATAAATAATTAAATAAAAAGTTTATTTTTTATTAAATAAATATAAGGGGAAATGAGACATTAAAGACATTTAATAAAAAGTATTTAAAGTGCTTCATAAAGCTACTGTTTTTACTTTCACACCTTCTTTGTCCAATCATACTAACCTTTTTGGAGCAGTACATAGTGAGAACCTTCTTTAGTGCAATGGAGTAGATGTTTGTTTGTCATTGTTGAGTCAAGAGCCACAGTAGAACCAATCTGGATGCCCGTCTTTCCTGAGAGGAAAATTAGCTGTGTCTGCAGATATGATGGGAGCAATTGACAGTGGGTGAATTTTATATGGCTGAAACATCAATAGATGATTTTACTGTCAAAATGTTTTATTTGCATAATTCAGACTTGTTACAGCAGGTTATTAGCAAGGAAAATACAAAAATACACACAAAAAAAAAATACCAATAACTTAGTACTTGCTCTATGACACATACAAAAGAAGAAAATAAATGTAGTTCTAATAAATGACGTCACTGATGTTTACCTGTGTGTTGTCAGACACCACCAGAGCCACATCACCAACCTTGTCCCTATCCAGATCTGGGACACTAAGAACTGGCACACTGCTGTGCAGACCAGGTGGCTGAGTCTGCTGCCACCTAATTTCACCTGTACACAAACACACCACACAGAAACAGAGCACAGAGTTTATCAGTATATATAGCAACAATTACAACTTTACTGAAGCATACAAGTCCATTTTTGACCTTGGGAATAGTAGTTTTGCAAAGTAATCCTAACTCAAATTCCACTTGTTAACTTTTCTCTGACATTATAACTGCATCTCAAGCATCATTAGCAAATGCAGTTTTTGCATATTCAGTATACTGAGAAAATACCAGTTCCTAATTAATACAACATATTTCATATTGTGCCAGACTTGGGGTTACTGTGATATAATAATAGCAATACACAGAATACAGCAATTTAAAAAAAAAAAAAAAATTAACATCAGGAGAATTTGCTACAACACTTAAAAACCATACACATCATTTTATGGCTTTCTAATGAATAAGAAAAGCATTTAAAAAATAGTGTTAGGATATTAAATTAATTGATAAATGAGTCACAAACCAGTGCGTTTGTCAACAGCAGTGAACTGGTCAGAATGGGACAGCAGACAGTCCCAGGTTCTGCCTGTTTCTTTCTCCAGACCACACTGGGCCCAGTGGAACTCAGGATGCAGTGGACGCTCCCAAAGGGTTCTTCCATCTGTCCCATCCACTGCTAACACAAACACGCAAGGCGAAGGCAGACCTGGAAATCACACAGAGTGTATCTGAATTACACAAAACAACCATCCTACAGAGCCAGCATAGAGTGTGAACAGTTGTTTCTTCATGTTTAAATTAATTAAAAATTGAACAAAGCTTTTTATACCTGCATCAGCACACGAATTGTTCTGACTTCCTTCGCTTGTTTTGAGGACAAACATCACATCCATCACCTTGTCCTTGCTTGCAGCTTCGATAGCTAAGAAGTCATAGGATGCTGTGGCAGAGAAAGAAAGTCGAAATTGGTCCCACATTAAAGACACTACCAAGCAGTGAAAGGCAGACCACTGTACACACCTGCTTCAGAGAAAGTCCTGTTCCAGGACACGAGGTACTGCGGTCTGTCAGGACAGGGGATGATGAAGGAGAAGGCAAACACTACCGTAAGGCAGAGGAACAAGGAGAGGAAGAAGACTGCAGTTCGCCAGTGGGTTAATTTGGCAAAACCTGGAACTTCCTTACAGCTCTTCTTCTTCAGCTCTGTTGATGGTGTTGTTCCCGTCTCCACCCCGTCTTCTCCCCTCTTCAGAGGGTCGCCCTCTGTGGCATGGTCTGTGGTCTCCATTGTTGCCTCAATGCATTACTGACCCACTGATGTACTTGACAAGTGAAAAAGATTACAGTAAAAATTTACCTTAATACAAAGCTTAAATATCTTGAATGAGAAAACACAACATGGAACATATTGTCATTGTCAGGTGCAGTTTTCCCTGTGTCTGTCGCAATGAGGAGTAAACTACGAACTTGCTTGTGTCAAAGTAACCAGCAATAATAACAGACAAAACTCATTGGCACTCACAGATATTAGATTAAAAATATACTGAAGGCGACAGTGTCTGTCTGCCCAGCTATTTCTGCTACATCAACATGTGTTGGTCTGGGCCTATTCAGAGGTGCCAGCACTGACTCCAGAGATTTCTCAGCACAAAAACAGCAGCAAACCCATAGTAAACAACCATCAGCAGTCAGGCTAGCACATCCTGTTATTTGTCCTGTAGCCACAGGCACCTCACTCCACAAAACATTTGAGATATACTTGGGTACGTACATAAATTAGCAAGCACATCTACTGTCAAAATGATTTAAAGAAGAGTGGATTCACCATAAAACAGTGCGAGAAAGGCGTTTCCTTTGGGTGCACAGTTAAATATCAGCTAGCTATCTTCGTTAGCGAGCTTTGGTTCAGAAAGTTTACGGCCAACGCCTGGTTAGTTAATTAACTTGTTGAAATAAGGCCACCATAACAAAGAACTACGAGCTAATGTTCTCGCGAAAGTCCCACTATATGAAGTTCAAACTGAATTTATACGGACTCAAGAAAAGTTTTTCTTACTTTACTCTCCAGTGTCGTCTCCTGTGGCCAGTGGTGAAGCTAAGTCAAGTAGTAGGCCTGACAAAGACCCGTGGAGCTGCCTGTCAACCTCAACTGCGTAAACAAATACGTGTGGTGCGTTATTCGCCCCGAATTTATCTGCCAGGTAAACCTCTCTCGCTCCTTACATTGGAGAGTTTCAGACACGAACCATAGGAAACTACCAACTACGACTGTAACTTTAGGATTAAACTTCCCTCATATTCCCACCAAGATATAACATAGTTATAGGACAACTGTCTCTGAGTAGCTACTGCCTGACAGGGAAAGCGCAGGGCACAAAACTGAAATGCATTGAAGCCGCTCTGATTGGTTAAATTACTTGTTCTTGGACGTAACGATTGGTCAATTTCAGACCAATAGCCCGCCCTTTAGCCTTAGCTAACCGGAACATGGGAACAACGGGCTCTGGCGTCACTTCCTTGATAAAGAACGGAAATTGGCGAGTCCACGAAATAGAGAAAAGCTGCGAGAGGTGATGCTTGGACGAATACATTACCAAATAACCTAACAGAAACACTAAGGAGCTGCTTTCAGTTACCTAATTTTTTTATAGCGCTATCGACGGAAGACCAACCAATGTCTGCCCAAGCTCAAATGAGAGCTCTGCTCGACCAGCTGATGGGAACAGCGAGGGATGGTGAGTTGCCGTAGCATGCTAGCTGAGCTAGCTAGCCAAGATGGAGCCACTGCTGAGGCTGGCTGCTGTTGGCGTGTGATGGACAGACCTGCATGAATGGATATGCTGCAGAGGGCTGTGTAAAATACTGTAACGTTAGACTCGAGAAGCATTTACGGACCAACGTTAGGATTTAATGTTTGCATCCACCGTGGCAAATTTAAAGTCGCTTCTTGTTTCGCTTTTACTAGTTTTAACACGAACCAACTTCTGGTAGCTTGTAGCGAAGTTAGCTAACGCTAATGTTTATTGTGGAGTTATGGATTCGAAAGGCACATTGCTGCTTAGCCCTGGACGAGAAACCACTATTTACCAATCTGTTATTAATCTAAGTATAATCCGCGGGTAACGTTAGCTCTACTTCATTCATTATACTTGTAGTTGATGCAATTTAAATAACACGCTTTCGCTTTAGGCCTACCAGTTATTTTTGAATTAATATTTGGCAAAATGAACTGGGTTATTCAACTGGCAAAGAGACTGCCATGGTTATGAAATGAGAAGTTAGAAGTAAAACAGACCAGTCTGAAATTACATGAACTCAAATCCTGAATGCATAATCTTGCATTAATTACACCGGGTATATGGGGAAAAATGTATTGAAAGTTCAAAATGTAAGATATACATGATGCATTTAATGGCTCCTGCTAGTTTAGCTTTTTGATTAAGAATTGTCTTTGTATTAATGCAATAACGTGAAAGCAGAATTATAATGTTTTTGCTGACTTAAGGTGGCGCTGATCTTACTCACTTCATGTAACTCTTATCTTGATTCTGTGGTTTGTATTAAAAACTGATTAGCTAAGTAGCATGTAACTACAACTGGCAGTAAAATATAGGGATTAAAAGGTATGCTATTACCTTTACCTTTACTTTATATATCAGGTAATTGAAATACTGAAATATATATATATCAGGTAATTGAAATACTGAAATATATATATATATCAGGTAATTGAAATACTGAAATAGGATAAGTACTCCAGGATTGTACTTGATTTTACAAAACAAACAATACTTGTGCAAATGCAGGTCTTAATTTTGCTTCGATTTGTTGTTGCTGAGTCTCCTTGAACTACTGTGTACCAGCCCTAATACTTAAATGATTAAAAATATAATTCAAATGTGACGTGGATGTGGCAAGTGCATTTCGGCAGTTAAAAATAAACCAACACTGTTATACTATTAATATTACTGTCAGCTGCCTTTATAGGTGCTTTGACAGGCTATAATACACATTTAGCTCCCAGCCATTTGGACGCAAACATTAAAAGATTATTCAGCTGTCAAGTCTGATTGTCGTTGGCAGGAAATGACAGCTTATTGTTGTCCTGCCATTTTGTAAATCAGAGATTCTTGGTAACGGTTGGTTGAATAAACTGCAGCCCTGTGGATTGTCTTTTTAAGATTGTTAATTCCATTTGTTCAGTAAGAGTGAATTTTGTGTTGTGAGTTTGTGGGTGTATGTGTGATGAGATTGATATCAAATTCTTCCCATACATTTGTTGCATACAAACTGAACAATTTTGGCCCCTTTATTTTATTCATTAAGGTTCAGTGTATCTTTGCCAGCCTACATCAATCTGCAAAGGAGTTGCAGAAAAGCCTCATGTTCATCGAGCCGTGAGTCACACATAATTTTTAAAGCTGTTATGATGAATATCCAAACAATTTGTTTGCCTTCCGGAAGTTATTGTAGCCTATTTTTAATCACACACCAATGGGTAAATCTTCAGTGGCACTAGAATAACAATTTGGAGAAGTATTATACAGCCTGAGCTAAAACGTCTGATCGCGCCTAATCCAAACGAGCACTCAGTTTTTCATTAGACGTCTGTTTTCAGAAGGCAATTTTAGCAAATCAGTCGAAGCAAAAACTTTGCACACATTTACAATCTGACTTGTGTATGACTCCCAACTTCTTACTACAGGTATGGGCAAGAAAACTGTTCCCATTTATACTTTTCTACAGCGGGTTTAAAATTCTGCAGCTGAGGTCTTGAAGATGCAGAAGGGTACAGTATGTGGTGCAGATCGCAGTGTGTATAAACAAAATTTTTTTCCTTTTTTTTCCGTTTTTGTTTTCAATGTTTTATATTTGTAAAGGGCTTGGCTGGAACATTTGTCTGATATTTCTTATCACAGTCTTAAGAGCAGGCATTCGAGCATAGCCAAATTTCCAACTAATATGTTCATATGTAATAAAAATGCTACAAAGTGAAGATAGCTGTATCCTAAAGTCATTCAATAAAACTACAATTTACTGTTTACCAGTATTGTCCCAGTCCTAGCCTGTTCCTATGATGCTCCACTGTACAGGGTGGATGTTGAGCCTGATCACAAGTTAAACTGATTGGAGGCTCTCTTATTTTATAACATTTCTATTGAGGTTTGGGTAAGGTAAGCACCAAGAATAACGAAGTACCATATACACACAGAGCCACATGTAACTTGCATGTCACATGAGTAAGCATAATCGAATAGACAGAGTTAATTACTGCAAAATGTTACACTAACACAGAATATGGAAAAACATGGACAATTGGAAATATTAGAATTGGTTCATTTACATAGAATCCGTGAAAGCATTTATAGTGACACATATCTCCTTTTAGTGTATTTACAATAATATATATTAAAGCTGGATACCTCGCACCTGCTGTCAAATATGTGAGGTCTTTCTCACTGGTTGTGTTTTGGATTGTTTCAGGGGATGAGACGCGGCAGAGGGTCAAGTTCACTGACGAGCGAGTCTGCAAAAGTCATCTTCTCAACTGCTGTCCACATGACATCCTGTCTGGAACTGTAAGTTGGCTACAGTTAGGGTCTTGGTATTCAGATATGACAACAATACCTATTTTAAGATGTTGAAAGCTTTAAAAACACATGTGATTCTTCATAGGATATCAGTACACTTTTACCGCAGAGAAGTAGAGAAACTGAATATCTACTTCAAGTTCTATAGAACATTACTCATCTGCATTGAGTTTTTGCAGTTTGGCTCATGTCTGCCTGTGTTTTGTTGACAGCGTATGGACCTGGGAGAGTGTACGAAGATCCATGACCTGGCACTTCGGGCAGATTATGAAATTGCCTCCAAGGAGAGAGATCTGTTCTTTGAGCTTGATGTAAGTGATGGCCTACTATAAATTATACTAGTGCACTCACTGTAGAAATGTCAGTTGCCCTGTTTTCATATCCAGAGGAAAATTCGTGTTTTAAATTTGCAAGCATAGATTGCATTTTGCTTTTATAGAGGTGTGCTATGCACATTACTCTTACACCATATCGACTCAATGAGATACGTGCTGTCACAGGGTTACAGCCACAAAAAGACTGCAGTTCTCGCTCAAGAGTAGGATCAACAGATGTATGTTGTAAAGACATTTTTCCTTCATTAGGCAGCATTTCCACAGATAAGTTAGTCCTAGAAGCAATAGTTCATTGTCTGTCTCAAGAATAGCTGTGAAGACACTGAAAGTCAAATTGGCTCACTACCCAATAGCAGTTGCAATGAGCAACCAAGGTTGTAAAAGATATGATAAACTGAGCCTCTGGTTGAGGGAGTGAACAGTCATAATGCTGGTGCCCTTCAGACCTTGACATACTCAATCTCACTTTGGGGAGGACATAGGTATTTCATGAAATATACAATATGACCTAGATTAACATGATTTTAATGTGAAGGATTTGGTGCCTAAAAGAATAATCACGTGTATGGATGGGTTCTGTGGTTCCTTTAAGAATATCCCAACTTGAATTTGTAGTGAGTTGTGAATAGGGTTAAATACACCCTCTGTCTCCAGCTCCCATGATTCCCATCACTTTTATCATGTACAGTATATGCAGAGTTAACCCTACAGTGCTCAATCTTAACAAAAACCCCATGGACTGACAGTTTTGTTTACATTTTATGTGCAAAGATGGACACTTCATAAAATAAGGATCAGCACTGCCTTCTTGTCTAGTCTCACTTTCTGTTAACAATGTTTTTTTTTTGTTTGTTTTTGTTTCTCTTTCTCTCTCTCTGAAAGGCGGTGGATCACCTGGAGTCATTCATTGCCGACTGTGACCGGAGGACAGAACTAGCCAAGAAGCGCCTGGCTGAGACTCAAGAAGAGATCAGTGCTGAGGTGGCGGCAAAGGTGAGCAAACAGATTTCTTGAGATAATGGATTAGATTCACTTCTTTCATGTGAACCAATTTGTTAACCTTTTTAATATATTTTGTGCTGGGTTTAAGATGCAAATTGTGTTGTTCTGGACTGTATTGTAGGCAGAGAAGGTCCATGAGCTGAATGAAGAAATAGGAAAGCTCCTGGCCAAGGCTGAGCAGCTCGGCGCTGAGGGAAATGTGGATGAAGCCCAGAAGGTCCTGCAGGAAGTGGAGAAGGTCCGCACCAGGAAGAAGGATGCAGAGGTAAGGAAGAAGTAATCAGGAAGTGCTTCTGGCTTAGTACAGCATGGTGTATTATATTAATAGTTTTGTTCTCTAATCCATCAACGCCTCTTTTCTGAATGTGCCTCTTCAGGAAGAATACAGAAACTCGATGCCTGCCTCCAGCTTCCAACAGCAGAAGCTTCGGGTGTGTGAGGTATGCTCTGCTTACCTGGGTCTCCATGACAACGACCGGCGTTTGGCCGACCATTTTGGTGGGAAGCTTCACCTGGGCTTCATCCAGATCAGAGAGAAACTGGACCAGCTAAAGGTAGATGTCAAAAACAAGTGAATGAATTACAAGTATATCTGTGAGTGATCGGGCTGATCATTAGAGAACATGCATGATAGAAAAGGCCCAGAACCCACAAGTTTGCATAAAGTTGCTTTCACGTATACTAGTGTAATGACTTTTATTTTGAATAGAAAACTGTGGTCGACAAGCAGGAGAAAAGGAACCAGGAGCGCTTAAAGAGACGAGAAGAGAGGGAGAAAGAGGAACGGATGAGGAGGAGGTGGGTGCAGACATTTAAAATCCTGATGACAGTCATGGAAGTTAATTTGTTGAATAAAGTTTGTTTTACTGTTCAAGCTTACACAGTTTTGTCATCCACTTGTTTCATAGGACCAGATCACGGAGCAGAGAGCATAGAAGGTAAGAAAGTTGTATTATCTTTAAATCAGATGCTTTCATTAAAAGAGACTATGTGAGGTCAAGTATAACTTATGTGGTATCTGTCACTTTCATCAGGTCCCGTTCTCGTGACCGCAGAAGGAGACGCTCACGCTCCTCATCACGAGACAGGCGCCGTTCACGTTCGCGCTCCAGGGAGAGGAGAAGGCGGCATCGCAGCCGGTCCCGCTCCCGCAGCCGAGGCCACCGTCACAGCCACGAGCAGAGCTCCAGACACAAGTACACACCCAACAAAGCTCACGCTTCACACCAAGCCCCTACAGAACAATTCCTCCAGAAACAAGCTCCAACACACCTGTTTTTGTTTGTCGCTGTTTCAGCAGTTACTTGTTTATTAGACCAAAATAGATTATTAAAGATTTGTAGCCTTGCTGCGGCTTGTTGTTCTCTGCTCAGACAGTTGAAACCTGAAAGGTGACAAGCAAGTTGGGACAAGAAACAGAAGATGTAGGTGTTGGTTGATAAATAACTTCCTACAAACTGTATTTGATTACATCGCTACCAGTCAATAGCGAAATAATTAATAATATATCTTGGCCCCATTTTGACAGAATCTTGCGTATTAATCGCTTTGGTCTGCAGCTGAGTATTGCAAACTTATTAATCTGAAATAAACTTTTCGGGCTGATGATCTTCATCCATCTTATAATTTGGCTGTTAAAAAGCTCTCATGTTTTCTACTTTTTCTTCTGTGTGTTCATATTTGTTTTACCTGAAAACTGAATATCTGGTCTTGTCAACCAGGTCATCAAGGGACCGAGAGCGCTCGTCCAGAGATAGGTCACGGGAGCGAGACAGGAGGGACGGTATGAACGGCCGGTCAGACTCCCGCCGGGCAGACGACAGGGACATAGGGGACCTCTGAAGACCAAACTCCATCCACCACCAACACACAATCTCCTCCTGTCTCTCTCACATGTCTGTCTGTCTGTTTATAGTAACCTAATGTTACACACAGTCCTTGCCTTGACCCCTTTGTTCTCCCGCCTGCCTCCTTTCTTTGCATTCACAGTTGATGCAGCCAGCCCAGAGTGTACACACACCTGAAACATTGTATGGAGTCCCTTATCTAGCATTCAGATAAATCAGATTGCATTTGGATGGCGGGCTTAGTTATTGATCAGTAGTGGAGTGTGTTGTAATACCCACATCTGTAATTTGGTGGCTGTCTGTCCAACACATCCTATGTCTTGTTATAAACTACCCTACTATGATTCCATCAAACATGAACTGATGTTCTGCTGGACTGAAGCATAAAATGGAACTGATGATTATTCTTTTATTAACCGGTGGTCTTTTGATACAGAATCTGCCTGTAAATATGTTTGGGCCTACTGATTGTTTTGGTCTGAAAAGCCTCACCCTATCAAGAAAGTTGGTTTTCGTTATATTTTCTTTTAAAATCTCCCTCTGCTTGAGTGCAGTTCTTGAATGTTTGGCAACATATTTGTCTCCAGTACTTAGTTTGCTGATGCCCAGTTAAAGTTTTAGGAAATCAATTCAAAACCGTAAGGTTTTCAAGTTTCTAGTATTAGTATCAATCTCTTGTCTCTTATTGACTTTTTTTTCAAACCAAGTTTTATTTTATGCTGCCAGTGGTGAAGGGAATCTGTTCAGTTGAGACTTTGGCCAGTGTAGGTAAATGCTTGGTTTGAGTTTGTATTGGTTACAAGTCTCTTGTTTTATGATTTGTTCTAGTTTTATTTTTTATTTAAGATAAGAGATGGTAACTTCAACCTTAGTGTTGGCGTGTGAAGTGTTAGGTTCAGAAACTACGTTGGAAATTCAATGCTGAAACTGTATAAACCTTTGTGTCAAGTCAAACTGAAATTCTGGCCCATTTTGAACAAATTCCTCTCAGTAGATTTATATGGAAATGCAGGTTTTAATGGATGCATTGCTTTACCTAATGTGTGAAGTCATATGTTTATGTTCTGCTGGAAATCTTTCTTTAAAGTCTGAATTAAACAATCCCACCATTTTAATCTTTATTGTGTCATGGCATGTTAATCAAGGTTGAATTAATAAACTATTTTACAAAGATAAATACATTATATTTAAGTTAGTTCTTAACTACTAGGCAGAAATGGCACAGGGCAGAAAACTATTCACATTAAAACAAACATAATTTATAAATATGTTCTTTAATGTTTAGTTTGCACAGCACCTGATCCCTGTTCTTAATAGAGAGTTTGTGATGGTTGACAGACTCTTTGGTGATAACTGCACCAGAAGAGCACAATCCTTCATCTGAAACTCCTCTCGATGTCGACCTCTGCTGTTCACAAGGTGCTGCTCTCCAGTTTCAGATCAACCTTCATTTTCTGTTTCTCCATCACTGCTTCCAACTCTGTGGCCCTCCTGGCGTCCTAAAGAAGAAAGAAGCACATTGAGACAGATCAAACGAATGAAACTGCAGAGGAGTTCAAAGGTATTAATATGTGGGCTCGTGTGAATACAAACCCTGGTGTTTACTATGTTATGACTCAGTTATGTAGTTCACAACGTAATGGTGGCAAGATAAAATCACATAAGTATTTACCCTCAGTATTAACATTGAGTAATCATTAAATATTGGTCTACTCCCTGTTTCTGACACTAGTTAATTTATATATTTTGAGGAACTCTGCTATGAAATAAGTGGAATTAGATTCCGGTTAAAATAAACTATATAATCACATAATTAGAGTGTCATTTTCAGCAAGAGTGGATGCATTTTCCTTTGAGTGACTGTTGAAAGGATGTGCTGTAATAGCGTTATGTGTTTAGGCACTGAAACTTGAATTGGAACAGCATTTTAATGAGGACTCTGAGCCACTGCAATGATTTGGTGAGAACATACTCAAAATCAATTGCAACATCCTGACTGGCTTTAATATAAATTTCTGGTTCAAACCATTTTTTCTGTGCTCAAACATTTTCATCACTTTTTCTAACATGTCTACATACACCTGCATTACCTGCTTGTTGACTGTTCAGTTTTGGGTTTTTTTGTTTTCTTTACTCAATGGTTAATTGATACACATCAGTAAACGCAGGGAAATAAGTGACTTGAGAGTAACCACGCTTTGCCTTGTATTTACCTCCAGCAGTGCCTTCTGCACAGTGAGCTGACTGTACACTCTGGTGCCCTCATCTGGAATCACAGCTCGTAGCTCCTCCTTGTTGAGGGAGAAGAGCTGTGCGCCTGTCAGCACGCCCAGACATGACACCGTACTGAGGGACACAAAACACACGTGACCTCAGACAATAAACCCCTGGAGCTGCTGTGGTACGTACTTTCCTCGCCTAAATATTTGCACTAGAAATCATCAATTAATTATAATTAGTGTCAATGGAAATGACATTTCTCTTGAACTCTTAATGAATAAACACAAGCATATGGCAGCACTCCATCATGTGAACAGTATGTGGATAATCTGGTCCGCTGTCTGAAGCTAAGCTCTACTCACGGTTCACTGAAGCCTTTCCCTCTGAGCCACTCAGCCACTTCCTCTGGAGGAGAGTGGTAGTCCAGAGGAACAGAGGTCTCAGAGGAGCGAGGGATGACCAGAGGTTTGTTCAGATTGGTCTTTCCATTGGTCAGCCTCTGGAGCAGCTCGTCATTCACCAACATTACTAAAGAGATTTAAATAATGAGCGACATGAGTTTGGCTTCACACAACTGAAACAATCATTCCAGAAATATTAGTTATCAATTCATGTGTGCTTGTCATTCAGTGAGTGTTATTCATGTCAGACGACCTTGTTACTTCTGAAATCACATTTCTTCTAGATGACAACATTTTAGCCAGTAAACATGAGTAATCTGCTTTTTTTTTTGAAACTCTACAAATCAGTCATAACTGGGCAAACGTCTCTGCTGAGGAAGATTGTGCGATATGGTCAAAAGATCCAGAAGAGCTGATACATGGTTATGGTGAAAATGTTTTGCCTTATATTGAAACCTTGATTGTTAAGATTTAATGTGTTATTCATTCAGTTAAAAGTATTTTTATTCTGTTCATTTATTCTTTTAGACTTGAAAGTGAATAATCATTTTTAATGCTGCTCTTTAACAACTCAGTAACATTATATCTGTATCGTTGAAATTAGGCCTTTTATTTCAGTTATTTAAAAACAGTGAACTGTATTTTCTCAGCTTTCTTTACTACTAACCATCCATTATTTCTTTCATTCACACATACACAGTGGCTGTGTCAGAGACAATCTAGGACACTGTAGCCACCTATATTCTAACCTCCTGATCACAGCATTTATGTGACACACCCGCATCTCCTACACATAACCACTGTTGTTTCATACCTTTATCTGTGTCCTCTGCAGCTGGTACATGTTGGCTGTATGCCGGGGAGCTGCGTGGGCGCTGCGGGGAGTGGGTGGGGGCCTGCTGCAGAGCAGGAGGGCTGGGTGGGACCGTAGAGGAAGTCATGGTGAGAGGAGGCGGAGCTGGAGCCTGCAGGAATGTGGAGTAGAGAGAGTATAACACAGGAATTCACTTAGGTATGTTCAAGTAAGAGCATACCTCTGCGCTTGTGATTCATGTGTGCCTGTGTGTGTGTGTGTGTGTGTGTGTGTGTTTGTGTAATCGTGTCTTACAATGGGGGCTTTGTTGGTGACAGGGCTGTCTATGTGAGCTACCGGTTCCAGGATGTTGAAGGGGACAAAGCCGATCTGGTTGAACCGATTACGACACTTCCACCAGCGCTTGGATGACTCAATCACCTGTCAGATGGCAGAGTTACTGTCAGTCAGTGAACGTTTGGGTGTATCAACAACTGCATGTTTTCTAAAGGATATCATCTAAAGGAGGAGGAGGTCAGTGATCATTTACAGCATGCACTGTTATCTACAGTGCATATATGTTTTTACTGGACATCACTCAAAATCATTTTGCAGAATAATAAAATTTATCTTAAGCAAATAGGGAGACCACGTGGTGGATTTCCAAATGCACTATAAACACATTCTCCTATATGGTTGTACAGGAATGACTTGACTTAGTTACCTCAAGTGTCTCTCCCTGCTGCACTGAAAGCTCACTGCTGTTCCTGGCTATGAAGTCGTAACTGCAGCTGTAGAGTCTTTCAGGCTCTGGTGAAATTATGCTGGCATCACTGAGAGGAAGATGATACAGATGCTGTTATTGTGCAAGCGAGGTAAATAAGAGCAGCTGACCAATATGGTTCTTAAAGTTGACCTACGTTTCATCGCTGACACGAGCATCAGGGGAACCGACTGGCTGAGGAGTCTGCTGCTGCTGTGGATGACAATGAGATGGACAGTCATGACTATACAGCACGTGCACGCACACACTGGCATAACACAGGGAGAGAGAATAAGTGGTCAACATACACAGGGATGGGGAGGTTGACAAAAGTTTTACAGCCTTAAAATCTGATGAATATAATGTTTATAACAAATGCCAGTCGAAAAAGATACTATTACTTGATAAAAGAAGAATTTTGCTATGGAATGAAAGTGGCATGAAGTTCAAACAGGTTTTCATTTGGAGAGAAAACATAAATGTGTAAACCCTTTAAAATACACACCTCCAATCCAAATTTTCTGTTGCTACATGTTAAACAGTCCAGAGTTTGTAATGGTGTGAGCAGCTTTCGGGTGAGAGCCAATGCTGTTCACAACTTTTCACAAAAAGAAATACAAAGCAGATACATTTATGGGAAAGCTCTTTAGTCCAACGTCTTTATTATACGTCAAAGAACTGGAGATTTTCCACTGCACTGCAGTTTAAAGTCCTTGAGTGATTGAACTACAAAGGGAACTGAAGCAACTCAAAAGGAAAGTGCAGCTCTAGTGTTTGTCCTACTTGATATTTAAGTGTGTTGTGTTTTTACACACTCATATTCTGAGTACTCTTTTCTTTCGACCAATAATGGAGCAAGTGTCTAACCTACTTTGTGCACAGGTATTCCATACCTCTTGTTTTACTCGGAGGGCTTCATGTTTGTGCTGTGACTCGACGGGATCCTCCCAAACCTGCCCATCTGCCCTCGAGGCTTCCGGCTTCCAACCGTCGAAGAACACAGGGGTGTACGGAGCTACAGGCCCTCTGAGCTGAGACCTGAGAGAGCACAAAGAGCCACTGGATTGGTCCTCATTGCACCAAAACTATGATTTCAGGTAAAGGGTTCATCCCGTTTTCACAAAGCCATTTATATGAGACATTTTCATACCTGAGACATTGAGCCCTGTTTGGCCTGGTTTCGGTTATCATAATTATATGGTATATTTTATAATGTTGGCGAGAGCAAATATTTTTTGCACTAAAATACTAATACTAATACTAATAATAAGATATTGAGCATTTCAGGAGCAGTGGCCAGGAGAATTTCCATTAAATGGGAGGTGAATGAACAGTACTGTATGTAAATGTACTTCCATAATGTCCATTTATTGGAAAAGTAAATCAGTCTCCAATAAGACAAAAAATACCTTCATGACTACCATGAAACGTTAACTAAACATTAAATTTCACCTGAAAATATCACTGTTAGCTAGTGGCCTTTGTTGGTACTGACCGAGGGAGTGTCCAGTTGGGTCCTAGAGACGTCCACAGCTGCTTCTCCTCCGCGTTTAGATTGTCTTGAAGCAGAGACACAGCTGAGTTGGTCAGGGCGGGGCTGGACACTGAGGCTCCAAGAGCTGGTCCTCCAGTCGTTTTCACCATCTGTTGGCAGATAACAGAACCTATGTTAATGCCCCAAGTCAACAAAAACAGGGTTTTCATCCGTTCGAACACTGACAATTAAAGCACATAGACACAAAATCCTAATGGACACTTCCACACACACACACACACACACACACACACACACACACACACACACACACACACACACACACACACACACACACACACACACACAAGAAATGGCATACACAGTCCTAGAGGTATGAGGCTAAGTGTTTTCATTCAGGTGTGCCAATATACACAAATCAAACACACCCATTTCACTTTGACTCCCTTTGGACTGATTCATACCTGAATGGAAAAACTAAGGCAAAGGCTTTTAGTGTTATATCACATATCAGCAGACACACCTGAAATTACATGACCAATGATATACTTCTATTTGGACTTAATCAAATGTGTACAGCACTTCAAAATAAGGATATGCCATTGTTGTGGTGGCAATGAAAGGCCTTGAAACATAAAATTGAATAGATAAATATTATTATTACCATTTAAATTTAAAATCAGCAGCACTCGTCTTTAAAGGAAATCAGGACAGAAACATTTTTTTATAACTGGACAACACAAATTCTATAATTCAAAGCAGCAGTCAGGGGACAGCAACAAGGCCTGTTTGCCAGCTCAAATTTGAACCAAATGTGTTTCAAAGTTTTTTCCGAAAAGATATGACAGCATGAAAATACTGCCACGCAACCAAAAACCAAATGCTGAATGCAAGTGTTTGGAGTTTCAGTCAAGTTAAAAACAGAGGGAACTTCCCTGTTTACATACTGAACAGAACTTAAAGGTTCTGCCAACACAACTCAACTACACTGATGACTGTTCCATTATTTTGACTTGACACATGCTGGCAGTTTTTTTAGTCGCTTATGTCCAGTAATCACCATGACTTCAAATGTTTTCTTTTCTTCACCTTTATCCTCTGTGTATCTGCACCCATATAATAATGAAGTGTCATCATGGGACACATGGATATTAGGTTTATTTTAAGATGTTCTTTTTTATTTGTGCTGCTATAATAGAAAAGACCTTGTGTTTACAGCAATAGCAACAACAGGTGTTGTACTCACAAGCCCAGCAAGTGGGAATGAAAGCTTATGGCACTCACCATGTCCAAAGGTTTGAATACATGGTGTACCAGCTCCTCTGATGAAGGATTGGAGATAATGGATTTCAGACGAGCCTATAAAGATATTAACATAGGAATTTAATACAATGTTGTGCAGATAGGAAACAAAATGTGACCAGACTGAATACACACCAGTAGGCTGAAGCAATATTTGAATTTCTGGAAGATATCGATGAATTCCTCCTCTGGTGGAGGGCGGGCCTTTGTAGTGAGTAAATCCTCTGTTGTTCAGAATTGGACACAGTACAAATTAGTTAGAGATGAAATGTTTCCTTAGATCAATTTGAAATTGATAATCTATCTCTGTGTCTTTTCTTCACCTTCGACACTTTGCTTTTTACTCTTCTTCTTTTTCTTCTTCCTCTGGCTCAGCACCGTTGCAGCCTCTGCCGTCTGCTGCAGCCTGGCCATGAAGTTCTCGATGTCGTCAAAACAGTGATTAAGGATCCCCTAGAGGAAAAGAGAGAACCGGTTTGTTATGCTGTCCAGGTATGAAATACAGGCAGAGGTGACTGAAAACACAGAAAGGTGATGAGGAGGCGTACCACTTCTCTTTCTGCTCGTAGGAAAGAGATGTCAGGCTCGCCGTTTACAGCTAAAGGGGGAGAGAGAAGAAGAGTCAGTTGATCCACTTTTAAGGGCCCTGGTGTTTGCTGCATTTGGAATTCCTGCCCCTTTTCTTCCTTAAACCACTGAAACCCACCCACCTTACAAACACAAACACACAAAGCAATGCCTGTGCTCCTGACCCTTTTACCTTAAAAACCAGTGTCTCACTTCTTTCCTCCTTCTTACCTTCTCATCCTCTCAAATCTCTCCAAATACTTTCATAGGCTTTTACTGTGGCATTCATATGAAAATAAGTCTTTTTTGCTCACCTCTGGGACCTGGGTATGGTGGAGGGTTTGGTGGTGGGGGATTTGGAGCATGTGCAATGGGGGGCCTGGGGATTTCATAGGGGTCGATCATCTCTCCACCACTCTGAGGAAGCCTGGAGAATGAGAGGAGTGTTTCAACCCTGCTACAGTCACACAACATGAAACACCCTTCAGCGAGGGCTTCAAGAAGTCAAACACACTGTCACAGACACGCATTTTGGCTCATCCTCATTATGAGAGCTTCAAGTGGATGTGGATATATTTGAACAGAGAATTCAGCCAGACAATGCAGTCCTTAATCAGCAAAGACATAATGTGGTGTCACTGAAATTCAACCCTGCAGCCCTTATTCCACAATGAAAGACAGTAAACAGCTTACTCATGACTCATGACCTCACCACAGCACACAGCTCATTGCCTCAATCTAACTTTTTCTCAGTTAGCAACAAACCAGTATATTTAAAGTTTAAATTTAAATTTATTTAAAAAAGTAAAAAGTTTAAATGCAAAAGACAAGGATGTAGGTCAAAACATGTCTGCCTACTCTTTGCGTAGCAATGTACAAATACCTAGTGTTGACTCAAACTTTTCACATCGTATTACTGACGCAGCATCTAAACATAGAAACCCAACCATCCATTTGTCAGTCTTCCTGTCTGTCTTACCGTGTGTCTGTCATTCACACGTCCTTAAAAGAGGAATTTTTCAAAGGAAATGATCCGTTCAGGCTCTGAGCTGGATCTCTGCTCCCGTCATCCCTCCACTTGCTCGGTCTCTGCTCTCTGTCACAATGGCCTTGTTATCTGTGTCACACCTTCTTAAGTTATGTAGAACCGGTAAAACAAGTCTTTCTCTCTCTCTCAGCTGTTTACACTGTCCTCTCTGTCTGTCTCCCTCCCTCTTTATCTCTCTCTCTCCCTCTCTCTGACAGGTGGATAGCTACTTTGATTCAGTGGAAAATGAGACATAATGGAGGTAAAAAAAAAAAAAGGAAGAAAGCAAATTATTTAATGGGAGATTGGTCTGAATGATCATGTATTATCTGTGTCTATCTTTTGTTTGTCTGTGCGTCCATTAATCTCTTCTATTACAATGTGAAGGCAAACACACACACACACACGCACACACACACTTTCTTCCATTAAAACTAGTCGGCTATTATAAGTTTCATAAAGGATCCATAAAGGATCAACATCCAGTCAATGGGATTCAGTTAAAAGTCTGTGATGTGGGATGTACCTGAGAGCATCAGGGACCTTCTTACTCCTGCCGGAGGAATCCGAAACCATACGTGTGATATTGTCACATATTTCTTCTGCCTGTGAGAATGAGAATCTGGAAGTGGCATCACTTGTAAAACCAGAACCGCGCTGATGACTCAAACTGACGTTGAGTCAGGCAGGAGAGGCCGGGAAGCTGGGAAGGTGTTGATACTCACCTTCACAAGCTCACAGTTGAAGAAGAGAATGTCCGGCTTCTTCTGATCTTCACCTTGGCAGATTAACATGAGCAGGGATGGGAAATGTTTTTCTGTGTTTATGGTGTCGCATCGGTAGATGGATTTAAAGGAGTAGTTATCCAGCTCATCCTGCAGAAGTATATTAAATTTTAAGTTATCATGCATGTAAATATAAATGGGTTTTCTCAGTCTAACTCTAAATCTAATTGCTATAACCACTAAACACTCATAACCTACAGGCCAGTTGACCATCACATCATCAGTTCCCACCTGGCTCTGTATGTCTCTGAGATGAATGGCTGCTATTCCAACATCCAGGTACATCTGCTGACTCCATAGCTTTTTGTTCTGAGCCAGGAAGGAGAGCCGTGACTTGGCCTCCTCCACACTCTGCACATCCCCGTCCTGGAGAGAGAATGTCAGCAGGTGCTGCAAGAGGAGAGGAAGAAGTAATGATAAAGAGGTGAGGAAAGGACATTTTAAAATATTGCGTAATCTCAGGTGAAATGGGTTAGGTTACGGCGTAGCAGGTAAGACTTACGTTAACAAGATATCGTGAAATGTTAGTCATCCTTTGTCCACTGTGGCTTTCTATGAGTGGGCAGATGGAGAGAGCAGGCCAGGAAACAGGTTAGGAGCTACAATGGGTGTTGTCTCAGTGGCTTTGATCCACTCTGAGATGTAACTGGTTATTCCGGTGTTGATGGTGTTGTTTTGAGGCAGGAAGTTTAATCTTAGACAGTCTTTCTCCAAACTATCACATCTTTGACAGAACCTGTGAAAGCAACATTCTCATTCAAATTTCTCCTTCCCCTGTTTCAGTCTACGTCAGCCTGTGTCTGTGTGTGCTTCAGTAACCTGGGATTATGTCACGTGAGAGAGCTGCCCAACCAGTCTTACGACAGTACAGAGTATCTCACGATTAAATCTCTCTGCTCCTCAGTGACATCAATACTGGAATCACTAGTATCAAGAAAGCAAATATTGAGTATCGCTTTTGTCTCCTTAAGTGTGGTACGATCAGTGCCAAACTAGAGGGTTGGGAAAAAAATAAAATAAAAAAAAGAATTAGCATCATCCAAAATTAGCATGGTAATTCATTTACACCATTTTTAAGTGAAGAAAGAAAACAGTTTAAAAATGGACTAAACCCAGTAGTGAGAGCGTGCTCCATATAAAACATGTTAGCAAGAAATTAGCCTCAGCACATCACGCTGATAAAAACCATTAAAAGACACATTATCAGCCCTTCTGAGTAGTATCCAAATTTAGGTGTTACAAGTTATGAGAAATAGATGTTTGATTAACTTACCAGTGTTGAAAGGCGTCCACTGCTGTATTCCTGATGTTAACAGCTGTGTGGGTGTTTCTATAACTGACAGTGAAACCTGTCCAGCCCTGCCCCACTCATTGGTACTGAAAGCTTTTACAGAGCAGAGTTGTGTCACCTTGTGCAGTCCCGCCCAGTGTACCAGCCCAGCTTTAGATAAAAATATTGACTCATTCTCCCTCCTGTACACCTTCATACCAACAAATACAAAATTCACCTTGGAATTGATAGGAATCTGGGAAAAATTTAGAGACTTCCCCGTTTTGGGTATTTTATGAGACAACGCCGATACTTACATGTTTTAGCCATATATATTAAAAGGCAGTGTGGAGATGTAATCAGTTCACAAGCTCCAGAGGCAGGTGGAGGTTTAAAGGGTAATTTATTGCTGATGTGGAAACGGGCTTGGAGGCAGACTGAGGAATGGGTTTGATAGGAGTGGGACAGGCAGATCTGGGAGACTGGCAGGCTGGGGCTGGGAAAAGCAGCAGAAACTGGAGCTGAACCCAGGCTGGTAGAAGATGACGCCTGAGCTGGACGTGGGCTTGAGTGGCAGGAGTTGTAGGTTGTAACATCTGAGGTAAACAGTTAAATTATGGAGCATGAGAAATAGTAGAAAAACAGCCCTGAGGAAACTTAGGCAGCTGGACCAATGTCTTACCACACTGGTAGTGGGAACCATGTGGTGCAGATTGTAGGGATGAGCCGGGGTTTATTTCCTGGGGTGGGTGTCGGAGTTCATGAGGTGATGAGGTGTGTGAAGTGATACACACACACACAAAGAAAGGAAGGAAATAACCTGAAGTTGGCGGGAAGGGGTTTTAATTTAGACCTTAATGTTTGGAAATGAACTTTCCCACACAGCCATCACCTGGTGTTTGCAGAGAGGCAGATTTCAACGAGTTACTGGGAATAACCATCTTTATACATCACACGCACGCGCGCACACAGATCAGTGGGTGGGGTGCATGGTCCATACAAGGTGTTCACAAAAAGGGGACAGTGGGGTGTCATATTTCACAACAGTCCTTATTTATAGATTGCCAAGTTTCGATTTTGTCCACCAATAGCGGAGAAAGGTGGAGTAGGGTGAAGTGGCAGAAAGCGAGAGGTTCCCACTTGACTTTGACTTTGATTTCAGGACATTTGGATTCTCTTTTCAAGAATTTCTGCTATTGTGATACTACAAGGTATTTGTCAGTTATTTCTAAGTATGTGTCATTATTCACAAACGCATAGATTATCCCGTAGTGTGTGTGTCGGTTGTGCTGCTTGTCTGTTATTTGCCTACAAAACAGGCATACGTGGCAGACAGCGTGCGGACTGTGTGTGTGTGTGCATGTGTGTGTGTGTCTGCACAGAAATGCTTCTGCCAAAACAACCAGACTGGAGAAAATATACAGAGAAACATACATTTATGAAGTATGCAGGATCTGAATATAATGCTGCGATTGTAAATTTTTTCACACGAAATAGTTAAAAAAAAAAAAAAAAGAAAAAAGTAAAAACGTCTGATGATGATATGTGGAAATGTTCAACAGCATATTAAAGAGCAGTAAACTGTCATAAGATAAAATGCTTATTTGCCACGTGTTACGTTGACAGTTGGGGGGCGTTGTGACAGAAGATGAACCATTTCAACTTTCTTTAATTCGCTTCCACACCCACTTCCTCTTGCTTTTTAAATCACAAATAGGCACGTCCATGGACAATAGTAAAAGACCGCTGGAGTCTCATTTACACCTCTAATACGTCTGTCTGACACTTTCATGTGCAGGCTAAATAAATAAATCTAACCGGAACAGTGTTTATGCTTATGCTGCGTTCACGACCTTGTGTGTGTGTGTGTGTGTGTGTGTGTGTGTATGTATGTGGAGTGGTGGAAAGTACAGTTTTGAGGTAACTGTACTTTACTTGGGTATTTTAATTTCCTGCCGCTTTGTATTTGCACATCAGTGGCGAATATTATACGTAATAAAATATAATATATAACCCCTCTATAATTTATTGTATAGCTTTAGTTATCAGTTTCTTTATAGATGAAAAGTATACGCAAATTAGAGATGAGCTGATGTTTTGCCTTACGTGGAACTATTTTATCAGTATGTACGGTAGTAGAAATTGACTCACACAGCAATAACAATAATAACAAATTGTGTAACAATAATCCAACGTTATGGTGCCGTGATCGTAGTTTAAAAAACAAAAACAAAACAAAACCACAACAAAACAAAACAAACAGAAAAAAACAGGTGGATGTTTTTTAATCATTTTATGACTTTTTGTAGATGGTCATCAGTTCCTACAGCCCCTGAACGCAGCTTCTGCATTGTGTTGCATCACGCGGAAAAAACAAGGCTCCTACTACACAACGAGAGCGCGTGCGGTTTCAGCATGCCCACGTTCATCGTGTCCGTTTTTTTAACGTCGCCATCAACTTAATCTGTTGTGTTTTGTTTGATTTGATGAAGTGGAGCCGAACAACAGCTTCGCTCGCGACATCATTTACAGTTCAAACCGCTGCTGCACGTTCTCGCCGCCTCCTCTGAAGAACAAGCGACAGTCGCGTGTGGGTTTTTTTGTGCTTTTCCCTCCAGCATTTCAACGTCCCTAACGACATCGGCCGGGTCGAGGTCAGTGTGGTCTGGAGTAACAGCGCGCTTTGTGTGTGTCTGTTGTGTGTCGTGCGGACAGACACGGACTGTCGGGGCTGTGCGGTGCCACGTTGTAGCTCAGTGGTTTGTTTAACTTTGGATAACGCGCCAACAGCTTAAAACTGCATTGTATGACTGTAGATGATGTGAGGATGCATGTGATGTAAGTGCTATAAGGTATGTGAGGAGATATGCTTATTGGTATTATTGGGGGTTATTTTAGACCCGGGTTACCAGGTAAATGCTGTTGTGGTAATTAACCACCTGGCGGGTTAACAGTGTGCTCACATTAACCCTCAACTGCCATTTTATCACACACCTCACCACAGTTAGCTTAGTCTGGTGTATATGCCCTTGCTAACTCAGGTAGCCTTGAGTACCATTCTCATTCATTTCAATAATGATGTAGAAAAGATGAGAAACCTGCACATTGTAGTCCAATAGCTCCACAAATAACGACTTACTTTGATTCAACACAGTTTCTACCACAACATGAAAACTTGCTACATCAGTTTTGTAAAAGTGTATCTAATGAACACACACACACACAAGTTGCATAGACTGGCATTAAATTCCTGGAGACTAACCCTAACCCTCGCACGAGCCTTGACCACTGATCCAAAGATTCACCTTTTCCGACAGCATTTGTCCCCAATTGAAGAAGCCGTGCCCGTTGAACTGCTCTTTAGTCTGAAATATGCCCCCCAAAGAAAGGCTATGACTGAAACGCACATTCATGACAGTATCCTTGCGTTGCATGTTCAGTGCAACACCCCAGAAACAGCTGTTCAACCGCATAAAAGTCCTCATGAATCTGTTTTTAAACATCTGTAGTACAGCTGGGTAGTTTGACCTTTCTTTTGCATTTGTCCCCCAATGTCTTAGATGGAGAAGCAGCCCCTGCCAACTGAAGATGACAAGACCGAGGTCAGTGGCTACGCTGCTGAGGAGAGCCAGCAGGAGTCATCTGAGCCTGCAGCGCGAGCGGGATGGAACAGTAAAATAGAGTATTTTTTGGCTCAGGTGGGATTCAGTGTTGGGCTTGGCAACGTTTGGAGGTTTCCATATTTGTGCCATCAGAATGGAGGCGGTAAGAACTTATTGTCATCTCTGTGCATAGATGTATAACAATGATATGTTCATGTTTACTATGTTTATCAGGGGAAACAATGTAAACTCTCAGAAAAACATACTCGATCTGGTGTCAGTAGTTTTTTTGCAATTTTGGTTCCCACTGCCACTTTTTGAAGTTGTTTTAGTTTTAATAAATCCTGTCCTGTTTGTAGTCTAATAGCAGTTTATCGAGTAGTTTAATAGTTTATGTGATGAATTTTTAAGCAAAAAAACCTAAATCACTATACTTTTCTGATTTAGCCTGCAGCCTGGATAAGACATATCTTTTATAGAGTATATTGAGAGAGAGAGAGAGCAGTAATCTAAGCGGTTAAATATTTTGGATTAAAGAAACAGACAAGCACAAGTATCCGCCTATTCTTCACACAATTTTTGTTCAGAGTATCAAATTGAGGTGTTTATTTGCTAACTGAATGCTGGTCATCTCTTCTCCTCAGGTGCTTTTCTCCTCCTGTATGTGCTGCTAATGCTGGTTGTGGGAATTCCTTTGTTCTTCCTGGAGCTGGCAGCTGGTCAGGCCATTCGACAAGGCAGCATCGGTGTGTGGAGGTACATTTCCCCCAGGCTTGCAGGGATCGGCTACTCCAGCTGTGTGGTAAGATAACAATTGCTATATGATTGATCCTTCTACCAACACTATTAAATAGTTCAGTATGTGGTGTTGAAAACATTCCAGGTGAAATTGTAAGTGGTACACTTCTGCTTCGGGCAGAGTTTTCCTTTTTGCCAGGACACCTTGCTCAACATCTAGAAAAGCACATTGTTTGCGTTTTTGTATAGACTGAAAGAGCATTAGTATATTTATTCACTTAATAAAAAATGTTTAGACAGAGCTATTGTGTGTTGTTCAAATTGTAAAAAAAAAAAAAAAAGGGAAAAAAGAGGGTAATGAAGCAAACTGGATGTCAGCACTAGTCTCCTGATTCAGTTTTGAATCAAAGTCCAGAATCTATTCTTGATGATTCAGTTACAGTAGATAAATACCAATGTCTTGTTTCTCAGAATTTGCCTGGGAACTTAAATTTATTCTACATTCAACATGTGGGTGACATTGTTGTCTGGTTGAATATGAAATTGTGTACAATGCATGTTTTTGGCTAAATTTCAACACATTTCTTGGTTATAACACTATTTAACAAGATTTATCGTCAGCTCAGTGACTAAAACATGGTGAATCTATGTTCTTTTTAGGTCGACATTTGCAAAGCAATTGAAAAATAATAATAAAACCCTCTCCACTTACAAGAGTGTATTCATTCTTAGAGAAAAACACTTGCTGTAATTGTCCAAATTTTTTTATTCTTCCATAGTGCTTTTGTTAAAATTACATCATTTTCACAATTTTTTCACAAATGTCTTCAGGTGTGTTTCTTCGTGGCTCTGTACTACAATGTGATTCTTGCGTGGAGTCTTTTCTATCTTGGGAACTCGTTCCAGCATCCTCTACCTTGGAAAAATTGTATAGTACAGGGGAATGTAACAGGTAAACGCTCAGCATAAAGACACAAGCAGTTATTTGACTGTTGATGCATTGGCTGTGTGTTACATTTAATTCATGATTGTCTCTTTTTTTTTTTTTTTTTTTTTTTTTTTTTTACAATGAAAGAATGTGAAAAGAGCTCCGCCACGTCATATTTTTGGTATCGCAAAGCTTTGGATATCACAGATTCAATTGATGACACAGGCTCTTTCAACCCTTACATCGTCTGCTGTCTTCTGGCAGCCTGGACCATCGTGTGTCTGGGAATGTTCAAGGGTATCAAGACCTCTGTCAAGGTAACTGATCTGTTTTTGCACCTGACATTTCACGTGCTGATTTTATTATTTAGGAAGCTGTTACATAGAAGTGTTTTTTTTTTGTTTGTGTTTAACGGCTCTCTGACATTTCAGCAGACCTGTGGTTATCAGGTGCTTTAAACACTGGAACTACTGGACTGAAGTGTCTTTCAGTCAGTTATTAGATCACTACAGACCTCACTATTTTATATGACTGAGTGGTATTGGTCTGTATCTGCACTGTGAAATGCATGTAGAATTTGGATGGTTCATGTTTGCTTGACAAACATTTGTGTGCCTTTGAAATAGTAATGGGAAAGGATGGTGTTATATTTTTATGTGAGCTGTTTAATTATATTTTACAAAATTTTTATACGGCACTTTGGAATAAGTTAATTTTGGTTACTGTGACAGTGTTGGCTTTGGAACTAGCTGAGCACAAGACTGGGTATTGTTTTATCCGATGTTTCAAACTCAACTTACTGACTCAAGCTCTTGGCTTCTTAATTACAAACAACATATGTTCAGTATGTAACAAGCAGCATGCTTAGATTTGAGATGAGACAAAACGATCTCTGTGGGGAAAATGGTTTGTTGCAGCAAAATGATTAGGATTCGGGAGGAAACTACCTAAGAGACAGTTTACATAAATATATGGAATTTATACAAGGACTTGGTGAAGAGTTGGTATTACAGTTTAACATGAAAAATGAAAATTTGTAGAAATTGGTTTCTTTCTCTGGTGATACTGTTTGGATTTACTAAATGTGAATGTTTCTTTTTCACTAGGTGATGTATTTCTCCTCCATCTTCCCCTACGTTGTTTTATTCTGTTTCCTTGTCCGAGGACTCCTGCTGGATGGGGCCTTAGAGGGAATTACCTTCATGTTCTACCCCAAGGTATTCACAGATAAAATGTCTGAGTGTAGTGAAGTCAGACAGATGTGAAGTTTTCCCTGATTCTTTTTTGCTTTTCTATGTTTTTAGTTGGAAATTTGGGCAGATTTGCAAGTGTGGCGGCAGGCAGCCACGCAGGTCTTCTTTGCCCTGGGACTTGGCTTCGGGTCCATTATTGCCTACTCGTCCTATAATCCCAAGAATAACAACTGCCACCGTGATGCCTTCACTGTCTCGGCTATCAACTTCCTCACATCTGTGCTGGCCACTCTGGTGGTGTTTGCTGTGCTTGGCTTCCGCGCAAAAGGCAAAGTCATGGAATGTGTAGAGAGGTGTGTTTTAATGTTAAAATACATTTTTGTGTTTGTCGTGGACAGTGTTTCAAACACTGTTTAAAAGGTGCTATATTTGGATACAGCCTGCCCACTAACTGCAGTGGCATTCATATGAGATCGCACACCCCTACTTTTCAGTATCTGATTAGATTTTTACACAACATGACCAATATATCTTATGTTCAACATATAATATATGTGTGAGTGATTGTATATTGTTTTGTCCTCTTCTCAGGAATATAAAGGAGCTATCATACCAGTTTCAAAGTGGCCATGTGGATGAACATGTGATAAAAAGCTTCAACTACTCTTTTCCCAGTTCAGTGAGTCTAGAGGACTACAGGTCCTGGTTTAACAAGCATGGGGAAAATATCAGTGGTAATTTTACAGACTGTGACCCAGAACAAGAGATGCAGAAGGTGAGGACTCACTTTTTGTACTGCTGTGACTAAACATATCACATTTTGTGTGCTGTTTGTACAAAATAAAGCTTGCACTCTTGTTTGTGTACAGGGTGTGGAGGGAACAGGCCTTGCTTTTATTGCCTTCACAGAGGCCATGTCACTTCTACCCGGCAGCCCTTTCTGGTCAGCGCTCTTCTTCCTCATGTTGCTCAACTTGGGTCTCAGCACCATGTTTGGCACTATGGAGGGCATCCTCGCCCCACTCACTGACCGCTTCAAAACTCTGGCAAACAACAAGACCAAACTCACAAGTAAACACCTTCCATCTTTATCCACACAAGCCTCAACTTCATATTACTGACATGACTGAAGACTGAAGACGGTTAAAAAATAGTATATACAGAGGCTATAAAATCATGACTCTGCTACTCAGTAATTAGACACCAACATAAACACCATCTTTATTAAAATGTCAATTTCAATTGCAAATTAAAAAATGATAAACTGACTTTTTAAATTCTGCTTCTGATACTGATCTTCTTTCCATCAGCTGATTTCACTGACACCTTTATGAAAAGAGGAATTAAAATTTGTAAACTTACCTGCTAAGTGAATAAGGGAAACCCTAAACCATTTCCTCATTGTAGTCTATTGCACATCGTCTCTTTTCTAAGTAATGTTTTGTGAAATGTCTTCCCTCTTTCAGTTTTCAGCTGCATCATTGGTTTTCTGATTGGGCTGCTCTTCACTCAGCGCTGTGGAAACTACTTTGTGATGATGTTTGATGATTACTCTGCCACTCTACCCCTCATTATTGTGGTGGTTTTTGAGACCTTCAGTGTGTCTTGGCTATATGGAGCAGACAGGTGAGGTCTATTTTCAGACTGTGGGTAATTGACTTAAATTCCAAGTAAATTTCAACCAGTTGGTTAAGTTCACTGTGAAAGTTTATCACTCTCTCTATATGAAGATTCCTTGATGACATTGAGGCAATGCTGGGCTGGCGTCCCAGTGTCATATACAAGTACCTGTGGAAATACATTTGCCTGCTTGCTATGCTGGGCTTGCTGGGAGCCACTGCCATTCGCATGTTCATCACACGACCCACTTACATGGCATGGAACCAAGAAAAGGTATGGATAATTATATAATAAGAGAAGATAATAGTCCCCTAACACATTGATGTTGTTGGGAACAATCTACACTGCAAAGTAGTTATAAGTTGTGATTAAATTCTTGAGTGATTAATTTAATTTTTTTCCAGGCCTCTGATGAGCACTTGGAGTACCCTGGCTGGGCTCTGGCAGTTCTGGCTATACTGATCATATTTGCCATGATGCCAGTTCCAGTGGCCTTGGTCCACGCTGTTCTGCAGGAGAACACAAAGCAAACATCCAGAGATACAGAGAATGGTCAGTACAGCATGGTTAGCACCGATGACAAGTGTGACTCTCCCATGACTGACATGACAGAGCTGGACCAAAGGAACGGGACCTCTGCTGGGACCCTTTCCTAAACACTGAACTTGTGATATTATGGAGTGGGAAAGGACCTGGAGTACCCAGTCCAAATTTCAGTTGGACATTTTGAAGGGCAATTTGACATTATCTCCCTCTTAAGTGCAGATATTTCACACAGAGCAATTTGAGTACATAAGAAAATATTCGCTTTTTTATACTTATATGAAATCCAAATATATCCATACAAGTCTGCCAAATTTTGAAGTGTGTAATGTCGAAAATATAAAATATAATTTATTGCCATATGGTAACTAAAAGGTAGAATTGCCAACAACTGCTGATTTTTGTAGTTGTCCAATCACAGAGTATAAACCACACACATCCCATGAGCACGTCCCTGCATTTTTTGTTGTGTATGAATTGTTCACTTGTCCATTTATCTAAAATAACCAAAATGTTCACCTAAACCAGCAAAAATTTGCTTCTTGTGTTGTTGTAGACTGAACTACAACTTGTCACTGTGGAAATTGCCATGTGGATCCTGTGAAGCTTTTATCTGCTGATTTTCCTTTTTCCACTTTAATAATTCTCTGAGGTTGTCGGTGATGATTTGAGTTAAGTTAGAACAGAAGTGAGCCTGAATTCAAACAGGGCAGTTGTGGCATCACGTCTGTGTGAGGCAGCAGTATCTACAGGCCCAATGCTGCACCTGTATTTTCAGCTGACGTTACTTCAGTCAGAAGACCACAGAGTGAGGAGAAGATTGTATCAAATGAAATGCATGTTGTACTATTTTGCTACATATTTGCCTCAAAGCTAAGAAACTACAGTTATTGCTGCTACTGCTAAAAGGTTTGTGATAAGAGGAGTTTCAGGTATACTGAAATTAAATACAGCAATGTACAGGGTACAGTATTAATGCTATTCTCAACACAGAAGCCATAAAGCTAACGGACAGCCATACAACGTTTACAACTCAACACAACTGTATCCCGAATCACTGTCGATTCTACAGTTTTCAGGTTACATTATGTATGCAGGTGAATTATACTGTATCTGTATAACATTACACATGCATGTGAACATCCTCTGTTCCAACCAACTTGAAATCGAACAGCTGATGTGCAGTATCTGAGAGTTAAGTTTCTGGCTTTGTTTTACAGTGATTGTCGTTGTTCTCTTCTTAATGGTAAGGTAGACTCTGAAAATGTCAATATTTGTATCATTCAACACCTTTATGTCTGTGATATGAAACATCAGCAACAACAAAAAAATCAACACTGCAGTGTTGTAAAGACTAGAGGAACGAGGACTGTTGGCAACCTGCAGCCGGATGTTTTTGTTTGTTTGTTGTTTTTTTTTTTTGGCTGGTCAAGTGACAGCATGGTACAAACACTGACAGAAGAGTCAAAGTTGTAATGTAAATATGTAAAAAGTCCAAGAGAAAACTTCAAGAACAAATTTTTAAAAAAATTTGTAAATCAGTTTGCATGAAGCTTTTTAGTTTAGTTTCAGGAGGTAATTTGTTGTCTGATTATTTCAAAGGGCTAAACAATGACACTGACCAGACAAACTACTCCTTTACCTAAGAATTAATTCTTAGGTTACTACATGTCATGTAATGAAAGTGATGGTTATGCAAAACTTTTTTGTACACTTGATCATCATTTTCTGTATGCAGTAGCCAGTTTTTGTTAAAGTTTTTTTACATTATAATGGGTTACTATCAAAATGAGTTGACCTAATGAACTTGGATGCTGTTGAATGTAACCTAATCAGTACAGTGCCTTCAGATTTAATGAGGCCGATTGTACAAAATGTTAAAAGCATTCCATCATAGCAGGTTCATTTTTGAATTTTGTGTGTACTTTGTCTATATAAAATGAATTTTTAAGGAAATGTAATATAATGCCACTTCTATGTAATATATTGCCATTCTTTTATTAAAAAAAGTAGAGCATACTATTGTATTTAAACAACCTTTTATTTTTGAAATGTAGCTGAAACTTGTCTGAAGTTGATTGTTTTGCAAACATGATTTGTGAGTGTACAAAGGATAAAGTAATTATTTTTTCTTTAAAGTAAGTGAACTCACAATTGCAACAAGTGTTGTAACAATATAGTTTCTGCATTTTTATTTATTTATTTTTTAAACCAACCACAAAGCAAAAATTAACCAAGTACTAATAACGATTGGTTTAAGGTGTAAATGACCCACATGGGCTTTGAAAATGAATGTATGATGCCAACTTCACCTCATTATTGGCATCAGTCAGTCAGATAGTGATTGAATTTTCTTCATGTTGACAAATCAACTCAGATGTAGTGATGCTTTCTTTCCATTATCTAGTTGATTACTCAGTGATGAACTTTCACACATTCACTTTGCAAATTACACTTTTCCTGCAGGGTCTCTTCATTGAACCGTTTAGGAGGTCCAGCACTTACCCAAAAGGCCAGATGGGCTGGCATTTCTTCTTTAAGGCATGAGTAAGTTCCTGCATCATGCTCCCCACTGAAATATACTCCTATCACCTGCTTTGTGCTGGCAAGGGTTGAAGCATATCAAGTCTGCTCCCAAGGTTATCTGACCAGCTGTATGAGAACATGTTGCTCTAACATGAAGGTTTGTTTCTACCTGATCAGGACGTATTTTTATTTCATATCAGCTCTTATTGGCTGAAGACAGTTTGGTTTGCTACTTGATGTGTCTATAAAAGTTTGTGGAACAATTGCAGGTGGCCTGAAATGTAATGTTCAAGGTTATCAAAACCTGTGCAAAAGCAGCTGACCTATTGTGGCTTTAGCTTTAAAACACTGTTGGACACAGTGAACAGTTTGTGCATTTTTGTTTTTCTTCCACATCTATCAGTCCTTGAACAGTTTGAGTGTTCTTGCCGAGCTGTGCTGACTGGAAATGGAGGGCACTTTCTTTTCTCAAGTGTTTCAAACCAACCAAGCACCAGATATCAGACTATTGCATTGCCCAGACAATGGTCCATTAAAATTAGAGATTAAAAACGGAGTGTAATACAATTGCTTTTATACATTGTAATTATCCATTGTGAATATCTTAAGGAATACTCAGTATGAATCTGATTTATTAGGTGAATTTCACAAAGATATAATTATGATATAGTTGTCAAGATAATCTTCCTGGTTACTGTTGGTTTATTCTATTTTTTTGCAACAGTTGTGTAGCTTTCATCAGGCCGCACAGCTGTAGTCAGGCAGCTGCATGAGATTGAAGCAGTACAGTAATTTGTCAGTAGGGAGCTCTGCTGCGCTTGTCAGAACATTTCTGCTGAAACCCTGAGACAGTAGCTGGTGTGAACTTATTTGGTTTGTTCTCATATCACAAATGTTAGTCTTTTAAATTATATAAACACTTTGATTTCACAGGCTATGAGCACCAGCTCATTTAAAAAAAAAAAAGTTAAAAAAATTCAGTTCAAACTACAAATATTATATATAATAATTTTAAAAGCGTAACAGAACAGAACAAGCTAAAGGAAACTTCTTTTCCTTTCTTAAGTTTGCTTTGTCTGGCTAAACACAGCTCCTCTGTAAGTCACCTTCTTTGTGTATGCTTGTATGGAAGAGTACTCACAGTTGTCCCCTTGGAAATATTATGTGTCTGGGGAGTTTAGTTGTCTTGGATGCACTTCACTTCAGTCAGCCAGAGCCAGAAAGCACAGGGCCAACACCCGGCAGAGAGAAACACCACATCATCGCTTCAACCTCCGGTAATTACAACTTTCAAATATTACAATTTGCTTAAAAGTGAATGTTTGTATGTCTGTGTGTGATAGGGAGGTTGTTTAATTTTTTCAGGGGCCTCTTTTTAGAGCACAACCAGGTGGGACGACTACACTATGAAAAAAACAATTGCTATTTTATGGAAATCATTGTGTTCAGTGGCCACAGTAAGTTTCGAAACAGTTAGTAAACGGTGTGTATGTACTTACTTTAATAATCAGTCCAATTTAGTTCAGATATGTTTTTGTTTTCAGTTATAATTTTACAATTAATTTATTTTTGATTTGTAGGTGTACAAGTGGATGAACCACATGGCAGGCCTGGCAGCTCTGTGTCTGCTGTTGGTGTTTCCACTGAGCAGCTCCCAGAGCACATTGCAGTCTGAGCAGGAGATCAATGCCCATCAGGCTCCGGCAGTGCCCCCTCCTCCTCCAGCTCGCATAAGGGACCTTCTCAGCAAAGAGGAAAGCACTCACTTAAATGCAATGCGGACATGTGAGTCTGTCCATCCAAAGACACTTGTGAAAAACTTGTAAACTACACCAAGTTAAAATTTGTAAAGGCAGGTGATTGTTACAACATGAATATGGAGCCTAACTGTTATGCTGCTAGACTTTGTCATGTGTCTTTCTCCACAGATAGCCATGTGGACAAAGATAACGCCAAAGTAGGTCTGTTCATCGCTGCAGCCATGGGAACCTTCGCTCTGATGGCTGCAGTTTACTGTATCTACAACAAGTTCTACACCAAACAGCAGTACCTGCACACCCAACTTAACAATGACCCAGGTAGATGAACAGATTGTTATTAAACTGTGTTTGAGTCACAACCTCTCCCAGTCTTAAACAGGGAAATCATAAGGAGCCATATAGTCATGCTTGAAGGCAGGGTCAGGAACCTGTACATGTAAAAATACATCTGACAACTCTACTAATTAGTATTACAACAGAGGAAATTATCAAATGAAACTCAACAGAAATATCTGACAGCTAGGAGCACAGAAACCTCTCTCACTGAGTGAAAATATTTTGAAACATAAACAGGCATGAACAATAATGCCCTCATCACAATATGCAAAAGTACAATATCCAAAATGCAGGAGGTGAAATTTGTTGATAAGGGTAACTTGTGTCACAACATTATAAATGTAGGAATGAATCAATGTGGCCCTGTAAGATATTCTGGCCTGTAAATCATATTCTCCTTATGAGATTTAAGATTTAAGAGAACACGTTTGTTGTTTCAGACCCCAGCAAACATCATATCATCGCCATTTTTTATGTTTCAGTGAAAATTAAATGCAAAAATTACAATTACCACTAAAATTGTGACAGATATCACAATCGCAATATCTGTCATGTGTCATGTGATTTTTATTTATTTATTTGTTCCGTCTTCTTACTAGCAGATGTCCAGAGACAAACTTCTACCCAGAGAAATCGGGACTAAACATGTCAGCTGTTTCCTCCCTCATCTCTTGTGTATCATTTGTTGTAAAGCAACACAGGCTCAGTCGGGTTATTATACATGGGTGTGCTATAAAGTGCTTATTGACATTGCGCAACATAAATTCAGAGTACTGGAGCACTTCCTGCATGCTGCCATTTGGAGGCACTAACAAATGATGGTGCATGGTGTAGTTTTAATAATACAACATCAAATGTGTATATACAGTAGATATTAAATATGTACAGAAGCATGACTGATATCTTAGGATTTATCCTGTGAGCTTATACTTAAAGGAAAACCTTTGTATTGACATAAAGTAGCTCCAATATCAAATTAATGTTCTTCTGTTTGTGCCTGCAGATTTGACCACAGACCCAATGGACCCTCCCTCTGTTTTTTTTCACGCCTCTGTTGACTCCAGCGTAGTAGATGTGCGAAAAGCTGGTTATGGCTCGCTCTCAGACACTCCATCCATCATCTCTGTCCCACCCAGCCTGTCCCCCCCTCCCTCAGCCATGCCCTTCCCTCCCCTCTTCCTCTCCTCTCACTCTCTGAGAACTATATCAGCTAAGGATCTGGAGAAGAGCTATATCTGATATTGACAGCTTAGTTTAGCAGTCTGACACATAAATAACATAAAGAAGATGTAGTTGTTATTTCAATGCACATTGTTTATCATTATCTGTACACATTAACCACAGTCTTCTTTTTGTGGGCAAAATTGTTTCTTATGAGAAGAAATGGATTTGAAACTTTCAACCTTACCCAGTGGAGGTTTGTGACCAGCTGGAAAAGACAAAAGAAAAGACTTATCTGTCACCTACTGTTGTTCCCTGTGACCTTGAGCTAGATCCCTTTCACTGCCCATAACCACCATAGTTTGGCAAAATCTGCCCAAACATATACCTGTGTATCACAACTATATATAGCTGTAGTAATTTGTGCCGTATGTTTGTACAGTTACAATATAAACCAGATTTTCTCAGCACATTATCTAATACTGTCCATTTTTATCAGTAGTCAACCAGTGTGGTACCACAAAATAAACAATCCAGTGATGAAAGAAATGCTCATTTCTGCTCTTTATGCTCAATAATGACAGTTTCATATAAGTTAAAGTTAAGATTTAACTGACTATTTTAGATAAATACAGTCCAAAGGCAAATCTCACTCTATGCACCTTAAGATGCGCGCACACACACACACACACACGCATATACACACTCGCAGACAAAAGTAGAAAGATTTCTTCTTAGGTTGAAAATAACTGCTTTGTCTGGGAATTTCAGGAGGCAGCTGTTATCAAAGAGTCTGGTCTCTGATCTGTGTTTGTGCCTCTTTATATAGATGTTCATGCTGCCAAAAATAAAATGCTGCAGTCGTTTTATACCCCTAGTTTCTGACTAAGTCCATACACTGATCTATATTTTAACAAACCAGACCAATGCACTGTGCAACCATAACACTGCTTTATGTTTCTGGTTTTCCTTTCACTCTCACTGGATTGGTGGAGACATACAGTGACTGTAATTTTACCACGAAGAAAATACCAAGATAACTTGACGATGTCTTCATCAAATCAGTGGCAGAGGCTCCTTTTCACAGCAGCCATTTTGACTTGTAGGTAATGATGTGCCAGTGAGCTACAACAGTGAGCCAACGTGCACAACACCAGGCCCCCGACACTGAAGCAACCTAATGAAATTCAGACATCATTACTTTAATAAATTATTTTCTTATATAAACTTGAATGGATCTAGTTGTTCAAATGACCCTGAGCTCCATACTTGACCTTCCAGCTGTTTGCTCAACATCTGAACATCTCCAAGGACCACAAGTCCCAATCATTTGATATACTCTTGTCTATGTTATCACACAAAGTTGCTTCTGATTGAAAGATTACTAAACTAGAGTACTAAACACTGAGTTATTCATTACACACTGATGGTCTATGGCAGCTATGCACATGGGCACACAGGAGGCGCTGCAATAAGAGCTGCAGAGAGTTACATATCCTTTTAGTGTGAATCTGTACTCTTAATATAATAAATAATATAATAATATAAATCTATAATATAAATAATCTGCAGCCCAATCATTAGCAGCGTCTTGGGAGCAGCCTGCCCCTCCCGTGTTACAAATACTTGGGAATTCTGTTAATATGCCTCGATCGGACAGTGTTTACTCTAATTCTCTCCATTCAAGGCTCGTGTGGTCCAAGAATAGCCTGTGCCTGGATAGCCAGTGCTTAAAACGCCGGGGATGCGGGGAAGGAAGTGACATGCTACCTTCCACTCACTACACAGACTTGGAGAGATTAGCGCGCAGGCAGCGGTAATCTGGTTTCAGGACCACGGCCAGAGACACCGTTTGGCCATGAATCCTGTCGAAAGTTGCTTCCAGCTCCCCGAGAACCGCCCTGGACACCCAGGGGTGTGAAGAAGTTCACTTGGACATTAAGGACTCTGGCAAAGTGGAGCTGACAATGTTTGTTCAGGTGATTTTTACACAAAGGAGGTTGAAGCAAAGCAAATCTTTGGAAAATTTGTGTCGCTGACCACAGATTCCGCTGCACAGGAACCTGCGGGGTTACAGAGTCTGGTAATCGAGTAAGGTCAAGTTGTTTTTTGTTGTTGTTGTTTTGTTTTTTGTTTTTTTTTTGTTTGTTTTTTTTTTTATGTGTGAGTGAGAAACACGAGGCGGAGGGAGTAGAGGAGAATCAGGCGGGAGCGCGCAAACACTGCACATTGGTCTGATCCTGGAGCCGTGAGGATGGAGATCCGGCCGGACAGGTTTAAGGCCGTGGCAGCCAAGACTCTGGGGAAAATCTACGGGTATGTAAAAGTCCCACTTGGCAAACATTGTAACCAGAAAATGTTGGGGCGCAGGAAGGGCTGCAGGCGTTGTTGTCCTTTCGTGTCAAGAAACAAAGTCCATCTTTTTCATTTCAATGAGGCCACTGAACCTGTAGCTGCTTTTAAAATGGGTGTTTACCTTAAAAGAGACGCAAAGGACTCATTGGAAGATCAGCATGGTTAGTGCAGGGTTGGATGACCTGGCACAACATCTGTCTCTCTATAGGCTGCTCGTAAGAAACTGGCTTGCATAATTTATCACTTCATATACAACTGCAGTCATTAAATATCAGATACAAAAATTTCCAAATACTTTGTCTGAGTGCACAAAATGAAACCTAAAGTTTCCCAGGCAGTGATAAGTGAATTATCCTACTTTGCTTCTGAGGCACAAATAAACATAATTAAATTTCATTTCAGACCTAAACTGCTTTATCAGTGTAAGATGAAGCGTTGGATCAATAACCAGATTCATTTCTCCCGGGCGTTTTTTCTTCTGCAGTGCGTTGCAACTGTCAGATTACAGAAACCTCCACTTCTAAGTAGAGATTATCTGGAGCTTCGTGTCTGAGTTTAACTTTCTACCATTCAAACATTATGTTTGATAACGTGATAACTGTGTGACCAGGCCTGTGAGATTTCTATCTGCGGCCTGTTATTCTGACACAGCTGCCACTATGCGACAGTAACCTTTGGACGACTTTCAGTCACCTCTCTGCAGTAAAGGCTCCTGTGTGGGTTGGGTATAAGCAGAGCAAGCACACTGGTGATGGTGGACTGGAGACGTGGGTGGAGCTCGGGACATGGGTGTAAATCTGGTATTTTTGGCAACATGCCGCTTTCAGACCTGCTGGGAAAAGTCCTGTGTGACAGATCTAGTCTGGTCTCATCGGCTAAAAGGTGCAAAAACAATAGCGTGGCCCACCTTCCCCAGCTGAGCAAAGGTGTGTGAGGTGGTGATGAGTCTGGCCAGTGATCGGTATCTGAAAGCAAGGAGGTATTGATGGACTCCCCTTCCTCTCTGTCGGGATTTGATGTAGCGTCTAAACACTTAAATCCTCTCCAGAAATAGCCTCTGCTCGTCCAAGCTGTCGGCCTATGTAAATCCCTGCAGGCCGTACACCTTTGCTACAACTCTCCCCTCCACCTAAGTAGCCTGATAGCTCATCACCGTGCCCCCACCCACTCCACCCACATCCACTGCACTCAGGGCATCTCACAGCCAGGATTAGGCCACAGCCCCGCAGCTGCCTTCACTTCAGTGGAGCGCACGTGCTCTCAGGTACTCCCTTGGTACCTTGCTGCCGCGCGTAACACGCACGAGGCCGCGCTGCACGCAAGCGCTACCCACACAGAGGCGAGCAGGCAGACAGGTTGCTGTGTTTTATTTACCGAAGGGATGGAGCTGTCTCTATATCTATTTTTATTCTATTCGCTTCAATATTTGAAACCCTCAGTGAGTTCGGTCTCAGATCACAGCAGCCAGTTATCACCCGCAGCTGTGGATCATGATGAAGACGACAACAAGAGACATGGTTTCTCTGATGAAGAAGCAGTTGTCAGTCTGCTGTTACTTCTTACACATCAAGCAGTGTCTCTTCTGTATTGAGCAGACATCTTATTTCTGAATCCCTCTCTTGAATGAACAGCTCTAACTACTGTTTGACAACGAAATCTGTTTCACTTCTGATCCACAATATCAGAGGACTGAGCAAATATGAAACCCGAGCAGAGTATTACAGAACAATATTTGACCTTATTGGTGTATGCTTTGCTCTATTTCTCACAGTTGCATTTATAGTCTTTGACTAATGAGAACCAAATAAAAAAAAAAACAATCAATTCAACCAATCTGCACTAGTTATTTGACTCTCTCTTATCCAATCAATGATTCCAAGCTGTTGACTCAGCTCTGAAACCAAGCTGCTGAACTGCCCTGACATTTGTCCTTGACGTATGAATTAAGAGATTAACTTTGGGAGAGACACGAGATTGTTCACTTATCCGAACAAATCATGTCAGTTCAGCTTTCTTACAGGTTATCGACATTCAAAACTAAACTTTTCTCTTGCTGAGTTAAATAGCTTCCTCAGGCATCCAGCCCATTCTCTGTGGTGTGACGAGAGCGATCAGGTAGCTTGTGAGGATTACAAAGGATTTTCCTTAACTCAGGGTCAGTCATGAAAAGTCACAGCAGCAGATCCTGTATGTAGTAAAACAAAACAAAAAAAAAAGAATGAAAATCAGGCATGTACTGTATTGCAGAGATGTTAAACTACATGTGGACATCATCTGGACACAGGGAAAATAAATTGGTGTTAAACACAGAGGAAATGTTGTGAATTGTGTGTAAGACCGTGTGAGTCAGGGGAACTGATTGTAAAATGCAGGGTTAAAGATAAAGAGGAAACAGGAGGAATGAAGAGAGAGGCCCGCCCAGACAAAAATAGTCCAAGAGAGCCAGAGATATTAATAATTCAAGATGGAGAATCATTAATACTTGATCACTGTCGAAGACTGTTAGATCCCAAATGCTTACAGTAACCAATAGAACATGTATGTTTTATTATTGTGTTGCTGTTATTTCCCAGTCTACTTACTGTTGGAGTTTTTAGCTGACTACTCTGAACAGGTTTATTGGCAGGAACATCAGAAACAAGTCCATTTCTAGAGTCTTACTGTCACTCAATATGCTCATGTCATTTCATGTCTCTGCAGACAGAACAATTTATAAATAGAGAGCTGTGACAATGGTTGTGCAAAGACTATTTGCTGCAAGCTTTTGTGATCAGCTGCCGCTTGTTTCCTAGTCTTTCATAAATGTGATTGTCCTGGTGACTTCAGAAACCCAAAACATTCTAGTTTGAGATTTTTTGAGAGTTTAGAGAAATCCCACACAACTAACAGAAACCTTCTGATTCCTACAGATTGTGTATGTAGGCTGTATGAAGGCTGTGGATCATCTAAGCATAAGGCACTTCCACAGAACCAGTGGTCTACACTGACCTAAATCTGGTTAGGTGTTTGTTTTTGTTTTTTTTATCTCCTAACATTTATAAAAATCAATTCCAGATGCCATCAAGAAGATGAACTATTTACAATAGTTAAAGATCAATTTAGTGCCTTTCAGTTTACTGTACAGTGAATGCGCAGTTTTAACATCTCACTCACCCTCATTCTGTTTCACTGCAGCTATATTTACCACAAAAACATGGTGGCACTTTCAGTTCAATAGAAGCTGCTCTTTGGCAACAATATCAACAAATGGCACTCTGTGGCTTTTAAATGTATTGAGCTAAACTGTGATTGGGGATTTTTGTGCATGACACTGTGTAAATATTATTCCCACAATTGTCTAGTTAACAGTCTGACTTGTGGCTTCTTTGCGGGGGAACAGATAAATGTTTGTCTGATTTGATATAGTATTTATATGTTATAAACCTTAGTTACACAGCAGTGTAACATCAACTATCAAGGTTACACTTGCTCTAGTTTCCAGCCTTGTTCCATGTTCACAATGGCCACTGTGGGGTGCCCTGGTGGTGCAGTCAGCTCAGAATCATAATACACTTAAATGTGGTTCTAGCCCATAATGTCCTTCCCATTTCACGTCCTTCTGTCCTGTACAACCACCTGTCAAGTAAAGTCATCTATAAAATACAACCCAGTTCCCAAAAGCTTTCCTCATACTCTGCACTGTTTGGTGTTATAGTTTGGCTAAAAAGTGCAGGGGCTAACTGGCATGTTTTGCTTCAGCACCAGTTCTTGTGTAATGTATATATCTATGGACAGTGGATATTAATTATATTTACCAGACAAAAGAAATAGGGATTGGATTAGCAATAGGATTCTGTGCTCTATCATCTGGACCTGCAGTTCTTGAGTTTGATGTAAAAACACAGCACGTCATGTTTAATACATTATCCACTGAGTTTAGATACATATTTGATGTCTGTTAGACTGGAGGCTTGCAGAGGTCATGGTTTCTCATGGTTTCTCACCAAGCCATATAAACATACTGTAGGGTAGAGACAGGAGCAGAAAGAATAGTTAACCCTGTTTGGAGGGAGGAGAGGAGCATTGATGCACCAGGATGAGGCAAGTTTCTGTAAACACTGTAACTCACACCATCAGGCAGTTCAGTCAGTTCAGTCAGGGTATGAAAGCCTCAAATACAGAAATACCCAACACCTTGAGAAGACAGGATAAGTCAGAGTTAGCAAGCACCAGTGGCAGTTGGCTGACAGACAACTGTGCTGACTGTCTCTTGTTAAGAAGCTGGAGTCAAATTGACAGCGCAAAAGGTCTGAACATCTAGATCCACTTTTATCAAGCCAAGCTGTCAGAGCAGTATTTGTCTCACTGTGGCAAACAGAGTTTAGAAACCCTGGGGGCCGACCGCTGTCTGACTGACTGCAGAAAATCCCCAATATAGAAATCTAGAATTAAACTAAACGTTTTTCTTTTTAAATCAATAATCGTTCTACTTGTTCAAGTTTTTTCCTGTTGTTTCACACTTAATTTTAAATAGCTGTTTTGTAGAATTGAACTGGCAAACGTTACACTGACACTGATGTGGTGATTTCTGAAATATACCTTTACATTAAGGAGCCTGTTGGTGTGAATTGTTAAAGGTTGTCTCTGCAAACTATGTTTTAGGGTTTACAGCTGATTGGTGCCCAGACAAACACATCAGTAAGGTGTTTTGATTTGATTTTGATGGTCAAAGATCAAGCTCATGGTGACCTCAGAAACACAATCTTGGCCCTGTGGACACAGTATCTCTGGAAACTCCTCCAGGGATGAAAAAATTGACACAAACGTTCACTGGGATTCAAAGATGAACTTATTTGATTTTAGTGGTCACAAGGTCACAATGACCTTACTAAACACAATTTTGGCGTTTGAAAACAGTATCTCAGGAACTCCTTGAGCAAATCCCTTCAGAGATGAATCTGCACTCAAGGATGAACTGGTTAGATTTTGATGGTCACAGGTCAAGGTCAGTGTGACAAATGCTTGTTAGTTATAACTCCAGACTTCACACAGCAATTATGAACAAATTTCACATAAATTGAAAATATTTTTTATGATTCAGGATAAACAGGGATGTAACCTGAAACTAGTCAGAGTAGTGGGGGCATAGAACCACAAGGCAGTAATTCTAGTTATTATTTACTGAAAAACAGAAAAACTAGTATCCCCCTTATACAAGGACTCCTTACTAACAGAAGCTATACTTAACATGTCACAATTTAAATTTCCTTACTTTTCCAAACTCTTCTTTCCAGAACTCTTGAGAAGAAGCAGGAAAATGGCGAGACCATTGAGCTGTCGGCAGAGGGCCGACCAGAACTGGTGGAGGAAAAGGAGATGCCTGTGGTAGACTGCACATGCTTCGGCCTGCCCAGGCGGTACATCATCGCCATCCTCTCTGGTATTGGCTTCTGCATCTCCTTTGGAATCCGATGTAATTTGGGCGTAGCCATTGTCAGTATGGTCAACAGTCACACCGTCTACAGAGACAACAAGGAGGTCATAGTGGTGAGTGGCCATGATCAGGGGCTGTATTTTTTATTCTATTTTAGACAAATGTGCTTTGAGCAATGTGCAATGAGTTTAGAGCAAGATCCATGAGGATATATTCCTCCAAGTTTGCAGCGTTACAACTTCATTATGTTATGGATCTTTGTTAATGGCTGATGTGAAGGATTGCTGATGGGTCAAGGTATTTAAGTCAGAGTTCACCCATATCCCCTCAAAGGACCATGAATCAATCACATAATTTCTCTGGTACTGATAGTTTGTCCCTCTCCATTTGCTGCAATGATCAAACTCTCATTCAACTATATGTGCAGTTTTCTCATGTGGTTGTCTTTCTGTCTGTCCCAACAGAAAGCTCAATTTGACTGGGATCCAGAAACAGTGGGAATGATCCATGGTTCATTCTTCTGGGGATACATAGTAACACAAATTCCAGGAGGGTTCATTTGTCAAAAGTTTGCAGCAAACAGGTTTGTTACTCTACTGCTTATTTATTGTATGCATGTGATAATGGCGCCTTCTCCTATATATGCTGAATGTCTCTTCTCTTCTCTTCTCTTCTCTTCTCTTCTCTTCTCTTCTCTTCTCTNCAGGCCTACATAGTAAACTTTATTAATATTGGCTAGCTATGTAAAAAATTCATGTTAATTTTTATGACATCAAATCAGTTCAAACATTAAACAACTTAAATTTTCTGATATTTTGCAGTTGAAACAGCAACATAAAAAATTATAGCATGCCAAATTTTTTGTAATTATTTGTAATAAAATCAGTATCATGTACTTGATTCAGATAATTGGTGATGAATTGATGAACTTTCAGTGGCTCTGGAAACTGAATGGCAAGTTACCCCTGTTAACATTTCTCTGCTAAAATGAAACATTTTGTTTGAACATAATCTAATTAACAATAAACCTCACCTTATTGTTGCTTGGTCTATGTCAGTTGATTTTGTGTAACTGATAGTCGAAAACATTCCTTTTATTTTTCAGTAATATATAATAATATAGTTCAATTTAGTTAGGTTGTTGTTAGGCTCAATAAAGGAGAGAGAACTTTGTTGGCATCTTCTAATCTTCTTCCTTACATTATATTTCTGCATTTAAACATGTTGCCACCTGTTAAGATTTGTCCAAAACACTTTGAGCCATGAGATTACATGTGAGGTTTGAACTCAGGCCCTTTTCAGGCCTGACTGGCTGACCATGTGATGTGGAGTGGTGGACTAACGGGTTAAAAGTTTTGCCTGTCTCCATCTTATCGCCATCTTGGTCTCACAATGGTAGCTGGTTTGACTTAATTCTACCTTTATAAAAAATGACATTTTGTCAGCCTTTCTGACATTTATTTTCTCCCCCTCACCACAACCACAGGCAAAGATAAAGTGAAGTAATGACACCCTTCCTATATAAACGCACAGGTGAGCTTGCACAGCGCAGTACATGGAGTGCAGGTGAAAGCAGCCTTACGCAATTTCCCCCCACTGAAGAAGAAGACACCATTTTGGGACTGAAAGGCCTCTGATCATAAAGGAGATACAACCGTAGACTACAGGCTCAAATCCCTGAAGGCTGACGCCCCAAAACATCCATAGACTTCTTTGTGCAGTGTCCCTGGCGCCATCTTCCTCATACTCAAGCTATTAAGTCCAAGGCTAATTTTCTCTCTTGAAGCCTGTTCTTCTCAATATTCAAGTTACATGTAACTGTCAGAGTAGCTGTGGAGCAGAGACCAGCATGTGTCAAGATTGTTTTTGTTGTCTTTACAAAGTATCTTTATTCAGTTGTGCTTGTTGCTGTCTGTTTAGTATCTGTGCCAATTAGTTTTACATCACCTTGCTAAAACAGAAGATGAAATGGGAGAGGACAATTTGTTTTGGTCTGAGGTATAATCTGTTCAGATATATTGTGTGATGACCCTGAAATGTTCATTACCATTTATTGGATATTGAATTACATAAGTTCATCACATCTTCACCTAAATGTTGTGTTTTTAAGTACAAAACTAAACAAAAGACAACCAAATTAAAGTCAAAATAGTTTTATTTCAACATACAAGAACTCCTATACAGATTAGCTTTCAATGTTGAATGATGTTGATATCAGACAAATGATTCATTACACAAAATGTTGGTAAAGCATATATATTTTAAGATGCAAAAAACAGATAATGACATTATTCCCCATGTCTTTACAAATGAGTTAATATGAATTATCAAGGGAACAGAAGCAACATACATTTTGCTTGAAAAACCTTCTCCCACCAACGAAAACAGATACTGATAGCTTATTTGAGCACATGTACACATTTTCACATTATTATAATTATGATATTGTTATTGAGAGTATACAGTATGAATATATTTAGTCAACCTATCTAACATGAGCTAAAATGCCACTTGCTTCAAGGCTATTTAATGCTGTAGAATTTGACATTTTACAGAATATTATATTATAATTTAAATAATTGATATAGTTAAGTAATGACAACAATTGTTATTTGCTTTTTCTTAACCATAACCTAATTTTTGCTACTACATCAAACTTTTCTCCCTGTATATTACATGATTAATGTGAACATCTCACTTTGGGATTTTATCTCTCTCTTATCTAAAATATTTTATGCAAATCTCTGTAAAGTTCCCACTATGTCTATATCACATCAAGTTATTTCCCATATAGCACTAATGTCTTATGTATGTATGTCTGCCTTTTGCTCCTTTGTCTTGCCTCCTTATTTTCCCTCACTGTTGAATATCATTTGTTTTAGTCCTTTTTCTCTACTGATTTGTATCCTCTCACTGCTCCATCTGCCCCCCTCCCAAGGTGTGGTACACCCCTCCTTTCATTCCCTCTTTCTTCAGCGCTTCATATCCTCCTTCTCCTCCTTCTGCCCCCTTTGCTCCCAGGGTGTGGTATACCTCCCCTTTCATTCCCTCTTTCTTCAGTGCTTCATATCCTCCTTCTCCTCCTTCTGCCTCCTTTGCTCCCAGGGTGTAGTATACCTCCCCTTTCATTCCTTTTTTCCTCAGCGCTTCATATCCTCCTTCTTCCCCCATTGCTCCCAGGGTGTCATAATTGCTATCACCAGTATATTTTGAACCCATCTGCACTTCTTCATAAAGTTGGCCTAAAAGCAAGACAAATTATATGTGGTGTTTAGAAGTAGAAATGCCCTTCAGTGTGTGTGCGCAAATGATAGAAAACAAGAAGTAATTACTGACCTGTGGTACTTTTCTTACGTTTAGACACAACGTAAAATATCCCCAATATGACCAGCAGCACGATAATGATAACGATAACGATAACGATCACATTTAAGTTGTTTGTCTGATCTGAAATTGCAATAAAACATATGTAATGTATCATGACTGTATGACATCTACTTGACCATGACCAAATCAGTTTAATTAGCAGCATTTATCAGTGTAAAAGAAGGTAAACCCTGAAAACTCCATCCGCATTATTTTTTTCACATCTTGAAAGCTCACCTGTGCGTAGCAGACATCAGTTCACAAAGTACACATGAGTACAAACAAACAAATTAACAATTCTTAATGTATATGGAAGAAAGGAAGAAAAGCATAAACTCACAAGAGTAAGAGGTGCTGAGTAAAGATCTCCCGTTCCTCCATACTGCTTTACATGCATAAATACCACTCTTTTGTGGTGTCATGCTGTTTGAGTAGGAACCTACAAGTTTCCATTGTTTTGCATCAATCTTGTTGTAAAAATGATAGGAGGTATTACTGCCACATTTTGCACATGAACACGTCAAGTCTTTGTTTGCAGAGAGATCAGCCCTGATAGGACGGTCTGAAAAAGGACAAATGAAGAAAAAGACTGTAATAGATTGAAATCTTAGGTAAAGCATATGGTATTACATGAATGAGTGAAACTTAATTCATACACCAGCAGTTATTGCAGAGGAAGCCAAAGAGGGTTCATTGAGTATACATACCTTGGACTAACAATTCTTGAATATCAGAGGCATTCTCATATGAGGACACACTATTGTAGGCATTGTATGTGTAGGTGACATTACATCCATATCGTCGGTTTGTAACTTCTGTCATGGGATCGATTACGTATTTCAGACCATGTGTAAGGATTTCAGTGCCACTGTATAAAACACTGTTGGAAATTTGATCTGTGCCCCACACAAGGCACCTCAGAATCAGACGCTCCCCAACTACAGCAGGAAAGGGATACATTTCCAGCGACAAATCCTTAGCTGAAAGAAGAAAATGCAAAAAATGATTGAAGATGGATTAGTTCTTCTCCTATAAATTAATGACTACATACAAAGATTTATGTCACTAAGATACTGTGGGTGAGTCTAACCTGTGAATTCAGTGATGCAAATAAAGATAAATTAAATAATAAATAAAAAATTTAAATATGGTTAAAAAAAAGTTATAAACTTATTTATAATGTTTTGGCAAGTCAAGCCTAGAGCACCTCGTTTTTAGAGGGGCACATTAGATTACCAGAAACTGTTAACATGACAGCTGTTAATGAATAAATCTATTATATTATGGAATAAGGTATCAAGATGTTGTAGAAATTAACATGTAGTGGTGAATATCATTAGCCACAGAAATGTTAGAATGAAGGATTGAAATAACTGTATGCTTACCTGAGGTCATAACTATGATTTGGTTGCTTCTCATTTCCAGAAGTTTATCAGTGCACCAGAAAATGGTCTCTGGGACCTGCAATTTTTTGGTCTGAAAGTGCACACTGGTATTGCTCTCCAACTTAAACATTATCTTCTTAGTTGAAACTTCTGATCCCCTGTAGACCCAGCAGTTCCATCCGTGCAGGCCGTCCTCATGGTCAAGACCCAGGATCACTGACTGTCCAATCAGCATCACTGGGTGGCCGGTCTTGATGGTGAGTGAGGCAGACGGAAGGAATTCTGAATGGTAAATAAATTAATTCTAATATTATATGTATAGATGGTGTATTCTTTACAAATTTGGGAGTTTGAACTGTAACACCTATGTACATGTGATATATTTACCCAGGACATTGATGGAGAGGCTATCACTTTTTTGCCCATCGCTTTCACATTGGTAAAAGCCAGAGTGTTTGGAAGAAACAACTGCAATCTTCCAGATTTTATTTGTAAGTGTCTTCTCACTGTTGTTAAAGTACCATTTCACTCCACTCCCTGCTACGATGTTATTACAGCTCAAATAAAGTAAATCCCCAATGAAGATACTCTTCATTGAGGGCAACATAGAAACTAAGGAGACAGACGAACAAGGGAAAAAATGACAAAGTAAAATATTTGTGAGGACATGATGACACCTTGCACAATTTATGTAACTTCTACAAGAACCTACAAAAAGCTGTTGTACATGGTTATTACTTCCATCTAAAGTATTTATATTTAACACTTCTGACAAGTAATAGAGAGAAAGCATTGAGGGCCGACACTATCTGCACATGATTTGATTTTTACCGTTTGGCTTTTGTTGACATCTTCCCAGGAGCACGAACACTGTAACACAATTTAACAATATTAATCTTTCCCCATTTGGTCCACAACAGTTGCTCACTTAAAAAAAGTCACATAAATATATAATAATTTTTTAAGAGACCCCAGACTTGTTGCTCAGTGCTACTGCTACACCACTGCACCACAGTGTCTTTTTATTCAAGCCGAAGTGGTATTTACTATTGAGTTAAAAAAAAAAAAAAAGCTTTACCTTTTTTTTACAAAATTGCCAGGATATTTACATTACATCACTTTCGTTTGATTTTTTTGTCCAAAGCAACAACAATAAATAATAAAAAAAAATTAAATAAGACAAAGTCCTGACAAGCAAAATTCACTACAAATAGCTGGAGAGACCTGATAGCTGTGGTGTCAGGGGCCGCATACCAGGCACTCCCCTGGTTTGATTCCTGACAAGTGTGGGCTTCTTATTCCTTCACTGTCTGATAATAAAGGCTTAAAATGCTCAAAAAATAATAAATAAAGAAAATAATATCTACTTCTACTTGCTCTCTCTAGTTTTTGCTGATAAAGCATTATTTTTGTCTATTTTTGTCTATATTTAGATATTATATTGATATAATCATTAAACACAGATTATTATTTGGTTTAGCATCTTATTTCTATAATATAGGATAAAAGGATCACCTCTATATATCTATGGTGAACAAATAACTATGCACATTAGCCTTCCTATACTGAACATACTGTCCATATTACATTTAAAAATAGCTTTATTCAAACCATTCTTGCATGTCATGCAGTTGTATTAGTATCGCTATGGTTCATTATTGTGAAGGGATTTAACAGATTTTTTTTGCACTATCAAAGAAAGAAAAGAAAATGCAATATTATGAATACATGAACCCTTTTTTCCCATTCATCAATCATTTAAATATAAGTAATGTTCTGCACAAAATCTTTTGCAAATTATCATCATATATTGATGATAATAATTATATATATACTTATTTTTCCTAGAGCCCTTCTTACCTGTCAACAACAGCAAAGATTTTCCACCACGCATTGTCCTGACAGAAAAACACATACAAAAGAAACACTATGAGCAAGTGGGAAGTGTCTGCAAACTATTGCTGTTTCAAATAGTCATTTGTGTTGAGGAAGTTGCTACAAGTTATTCACATTAAGAGCCCCCTTCCTGTTTTCACAAACATTATTTCTTAGTACTGATCTACCAAGAAATACAAGCTGTGGTACAAATGAATATGGGTATCATTTGAGCCTCAGCACACAAGAAACAACATTGAATTCAAAGTAAATTGATTTATTATAGAACTCAACGAAAGAAAAGTGTTAAACTAACTGAAGATCTTTGAAAAAAATATCAGATTATTAAATCTTTTACATTGTCCTGTAAACCATTACCCGGAGTGGTTATAGTTTTTACTACAATAATAAATGACAAACTACAGTATACAGGTTAACAGAAAAAAAATGTTACTTAATATGACACTTGAGCCTCAAAAGCAAACAGGGACAAAGTTTACTCATGTCCAAATTATAATAAACTCTATACTATGACTTATACCGAGACATCAGACATTACTGAAGACAACCCACTTTTGTATGGAAAATAACAAGACAGCAACACTGATCTTGCAACACTGAAACTATCTTATGAAAAGCATCAACAGTTTAAGGAAATTTTGGAAGCAAGAGAAGCAGCCATGGTCCAGCAGGTCCCCTCTGTACACTTTAGACTTACTTTAGACCATCAACAGAACTTCCTAATTTCACAATCCTTTAACAAGAAACCAACACAGAGATTTAAACTCGCTGTGTGTTCAGATGCTCAACACCAGAATAATGTTATTCTGGTGATTAACATCTTATCTAGATCTGTAACATAAAAAAATCCTTATTTTTTATCCCTGAAAGTTCTAACCTACAGTATAGTAGTACAGTATGTATTTATCTAGTCCACGTGAATAAAACTAAACTGAATGGAAACACGTGTAACGAGTAACATGATGACCTTACTTGACTGATTAATCCCTTCTGTTTGAACCAAGACTTGCATACAATGGCTTGTGGGATACAAAGGGCTGCAAAGAACACACAAATTTAAGGTCATTACAATGCACATTATTTTGTCTTTAATTTATTATTGTCTTTACATTATTATTATGTCAAATTATTATGTGCAGTATATTTTCAGTTCTAATATTGCAATTGTGAACACATAACTGACCTCCTGCCTTCTGCCTTCTTCTCCAATTTTATTTCTTAGTAAAGGGTTTCTGAGAAATGAAAGACTGATTTGACTATCAAGCCAAATGGTTAACACCTTAAAATGACCGAAAGCAGTAAATAGGTGGCCTATTTTGAGTTGTTAGCCACTGACCAAAGAAGACCTAAAGAAGGAAAACAAAATTGACATGTGACAATTACAATTATGATGCAGCAACAATAGAGACAGATGCAAAAAAAAAAAAAAAAAAACTTGCTTCAGTTCTTTGGATAGGTGGGATCCTCTCTTTTACCTAAAAATTGCTCTGCTTTCAGTTACTTCACATGGCCACCAGAGTCCACCATTGCATTGGTTTTCTTAAAGAAAGACATGAACGAATGAGGCCGTACAGCAGGTTGGAGCCTGTGCCTCACTTTATCTGTTCAGTAATGTGTATGACAGTAGTCACAGGTAGTGAATCTCAAAACTCAGAAAAATTAGTTTTACAAGTATAAGAATTTTTAATGCATTATAGATGTACTGACATTATGTTTCAAGCCAGTGATTTTAAGAAACACTTTTTCTGTGCTTTGCAGCTTCAATTTCTTAAATCAATAATTTCTCCCTTATTAGGCCCTCTGTGTTTGTTTTCTCTTTCTTTATGACTGTATTTCACCCCAAAGCAAAGTAACTGCACTCACTGAAACACAACAAAAATAAAAAACCTTGCCAAACACATTTACTTACTTACATTTACTACTGTGCTCTCCCATCTGCCTGTGACCCACTTTTCTCTCCTTGCCTTTGGCACAAGAGGGGTTAACACAGAAAGCAGGAAGAAAGCTGCTTCCTCAAAATAAGGACATTGGGCAGCAAATTCAGTGGAAGCACTAAGGTAGGATGAAAGTCTGGTGAATATACACGGTGGAGTGGTGCACCATTAAAGGAGAGCACCCACTAGAGCTCTTATCAACGGTTTCAATGCAGGTGTCATGTCGTCCTTAAGAGGCTGGATATGGCAGCATTCAACTACATCTCCTCTTAACAGAGTGTACTATTGTGTGCATTAATGTATTTCAACTGAGCTCACCTTCCTCTTTCTTCCATCTTTCTGTTGATGGGCTCTAAAAGCAAGCATAAGGACTCATTTCCACTCAAACACTCCAGTCACATAAATGCTATTCATGAAACAGAATTATATTATTCATATTATATAAACTTACTTGGTGTTGTCATATATAACAACTTTAAAGTAATGAATATATTGTTTCCTAATCATAATTAAAATTTAGAATTAAGATCAGTGGTGTTTAGATGAGGAAGTAGTGAAAGACCTGACCAAGTGAAGAGTTGCTCTCTCAACACAGGATCTGACAAATGTCAGATCCTGTGTTGACATAAGGTATGTCAACATATATTAAAACATTAAATAAAATATTAAAATTAAATATATCAAATTACATATTCCTATTGTAATTGTTTAAAAAAAAAGGAGCTAAACATTTTATTTCAGCCTTAGATATAGTCTCAGCTTCCTCTGTCAATCATCATCCAAAAATCTGTTCAGAACTTGCCCAAGAATTTTCACAATTTTAATTTTTCTTTAGCTTCAAATGAAACCTGTGACAGTTTTCTTTACTTACATGGCTATGCTGCAAAGAGGAAGTGCTAATGGCTAATTCATCTTACTTTTAATTATGCCAATTAGTCAAAATGTTAAAAAAAAAAAAGAGAAAAAGTCCAATTGCATGACACAAGTTGAATATGGCAGTGTAACTCACAGAATCCATGGCAACACTATTAATCCTGTTTACTTGTAATGTAATGTAATTTTCAGTGCAATGAGCATAACAAACTTAATGTTACTCAGCTTCACTTCACTGGGATAGAGGCTGAAGTCCCAGTTTCAGATTTTTCAAATCTCATCAAAAAAATGGTTTCTTTTTTTTATTTAGGTGAATAGACGTTTTTGAAGCAGAGAAAACAACACAAAGCTGCACCAGTCCTTCAAGTTAGTGAAAGTCAGAGCAGTGTTTGGTACAAACATTTACCAGTCATCCTCCTTTTATTTCAACAGTTTGGCCAAATAAAGCCACATTTTATCAATGGAAAACAATGAAGCCATTTTTTTCTTATTCCTGTTACAACCTCTCAGCATCAAAGATGCTGTATCAGTCGTGTATGTGTGCTTGTACATGTGAGACAGGAAAAGATAGAGGAGAGGGAATCATATCATGGGACGACCGTGAGTGTGTCTGTTTGATAGAGTGACAGACATAATGAGCAAGAGAGAGAAAGAGAGAGAGGCTGGAATGTGGTGGAACAGTGAAAGATAAAAAGGCAGAGTGAGAGAGAGTAATGAAGAAAATTGGGGATAATTGAATAGAAGAGCTCTTGGGTGCAAAAAAAAGCAGAGAGCAACTGACAGATGGATGGCGAAGAGTCAGTGCACAGTGGAAGTACAGAGAGAGGGAGAGGAACGGAGGAGAGAGATCAATCTAGCAGCTGAAGTAAGGGAGAGAGAGAGAGAGAAAGAAGAGTATGCCACGCTGGAGATAGCATGCACGAATGTGTATGCAATATGGAGTGAGGAATAGAGAGAGAGAGAGACGGCTATACTGGGGCACAGAGTAGGTGAAAGTGTGTGTGTGTGAATGAATAAGAGAAAGAGAGGCTGTACAATACAATGGCTGAGGCTGGCTCATACTGCTGCACATTTAAAGACTAGAGGCATGAAAATGTGATTTTGAGAGAGAAAAAGCTAATCACTTTTTCTTATTTTTTCTCATCTAATTTTTACTCCATTGGATCTTCCTTTCATTTTCTAATCCTGGTCCCTTTTTTACTTTATCAAGGAGGTCACTGCGGATACAACGAGCAACACAGCCTGAACTGCAGCCTGAAAGGTATTTACTTTTTTTAATCTTTGTTGATACTCTATTTCTTTGGTTGGAATCAATCTAAATAACAGTAATTGCTATATGTATCTCACAGTCAAAGTAATGCAAAGTGTTTGTAATCCAAAAAAACAAAACAAAAAATAATTGTTGATACAAAGCTGGTGTCTGAGAACTACAGATTTGAATATGAAAAACATACAATAAGAACATTGGGCACACAAAGAAAGAAGAAATAATATTTAGCAGCGAGGCATGTGAGGTCACATGCACTTAATAAAAAGAAGTGGGTGCTGCTGAAATTGTGGCAGAGATACGGGGGTAAACATCCTCTGAGGTCTGATTCACATGTTTTATGTAGGTGGGGAGAAAGAGCAAAGTGGGACAGAAAAAAGAATTACAAAGATCACAGAGCCTTCAAAGGAAACTCCATAGTAATTACAAGTATCACTCCAGAGCAGCTGATTTATGAGAGCACAGAGACTGCTTTTAAGCTTTATAAGCTATGGCACGCAGCACAAGGCAGCTGTAATGAAGGTTACGTCCATTGGTTTGCTTGTAGTTTATGTGAATCTTGGTTCATATCACAAAAATACACATTAAGGGAAGGTTCTGACTGAAAGGATTGCTGACAAACAGTTTCTACTGGACACATTGGGCAGTGATGGTGGAAATTTTCATTTCTCTAATTGAGGCTTTCATGCTGAATCCAACTTTATGGCCATAATTAAATCCCTTGTGACTAGTTAAGCCGCTGTTTTGTGTAGATTATTCCATGCTCATTATGAATCATAATTATACATTGCAGCATTTTACAACTGCTCCCCCACAGTTACAAATTAGGTTATGACCTGTTGTATTACAGTGGTACAGGCACAGGGCAACTAGGGGAATCATTTATATAGATAATATAAACTAGGCATCAGTCTGGGAGTTAGTCGGGAAAATATGAATACTTCAGTTTATGTAATACCTACATTAATACCGCCCAGACACTTAGAGAATTGCATTACATTTTAGTGGATCAGTTCAATAAGTAAAGGAGTTGAAATGGAAAGGTTGGCAGAATCAAATGAGACCTCATCAACACCCACAATTCACACTTCTTTAGCTGTGACTTGTCAAAATTGTTACCTGTTAACATTATTTATGATCCCAGCTGGTGGAAAGGTGAAAACCCTCTAAGGACCACAGAGAACACACACACATACACACACACCAAATCACCTCATTTATTTCAGGCCTGGTTATAGCGTTATCTTGTGCCATGCGCTAGTGGTGTGTACTAACTCTGCATTTTCATCCTATAGATACAACATAATTGACTTTGCACAGCCTCCTAAGACCTGCCCTGTACACAATGTAATGCATAACAAGCAATACTGGCTTTTAAAGCATATTTTTCTATTGGAGAAGTGCACCCAGGGGAATTCATTTGGTAAAGAAAGAAAAACAAACCGGGCAATTTAGAGAAGGAGTGGGCACACGAAGATTAATGGCTTCCTCACAAACACAAAACAATTAATCATTATGGAACAAAGAAAACTGGGGTGACGTTATGAATGGCAGAGAGGGACGAAGTGATTATATGTAATGTGTGGGTAATGCCGAAAGAAAATGTGATTATGAAGCAATTGAGTGAAAAATGAAAAACGTCAAATACAGTGAATTGGGCAGAAAGTTTGATGTGTGTATCTCTGATTCAGAAAATTTCCACCACCACTTCCTGCTTCACTCCATCCCATCTTACCTAATGCTGTTCTTTCCTGCCCAGTCCTGTTCTGTCCTCTCCAGGAGTAAACAGGCTGGTCAGTGTAGCAGATGTGAAAATGCTATATGTCTTCTAATCCTCCAGGGTTTTGTATGGAGAGACAGTAGGACAAAAGATAGACATGGTGAGGGAATATTTCCATCGACAGTTCACTGCTATGGAGGATGAGAGCTAGGCTCTATTAGCTGCAAGCTGCTACTGTATCTGTGAAGAAGAAATGCAAAACCCACAACAAAATGTTCTTTAAATCAGACCCATGGGGGTATTAAACTGGGCTACAGCTGTATGGAGTTTGAAAAACCAATACAAAAGCAAAATACACATGTACCTATTCAAATCCATACACTTGTACACATGCACACACAGATATTAATTAGTCTGTAATTCAAGGACATATACTGCCAAAACTGTCCTGAGAAATGCCACAGACAATTTTCTTCCTGACATCTGAAGTGGCATCATCAAATAACCTAGAGAACTAATTTAATTTTTAAATAAAATGTATCATCATATATGATTTTTAATGAACTTCTAATTGTGGAACCTACAGACTCATTGTTGTACTCATTAAGATGGAACGCAAGAGAAGGGCTGTTTCCCCTGACTCTGCAGGCTTTTCATTATTACATACAGGGAGATTTCCCCCAGGGGAAAGATCTGGAGGATTGCCGTAAGCCATGAAAACAGAAGCCAGCAAACTGCAACACATCCACCATTATGAAGAACTCAAATAGCTCCAGCTTTACCATTTCTGAGCACAACCTTAAATTAATGACTGAAAAACACAGCCACATTCTTCTTGCACAGATGGCTGAGAACTGCTGGATTTTAGATGCACTGATTACATAGACTTTATAGGGAAACTCTAGTTCGTAGTTAGTCCGCCTCACTGTTTGCTGATGTAATCCAGCTTCTGGTCTGCTGAGCAGCCTGTTTCAAACTGCCAGAGACACATTTGGCCCTTTCGCCTTCAGTTTTTGGCTCATTTCCGGGGCCTAACAAGAGAGAGCAGATCTGATTTGTGTAGAGAGCAAGTGTAAAAAACACACTTTCTACCAAATAACTTTGGCAGAAAAGTACTAATTTAGTGCCTTCATTGCTTCTTTCTATCCAAGCTCTGTTTTGAAATAAATGTTCTCACAAAACAAATGGTGATGAACCTTGGAGATCACAAATGTATCTAAAGGTTTCCTCACACTTTATTCAGCTCTCTTGGTTCAAGGTTATAAATGTTGGAGTATACTGCATCAATAGTAGTTTGTTAGTAAGTAAAGAATGAAGGGTCTTCCTGTCTCTACAACCAATCAGACCCCATTACACGGTAGGTGGACAAACTGTAATGAAGCCTGACAGGCATCGACATGGTCCTCACTTTGTCAGCCATGTCTAACAGCTTTTATTAGTATCTTGTTGACTTTTATCTCTTATTGTTACCTTTGTGTCAATGGACGTGCAAGGTAAGTGAAACTGTCACTTCTGGACAGTCTATTTGTGGCTGTTTATCTGACATGAAATCCACCAAAAGCCTTAAACCTGCGCTCATCTCTGTGTGTCTGACTAGTTTGTCTGTGGCCTGCTTTCATTGTATTTAAGGCCTTTACTTGGGAGCTCTGGGACAAGTATAAAAAGTAAAAGATGTTCTTGAAAAAGTTATTTGATACCGATAATTCTATAGATGGGTTGTTTTATTAGAAATGTTTTGACCCTTCATCTTAACTCCTTATTTGATGTTGTGAAACAGAAGGCAACCTGCTGCACAGTTGCCTTTGAAGTATCTGTTTTCATGTCAATTAATTTATTTTCTGTCATATGTGTAGAGAGTGAATGGGAAGTTTGAATTATCAGGAATGAATTAGTTAATAGCAGAGAACAAGGCCCACAAGTACTTTAGGACATGTCGTCACTGCACCAACTTATCATTGTCCATTTATTTCAGGTGTGCAATATTAAGACACTAGGCACAATGGACTAGGATACACCAGTTGTTGTGTTCAGTGTGGTTTCAGTGCTCCAAACATGGATCTGGTGTCATTTAAGTTATGGTTGAAGGGAGCACTTTTATTACCAAGCCAACCATAACAAGAACATTGTGTCTCATTTATTGGCCCAAATGGATTAGCTCATTAACCTGCGATAATAATAATATTGAGATGTACAAAGACATCAAATGTGCTTCATTAATATTATATTAAAACAAAAGATCTGCTTTAAATAAATAGTTTAAACTGTTGTTTGTTTTTTTTTAAAGTTTCTGTGCTCTTGGAGTCAGTGTCTCACACAAGGGTCACTTGATTTGTGGATAAGATCCCAGGAAATTTTTAAACTTTAAGAAAGAAGTTGGTTTGACATAACCTTTATATTCTATATCATCCATTTAGACCTGTGCTATACACAGATTCACACAACTTTGGGCCACGAAAAGTTGGGGTCAACAGCCAGAAAGTGTAAAAGCTGAGAAACCCTGATTGGGATTTCTGTTGTGTAGTCAAAGATTCAGCTACTGTATCAAACAATAGTTATGCAAAGGGGGAAGTCTCAAAAATAGCACAGGGGGTGTTCACTCCTAAATCTGTACTGCATTGAGGTCTCCTAGCCCATCCAGCCAAGTTTAGCCCAAGTGAGGCCCTGAGCGCACGCTCCACCTGACCCAATTATATCCAGTCTGAGGGGAAAGATAGCCCACTTTGATCGACACGAGACCGCCAGCCATGCTTGGGCTGACTGGTCTGGCACTTAATGATGCTTTCTGCTAGACATTTTTCCAGGACAGATGTGTTTGAGTGCAGCTTAAAGTGTCAAACTGTGGAGTCTCTGTGTGGGAGATCACACAGTATGCCTGCATACACACACATACGCGCTTGGAGCATCAGATGAGCGGTTTGTAACCTATGGAGTAAGCTGTGGCCCCTTTTCCTAAAAAAGGCTTGTCCTTGGTGAGGTGGCAATGGGGAGAATCAAGCTGGAGAGCAGATAAAAGGAGCAGGGTGGTTATTGTGAAATGGAGAGCTGGGGGTAATTATTTAAACCATCCACTTCATTCCTGATTAGCAGGGCTATCATTTTTATGTTTGATTAGCTACAGATATGCAATTGATTACAAGGCGTCAGTTAGCGTTGGACTGGAGAATCTCCCCCCACTATGGGAAATGCCAGAGTATTTGGGTGCATAGAGGATGAATCTATCGCTGCTTTTGTTATCTGACTGTAAAATTAATCATGACACCATGACTGTCAATTAAGCTCTTGCAAATCATCTGATTTTTATCAAGCACAGATTTAATTAATGTCTGAAAATGCCAAGCCTTGTCACAAAGACTGGAAGGAAAATATTCCTAAAGACTATAGACACTGAAACTTAAAGGATTTTCCCACTGTATTGTCCTTTAGAGTTCATTTTAATGAATGCTGGTGAATTATACAATAGGGCTCCCACTTATCATTCCCCAGCTTAGTCCTTAAACTGCTACGTCAGAGCACCATACCAAGACCTGATGGCTACTGATGCACCATTCATACAGAGCTAAGTGCCCTCTCCCCTCAGTTCAGTGACTCATCCCATCCATCCTGTGTTGGAGTAGGCCTAGAGTGTTCTTGATGGTTCCTTGTCCCTAGCTGTGTGAAAGAGGCTGAAGGGTGGAGACCCAGTGAAAGAGAGTGATATAGAGGACAGAACTTGGCCGCTCCACTTTTGCAGGACGTAAAAGTGGGACAATCTGTTCCTTGGATGATCTCCAATTCTACTTTCCGGGGACCGATACACTGAAAATATATCTATACACATGCTCCGTCCTACATAGAGAGAGCGTGAGTGAGTGAGAGAAAGAGAGAGAGGGTGACAAAAGAATAGGAGTTAACCTGACTGTCCAGGCAACACTCTGCCATGCCAGCTATCACAGCAAATTACAGAGCACAGGTAGGTAATGTATGCTGCAAGATATTTTAACAGGAGATACAAAGAGTTAAAGAGGGTTGACAGGCTAAAATCAGTCCTGTGCAGATGCAGGAATATTTGTCATGAAGCACAATTTACAATGTATTAAACAGTGAATTGGATTTATTTGCCCAAAATATGCAATGTTTTATTTATATGGAACCATAAGGACCAAAGCCAAAGAAGCCCCAAAGCCATTATTGTAACTTTGCTGCACTTTCCACAAAGAAAAGCATGTATAGAAAATGTCTTGGAAGAGGCAAAGATAGATAGAGATGAGAGATATAAGTGACCTCTCTGCAAACCTCTCCATCCATCAATCTTTGCTCTCCGGGTGCCCAAAGAGGGGATCCATCTCTGTCCTCGCTACCATGATTAATCAGTCGCTGATTCTTCATATTAGTTTCATTCTATTCCCTTACTGTCTGTTGACCCACGTTGGCCCAGAACTATCGAAATCTTCTCTTTGATTTAGCTTACATGACTTCTCATAATCAGAAGCCAAGCCTTTGAATGGGCTTCCCATGGGAAGACTGACTCACCAACTTCTGAAATCTTCAGATCCCATTTTTATTCTCTTACACTGCATGAATGTGCAAATTTAATTTTAAGTTTTATCTTAGAAGCTTTTAAGTTTAGGAAAAAAAAGCAATTGTGTGACATTATTGAATAGTGTTGTCTAATCAAAATATTTTATATGATACATTTAAAAAAATTGCAATATTTCTTTTGATGCTAAATATAGTTTCCTTAGCAATAGATGACATGACCAGCTGAGAATTTCAAATTTCAGATGTGATAAGGTTTCAGTTTCAAAAACTGGTATGAGCAAAACCTTGCACCTCATGATGGTTTTTGCTTTTTGTTGGATTGTGGTGTCCTGTATTTTCCCTGTACCCTTGAGCCTTGTCCATAATCTTAAAATAAGCCATAACATCAACATATGGAATTGAATTTCAATTCAGCACAGCTGACATAGATGTGATTGAACTGAAATCGAGCCAAAAGAGTCACAGTTGTCTTTACCAGTTGTAATATGTGGATAGTGATTTTGTCCGACGGCATTGCGGTTATAAAATGTAAAATAAAAGGATTTTAGCAGTAGCAGAGCAGCAGCTTGGAAAACGGCTTGAAAACGGCTTTACATATGCATTTTGTATTTATCTGTATATTTATTATAATAAAATAAATTATAATTTTTCTTTCTTTACCAAATAAAGTACAAAAAAGATTCCTCTGGCCTTCGAGTGTAAGAGAAAAATACAAGAGAATACAATAATCAAATCAGGCAATATGTCATATGGAAGGCTAATTGAAGTGAGTGGCTGAAAAAAAAAAGAAATCCAGTGGAAGATAATGAAAACTTTTTTTCTGCCCCCGGCAGAAGTTGCAGAAAGACTGTTCTGTCAGGAGAGTGAAATTCAATCCTCTTCTCCACCAATGTTCTCCCAAGAGGAAGAAAAGTCAGGTCTAGTTGGAGAGATGATGGCCAGCACATAAAAAGAAGAGCAAAGCATAGGAGTTAAATGACCTGACAGGGAAGGTGAAGACAAGGCAATGACTGAGGAGAGAATTTAAAAAAGTGTGTGGCTGGAGTTGCCATAGTTGAAATATGAAATCAAACAACATTCCTTTTACCCATAACTATATATTTCACAGCATCTTATTTTGTCCTTGCTTGCTGGTTTTGGCTTTGTTCTCAACTCTTTCTCATCCTGCATCCAGCCACAGCTGTTTTTTCTCTCTCTCAATCTGATTACTCTGCTTTATGTAAACTACAACTCTCTCCATCTGTCTCTCTTGTGTATTCTCCTTTTGCTTTAACATCGCAATTAGTTGGCTGCTGTCTACTCTCAGCCTGTCCTTCTCGTTCCTTATCTTGCCTTGTGCGGACTCAATGCTGTTCAATATTTGATGAGACTTTGTTCATAAATCAACCTTCCCTATTCCCTTCTGAGGAACTTGAATGATAGTGTTAATCTCCTTGTAAGTGTTAACACCACTCTGTCAGCTTTGGCCTAAAATCTAACATGTAAAGCACACTATTACAATGGCTAAAGGGGGGTTCTATGGTTAAATGTCTTCTGAATATAGATTTTAAGCCATTTATAACAGCTGAGAGCTTGATGGTTGTTGATAGTCATTAAGACCCTTAAATTTTAAAGGTTTTATATGTGTCTGGTAGCCCCACACCTTCTCCAAAATACTTGTGTCTCTGATGCTTATTCAATTATCTTTTTTGATTTGATACTCTTTTCTCAAGTTTGCTTTTTTAAAAAAAAAAACAAAACAAAAAAAACTAATTCTTCAGTTTTCTACTCTTCCTGACTTCCCTGGTTTATTTGCTCTGACAAACGTGTTTGTGTTGAAGTGGCCCACCCTGTCACTCTCAGAGCATCTTGGGGAATCGACCACAGTCCTCTTCTCACTGTGGTATCCCTTATTTACCCAGAAATGCTCAACTAGCAGACTTCCTTTTGGCCAGAGAGACATAAACAGACAGCAGCTGGAGTCTTTTTGCATATGACCTGTCAATCATTCAGATGCTGCCGAAAAGCATTTAAAATATGGTTGTCTTAAACAATGCAGTAACATATCATTAATACCAAAAAAGGTTTAGGTGGGTTTCACTGTTAAAGAAACCAATTTGTGTAGATTCAGACAAATCTCTCTTGATTTGTTGATATTTTTTTACAAATTTATTTCAGAGATGGATCCAACTTCACTTGTCCCAGGCCCTAAATTTAGAATAATGCTAACCCAGTGGTTTCCATCCTGGGGGTTCGGAAGGCAAGGATTCAAAATCTTTTCCCTTTTTGAACCCAACTTTTTATTTATTTACCCAATATTTTATTTTTTATTTTCTATTATTTTATTTATTTCTAAATGAAAACAATCATATATGGAGCCAGCAATGACAAGGCAATTTTGTTTTCAAAGCAAAAAACAAATAAACCAGTCCTCTTGTTTCTGTACATTTTAATGTGGCTATACTATGACGTCTTCATCAAGTGTTTCTGTTTGATGCCTGGCAATTGGCTAGCTTCTTCATCTCTGTGTTATTATTTATGTCAATTACAGGCCACTGTAAGCTGTGCCAGACACCTGTCGATGTTCCTTGGTCACCGATAGAGGTTGATAAGTCAAAAGTCATAGATCACTCAATGCCCCTTTAACCTTCATCAACACCATGTTTTCTCAATATTTTATTAATACCGTACTGACTCTTTAAGTTTCTGCATGTTGGTAATCTGTGATTGAATGAATTTAGATATGTGTCCTAATTTGAGTTTGTTTCCATGAGTTCCATCTGTCTATCTGAGCATCCTGCTCGAAACTATTTCAGACTCATGTCATATTCAGAGCATCAAACTGCCAATGAGACAGTGGGAGATTCCCTGCGTCATTCACCATCATTAAGCGGCTGTTGGCAATGGTTCAGATCTGCTTGATGACAAAGCCCCTGTAGCCAGACCTCACCACAGAAAAACCAGGACAGAACATACGGAGGCGCCAGTATGCCAAATCTGAAGCACGATGACACAATGAATGAATCTTAAAGTAAAAATCCACCCTAACATACTTTTTAAAACAGTTTTAAAATAGCTGCAAATGATGCAACTTATATTTGTTTGGTAGTATTTCTTTCTTCCTACAGATAACTCAGATACTTTTTGCATCATGTCAGTTGACAGAAGATGTTTAAGCGATCTAAACTATCAACAATAATTATCATATTTTAATGTCACTGCCTCAGGGTCAAAGAGAAAGACTTTTCATTGCAGACATTCATGGAGGAACAAAGCAATTACACATTTAACAGTTTTTCCATTCAAAGAGCTCTCAACTGATCAGAGTGCCATGTAGCCACAACATTTGTGTTAGGTTTTAATTGAGGGGCATGACTGTTGCTTTTCTCAGCTTCAAAACCTCCTGAACTTTCACAGCATACTTCAGACTAAATTGATTTCAACTCATTCTCAAACTATTCCATGCCAGTTTACTCAGATGTGACTTTTCTTGAAGTAGATTTACTGAGTCATCTTTACACCTTTTGCTGAGTAAAACCCCAAAAATACAATTAAATCTGCAACATGGACTGTTCAATAAATTGACAAGGTAATCTGCCTCCTGAAAAGTTTGGAAGTTGTCTTAAGAGAAAATCAAATCACATAACCTGGATGTATGGCAACAGACTTTTTACACATCAACAACCAAAACAACCAACTTTTATTTGGTTTGGAGTATAATACTGGTGAGACGGTTCTTGATATGGCTGTTAGCTGCACAGAACTCAACAAGTCCACAAGTTGTCACAAGGACTTGTGAGCAAAGTGTCACCTCTCTGAACTACGTCAATATGGACAGGTGGAGGGACTGGAGGGAAAGTGGACAAGAGGTCTACCACAACGCCTATTTTCAAAATAACACCTGCATTACAGTGAAGGCCAAAGAGTGATCACAGAGTGCGAGTAGCTGAGGGTGGAATTTTCCTTTAAGGAGCTCACATTTGGCTGTTAGCCCTGGATTGTGCCTCAGACATGGGTCGGCTCCATTATCGCAAAGTAACAATGATCTTGACCTCGTGTGAAGCTAAATTGCATATCCAACTCACTCCCTTCTGCAAAGAACCTGTGATGCAAATTCACAGAGTTTATATATAGCCTGTCTTCCATCAGCCTGCTATTCCCCGATGCATTCCCAGTGGCTAAATGGGAAATGTGGACCAGCTCTGTGCTCATTCACACATGTGGACTTATTAGCATCGCCCGTGGCTAGTTTTTCTATTATTGCACGTGTCTTTTTCTAATTTTGTTAAGTTCACTCTATCAATGAAATGCTAAGAGTTAAATGACCAAAGTTTACTTCCTTCTCTGCCTTTTTCCCACAGCATGTTTCAAAGGATGAAGCCAGTCTCATGGGATAGCCATGTTTTGTCTCCATGACAGCTATGTCACTCAGCCCTCTCTGCAGTGACACCTGCTCAGCAAAGGATGCTGGGAAATAATGAGCACTTTTATCCCGGTCAGGATGACAAAGATGGGGAGGATGAGGAGGAGGAAGAGGAGCAGGGAAGAGAAAACAGAAAAGGGGAAGGTGGACGTGACACAGAAAATGGAGATTTAGAGAGTCTGGAGGAGAAGGAAATGACGGGAGGACGACAATCCTGGGAAGGAAAAGGTGGCGAGGTGGTGAAACCAGCAGCCATTGTGGTCGGTAGACAGAGAGCAGACCGGCCCCTGAGGCCGGGGAACCTGGGCAACCGGGGTATTGCTTACATGTCAAATCAAGTCCCGCTACATCATCCAACAGCCAATAAGCAGCAGCATCATCTCATTGCAGCCAATCAGCAGCCTCATCATCTGGGCCTGAATGCACTGCAGAAGAGACGAGCTCTCATGGAGCGCAGCATGACCACAGTGGCTCCGCTGGAGGACACTTTCCTGACCATGATGGTGTTTCGCATTGGAATACCTGACCTCAAACAAACAGTAAGTGCATGTTCACATAAAAGTAAAAAAAAAAAATGTCAATACACAAAGACACCTACACATGAAACAACCCCAGGTTCTTGTTGACACGGCGCAAAGACAAGGCAGAGTCACACTGCCCAGTTCATCACATCTAAAGTTTTTCAGAAACATTTAAAAGTCTAGTTATCTAGTTATCTGTCTCCCTCACAAACAGAGCACTGACTCGAGGTCTTTTCAAACAAGGAGTTTGAGGCAAGTTTCTGTGGTGTTACTGCTTTAAAGTGGGACAGCTTTAATTCAACAAAAAATGTTAAGGCAGTAATGTATTTAGCTCTTGTAACTTTTATTGATTTGAATGTTTATGCAACTACAGGCAAAACTGAACATGTAAAGATCAGTGAGGTGATGACTGGGGTTATCATTTGTACTAGATTCTTTGTTTCCAATTCATATGTTGGTATATAAAGATGGTATTCAGTCATTCTTTAACAGCGATTTGGTGATACACCCCTGAGGAGTCCTATCAGGTCAAAGCTTGCTTGCTGCTTTGATCCTCTATTTTTCTACCCCTTCTTTCTCTTTGTTTTCAAGCTTGGTCTCTATTTCTTGATGGAAGCTAAATGGATTCAAAACTGTTTCCCTTTTGAACAGAACCTTTTTGCATCTCTAAATGAAAACATTTTTCAGTATTTCTGCTGCAGTGTTGACTCTACAGCTGTTTCAGATTAGTCGCTGAAAAGTACCCAGGGGTACTTGATGCATACATTTTTGTGCATTAGCCAAATAGTGTGCACAACTGTACAAGCACATCTCTTATTTCAAAGCATTTTCACTCCACTTATCCCACAGGCCCAGGGATGAGTCCCAAAAGGAAGTAGAAAAAAATACCAAGCTTGACTTGTGTTGCACAACCTGCAAGGGAAGACATATTCAGTCAACAACACCATGTAAGCATCTGCCTTGGGTCAGGTATGGGTATAATTAGTTTCCAAAACTGATGTTGGTATCAATTCACACCTATAGCAGCTCTCAGCTGTATGGTGGCAGCAGGTGAGAATTGGCCAGCCCACACACGCCATATCCAGGTGAGAATGGGTGCCCAACTGTAACCCCTCCCCCATCTTCCTTTCTTCACTTTCAACTCCCTGAACATGCCGACTGTTCTACATGTCAGCTAATCTGCCCTCAATATAACAGTAATTGCTAATTATCTAATAGGTTTTTAATGAGTTTGGGGAGAGCTGGGGAAGTGAGTGACTCTGAAAAGAAAAGAATATGTGGATGGCATCTGGGTTGCTTTTGGGTCTCCATCAGCCACGGGCATCATATTCAGCTCTGCGCACCACTGACAAACACTCAGCATCCCAGCTGAAATATCATTGAATTGAATTAAGGAAAGATGATGAGAGGGAGTATATATTAGGACATAGTTAAAGAGAGTGAGAGTGAATGCTATGAAGAGAGCAAATAAGCAAAGAGGAAGATATATACATTTACAAAAACCATAATGCTGGCTGGTGAAGGTCCAAATAACTCTGCTGAGCGGGCCAGGAAGATCTCAGAAAATCCTTGATTGTATAAAAGAGAAAGATGGGCAGAGAAGTGTAACTGTAAAATACAGTATACATTACATTAGACATTTCTCCCAGGGATTAGCTACTTTCTCTCTCTTACACTCACACACAAACACACTGTGGAAATATAAACACTACACTGCACTATTACACTCCCATAAGAATGCACACATGCACGTGCATGCACACACACACACACACACACACACACATATTCTTTACAACTCACGCGTGCACAAACACACACAGACACGCACATCCTCATCATGTGGTTTACCTCCCAGGGACCGCCAAGACATTGCTACGGCAACGGGTGCCTGCCTCCACTAATGAACTGGTTGCCATGCCAATAGAGTTGGCTACACTATCAAATAGCGCAAACTAGTGGGGGGCAGGGGGGAGCTGTGGAGGGTGGGGACTTGAGGGGGGCAGAGGGGACATGAAAGTGTGCTGAGCTGTGCAATTTTACTCACAGTTCTCTGAAATGGAACAATAGCATGGATGCATACATCTCATTTAGACCTCTCAGCCCTGTTGTTGAGCCCCACTGCAGCTCTCAGCTCTGTCCTCCAGGCTCCAGACTTAAATAAGAAAAGGACTAAACCGATGGTCTTCCTGTGGAAATCCAACAAAATGGAATAATGTGAGGAAATGGCCAGTGCACAAATCACCATGAAATCTAGTTAGGCATACCACATACACATAATACATCCAAGGTATTTTTTCATTGTGGCCAGTCAGCCTCTGGTGTATCACACACAGACATACAGTAAGACGAAAGGAAGATTTTCTTTTGCTATTTCTCTTCTGGATTGTGGTGCAAATCTTAAATTAGGTATGCAGAGATCAAAGAAGAAAATAACGAAAGGGAAATATTTATCTCAGTATTGAACCTTTACGTCTTCATTAGGGGTGGAGAAAAATTGATGTGATAATAAGTGTGCTCCAGACCCGAATGTCTTGATAGCACAGACTGTAAGGATAGCATCTAGTCATCTTATTTCCATGAATGTGGCAGATGATCAATTATTAAAACGTAATGCATTCATATTCTGCACACATCACATTCTCATGCGTTCATCATTCACCAGCTGATGTTGAAACCATCATGCTACATTATTTAATCCATAATGATCAAATGTTATCAGCCAGATATTTAATCAAACTGACGGAATGCAGCTGAAATTGAGTCTTTTAATATAATATATTATAATGAGATAGATACATATGCACAAACACATTTACAACCACGGAAGTAGCTTCTGTTTCATAAATGTAGACTCAGACTATAAATAATCTGATTTCTTGAAACAAAAAAAGTGGACTAAGATCAAAGAAACAATGATAAAAACAAGGCTGAGAAAGGCTATAGCCCAACACTCCTGCTACTCCACAGTGGTAGAAGAAGTGCTCAGACATTTTACTTCAGTGAAAGGTGCAAGACTGCAATAAAAAATACTCAAGCACAGGATAAGTTGCAGAACTAGTATCAGAAACATATTAATAATCACTAATAATAATCATAACAATGACAATCAATGTCAAAATCAAAAACTATCATTCAACTTTTAATGAATTTTATTATGGATTTATAAAAATAAGTAGCTTTTTAAAAAAAAAAAAAGGTTAGCTAGTTGGAGCTAATTTAAGCAATTTAATTTACTCTGTAACAATGTATGCGCATCATATTTCATCATACTGTAAGTTTCCTATTTCACAACCTTTCTGTAAAAAAACTAGCAGCTGTATCTTTAACTGTATATAATTACCTCTGACATGTAGTAGTCTGTACACAGGTACAAATTTAGATTCATTAAATGTACTTAGCTACATTTGAAACTAAAATTCATTGTAGCCTTTAAAGTACGTTAACTTTTCTAGATTAGTTAGTTGACAAATTAATATAATAATATTAATAAGATACATGGTTAGCCTTTTGTTATTGTAATAACATCATAACATCAACAATCATTATATTTTGATTAGTTTTTATGGTAAAAACTTTGCTAATGGACCTGTGACCCTACTGCTAGATAGTTTTGGTCAGTCTACCTGACTTCACCAGCACAATATGGAGGTAAGTGAGTGATTTTGTTTGTGGTGCTCAAAGTATTATAAATTGTCATGAAATGCTCATCAGCAGCATCTCTTTCCAGATACATTGTCTTTATTCAGAATTAGAATCAAAATACTTTATTAATCCCAGAATACTTTAATAATCGTTAGACAACAACAGGCAAACCCCCCCCCAAAAAAAACATTAACACACTACCACCCTCTCTGTGTTCCCTGTGTATCAGAGGTGTCTCCAGTTTGACCAGGACTGCACGGTGTGGATCGCGAAGCAGCAGATCATCTGCTCCCTCAGTGAGCCTTTATGGGACGCCTACAACTACGGCCTCTTTCAACCAGCTGGAGATGGACGGGACGCCAAGTTCCTGGAGGAGGAACGGGCCCTGCAAGACTACTCGCAGTCCTTTGAGAAAGGGGTGCCTTACCTGGAGGTATGGAGGTAGAAAGAGTGGAAAAATCAGAACTGTTTGACCAGACACTAAAAACAATTAAAATAATTTCAAAATTCACAACTATTCAATTGGTTTTTCCCACATTTAACTGATCACTTATGTTGTCTATAGATTTTATTTCTTATTATGAAAATCTAAAAATTTCACAGCTGCCTCCCCACCACCAGCAATAACAGCAATAACAAGCAATAACGGAAAACACTTGATTGATTTATTTGGTGGCCTAAAGGTTGTTAAACTGAGATATATATGTCTAAATATTACTTAAAAAGTCTATAGACTATCAATGAAATTCTGTTACATAGAATTCCTGTTACATTCAGAAAGAAAAAGTTTAACAGCAGCAGCAGACTGCATCTACAGCTAAGGCGCACATCTTTATTGCTCATTGCTAAGTAAAAACCATAAAGAAAATTCAGCAATTAAATTTTTTTTTTAAAATCAGACTTCCTACGCTCTACACAGTAAACGGACGGTAATTACATTATATTTCTTCACTTTTTGGGATGTGTATTGTTGGATGGCATCATGTTGTAGCATCATGCTGTTGTATGATTGTCTCACAGTGCCCTCTGGTGGTGAGGCTGCTGTATGTGTTGATGAGCTGGGTGGGGCTGTAACAGTATCAAACTCAAGGTTTGGCTTCAAACCAGAGTGTATACATTCTTGACAAGGTTCCAGATGAAGACCTGTCAGTCTACAGATGCAGCTTTGTAACTAGACTAGACTCCACAGCAGATCTCACAGCACCACGAGTAGATGTATTTATAACATGGGTAATACTGTTCAGTCTTCGCTGGAGTAGTTTGTGGGCAGTGTTGGTTCTTACTGTATACCAGCACTTACTAAAAAAGCATATTGTAATTATTGTATTCTAAGTATTATGTCAGTTTTCTTTTTCATCCTGACCAAACACATGTCTGATACTTGAAAAGCGTGGCTGCTTACTGGCTGTTTAAGGTGCAGTATGTGATTCAGCTCAGCTGTCAGCTGCTAGAGAGCAGCTCAGTTGTCTCCTCCCACCTCCAAGCTCCTCAGCCAGTAAATGGTTTGCCTATTTAGTACAGTACGGATGTGGAGACCGCACATCCAGTCAGATGGTTTTCATTGACGCAGTCGACCATTCAGAGAGGAAGTGGAAGGTAAACCTACCTGACCACAGTGGACTCATCTTTTGAAGCAAGGATTTTTGAAGACTGATTCTCTAAACCATATATTCAATTTCCCACACCTGATTCTTATTCCTAAAGGCTATAAAACATTTACAGCACCACATATGTAAGAACACTGTGACATACCGCTGCCTGCACATAATCAACATTTACAGAAAATGATTCAAAATATTTTCAAAAATTCACAGTACTGGGGCTGGTCTGTGCAGAACCTCCATTGAATTATCTCATAGGTATTAGAATAGCCTGCAGAGAGTACATTATATTCTGTGGCAGAAATAAAAAATTGCTGTAGATGCTCTATCTGGTCTTGAAATATAGCAATATTTAATGATCATTAGAATAAATAATCACCATTATCTGTCATTTACTGTGTTGGTCTTCTCTGTTTCCATATACACAATTTACATTTTTACAGAATAATTTATAGAACTGACTCTCAAGCACTTACTGTAATTGTAAATATAAACCTCATGCCAAATAGTTGTGTATCAATGATCAAGATGTTTTCTTGTAAAATCTGCATGTTGCTGGTTTAGCTGGGTTAGATGGTATACCATTTTATCCCAGTTCAAGCACTGACTCTCTCTGTATTTTAGTCGCAGGTTTAAAAAATTAAACCTTACAAGCTTTTCTCAAAAACCAGAAAACCAAAACTGACTTCACATTTTGAAGAAATAAATCATGGAGCTGTTCCAACGCCTTTGAGTGGGAGAGTGAATTTCTGGAAACAGTGAGAGAGTTAAGCTGCAGTTAACAAGAGAAATTGTGGCTTAAAGCTGAAATGAACAATTATTTGCTCAAAAAGAGCTTTATTTTCGTGGTTTTAAGAAAGAACTGTTTATTTTGTAAAACATGCTACAGTTCACAGCAGTTGCAGTAAGATTTACAGTTTTAACACACACCTTTTCTGGTCTTCAGTTTAGGTACAAAACCAGAGTTTATAAACAAACAAATCTGGATGAAAAGGCTCTTGCAAAGCTCAGCACCAAGGTATTTCTTCTCTTGTCTATTAAACATCATTGGTGTACAATAGTAATTTCAATCACTGACAACCTTTTCCATCGTTTTCTACCCCTCCCAGGCCAGTCTGAAGAAATTCCTGGATTACATTCAGACTGGAGCAATAGAGAAAATAGCAAAAGTCCTTGATAAAGGTCTTGATCCAAATTTTCATGACCCTGACAGTGGAGGTGAGTTTGTCACAAGCCTCTGTGTGCTACCTCAGATTTATTTTGAATTATATAGACTTATTCTTGGCGTACAAATAAAAGAGATGGTTACAAATACTGTAAGAATTTCTGTGGATGGATTTTCTACCTGACATCCTTCCTGATCTCAAACCTCTTTTGTGACTCAGAGACCCCGCTCTCTGTAGCTGTGCAGTCCGGTCTGCCGGTGGAGGGCATCAGGGTGCTGGTTCAGGGCGGCGCTCATTTGGACTTCCGAAGTAGAGACGGGTTCACAGCAGTGCACAAAGCTGTTAGAGCTCACAATCATGCGGGGCTGCTGGTAAGGACTTCAAATTAGCTTTCAATGGAGCTTCATTTCTTCCTCCTCCTGTCTCTGCGAAACTGCAAACAGAAAATACACACCCACTCAAAAAAGTCACACTTTTCCTTGTTCTTTCCTTCCTTTCCTTGCCAGGCTCTCCTGTCATTAGGAGCATCTCCAGACTACAAAGACCGCTGTGGCCTGACCCCACTGTACCACACTGTACTGGCAGGGGGCGACACTTCCTGCTGCGAGACCTTGCTGTACTACAGGGCCAGGCTGGGGACAAGGGATGAGAATGGCTGGGATGAGTCCCATCAGGTACCAAAAGACAATCTATCTATCTATCTATCTATCTATCTATCTATCTATCTATCTATCTATCTATCTATCTCCATCCACCCATCCATCAATCCATCTATCCCCATGGTTTCCTAGTTTCCTTTCATTTTGCCATGTTAAGCATCTCTGGTCTTCGTCTCTCTTCATATGAACCTCAGCAATGCACCACCATTTCTCTGTCTTATCGCTGTAGTTGATGTCATGTACCATCGCCCTCAGTCTCACTTTCAGCATTTTCTCACACCCCTCTCCTCTTGGCCTTCCTCACCCGTCTCCCCATTCTCTCTGCTTCCTCCCCTCCTTCTCTCTTTCCATAGCACAGGGATGAAGAGGAGTTTGGAATGGAAGAAATACATAAGGTACCCTTCATCCCACCATCTCTCCATCCATATCAGCCTTTCTGAGGCAAAGGCTCTGAGAATCATGATATGATTAAAAAATTGTAGATAAACTAAAGTGAATGAGGTGAGCACATAGTTTTCTTAAACCTGTTCAAATCTGAGTCCTCCTGAGCTCAGTCCAGTTCAGAAAGGGAATCATCTCTTTCTTACTGTAGTTATGGGTGCATTGCCTACATTATGTCTCTGTGACATTCTGGTAAATTTGCGTTTGTGCTGCGAGCCGGTTGTCATGGTATTTTATTTTGGTTTTGCAAAGCTCTGTGTTTTCTTTCTTTATTTTGTACGTATCTTGTGATATTTTGGTCCCTGCAGAAAAAATATGAGGAAACCTCTCAGGCTGATGAAGGCTCATTTCTGTTGTTTTAATATTTCTTTGTTTCCTGGTTGTTTGGGGGTTTTTTTACAACATGCTGCAATGTAATTGGCTCTGACCTGTTTTTCTGTAAGAGCAATTATGGATCTAAATGTGGATGTAATACATGTGATACATTATTTTATTTTATTTCTCTTTGTATCTCTTTTGCAGTATCTTTCTTTTTCTTCTATTTTCTGCCTAATTGTCTTGCAATGCAACATTCCTATATCAAAGCACCCCTCTCACCTCAACTTGTCTCCCTCTATACTTTATAATCCTGACAATTTGTGGATATTTCTATCACACTCTTGACATTAAAAGGCTTGCCAGAATGGCTTTGCCCAGCACTTGGAGCATCTGCTGTTTTATGGGGCAGACAACGCTTCTCAAAATGCCTCAGGGAACACTGCACTTCACATTTCTGCCCTGTACAACAAGGCAAGTATGGAAACAGATCCCTTATATTAAACCATTATTTCCATAATTATTACTGCTGGTTTTTCCAAAGATGTTAACCAATCACTTTCTCTCTTGAATAATTAGGAAAGCTGTGTCCGCGTTCTTCTGTACAGGGGCGCAAATAAGGAGGCAAAGAACAAACATGGACAGACCCCCTTTCAGGTAAATTATTTAGTTATCATTATTATTAATGTCTTGGGCTTTTTAGCAATTTCACTTTTTAGTTTACAAAGTGAAACTGTATTTGGCTCTGACCAACAATTTTGTCACCAAGAAAGAAAGAAGAGAGAAAATGAGACAACACAATAAAACAAGAAATAATAATTGCAAGAGCTAAAACAATTATCCACTTTTTGGTTTTTTTTGTTTTATTTTGCAGCTAGCTGTAATGTCTGGTCACTTTGAACTCGGGGAAATCATCAAAAACCATAAAGACTCTGACATAGGTAAGCTTTCATGCCAAACTTTCTTTTCTTAAGGGATAGCTAATGTTAATATTAAATAAGTTCCAAACACCTGCCTACTTTATACCTTTCACAATCTGCCATGAATTTGCCATTATGATCTCCTTTCTTTTCCTTAACAATCTACCTGATTTCTCCCTCCATTTCTTCCTGTCACATCAAACCCCCTACCCCTCTCTTCACTTTTTACTCCTCATCACTGAACCCTTACTGTAAACCTCACTGTCTTGCCTCACACCTCCATCTTCAGTGCCCTTTTTGGAATCACCCAAGTATGTTCCCAAGCGAAAGGAGAGCACCCACACACTTCCTCTCCCCTCGCTCCATTCCCACCCTCTACTGCGTGCTAACAGTGATAACACCATGACCCAGTCTGACCCTCTGGCCCTGCCCAACAAGGCCGCAACCAATCCCAATCCAGTACAGGTACTAAAGTCCACAGGGAAGGTGGTCACCTACTGTGTCATTAGTCTTAATTACAGATGCTGCATTGCTTCTCCAGCTCTTAGTAAGGATTGTAAGTTACCAGATCCATTTTGGGTGTTTGTCTTTATGGGACTGTGGGTGTTTCTGCAGGGCCAGCGCAGGGCCTCCATAGGTGTGAGAAGCTCCAGCAGCCCCAGGACTCGTACACGCTCCCCATCCAGAGGGAGGGGAGGCCAAAGTGACACAGAGGAGAGACACCGCCAGCCACGAGGCCGACAGGGGTAAGGAGCCTGTGGAGGGAGACTATTACTACATTATAAAGAGTGGTGTGTTCTTATTCTAACTAGGGCCTTTAAGGTCATCAGGGAATCACTAATCTCCAGTTACTATCAGTTGTATGCAGAGTTATTACTATTTGCATGTCAGTTGCGTAGTGTGCACTATTTTTAACTGCAAGAATGTCACAAATTTTAGGTGTGGTATGGGTGGATATTGTTTTCCTGCAAGTCAACAGAAATGGAGGCGATATTCATGGCCTGAAAAACATTTTAAATGGTGGTACAAAAGCTCAATGACAACAACAAGAAAACAAACAAGAGAACAGAGGCACACTAACTATGTGAGAATTGTAAGCACTTTCTACATACCTCACACACAATATTAACCAAAGGCTAGATGCTGTTAGTAAATACAATAGTGCAGTGTGCATTCTTACAGAGAGACTGATTGGTATGACTCAACTGTCTCTGGTGTAGCCTGACAAGCTGTATGTTGTCTCACTTTGTCTTGCTTGTTTTTTCCACAGTCTTATCGCACATATCTCTCTCTCCCCCTGTAGTGCGACCTCAGCAGGCAGTGGGGGAGGTCAGATGAAGCGTATGTACAGTGCAGTGCCTGGGCGGGTGTATGTGGCTACTCGTGCCCACTCTGCTAGTGGAGACAGAGAGCTCTCACTCAACAAAGGGGACAAAGTGAAAGGTGAGATGGAGCCAAAATTAACAAACGGTGAACTGAAAACCAAAAAAAGTCTCCCTCTCACACGTTTTAAACACCAATATGAAAGGTGAGCAAATAGCATTGGAACCATGTTGTGTTTAATTATATATTTGTTTTAAAGACAATTACCTAAATGTTCTCTACTGCAGAGAATTTGGTGTAATGTTAATAAACTTTCGGTGCAGCTGCAATGCAGTTTCATCTAGAAGAAAATGTAAGCTACTGTATCTCAAGCATCAACAGCAACAAAGAGATGTACATGAGGGAAGAGCCAATTGTAAACAAGAGAAATTAGAATCACCAGCAAACCCAACCAGTCAGCACAAAGCAATACATGTTCTTAGCCATTCTCAATGGATTGTGCAATATTATTATAAAACTAAAGGTAAACAAGAGAAGTTGAAGGTAAAATATATAACAGTCTAAGAGTATATAACAGTAGCTTCACTACTGTCCATCTATTATATTCTGTCCATCTATCTATTTCTATTTCTTTATCTTTCTGTTTATCTGTCCATCTGTCTGTCTCAGTGTTAAGTGTGGGAGAGGGGGGATACTGGGAGGGAACAGTGAAAGGTCGCACTGGCTGGTTTCCTTCTGACTGTGTGGAAGAGGTGGCAGCTCTCAGCAAGGACAATCGGTCAGGTAAGACAAAACCAGTGGGAGCTTCACCTCACCGTTGTATTTTAAAAGGTTATTCTGTCCACAGCTGCTTTATAAAGAAGAATTTTATTGCTGACCTAGAATTAAGATAGAAATTGTTCCTAATCACAATCTTTTCATTTTTTAAATATTCATGTATAAATCGGAAAAAAAAAAATGTCAAGAGATGGGTTAACAAGAAGGTTTAAAATAGTGCACAGATTGGAAAAAGTGTGATTAGGAAAATGGGTTGCCATTATCCTTGAAATCACTGTAACACCCAGCACATGACACACTCATGTTTACCAGCAGGCCCCTTTTTTGCAGCACAGGCATTTGCTTTTGTCATAATTTCACAGCTGCACTGTTACTCAGTGCGCAAGACATATGTCACGCTGAAGACACAAAAACAGGGTGTAAATATACTTGATCCATCTGAGCCTTGTGCTGAAAACACAACACTTCTACAAAAAGACAGAGAAGGCGTCATGACGGAAGCTGAAAGTTTAAATTGAGCATATGTTTTGCCTGCATGTGCTTCGCAGAGACGCGCAGTGAGAAAGCCAAGAGGAAGCTTTTCCGTAACGTCACTGTTGGAGCTTATGATGGCACTGATGGCCCCAGGTAAGTGAAACTGCTATGAAACATACAACCTGTGATCAGACAAAAGATTTGAAGTCTATAAGTAAGTTGGGGCAGAAACAATAATTTATTGGCCTCAAAACTGCAGTAAACTTCCTCCAAGAAGAAAACTTAAAAGTTTTAATCTGAAGTGTAAAAGTAAGGGTGATTGTGTTTGTCTGCCTTGTTATGTGTTGAACAGGCCCCAGACCTGCATTCTGTGACAGGCCCCAGCACTTTGCATCCCTGAACAGTTATATCAGTTGAGAAAATAGACGGACTAAAATAATGATAAAACCTGATTGGCTACAGCTCCCTGATATAGTTCTAGCTGTGGATTGTCATATGAGTGTGGGCAGCAACTGAGCTGTCTGCTCCCTGGTTTATTACTGTAAGGTAAGACTGCGAGGCCAGTCAAGATGATTGAAATAGTTGACACACTGCTGTTTTGTGGGTAAGAGGGGGTACGTGTGTGCGTGTGCACACTTGTTTCACCTAGTGTGCTTTCATGTGTTCCTGTATGTGTCTGTTTTCTGTTGATCTGAACAGCGCTTGTTCTCTATTGTTCTGCTGTGTGAACACGTCAGTGCTGAGAGCACAAAGAGCAGCCATGTCATTTTCAGCTCCGACCCTTTTGGTTCCACCAGACAATTGCACTTGTCTCTTTGATACCTCCATCCACATGCGCCCCTCTCCTCTCTTGTTGCTTGTTTACACTGAACACAATAATGCTTTAATGAAAGGCAGAGGTGGTGTTCTCCTCCTCCTCTATGACATCTGTCTAAAGCTGCAGCCCAGCCCTGGGCAGCTGTAGTTGTGTATTATGAAGCTATGTATGTATGTTTGAGTGTTAGTATACATGTGAACATACCTGTGCTTTTGCTTGTACATATATCATCGTGTTGATGAGTCATAAGGAGGCTGAAACACCAAGTGGTTAGATCCCGGGGCTAGTGAAAAAGACTTTACAGTTGCCACCCCAGGGTTTTACAGCCTCTTACACATTGTGTCTGACATTACCCTTGTGCTGAACAGCTCTCACTGTCATTCAAAAAAGGCATTTACTTTAATGCAGCTGCGCCTGTGTTTTAAATGGAAATAGCAGCCACTGGGGTTATATTACCTGTGTTAAGTTGGTTAAGCATAATTGCAGCACCGTGGTGAAGTGGTGCTCAATTAAGAGCAAGGTGATCCGGAGCATGTTCCCTCACTGAAGCTAGGCTTTTGGGAGAATGTCAATTACTATTTTAGAGAGAAATAGAGAGAAGTGTTTGTTAGCCTGTATGGTGATGACAGCTCTGCTGAGAGGAGGGAGGGATGTAAGTTGGCAAATGTGTGTGTGTGTGTGTGTGCATGTGTGTGTAAATATATGTGTGTGTGTGTGTGTGTGTGTGTGTGTGTGTGTGTGTGTGTGTGTGTGTGTGTGTGTGTGTGTGTGTGTGTGTATGTGTGTGTGTGTGAGAGAGAGAGAAAGTAAATCCAGGGTGGGAATCAGCTGTTGGTATATCTGTGATACAGCAGTCAGTAGATGAGCAAATGCAAGTGCTCTCTCTCTCTCTCTCTCTCTCTCTCTCTCTGTTGCCGTACATTTATACCCATCCCCCGCATCCCCACCTCTCAAAATCAGCTCTCTATCTCCCCTATTTTGCAACCAAAACCTCTTCCTGTCATCACACACACACACACACACACTCTCCCCGTTGTGATAATCGCTGGTATTCTCTCTCGCTCTCCGTCTTTCTTTCACATTGTCTTGCTCTTGTCTGAAGTATGTGGGGTGCAGAGCAGTCTCTTTCTCTCTCTCTCTCTCTCCTTCTCATTCCCAACCTCTCTCACTCGCTTCTCTCTTCCACTCTCGCGGCTCTCTTCAGCTGAGCTCTCGCTTAGGAAGACCGGGAGGAGGAGGGAGGCGGGAGAGAGGAGGGAGGAGGAGGAGGAGGTGGTGGTGGTGGAGAGTGCGCGAGATAGAGGAGGGGGGGACATGGCAATGGGGGGATGCGGAGAGAGAGATTTCTCTCTCTCCCTCTCTTCTTCGTGGCCGTCACTGGGCCCCAGAAACAGGAGCGTGTGGTTCATTTACAGGTAGCGGCTGTTTCCTCATTCATTGGCTGGCTATGGATGTGAGGAGAGGACAATGGAGAGAGGGGAGAGGTAGATGATGCTATTGAGAGGCCGTGCCTTTTCAAAGACAGACTAATAAGCTATGTATCTGTGCGTGTGTGTGTGTCTCTAAGTGTGTGTGAGTGCGTGTGCCTTAAATTTGTATTTTTCCAATGCATGTGAATATCTGTGGGACAGAAGTGGCTATTGAATGGAGACTCTGCAGCATGTTTATTTCTGTGTCTTCCTCCCGTGTGTGTCTCTGAACGCGTGTGTGTTAGTGCGTGAAAGGGAGCACATATTGATGCATTTCAGTCAGACAGTGTGGGTGTATTTCATTCTCTTTGAGTCATGATTTCTTTAAGCAGATATTTTTCATTCACCAGGACTTCCCATTTTGCCCTGTTTCTTTAAAAAAGATGCTGCTGTCACATCCCCTATTTTTTTTTTTTATATCCCATTGTATCATATTATATATATATTTATATATTTTGACTGTACATGGCAATGTATGTATGTGAATAAGTCAATAAGTGGCAAGAGTGCGGGTTTGTCAGTTCCTTTCAAGCTCTAATTTGAGATACCGGTCATTGCTGTGCATGTCTCACAGTGTGTGCATGCATTTTCATTTGTGTGTGTGAGACTTTATACACTGAATAAAATATATGTGGTCTTCACATATAAGTGTATACGTCATAGTGCCTAATTGTTGTGGGAGTATCTCTCCTTTACATATATCTGTGTATATGCACTGTTCATCCATCTCTCCATCTACAGTGTGTGCCACTAACATCTGTCACTTGTGATGTGTGGGTATTGTCCCCACATAACCAGTTTATTTGCATGTGCATTCAGCAGGTGAATGGTTAAAAGCTGCCTTTTTTTCTCAGTAATTGAGGATAGAAGAGAGGATGACTCAGGAGGGTACATAATAACTCTGGTCTCCAGTAGGCTTACAGCTCCATTGCAGCCAGTTCAGAGAGAGTGTGTCCTACAGCCAACAGAGATTAACCAGAGACATTTGCGCTTTTTATGGTTCCAATTGGTCGGGCCACAGAGATCAATATGGTGGCATGTGAGCTGAACAATTTCATGTACATAAAGTGAACCAAGTGTGTTACTGCAAGCCGGCAACACAACTTCGAATCACCTTCAGGACCAACACTGGCCATGTTTCCCCCTTGTAGAAGTGGATGGAGCCCGACGGATCCGTCCACCCACTCCATGTTACTTTGATCCTCAGAGAGGGAAAGCATGATGGAGGACAGGGTGAGAGAAAAAGGAATGAGGTGTGAGGAGCAGATGGCTGGAAGGCGGCTCTGCGTTGGCGAAACAGTAACATTGATGGAGAACACACAAGGGATGGACCTCAGTAGGAGAAAGTAGTGATCGTCTGTTCAGTGCTAAAGTTATGGTTTGGTGTCGAGTCTGGATCTTCAGGCCTGTGGGCCAATGCTCCTGACTCTGCTGTACCTCTGTGATTCCATATTCAAACTTTGTTTATTGCCCTGTCACATTAAATACACAAGAACTTGTGTATTTACATGTGTCTTTATTGTAGGAGACAGTGTGGAAAATAATATTATAGTGTTATTGTTATTTTAGCATCAGAATAAGTGACATGGAGTTGGAGTGAAGGGGTCCCAGACATAAAAAAAAAATCATGTCTGCCTCCTAAAATGAAAATCCTAAAAATAAAATGTTGGCATTTTTAAATGATACATTGATTTTTTTTGAAGTGGTTACATGACTGAGTTACACTGATGAGTGCTTGGCCTTGGACTTTATTGTCAGGCAGCCAATCATACAGTTGTGTTTTGGTTAAGGTTCAATTTAGCGCCACAGTTTGGATTTTGGCCTTGCTGACTCAAGCAAACGAGACAGAATATGTGTGCAGCCAGACATATTTAAATACAATCTCCTTTTGCTACTTCTCATTCACCGATACTTCCCATTGAAAAGAGACAAAGACAAAAAATTTATTCCAATTGGAAATTATGTCCTTGAGTATACCCAGTATTTTCACTGCATTGTTTTGGCAGTCATGCTATCGCTATAAATAAAGGCAATTCTTCAACCAGGGCACTCACTCTGTTCACTCATAGTTCAGCCTTTCTAGGAAATCATATCCTTTGATTTGATTTCAGTTGGAGTGTCAATTTGAGTTAACGTTCAGGAGAACAAACTAACACAGAAATGAGCTGCCTAGGAAAGAAATATCTGGAATTCCTCTTAAATCATACAGCTCTGCTCAAGCCTGGGGCTTTCTAACAGAACCAGGGTGAATTGACATTGTTAGAAAGTCAAGCCCAGAAATGAGTCATGAGATGTGGCTGTGTGTGGAGTCCATTTAAACAGTCCTATATTAGAGGAAGGATTGTAAAGCAGCTTGGCCAAAAGTCCCAGACATGGTAATAGAATAATGAAGGAACTTGCCGGCCAGCCGATACACTACTCGAACCATCTCATAATAAGATTGCATCACAAATGTCTGGGATCACTGTTTCTGCCTTCTCAAGCTGTAGTCCCTGAGCAGGAGGAGCTGTTTGTGGAGGGAGATTAGAGGCCTGTCCAACTTCTTCTTGTACATAATTTGAAGTGTCATGTATGACCAGTAGTGGTGCACTGGAGTCAGTAAAGCAGTATCCTTGCAAAAGCTGCCAGAGGCAGTGAAAGCTAATGCAGCAATTTAGGTGCATTTGGAAGTTTCCATTATCAGTGAAGTGTATGTGCACATTTTTCTAATGTGTCGTTCCCTGTAGCCCAGTGCTTGTCAGCTCTAGCTGGATTAGGCCGTAGTATGGAATGTCATCTCATGTTCACTTTCTCTCATTGTGACACTAACTGTATCCCTCCCATCAACCCTTTTGTGCACCGGAGCTTTTTGTATGACATTCTCAAGCCAACCTATCTTTTGCTGCAGTGTGATTTCATAATGTGATGCAGTATAGCTGTTTTCCACATTCAAAAAATGCTATATTTGCATGACAATAACACTTTTCTGTTGCTATAGAAGTCATATAGCTCTCTTCCTCTCCAATTCTCTCTTTTTTCCCCCCGTCTCTCTCCATTGTCGTTTCCCCTTCTCTTCTCCCCCTTCTTTACTCCCTCTAAGTGACTACATCATTAAGGAAAAGACAGTGCTCCTACAGAAGAAAGACAATGAGGGCTTTGGCTTTGTGCTTAGGGGAGCCAAAGGTGAGCCTCTTCTCCAAATTCTGCACATTTTCCTCTGTCTCTATAGATTTCTTAGTCTCATATGCTCTTTTTCTTTCTTTCTAATCTCTCTATCCCTTCCTCAGTTTCAAACCTATGTTCTTGTTATCTGTGTCTGTTCAAGCTCATCCTTTTTCATTTTATCCTCCTCAGCTCAGACTCCCATAGAGGAGTTCACTCCAACGCCAGCGTTCCCTGCGCTGCAGTACCTGGAGTCTGTCGATGAGGGGGGCGTGGCGTGGAGGGCCGGCCTGAGGATGGGGGATTTCCTCATCGAGGTAAGGACAAGATGCATTAAGGACTAATCCACATACACTGCACCCAACGCTAAGGTCCTGAGTTTAACAATATGCTTTATCCAGAAGCCATGTCGGGATGAAAACACCCTTACTGATTACTAAAGCACCTTGCATTTCTGGATCTATTTTTTTTGTTTGATGGTGTATATTTCACCCATCCAACTTGTCAAATAACTGGCCACAAGCCACTCACAAAGAACTTCACAGTAAAACAGAAGGTAAGGTAGATAAGTATCACTGACATTGATGAATCATTACGCAATAAGTTACATGATGCACAGTGTCACATTTTGAGTGAGATGCTAAACACATTTTCTTCATTTAAATCACTGCTGCTTTTCCACTGTCGCATACTTAAAAGAAGACATAACCCAGGCAGACTGAAAAGAAGTATGTACACGAAAAACTACATTTTATTTCATAATTCCTGCTAAGATGCACTGAAGCAAACATCGTAGATGATATCTGCAGGTTGTATGACAGAAATATCTTACAATACAATGGCCTTGTACTAAATATCAATTTGATAAAGCACATAATGTATTAAAATTTAATGTATTATTATTATAAGATTGTTACAGATTTTGAACCATTTGTGTGATAGTTTTTCATACTTTAGTTGTTATACTGTTTCTAAGTATTTAATGTATTGTTGAGTAGGTGAGGGACTGCTGCAATTGTGATTACTCTTCCTCAGTGAGGAAGCATCAGTATTTCAGGCAGCAACTTTCTGGCCATTTTGTAGCTTTGAATGTCCCTGTATGTTGCCTTGAAAACTCAGTTTCTAAAAACAGTGCTTGTCAAACCGCTATTAAATCTGATACATACAGCTAATTGGTATTCAACCTAATATGACTCATTTATGCCGCCCAACCTTTGTAGCTGTGATTTATTATATTCGCTGCCTGGATTTCTGGTGCATCCATCTAAAGCACAAAATTTATATACGTTTGAAGCTAAGCACAACAATCGGAAAAACTGTGTCATCTGGGGAACCAGTGGTCACAAGTGGACCTGTTATGTACTGTAAAGTGTCTCTGTTTCTGTTTTTTGTGTACCCCCGTAACAAGAGTTTTCATCCAAATGGAAATTGATGCAACACATAAGCTCATTCTGCATTCAGTCTTTCTGTGTCTTTGCATGTGTCAGGTAAACGGCCAGAATGTGGTGAAGGTTGGCCACCGGCAGGTGGTAAATATGATCCGACAGGGCGGCAACAGTCTCATGGTGAAAGTCGTGATGGTTGCTCGAAACCCTGAGCTGGAGGACACTGCTCGAAAGAGGGGTAAGACTCATGATTTCCTCATATGTTGCTTCCACCCTATGCTTATGATGTGACGATAAAGCTGATTGCATGTTTACTTCATCCTAAAAGGCTTTTGCGATGTGGTTGTCTTTGGTGACTGCATGTTTATACGAGGATACTAAACATTAAGTCTGCATTTGGCTGGCTTCCCTTGGCAGCCCCGCAGCAGACTAAAAGACTGACTCCTCCTGCCATTGCCCTGCGCTCCAAGTCAATGACATCAGAGCTGGAAGACATGGGTAAGATGATAGAGGGGACTTAAGACTAAAAGCAAAGAATAAAATGAGGGGAGGCCTGGAAAGAGCATATGAGAAAATAAATGAAATTCATGTCACCCATATTTTTTTTTTGTTGGGGGTGGAGGGGTCATAATGAAAAAAGTTTCTTTTTGATGGGTTAGCAGCTCCTCTGCAGGATGATGTTACAGTATTATGGCACTATTAGGGAAACACAACATTAAATATTAACCAAGTTGATGCAGGAAGCCAAGAAAATGATTTAGAATAGGTGCAAATTCATTTTTAGTGTTGATTTATTTGCACTTTTGATATTACCTATAAAGAAGATAGGTGGTATTTAAACAATGAGGTTATGAAATATTAATTCCATTGTTTGTTGTAAAATGTCACTTGTTTGATGCCCTCAGTCACAAACAGCTCTTTTTTCCTCCTCTTAACCAAATGTGCTGCATACAGTGGACAAAGGTGGGAGAATGATGGATTTATGTGCTCTCATTACCATTTCTGTTTCCATCACCATTCCTCTCATCACATCAGCGTTCACACCATCACATGTGTCTGAGTATGTATTTCATCCTTTCATCTGTTTTATACACATGACTACACAGCAGCTCTAGTCACACCTAATTTCTGTTTCCCGAATTATATATGCTACAGCTGCCTCTCCATGGAAAAAGAAAGCAGGTGAATATCAGCTTTTATCATTACCCCTATCAGCCCCTGAGCTTTAATTAAAAGTCAGTGTGTTTGATGCTCTTTCCCCCCCCTCCTTTTTCAGAGTACGAGTCCTCTCAGGGTCCTGATAAGAAGAGGACAGTCTATCAGATGGCACTAAGTAAGAAACCACTCTCACTGCTCTTGTCATACTGTAACAGGGTGTATTTAAACCTTAAGGGGGACAGGAGGGGGCTCACTTAAGTCCTCCTTTTCATGTTTCTTCCTTTATTTTATGCTCACTTGTACTACCCTTCTTTTCTGGCCTGCCTCTGTCTTTGTTTTAGATAAACTGGATGAAATCTTGGCTGCTGCCCAACACACTATTACATCAGACAACCAGGGCCAGAGAGGTCATGGAGGCAAGAGGGATCGGAGCAAGAGCATTGTTCCCAATGTCTCCAATGAGGTAATGTTGGGAATTGGAAGGAAATGGTCCTAGTTTGGGTCATTACTATAATGTCCTAATATCGTAGACTCAATGTCCATATAATCTACAAAATATTATTATAACAAATGCTGAACACCTATGGACCTTTCCCCTAGTGCAATATCAAATTCACATATACAGAGTTTCTCCGCTGCTCTAGTCAGGGAAGTGACTAATGCTAGTAAAAAAAGATTCCTATCTATAAATCAGCTTGGTGTTTAGCTTGTTTTTAGCCCTGTGTGTTGTCCTGCCCTCACCGCACTTGAGACAATGATTGACAATGGACCACCCACAGCAAAACATTTGTTTAACTGTGAGTCAGGTTGTGTCCATTCATCTATGCTCTGTACCTGGATACACTAACACTCTGACTGACTGGTCCTTGTGTATTGCATTTACTGTATGTCAAATCAATATCGGCTTAATATCCAGCATCATTTTCATTTGATTATAGATGATTAGATGAGTAAATGTTTCCTCTCCTGTTGTTACTCCCTCCATCCTTTAAAATCTTATTTTGCTCCCTTGTCTTCTTTTTAAAATCTGTTTCGACACCTGAAGCAACCATATGAGCAGCAGTCTTCAGTGAGTCTGGTGCAGCAAGGACCAGGTTTTGGCTACAATCAAGCTCATTTTCAACCAGGCCACGGTCCTCAGCATGCAGTCATGATGCGGCAAAAATCTATTGGTAACAGCAATTGTCATAGAAGGATTTCTGCCAGTTCAGTATATAAGTGTCTGTTTGTGACTGCCTGTGTTCATGTGCTCAGGTGTAACAGAGGAGGAAAGGCAGTACCTCCACCCACCTGCTATGAAGCTGGCTCGCAGTCTGTCAGTGCCCGGACCAGAAGAAATCCCCCCACCCCCTAACACATCCGCCCCAGATCCGCCTTTATCTGCAGGTCCTCATCCTGTGAGAGGGCCTGCTATGCCCATACCCCCTGTAACTCAAGCCCACTACCAGCTCCACTCCCAGCCAGGGCAACCTACTCAAGTAAGCTGGGAGAGGGCAGGTCCTGGTGGGATAAACCAGCAGGTCATGGTCCCCACCCTCAGGAGACAATCAGAAGGACTGTGTGTCAGAGAGCCAGAAGCACCCAGGAGAGGTGGTGGCAAGATGGGAGGGTTAAGGAGAGGCTATAGCAGTGCTACACCACCAACAAGTGCTAAGCCTAAGGCCCAGCAGGCACCACAACATCACCCGCACATGGCTAACAGGGAGCAGGGTGGAGGAGTTGGTAGGGGGGCAGCCAGGAGGGGTGGGCGAGGAGCTCTAATGAAGCAGTCAAAAGTGGAAGATGGGCTGCGACAGCATAGAGGAAAAGGTGGTGCAGCCAAAGAGAAGAGCTCCATCCCAATCCCCACCATCATCGTCAAAGCACCCTCCACCAGCAGCAGTGGCCGAAGCAGCCAGGGTAGCAGCATGGAAGCTGAGCCTTCCCAGGAAGTAGAAGACAACACCTCAGCAGATGCAACTCCAGACAGCCCCAATGCAAGTCTACCCTCACCACTCACCTCCTCACCACCCCAGCCCCCTACATCCACTTCTTTGCCTTCATCAACTGTTGCCCCTCCTGTTTCCTCACAGCAGAATCTGGAAAACTCTGATTACACTTCAACATTTGGCTCAGCTTTTGGAGGAGGAGGAGGAGCGCGCAGAGAAAGGGAACGTTTACGAGACATGAGAAGAAAGAGCGCGTCTTTCTTCCTTTCATCTGAGGAGGACATTCAAGGAGAGGCAGGGGGAGGAGCAGGAGAGGCAGGAGGACCACTAGGGACAAGAATTCAGCCTTTGCAGGGATCACAAATGGAGATACCTACGCCACGACTGCGGCCTTCCAAGTCTATAGATGAGGGCATGTTCTCTGGAGACAGTTACGTCAACTATTCCAGCAGCATGCCCCCAGCCTTTGGCCTGCCTGAATATTCTTCCCCTATCCTCAGTCAGGATGGACAGCCCAAGTCAGCTCCCTCAATGTACGGCACCCAGCTGGCTACTACCTTCATTCATCCACTTACAGGGAAAGTTCTTGACCCCTCATCCCCACTTGGCCTTGCCCTGGCTGCAAGAGAAAGGGCCTTAAAGGATGACCGCAGGACTCGGCGAGAGGACAGACACTTTGGTCGGCAGCTGTCCACAGTAGGAGCGTTTCCCACTCCTGTTCAGACCCCAACTCCTTCCCTATTTGCAACCCCCACACAATCAGCTTACACTTCCCCAGTGTCTCTTCACTTAAGTTCCCCCACTGCCACCACCTCACCTGCATCTCTGAGTCGACCACAGTCACCAAGGATATTACGTTTGGGAGGAGGAGGGGAGAGAATGGAGAGAGAAAAAGAGGGTGGACCCAGAGAAGGGCTTAGAGTTCGTTTTTCAGAGGACAGAACCAGTCAATATTCAACCCAGTATTACCCACAGAGCCCCAGGGAGAGAGAAAGAGAAAAGGAAGTGTATGATAGCAGACCTGCTCAACCCATACAGCCTCCTCCACCTCCGGCTCAACCTGCCCCTCGCAGGCCTTCCTTCCTACAGATGGAAAGCACTACCAACACCAGCTACATCCCTCAGTACACTGTCCCCACAGCCCCAGCACAGACACATGAGGCTATAGGAGACCTTAGAGCAGGAGCGGGTGGAGGTCTAGGACTGATGGTTCTCCCTCCACCAGCTCCCTCAATAGACGCAGATGATGAGTTTGTCTTTGCAGATCCTTTGCCACCTCCTTTGCAGTTTGCCAATGGTAAGAATGAAAGAGTCCAGGAGTTTCCTCATAGACATCAGCACCCAAATCAACACTCTGCTGCTGTGGCTCCACCTCCCCCACCACCTCTTCCATCTCCCAAGCCCTCAAACATTCCCCAAACCTCTTCACAGGGTGGTGACTCTGCTGCCTCTAGCCTTACCTCCTATGACAGCGAGGTGGCCAACCTCACACAATCAGCTCTCTCTCCATCTTATCCATCCCCACAGATATTTCCCCCGTCCTCCACCACCACCACCACCTCTGTTGTTGCTTTGCCTCCTACATCACTACACAGACCCCAACCCATGTCCCACTCTCATCCCTATTATAGCAGCTCTAATGACCCCTCAGTAGGTGGTCACACCCCAGCCCAGGACAGAGGCACAGCCGCCCTCACCACGACCATGACCTATGCCACCACTACCATGACAGCCACTGCTGCCGCCGCCACCACCACTTCTTCACCGGCATCCTCTGACTACAGCATGACCATGGCAGGGCCCAAGGCCAGCCTCGGCACAGGGAGCAAAGCTGCTGACCACACTCATCACCCTACTATTTTACCCAAGAGTGGAGACTGGCAAGATGCTGTGGTGGATTCTGGGATTGAGGAGCTGGACAGTCATAGCAGTAGTGACCACCATTTAGAAATGCTGGGACTGAGTGGGCTGAGAGGAGAGAGGGGAGGGGTCGGGGGAGACAGGCGAGGAGTGGAGGGAGAGAAAAGCAGTGAACATCAGGATCCTTGTACAACCTACTCAGGTGGGCAAACATTTGAGGTGCACAGTGCCAAACTGGCAAACCCTGTGTTTCCAAAGATGACTCATTACAAGGAAGGGGCAGGGAGGGGCCAGCCTGTAGCACTACGCCGGCAGAACAGCACCAACCCTGCTCCTTTGCAGTTGCAGAGACAAAGCAACCCAGAAGATGCCAGGTTAGATGGAGTTCTTTTAGATGAAAGGAGGCGTAAACAGAGTCGATCCAAAATGGAGGATGGCTTTAGCTCTGCTCTGGCTGCCTGCTTAGAGAGACCTATGGATACTCGGTCAGTGGGCTGGGGTGAGGTCGAGGACCACGACCAAGGTGGAGGACTCCAGAGAGGTGGTATAGTTTTGGAAAGCCGCAGGCTGCACTCACCTCTTTCAGGTGTGAAGGCTAGCATCATCAATGAACTAAGCTCTAAGCTGCAACAGATGAGTAGCATGAAAAGCATGGATGACTGGAGCCACATTCCCAAGTCTCCCACCATGCATAGGTTTGTTTGTTGTCTTTGATATAAAAATAACAGTTTGCATATCTACTAATTTTAACTGAAGTTTAATGTTATGAATTTAACACAGGTTCATTTTTGTGTCTCTTAGGTATTCAGCGGATTTCACAGATGCATTTCACAGCCCCCCCACTGGCCGCTCCACCTCGCCATTACCCACCTCCTCCCCACAGCATCGTCAGATCCTGACACCCAACTTGTCAGCCACCCCTTCTGTCTCTCCTTCCCCTCAAGTACCAGTTCAACGCAATTGGACCCGATCACCTTCCCCACAGATGCCTTCCTCTCCTGTTCATTCCCACCCTCCCCATTCCCCAACCTATTGCCCATACCCAACATCACCGAAGCATCGTTCTAAGTTCCGCAGGCAGACTTTTGATTTCAAATGCAGTCCCACGAAGGAGATGCGATCTTCAGTCTCTCGCCGCCGTGCCCCAAGTCCTCTTATCTATAACACTGAACAACCAAACCCCACCCCTCCAAGACCCTCCTCGCTCCCCATACTTCCCAGCACACCAGTCTACAACAACCCTTTTGACTTCCCCGGGCCCCTCACTCCGCCTTCTCCTGGCCTCCCTCTAGGAGACACCTACAAGGCTTCAACACCCCCATTATTTTCCCCATCTGGGGTGCCAAGTCCAAACCCTCTACTTGTCTCCCGCTCTCTCTCCCCCACCCATTTTCTCTCTGGGGCCTCCTCCCCCATGCATTTGCCCCCAAGCCCATCTTGTCTCAACTATCCTCATCTTACTCCTCCACCACCAGCCAAACCATTTGCCGTCAAGCCCCTGCCCTACTGGACCAAGTATGATGTGGCAGACTGGTTGGCTTATCTAAACCTGGGAGAACACAGAGAGCGTTTTATAGACAATGAAATAGATGGATCGCATCTGCCCTCACTCACCAAGGACGACTTCTTGGACCTGGGAGTGACACGGGTGGGACACCGAATGAACATCGAGAGGGCACTGAAGAAACTCACTGACAGGTGAGGGAGGACTAATAGACACTGGAACACGTAGCGGCAACGGGGACAAAAGGTCAAAAAGGAAGGTGAAGGAAAGTCATAGTGTCTCATTCCTTCCATAAAAATTAGATGGACTTTCTTCATTAGATGCATATAATTTGACAAGTTATTCCATTTTCCCTCCATCCTTTTCTCTTTCTCTTTATTAATCTTCTTTATTAATTTAGCAACCCTATTTAGTTTCTTTTAGTTCTACCCATTCTTATTCTTTGATTTGCCCTCCTTCTCTTCCCAGGCGGCTCTCCTCTCCTTTGCATGTTACTACTTCTCCCCGAGACACAGACTGAAACAGTGAAGGGGTCATTCAATGATGAGAGAAAGTGAGAGAAACAAATTGACAAAGATGAACAATAACAGAAGATTTGCAACAGAAGAACAATGGACATCATCAGGTTGCGTTGAGATGACATTGAGACTAAGGGCTGGACACGTGGGGGAAAGTGTTGTTACAAATTTGCTTCACATGTAGAGAATATTGTGAAATTTGTGGAATGACTTCTGGTCAAGAAAGGGTGCAAAGAAATCAAGAATATCATATGACAATGACGCTCTTCAACTGAAAATACTTCAAAACTTTTGATGGACAGGCATTTAATTAACGCACCGTTTTGTGCTGTAAAAGACAAACACATATATACACACACACACAGTCATATTTTCACACACATAGACAGATGGATTCTCACACCATCTGCTGCTTAGCAGCACTGACAAAACTTTAGAGTTCAGAGAAAAGTTGAAAAGTTGCTGCTTAAAGGGTAAAACCCAATAAAGTGTTGCTGATTGTGGCTGAGCCAGAAATTCTGGCGAAAACACAAACATTAGAGCCACATCCTAACATCCGTTTTGTAGCTTTAAGCAGGTCAGAGTATCAAATGGCTGTGATTACTGAAGCCAAAGTCAGAACATGAGAGAAAGGGTTTTTGTTTGTAAATGATGATAGAGGAAAATGATAGACAACCATAGTATTCTTTTTATATATTTGCCATATTCCCCCGAAGGATGCCCCGGTAAGCTTTGTATGTATGTACTTTGCGAGCACTAAATATATCTTACATGTTAAACGGGATTCACTATTAGTAGAACCATTTGTTTTGTACGAAGTGCTGATCGCAATCATTCATTTCAAACTTGTCAGGGTATTTAACTGTTGAATTGAAGTTGTGAATAATGAGGACAAACAGACATTGTGAAAACATTGTTTGGAAATGAATTGTTATTATATTCCTGATTATTCTATAGAAAGGAGGGGAAATATTGAAGAGGAATCGAAAAGAGTTTGCATGTCATTTCAAACTGCAAATCTCTCCTTGACTTTATTGGTGTTTATGGCCATAGCACAGGTCGAGGGATGGATCCATCCTCTTTGATGCCATAATGTTGACCGCGCTCTCTCACACAGCAGGTGCAGTGATCAAAAAGGGCTTTTTACTGCTTCTCTGTCTGCCTGACTTCCTCAACCTTCAGCCTCTGTGAGTCTGTGTGTCTGATTTTGTGCGTGTGTGTTCGTCAGCCTGCGTTAGTGGTTAAATGCTTTCCCTGACCTACACCTTTCTCTTTCTAATGCCTTTTCCAAAACATATTTATAATGGTCAGAAAACTTTGTTTTTTTTCACCAGTTGACAATCCCAATGTTTCCCTGTTCCACACATAAACCCTCAAAAAGAAATACTCTGTCCCACTTTTCAAAAAGGTTTTTTCAGAGTGAGAACTTTACATAAATACTGTATATGTTACATAGAAGTGAACATGAATGCCCTGGATTTTTTTGAACATGCCAGTTTAGCCATTTCCTACAGTGAATTCAACTGTTAGGCAAAAACACATCATTTATAGATCTTTATGTAATGATGATGATGATGACAATGATAACATAAAAATATAGTATAATAAAGATAATAATATTAGGTATGTAAACATTTTTAAGAATCTCCGTCTTCCAAATAGTGTGGACAAATTCTTTGAAGCTTTGTTTGGTTTGTGTTTCATTTGGGGTTTTCTGTAAATGCTTTCTATACTGCTCGCCCTGTGGTGACCTCAGTGAAGCTGACACATTAGTTAATGTATATTTCTCTCTATGTGAGTTTCAAATTATGACTGTATTCTCATGCTGAGTTGCCTCAATGCTATTTCATGATGGATACTATTCCTGAGAAGCGAAAGGACTGAGCAGTAGTGTAGAAAGCATTACATACTATGATTTAAAAGAGTATTTTAGGTCTAGTGAAATGCATAATGAATATGACTACATACAGTATGAGCATAAGTATGCAGAGATAAAAGGTATATATATATAGAGTTATATATATATATATATATATATATATATATATATATATATATATATATATATATATATATATATATATATATATATATATATA
>CM076668.1:8099406-8370793 GCA_038496675.1 Rachycentron canadum
ATATATATATATATAAAGATTTGTTTTAAATAAAAAAAGTATATACTGATAAACAATATGATAGAGGTACAACTAAGGTGTTGAAATAAATGCTAAAATAAACTATGGCCCTACCGTGATTCTCATTTCTCCTTGGATTCCCTCTTTTGACAGATTCACATAATGATCCAATTTAAAGTGCTGTGTTTGAATTGAGTCACTTGGCAGCAGCTCATATCAGCCCTGCGGTGGTTCAACACAACATTGTTTTCAGGTCCAGGATTATTTTCCCATCATGCTCAGTGAGCTAAAGGCACAAAAGTGTGGAGCTCATGGGGAGGGAGAAGATAAGATGGCTTAATTCGAAGCAAGCAGTGGCTGCATTCATGCAGCAAAACGAGAGACGCCCGTAAGGCATGGAGAACAAATGAACAACAACTTGGAAGAAGATGAATGTCGAATTGTTTGCTAGCATGCTGCCCAGTTTAAAGTTCATGGCTGAAAATTGTAAATACTGTTATTATTTTTGTCTAAGTTTGTGCCAGTTGTCCAGGTTGCCCCTTCTTTGTTTTTCTCTAGTTGGGGTCTTCTCACAGTTACTAAAATTACAGACCAGGCCTTGTTTTTCTCCTCTCACAGTATGACAGCATGACAGAAACTTCCACAGAGAAAAACACTTCTCACCACACACATAGCTTTAATTAGGTTTTGTCAAAACGTCTTGGTACTTTATGTGATCTGACTCACGTTGTCTTTAGTCACCCTATGTTGTCTTTACTTCTCATAGATACTGTTTCTTTAGTAGATACTATAAATGCTTGGAAAATGAAAGGAGAACCATCAGGTCCCTACGTGAGGTGTTAGGCACCTACACGCTACCAGAATATCGTCAGTGCTCCTTGGTTTAGACTCTATAAGTCACTGGACCTCTAGTCAGGGTGTGAACATCATTCTTCCCAGAGATATACCTTCATTGAGCAATGAGCTCTGTCTGAGTTCATTGCTGCAACATCTCCCATAGGTGGTCATTTGGGGTATGATCTGCTGCATTCGCATTTGTCATTTTCATAAAACCTGGGCACATAAAGCAGAAACTAACTGCATGATTTGATACCTGAACATTCAACAATACACGTTTTGGTAGTTTGGGTGAATGAATACCTAAATGTCAAGCAGCACGTGCTAGAAGAAATCTAAATCTCTTCAAGGATAAATTGTAACCGTCAAAAACATGTCACCTTATTTAGTTTAGTCTTAATAATATTGTGAGTTATTTTAAGGTGTGAAGGCAACTTAATCCAGTTTCTGGCATCATCAGGAGCATGTTCCAAAGCAGATATTAAATCTCAGCGCCTACAAGTGAGAAACAATAATTTTTGTCTGGTGGGCTGTGTGAAAGTGGTCTTTGAGGTACTCGGGCTCTGGATAATGGTTTTTTGAAGAGTCTGATTTTACAGCATGTATTGTGAAAAGACTGAGAAATCTCAACCAGGTGCAGACAGCAGTAAACAAACTGTAACTCAGGATGGCACAGGTGTTCTCCTTTAACTCCTGATGTCCAGAAGAGCACAGACCAGAATAACTCAACAGTGTGTGGGTGAACATGCTGTATATTGTTCTCTTTTTGTTGGACCCTCTTTCTAGGCCCGACCAGTGAGAATGGCAGGTCACAAAGGAGCACAGGGCTCATGTGGCAGTTCATGGATACCCCCCAAGCCTCTCCAACCCCCTCTCCTGCTGTCACACACACTCACTAATAAGCTCACATGACTGTGTGCCACACTGACACGATTCTGCGACTAGTGAACGGCCAAAATGAAGGTTCAGCATCTCATTAGCACCATATTGAGAGAGACAGAGGGAGGGACAGACAGGGAGAGAGAAGGAGGGGGATTCTTCCAGCTGTTTTTCCTAATAGCGGAGTGGAGAGAAAGTAAGTGGGTGATAGTCAAACAGGGGCAGGAGACCAAAACAACCTGAGAGGAGGAAGCCAGTGAGTTAAAGAAGCAAAGGATGGGGTTAAAGTAAGGGAACAGAAGAGAAAGAGGAAGAGGAGTTCATCCTGGAATGAACTAGAATATCACGACTGACGGGGGAGTAGAGCAAGAGAGGTAAGTTTCTTCCTCCTCCTTTGTTTGCCCTGAAGCCAATTAGCAGCGGAGTGATTACCATGCAAATACTCTGATTTGTTTCAATTTTTTTTCTTTCTGCTTCCTTGTGTTGTCACGGTGTCTCACACCCACTTTCAGATCAACACCGTATGAGTGTGTGTGTGTGTGTGTGTAACTTTAAGTGCCAAGGGAAAACTGGGTCAGCAAGAGAGGAGAGAGGGAGAAAAGCATGTGTTAAAGGAGGAGAGGCACACTGAGAGAGGAGGAGACGGGTAGAGAAATGAAGAGAAATCCTCAGTAGCCCTTGAACTACAGTAACAAGTGGTCACTTGAGTAATCACTGGTGATTCAGAGAGAAATGTAAGTGCTGGTTGCTCACAGGCATGACTGCTCTGCTGCCACTTTTTGCTTCTTTTGGGCTTGTGGATGAAGGTTGTTTTTTTTTTTTTTTTGGCATTGAAATACTTTGGTGTGAATGTGCCTGTCTCAAACCTCTTCCATTTCTATGCATGAGCAACAACAGAATCAGGATAAAGTTAAAAAAGTAACTCTACGAGAAGCCGCCAGGGACTTTCTGCCATGTTTCCGCTTGTAGGAGCTCATAGCAAGTGAGAAAAATGATGAAAGACACGATAATGTAAATATAAAGAACAGCTAGCGGAGGGAAAGAAAGTCTTGGATGAGCCTGACTCTGTGTCATGCTCAGTCTTGTGATGAGGTGTGGTTAGTCACTTTCATATTACTCAGCCAGCAATGTGTCATCCCAGACAGAAATAGGCCCAAATGTGACTCCGTCGTTGGCGTGTTTGTGCATGCATCTCCCTGTTTTTGTTGAATCTGCATCCTATCCTCCAATGTATCTGCCACATGATCTTTGCTTTACATACTGTGCAAAAATGTTATATGGTCAGTTTCTTCCTTTTATATGCTTCGTTCCTGTTTGGATGCCAGATTAGAAATTTGTTGGATTCTTGTGGTCATGATCTCCGAATTTAATCAAGTCAGGATAGGAGACAGTAGGCCTTGTATTAGTCAGAGTAAAAGGAAAGATGACCTTTCTATGCTGTTTATTTTGGGAAGGCAACAGGAAGAATGCCGGAGCAGCTGTTCTATTCCTGCTGGCAGATCCCACCCCTGTGAATTCCAGTCTGCCACTGCAACGACACTCCCCTTACTCAAGCAGGGGGTTTAGATGTATCCAAGCACTGTACAGTGTAAATAATACCTCATCAGGATCATCTAAGTTGTTATGGCAATAAGCTCAGCAACACACACACACACACACACACACACACACACACACATACACACACACGTCAGTTGCCAAATATTTCCAATCAGACATTGCTGCCATACAGGGGCAATACCTCTGTTTATGAGGAAGTCAGCCTGTTGTAGCTGCAGATTACACTGCATTGATGTCCAACCTGTTGCATGATAATCAGTGTCACCTGGCTGCCAATAAAAACTGCCTTTCCATGTTAGTTATGCATCTTAACCAGTCTGGCAACTCTCTTGAATCATGCAAGCAGATATTATTTGTTTTGTGACAGACAAGTTCCCAATAATGGCGAGCCTCCCCAAAGAGCCACCCGAGGATGCCAAGAAACAGAGCTTCTGGATGGTGAGGATTATATCTGTGATCAAATCTAACCCGAGGAATTGCCTGTTAATCCTAAAGAATACGGGAGTGTTTGTAAATGGCCTGCAATTCTAACATATCATCACCTCCTCCTCTCAGCCAGGCAATTATGTTCGTACAGTGCACCGAACTGAACAGTCCTTTCAGGCCTGCAATGACATTGTGGCCTGCTTCATGGAGAGAGCAAAGGTAGAGAAACAATATGCCCAGCAGCTCAGCCAGTGGAGTAGCAAGTGGAAGTCCATAGTTGACTCTCGTAAGTATGAGATGTACTGTACAACCATGGTGGCCTAAAAGCAGAGAACATGCATTCCCAGGCTTTTTTGATCATCTCAGCTCTCATCAAGTTAAAATTACCTCCAGAGTTGGATTAAATAAGTGCATCTGTGCTTGGTTGAAAATTTCCAGTGGACAAATGGAGGTCATTGTTTCTTTATTGTTTTCCATGACTCACCTCTGTGTGTGATTTCATTGCTCTGTCTGTCTTTTTTCCACTTCCCCAGGGCCACTTTATGGCTCCCTCATGAGGGCGTGGCAATGTTTCTTCTCTTCCACCGAGCGTTTGTCCGAACTCCACTCCTCCATCTCCCAGTCACTCATCACTGAGGAAGGGCACAGGGTGAAAACTTGGCAGAAGGAGACCTTTCCAAAGAAAATCTTTTGTGGGTTCAAGGAGAGCCACGACAACAACACAAGTTTTTCTCGGGCCCAGAAACCCTGGTCCAAAAAGATGATTAAGGTCCAGAACACATACATAATTTACATTTATCTGTGACACAAAGGGGTATATTTTGGTCTACAGTTCATGGCGCAAGAGAAATTAGGACTGTCCATATTCACTATAGCTATTTTAAGGGTGAAAAAAATGGCTGAAAAAACTTTCAACTTTGCACCATGTGCACGGTTCAAAAGGGTTGTGCATCTCCCATCCTCTCCGACTTATTCAAACATCTGAAGCACATTTTCCGCAAACTCTACTTGTACATAACAGGCAGTTTAGAGTATTTTCGCCTTGTGCACTCAGATATGTAGGCACGCATTATTATCTAGATAATGTGCTCTTAAAATAGCAGTGAAGTACTACACCATTGATATCAGATCAATCACACAATCAATTACCAGAGCCAACAATGTGCCTGACCAATCCTCATCTTGTGACCAACACACCTATGAATGTTCAAGTGGGCGCAAATGTATTTGCAATTTGAACAGCCTGGGTGTTTGATAATTGCATTGGTCTGAAACTAGCAAAGTCACTTACACGTACCACTGTGGGCTGCCTTGCTCCGGGTGTACAATCTTTATCCAGTGTCCACTTCCTAGTTTTTTCTCTGCAGCTTTCAAGTACTTCTGGAGATGCAATTGGAATTTATGAACTATTAAATGGCCTTCTATCTTAAAATTTGGGGAAATAATTCTTATTTGCTTTCTTGCCAAGAATTAGCTGAGAAAACTGATACCACTCTCAGGTTTGTACACTTTATATGAAGACAAAGGCAGCAGAAGGTTAGCTAACAAAGAGCAGAGAAACTACTGGCCCAGCCCTGTTTAAAGATACCAACAAGATTATGCAACCTCTTAAATGCTTAACATGTTAATCTGTGTAAAAATCTGGGCACAAAAACGATGCGGTGTGGCTTTGGTGCAAGACTGTTTCCTGGAGTCAAGAAATAAGAAACCTGATGAAGGCTATGCTAACTGGCTGTTGGCTATAGCATCAGTTTTACCATATAGTCAAGAGGTAACAATCTTCTCATCTGACTTTCAAGCAAGAAAGCAAATGGCTGTATTTTCCAAAATGTCAATCCCTGAAGTTATGTATATAATGGTAAATGGTATAATGGAAGTCATGTATATAATGGTAAGCAACTTTCTCAGATTTTTCCCTTGAGTAAGTTATATGTATGTGTACATGTATATTCAACAGCTGGAGAAGGCTCGAGTTGCATACCACAAGTCCTGCCAGAGGGAGCAAACAGCCCTTGACAAAGAGAAACAAGCGAATGAAAACACTGAGATGAGTCCAGAGAAAAAGCAGAAGTTCACAGATGTTCGAGAGAAGGCCACAGAGGAAAAAGAAAAGGTGAGGAGAGTCATCACACTGCACCATGTAACTCCAAGTTAGTCCTGCATGTTAAATAAGTAAATCATTCACATTCACCAGTTCTGATTCACCACACAGTTAAAAATGTTGCATTCCAAGAAAGCTTTGCCGGCTGTAAGCATCCTCCTTGTATGGAGATGTGTTATTGTTACTCTACTTGGTGTTTATGGAGCCCAGCAGCCCAGCATGGTAACAGTGGAGAGCACTTGATGATTTATATGTTTTAGATCCCCCTCCATTAAAGAAACACAGTAGATGTTCTTCCCAAGGGAGCCTATGGCAACCTTGCATCATAAAACTGTTCCCCTGCACTGACTGCAGACTAAAGATCGCTATGAGAAAATACTGGAGGACGTGACATCCTACACACCTCGCTACATGGAGGAGATGGAAGCCATTTTTGAACAGTCACAGGAGGAGGAGAGGAAGAGGATCAGCTTTCTGAAGCAGGCTTTTCTCTCCATCCACAGACACCTGGACATCACCAACAATGAGAGGTGAGCAGCCGTCAGAGGACTGGGTGTTGGTAAAGTTTATGAGTGGATGGTTGGGCTCCTACAAGCCAAGTGCTTATCATGATAAACAGCTCTGTCTCTGTGTCAGTGTGAAGGCAGTGTACAGTGAGCTCCATCAAACTCTGATGGCCATCAATGACCAAGATGATCTCAAATGGTGGAAGAACAACCATGGTCCTGGTATGCCCACAGACTGGCCAAAGCTTGAGGTATGTTATAAAGACATCGACGACCAAACTACATGCACAACAGCTACAACTCAATTGAAACAAATCTGTGTGTGTGTAGATTTGTACGCTCTGTATTTATTATAGTTGTGTTGACAGTCTCAATAATGCATTGATGAATATGAAACTTTACAGGATTGGGTCCCACCAGTAAAAAAGTTGAAGCGAAAGAAAAGAGACCAGAAAAGAAAAGAAGGTCGACCGTGAGTATCCAAGGAAGTGCTTTTCACATGTGGTTACCTCTTCATTTTTAAAATCCAGAGATGACCACAGATTTATGTTTTTTTCACTATTGTATCTGTGTCTTCTCCTCTTAGTGTGATGATTGGGGGTGTGAAGGTACGAGCTCTCTACGACTATGTGGGAGAGGAGGGTGATGAGCTGTCCTTTAAAGCAGGTAACACATGATGTGTGGTTTTACACAGTCATTTCATTGTGAATTTGACTTGGGAGACAAAAATGCACCACATCTCTTTGATCATGATTTGCCATGAAAAAGTGAAGAATGAAGTTTCTGAGTGGAGCTATAAAAGATGAAACCAGTTCTTGGGGAGATAAGTAAATAGATGTTTTAGTTACACAATTGGCATTTTTATTTCACAGTCTGTATATGAATCGGAGGTGGACTAAGCATGTAGCAACCATTAAAGTCAATCAAGGTTAACAAAGCCTGTAAAGGCAAAATAATTCTCTTCAAGCTGATAAGTATCTAGATCCTAACCAACGGTTGACAAAAAGGACAATGCTGAAATACTCAGAGGTTATTTTGTGCCAAAGTACTACAAAGTCAGAGTAAATCCAAACTGACGACTCGTTAATTTGATTATTGTTGTTTTAATGTGAACATGTTGAATCATTTTAACATTTTCTTCCTTTCGATCTCAGGTGAGGTTTTCCTCAAGGTTGAAGAGGAGGATGACCAGGGTTGGTGTCGAGGGGTACTGAGTGGGGGGAAGGAGGGCTTCTACCCTGCCAATTATGTTGAAGTCGTCGAGTGACATCACATCACATCCAATAATTATTTTAAATTTTCTAAAAAAAAAATAACACTTATTATGATTTAACATCTAAGATGTTCCTGCTCCCAGCTTCTTTTGAAATGTAAAGTTTTAAGGCCTTAATATTCTAACCTAATTGGTTTAAGTATGAATTAACTTATCAAACACTAGAATGTATTGTTTGTGGAAGACTTCTATGCGTATATGGGTGAGTGTGTATGTCTGTTTGCATGCATATGTGCATGATCAGATGAAAGAAAAGACAATAAGAGAGGATATTTATTTACCGCCATCATGTCTGAGTCATTAGGTCAATGTAATGAAAATTGCTGAAAATTATAGTTTTACGAGCCACAGGTTGTGTGCACACAAGGTTAATGTTTACTTGATGCGTATCATCTTAGAAGCACACAGAAGTTACTTTGACTAAGCCGAATGGATTTTCACAATAAAAATATATTTGTTTTGCTTCTAATTCATCTTGTTGACACCATTTTGGTTGCCATTCTAGTATTGTGGTTCTATGGATGACTGTGTTGGTTGGTCACTTTGGTGCAGACTGAATTATCTAAACAACAATGGGATGCATCGTTACAGACATTAATGGTCCCAAGATAATGATTCTAATTTTGACGATATCCTGACTTTATCTGTAGTGCCATCATGAGGTTGCCATTTCTGGTTTTCAGTGAACTGTAGCCACAACTATTGGATGTGTTGTTATGAAGTTTGGCACATTTATACTCACAACAGGGTGAATTTGAATCCCTGTCGTAGTCCCTTAACTTTTCATCTAACTAGTGGCATTATCAAGTCAAAATTTAAATTTGTCCACTACTTTGTTTTTTTGACCAAATAACCTGTAAAACTAATGATATTCAGCCTCAGCTGTACTTTGTGTTTTATCCCAATTAGCATATCCATGTACCAACATGCAAGATGGTGAACATTGTTAAAAATGTCACTTTTGTTACTCTGTGTATGTTAGTATACTGACATTAGCATTCACCTCAAAGCACAACTGTGCTGTTGTACATCCTTATGGAGGCGCTATATAACTTTAGACGTTAAGCAAACTTTTTAAAAGTTTCACACATTAAGACATCATCACTTTAAAATGCATTTAATTATTTTAATGCAGCATAGCAATACAGTAAAATGTAATATTTAAGATATGAGATATTTATATAAGATTGCTCTTTTATTGTGAAAGATTATTATTCATACTAAAAATCTTGAACTCTGACATGTCTCTCATTTCAACTCATCCACTCACCTTACACTCATGAATGTTTACTTAGAGTCACACAACATGCGATAAATCTCAGTTTGCACACACACTAGCTCACAAGACTCTTGAAGTAACAAACCTGTTGGACAACATCTCTGAGACTCAAATAATGAATGACAGGACGCCACACAATAGTTAAAACATTTCTGAAAGCTGGAAAGGTTTCATGTCAACTGTACAGTCAGCATTCAAAGGACTCTGCATTAGTAAGTATACGCTTATTTTATAGTGCTTTTGCCTTTTTTATATTGCAGAAAGACGATGGGTGCATTGTCTAAATTGTGTTTTGTCTCAACACATTACAAACTGATGGTCCTTATGCTCAGAGAGAAAATTGCACAATAATTACTTTAATTACTTAGGTTTGATTTTCAATTACAAAAGTTATTTGTTAAAGGTGTTATTGTCTGTCATTGGGTGTTGTGTATGTTAAAAATACCCTTTGTCTCTCAGGCAGGCAATATCACAATGGAATTTGCTTGTGGGTTTATTTATGTGCCACCGGCAGTAAATCGAAGGGAAGGCCAACGATCCAGTACTAACGTCATTAAACGCTCAGGTATGATTTTTCTTTCTCCTTACATCAAAGAAAAAAAAAGATTTAGGACAGTAATACTTAACTTCGCTGTTTAGTTGCAGTTTTTTCAACACCAAAGATCACAGGCCAGACAGATATTTTCTATGCAGCTTTACTGTAAAGTATTTCAGCAATCTTAAACATGAATAATAAACCTCAGATTCTGGTGTCAAAGAACTTGTGAAACTGTCTGAAAGATCTTCTAGGAGGTCAGTAACTGAATTTATGAATTGAAAGAAAGATTTAACTCTAATACTTAATCACAAAATAATCTATAATTTTCTTTGAAAATTAAAGATTGATAGTACGTGACAGTGTAATTGTAGTCACAGGGAGATTTTTCCTTGCATCAGAGCTGTCTGCGTGACTGGTTGGTTAAGTACCATTAAGTATTATGCAATCAGTGACACACACAACCTCTCCTGTCTATCTTAGAGGAGATATTTCTTTCAGATACTTTGCATTGCTCGGTAAAAGCCATCTGCCGCCTGAGTCACAATTTCTTCGCAGCACAAAGGTCATCACTGCACCAGTTGTTTTGTCTGGGATCACATTTCTCTTGCAAGAAATGGCTCAAAATGAACTGCTGATGTGTGTATTTTCTTTTTGATTTTCATTAGCTCTTCTCCCTCCTCTCAACCGAATTCGTCCTCGCACTCCCCCACCGCCTCCTCCAACATACTCTGCAGAATCCAAATCCCTGAAACTTCACAAATCAACCCCCAAGATCATTGAACAGTTGGCGAAGAGCAAAGTGAAGAATGTTGTGCAGTCTGATCCCTTCTATGAAAATGCAGAATTTCACAATAAACTGGCAGCATCTTCCATCAATACAACAGCTCAACAAACACCATCTCCTCGAAGGACAGGTAGGTGAAAATGGCAAAATAAATGTGTAAATGTATGGCTGGACAGGTTTAGTTTCTCTACTTTAGTATTATCTGAAATACCATAAGTGCAATTGATGTCTTAATGCATATGTTAATTACAGCTAACAAACACAGGGAAATTAGCCACTGCCTTACCAGTTATTAAAGTTAATGTGGCCATTAAAGAAAAAAGATGTAATAAAAAGGGGCAAGCATTGCTCTAAATCATTGATGCCCCCTCTGTGACAGGCCCACTCCTTCAACTTATTAAATATCCATCAAATTTTTCCAATACTTGAAGACACATATCCAAAGCCATTTTTTTGTCAAAAAATCCTGTGTTTACCTTATTAACCTTAATAAAAAAGCCAAAAAGGTGAATGTGTTCAGAGCTCAATCAAACGTAAAAGGGTAAAAACTGATTGCTTAACTCTAAAACACTTAGACAGTCTGAACATACTAACACCAAATATATCTATATGGGTTTTTTTTCATAATGAGAGTAAATCATCCTTTCAAGCTTATGGTTTGGTAAGTCACTATGTGTTTGGTGGTCCAATGCACTTTAGTAGTGATTTCACTGAGCTGCAGCCAAGAAGCTGAATGACATTTTTTTTGTTTAGTGGTGATTCATTCTTTCAACAGTCTTCTCCTATCTGCTTTACCCAGCTCTTCTCCCACCACACATGAGACCCGCAGGCAGCCAGTCCTCTCCTAACAGCCAACCCTTCAACAACAGTCAGACATTTGACCTGCCAAATAATGAGCCAGGTGAATCTTTCTTTGTCCTCTTTATATTTGTTTTTTATGTTTGTTTTATCGTCAATTTTAACTTGATGCAACCTTGTACATGACAGATCAGATTTTTCGTGGTTTAATTTAGGGAAAGACAGATCATTCAAGTTCCTTCTACTCTCATCTGAAACCCCCAGCCCTCCCACCGAGACCTGCGTTCATGAAGTCAGTCCCAGAGTACCTGATTCTGTTACCCTCATCTACCTCATCCTCTCAGAAATCACCTTCAACCTCATCACTTTCCCAACTGTCTACTGGTAAAGGTAAATTCAACAGTCTGTTTCTGTCAAGCTGTCAAAAAAACAATATAACACAAAATGCAAATTTTGAATGCTCATGTTATTCCAATCTCAGGATCAACAGATAAGGAGCCTCTTCCAGGGAATCCTAATGTGGTCCTTGTCAGTTTAGGAAAATTACTCTCAGAGGAAAGAGGTCAGTAAACCTTTATCACCACCATCAAACCTTCATTATCCCCTATCTAGTTTGATTTTCAGTCTTATAATCTTACAATGACAATGATTTTTGGATATTTCCAGAGCAGTTCATACCAGGTAAACCCACCTCCTGCTCCCAGTGTGGCTTTGTGCTGGACCCCTGCTATGTCAATGTGGTAATTAGAGCTTTAATTTGACATTTATTCTGGAACCTATAAGTAGTAACATAATTAACAGCCATTGAAACTTGAATAACAAGTGAAATACAAGCCATTGAAACTTGAATAACAACCATGAATTTCTTTGTAATGACTGCTGGGAAATACAGAGCATGACAAACTCTTAGAAGCAGTCAAGCAAAAGCAATGGATAACTGGGATAGGTTTGATTGACTGAGACTGGGGGGCTGGTGTGGTCTTAGTCAGTCGACTCAGTTAATGTTTCTCATTAATGTTCTCCCCTTACACTGGGCTGCAGGTTAACGCATGTCACCTCTGTCAGCCCCGGGAGTCGACCAGTTCACCACCTAGCCTCCTCTTTTTGTTCAACTATGATGAAAAGCCCCTGTGTGCCACTGACTCTCTGCTGCTCTTCTGCATTGACATCTCAGGCTCCATGAGCATCACCTCCCAGGTAAAAACACACAACTTGACACTGATCTGATTAATCTCAGCTGACATTCACAAATACAACTTCTGATGTTTCAACTGATCAGTCTCTGCCATGTCAAGGTGTCGAAGGGAGAGCATTTCGTCCACAGATCCCGTCTTCAGGTGAGGTTTTTTTTTCTATTATTTGTGAGACCGAAAATCAGCTTTAAGTCTAATTTCAAAAGGGCAAATTCTCCAAGTAGGTTTAACTGGAAATTACTTCCAACTGCTTGTATTCATGCACAACACAGATGATAATGATAACAAAAACAACAATCCACAGATGCTGGCCATTAAAAAAAGTTGTATTCACACCAGTTTGTCCAGGATGCCGTGTTGCAGTGTGTTCAGAGACTCAGTGAACAGCAACCAGACATAAGAGTGGGACTGATCACCTTCAACCATCAGGTAGGTGATCTGGTGATCATTATCTTGAAAATCATTGCACGAATAAAATGTGTTATTGCCATTGCTTTTCTTTATCCCCTGGTGATTGCATGGCCAGGTTACAATGTATGGATATGAGGAGTTCATGTCACGGTGTCTGATTGGTGCTGAACTGACTGACAGCAACTATCTGAAAGAGGCTGCTGCCAGTTTCCCCAGTCCACCACCTCTCTCTCAGACCAAGGACTTCTTACAGAGACACGTTAGGGGGTAAGAAGAAAAAAAACAATGATTGTATCAATGGTTTTGTTTATTATACCCCTTGTATGTCAAGTAACACAATAACTCTCAATTCTGCTTTTTAAAAAAGATTAACTGAAGGTGGGGCCACAGCTCTGGGTCCAGCTGCTCTCCTGGCAATTGCAATGGCCTCCAGACAGCCAGGGTCCAAAGTAGGTTTGGCTTTTCAATTGTATTTGTGAGATCATACCAGTGCACATACACACTACATGCAATCTGTATTTAACAGTTTTTAGATGTGTTGTTTCAACAAAGCTTGTGCACATCTTAATTGTGATCAATGGTCTCAAACATACAAAAATGTTGGTATGCTACTAAAGCAATTTTATGTTTTTTTTATTTTTCTGTTTTCTAAAAACAATACAATCCTGATCTGCTGTTCCTGCTGATCTTGAAGGTGATTATCTGTACAGATGGGAAGGCCAACACAGACTTAGGAAACCTGGAGGTGGAGGACAATGATGCTCGCACCCTCCTCTCATCCACCATCTTCTACCAGGAGTTGGGGGATTATGCTGCTAATCAGGGGTTAGTGCACAGCTCCAAATCAATGTCAAGAAAGAAACATGTGTTTAAATATATTGAGGCAAGCGTGCATGGAGGAAATAGTGAAAGGCAGAGATCTTTCTTCTTTCAAAGCAATATCTGCCCCAATACATAACATGGAAAGTAGAAAGAGAGCTGAAACATTTGCTGAACGTCATTGATCAAAACAGAAGTCTCAGTCATGGTGGCCTGTTAATCACTACAATTTATGACCACATTAACAATGGACAGCTTCCTCATACAACCGTAACTAAACAAGAATACAATTAAACCTGAAAACATTAATAAAACCACATGCAGAACATGGATGCTAACACTCCCATAAGTCATTAGTCAAAGTGACAACGACCTCCAGTTACTACAATATTATACTGTTAAACACACAGATGCAGCCATTTATAGATCTGAGGTACTGTTGCTCCACTGATGAGGAATACTGTTGTTGATAATACCAATAAGTGCCCAGTGAAAGATGGAGGATGAATGTTGTTGCTCAGCTATTTTTATTATGATGAAATATCCTTCTTCCATTAGTGTGACGGTGTCTGTGCTGTCCATAGAGGGAACAGACTGCAGGCTGGACGAGCTGGGAAGACTCGCTGATCACACTGGAGGGAAAGTAAGAGAAAGTTTGAAGCCGTTGCATATGATTTCTTAAAACAATCATCAACCAGTCATCAAACATTGCACTTCTCATGTCATCTGTGTGCTTTGTCTCTTGTCCTGTAGGTGGTAATAGCAAGTCCAAACAGGCTGCACCCAGAGTTTGAGGAGATAATTGAGAACAGGACCATCGCTACACACTGTACTGTTACGCTACTGCTGCCCAAATCGCTGTAAGAGCTGCACTGTGCATCAATATACATGCCCTAAATTAACAAGGCCTACAGGTTTGACTGATGTCCTCCTTTGCTGTAGATGCATGAGAGGAGAGAGGGAGGCTGGACACAAAGGGATCAGAGAGGTGGGGAATGTGAACCCAGATACAGAGATCACCTTCCAATTTGGAGCCAATGAGCAAGACACAGATGGTGAGAAAAAACTGTGTCACCACTGACAGACTGTCAGTAATGTTTTTTTTTGTTTTTTTTTATCTTGGTGTGAAGTGAGCTTCCGATTCTAACAGGATGATGTTCACCAACCAACAGACAACAACACTGTGAAGTGAGAGGGAGCCAGAGTCAAATTATCTGACAAACTAAAACTCACAAAACTGGTTTATGAAAATGCAACAACTGGGCCAGTTTTAAAATCTGCTAGATAACAGCAGGCCTCCATGTTTTGCCACTCCTGGTCTGACAGGATTAGGTCCATCTGGATGCACTACCACTACCTGTGATTTTTGATACTCACTGCAGAAACTGCCAAGGAAAACAGTGAATTAGCCTTAGTCTGTCAATAGGGAATAGCTTTCATTAAACTAAACTCTAATTAACTTATTAGCTCCATGGAGGGCAATATCAGTCTGTTCACAACTTTTGCTAAAATAGTCCAACAACTGGATGGAATAAGATGGAAATTTGTCCCCTAGAGGATTAATACTGATAACTTTTGGGATTTCTTCAACTTGCACTGCCATGAAATAGTTATTTGATAGATTGCCATTGTTAAATATGTTACATGTACCCAGAGGGTCATTTAAAACTTTGATGATCACTTGCTATCATCTGCTCAAAGTCCTAAATTTGTCCAATATTTGATTTATGATCTGTTATCTGAAAAATGAACAACATTCCCATCAACCACAGCTGCAGTGTTCAGTTGTTTTCTACATGTTAGCCTTGTCACTGTGAGTATATTAAAATGCAAATGTTAGTGTCTAAGCACTTGTCTGTGGGAAATGGTTCGTATTTTATGTGGAAGGCATCAGATGTCTCATTGATGGTTCAGTCTGATTTCTCATACACAGCAGAACTCTGTTTGTCAATCAACAAACCAAACCAGGCTGTGACACCATATTTAGCATGGTCATGGTCATGGTCATGGTCATCAGCATGTGCTTTCTCTGTGATCCAAAAACACTCAGTATTGTCATTTAAAAATCTGTAAACCCTCTTGATTCATATCTGTGGTGTCTCTTCTTTTTAGTGCCAACTCCAGCCTCTGGCAGCCGTGTGTCCGTCCAGCTGCAGATCAGGTACCGGCAGAGAAACGGACAGATGATGCTCAGAGTGTTAACTTCAGAGCGAAATATTACTGATGACAGGTGATCATTATGTTTCTATAATCACAGTGCTTTACCCACTTGTATTTTGAGATTGTGTCTCAAACACACCCACACACGCACACTCATACACCACTGTTGCTGCATGCATCTGCATGCTTGTAAGCTTAAACAAGTCATTATCATGTTATATCTCTCATCAATGAGGCATTATCTCACTCAGGACAAAACTTGATTACATGTATTATTTTCTGGCAATCTCGCTGAACCTTTAGGCAAAGCAGTTTTGAAAATCCAAGGAAACTGTTGCTGAGATACTGGAGCACTGACATCATGCAGAAATGATTGCACCATGTAAATCTCATTTTTCATTCATTTAAACGTTTAGTCACAATAAATTTACTAACCCAGTCTGTCTGCATCATAAACAGAATGAAGGTCATGCAAGGTAATTGTCTGAGCATGCCCTGTGTATATTTGCACATTAATATAATGGCAAGGCTGAAGGTGTAAATGTTGAGAAGCACACTTGATAAAATTGTGACCCTCTTTCTCAGCTCAGTGGTCCTGTCCTCTCTGTCTCTGGCCATCATTCAGCTCAACTCATCACAGGCCAGCGCCGCTCTGGCTGTCAGAGGCCGCTTCCTCGACGCCAGGAGAGAGGGAGAGCTGCAGAGGAAGTTGATCGAGAGAGCAATGTAAGTTACAGAAGGGAGATGGAACAAACTGCGTCAGTGTGTGGGCAACATGTAGAATGAGAGCTATGATTTAAAGGTATATATAGATATATATCATTATCTATCACTGCAATCGTATGCACACACAAGTAAAACATTTGTTTAAATGAAAAAGAAAATTAGACCAACATGCATTGTTCCTCAGTAAAAATGTAAAAACCTGATGAACATTTGATTTTTATTGATAGTTTTATTGATAGTTATACAATCTCAGATTTTGAACTAGTTGGAATTTGTTTTATGGTTGATAAATAAAAATCCTAAATCTTACTTTTCTCAGATATGATTTATTTTTTTATTTAATTGTAGTTTTGAGTTTAAGTTTGAGTTTTAGTTTCCTTAATTTTATTTTGCACTTTCTTTTTACATTTTTTACATTATATTTTTCACAATCCACTTTATATTATGAGTAAAAAAAAGTGTCTTTGAAAGCTTTATTTGATGTAAAGTATATTTTACTTTCTTTATTAGTGTTTTTAGGCTGGGCATATGATGTGTTGTCTCTGTTTGTAGTGAACACAACCACAGTGCACAGGACAAACAAATGTACCAAGAATGGATTAAAACTATGGAGCCAATATACAACAATATTCACAACATCACACGGGTCAGTTTGTACTCTACATTTATGAGACTCAGTGCCTCACATTAGTTAGCCACCACACTTAAACATCTTTTTTGTTTGTTTTCCAGAGAAAATCTGTCATTTCAGACTCACAGGTAATGTCATGTCATGTCCTTATAAAGTCCTTACACTGCTCAATGCTGTAAAACTACCCATTGCCCATTGACAATTTTTCCACTCTTCTCCTTCCAGTCTCTAACAGATGCTGGTGCAGTGCTGCTCTACACCATGAAGCACAGCAACAGAAGGTCCATCTCACTGAAGAATAAACATAAACTCTAGACAAATGTTGGAAGCAACTAAAGTCATGAAGGACAATGATGTTTGACTTTGATTATCTGGCTGAAAAAAATTTCTGTCAAATGTTTTACAATGTAAATACTGTCTTACTGCAAATCAACTGAAAACACTGTCTTGTGTGTCAAATAGAAACTTATTTCTAAAGAAGACCTTAAATGATTTTTCAGTGTTGCAACAACAGAGGCAGGATGCAGTATACATGGGAGTGCATTTCACACCTTCTACACCTACTGGTGTAGTTTGAGTTTTTGCACTGACAAGAAACAAGAAACCTTTGGTTTCACACAAGAGCACCTAAGGATTATTGCACATAAAAACATGCACATGACAGACACATATGCTCTAAATCAGAATACTTTGTCAATATTTATAAAGTGAACAATGAAGTACATACAAAATATGGATGGAACAAAACATAATCATGCCTGTAACGTAAGCCAAAGCATAAATAGTCATGTTTCTCTGGGGCACACAAATGTGTAACTCAGAGCAGATGTCTGTTGAACATTTGTATGGACTATTATTCAGGTTCCAAGAAAGCAGAACATAAACACCATGAGGTTCAACCAGAATACCCAGAGTGATGCTGAGCAGGTAGGCGCCGACAGTGGTTCTGTCTCTGTGGAGATCAATGACATATATGACCTGTCTCTTGCCCCTGGCGTCTATGGACACAACGTGAGCTCCCTCTGTAAGTGGTAAGCTGTAAGGGCGGCTTTGAGCTCTTCTTCTGGGTGATGGAGCACAGGTGAGAGGTGGAAAACTCCATAAACAGGACAGAGACAATAACCGAGTTCCAGGTCACCATTTGTTGAATTTGGTAACAAGCAGCTCAGCCAGGAAGAGGATCACCACACCACTGCACAAGAAGCCAAAGCACAGGGAGCAGCATGTTTGAGTGGTGTGGTGTCTACTCCTGTCCACAGGATGGGGACGAGGCTGGTTTTTACCACTGACACTGACACTCCTGGAAAAAGTGAAGGGTTTGGAACAAAAGAAACTCTTGTTACTAGTCTATAGATTTAGCCCCAAATTGGTCAGATTATTTAATATTTCAGAAACAGATGCAAAGTTTAAGGAAAATTGAAGAGATTTGCACAGATTTTGCAGTTTCTTCTTCCCTTGTCCCCTAAAATTCATCTTGTGACCCTTAATCCACCCCACAGTGGATTAAACTACATACAGTATAAAGTGGTTAAACAACAGTAATTAATCTGTATTATTAATGCATCAGTTGGTTTTGCAAAGTAACACATAACACTACTACTTTTTACACATAACACTTTTTTTTATTATTATTGGTATAAAAATTGAATTCCCCTGATTTAACATTTTGGAATTCTGCTCTTTTATATTAGGTCATGGTAATTACAAATATTTATACAATAAAACAGTTAAAAAATTATGTCAACAAAATTCACAGAAGGCAATGAACTTAAGACAAGCTATAATTAAAAATGCAGTATAAAAAAGAAGTTACAATATTGTTAAATGAGATTTTACAGTGATCAGCATATACTGTATGTTTCCAACTTACAACACTTTTTATGAAGAGATAACATATAAGACAATTCCTTAATAGACTACGCATAGTATAGTACTGTATAGATTTTAAAACATGATCATATGTAACATCTTACAAATATCATGGCAAAACAAAACAGTGACAAAACAGTAACAATTCATACATAATAGACTCTATGTTGAAGTTTTTGAGGGAGGTTATTTTGAAAAATAACACTTTCTTTCTAAAATTAGACCAATCGTTGAAAAAGATTTAAGGCCACTGGCTTAATATTTGTAGGATGAAAGCTTAAAGTCCCTCTTCTTTGACTAGGTACTCAGGCAGAGTCTGGAAAGCAGTCACAGGTACAGTCACAGGAACTGTCAAGGATATGGTGCTGGCTTCCACAGTGGAGGGGGAAACCTCAGTGGGTGGTGGAGGAGAGGGGAGCGGGTCTGTGTGAATAATGTTCATGTCACTGAGCTGTGGGGCGGCTGTAGCAGCATCTGCGTGAGTCCGTAAGTGCTTGCGAAGGTAGGCGGCAAACAGAAAGGCTTTGCCACAGTGGGGGCAGCTGTGAGGTTTGTTGGTGGAGTGGATCTTCTGGTGTTTACGTAGTCCAGATTTGTTGAGGAAGCCTTTGCCGCAGCTGTTGCAGACATGAGGCCTCGGCTTGGGATGCTGCTTCTCATGCTCCTGTAAGTCTGCCAGCTGTGCAAACTCTGACTGGCAGGTTTCACAGACATGCGAGCCTAGTGGCACAATCTTAGTAACAGTTGGAGGTGTGGAGTCGATGGAGTGAAGATTTTCATGGGACTGAACTTCATCCCAGGTTCCAAATGTAGCATCACAGTGCGTACAGGAGAACTGAGGGAGAGTTGTGTGGGCCGTAAAACCTGAAGCTGACCCTGCCTCTGTCTCCTGTTGCTGTTGCTGTGGCTGCTGCTGCTGCTCAGAGTGCTCAGCTAGGTGAGTTCGCTCGTGTTTGCGCAGACTTGAAGATACAACAAATGACTTCAGACACTCTTCACATTTGAAAGGCCGTTCTCCAGAGTGCACACGCCGGTGCTTGTTGAGGCTAGAGCGCTCTGCAAATGACTTGTCACACTCAGTGCAAGAAAAGGGCCTAAGTCCTGTGTGGACAAGCATGTGGCGCCGCAGATCCCAGGATGCTACAAATGCCTTGTCACAGCTCTGGCATTTGTAAGGGCGCTCTCCGGAGTGAACGCGTTCATGCACGGCCAGATCAGCCGGCTGCCTGAACCTCTTGGAACACTTATCGCAGGGGTAGGGCTTGAAACCCAAGTGGGCTCGCTGGTGGCGACGGAAACTGGATGGGTCAGAAAACATCTTGCCACACTGTGGACAGAGAAACGGCTTCTCACCAGAGTGAGTGCGGAGATGAGACTGGTAGGAGGACAACTGAGTGAAGCCTTTGCCACACTGCTCACACTGATAGGGTTTATTCTGGGAGTGAATGCGCTGATGGCAGGCCAGAGAGGAGGAGCGGGAGAAAGCTTTGCCGCAGTCTGAGCACAGGTACGGCTTTTCCCCAGTGTGGGAACGCTCGTGGTTTTTCAGGTCCTTGAGCTCTGTGTATGTTTTCCCACACTCATCACAGGCGTATGGCCTATGGCCCTGGTGGTTCCGTCTATGTTTTCTGAACACAGAGGGATCAGCAAAACTCTTACCACACTCAGCACAGAAGTATGGCTTTTCTCCCGTGTGAGAGCGCATGTGCACCTTCAGTTTAGATAAGGTGGGGTAGCTCTTAGAGCACTGTCGGCAAGAGTAAGGACGTTCTCCACTGTGCTGTGTCATATGGATCCTCAGGCAGATAGCCTGCATGAAGGCCTTACCACACTCTGTGCAAATGAAAGGTTTCTCCCCAGTGTGAGAGCGGCTATGGTTGCGCAGCTCTGTTGGGGTCTTGTAAGCCTTGTGACAGTCAGGACACTGAAATGGACGCTGGGCTGAGTGAGTGCGCTCGTGCTTTGAGAGCTGAGCCTTGCTCGAGAATGTTTTGGTACACTGGGAACATGAATGTTGCTGCTGTCTGTCTTTTGCGTGTGCCGAAAGCTTGTGGCTCCGCAGAGCTGACAGACTCCTGAAAGCCTCGGTGCATGAAGAGCATTTGAAAGAAGGTTTGGCTTTAGGAGGCCTGCCTCTGCCTCGTTTCTTTGCAGGCTGATCCCTCAACACCTCTTCCTCTTGCTGGCCCTCTTCATCCTGTTCAGGAGGGGTATACTGATCTGTAAGAGGTGGGCTACCAGGCTGAGGAGAGGCCATCTTTATGTCTGCAAAGATATAATATAAAAAGACAGTGTAATAATTATGTAAATAAACACTATTAGCAGAGCAAGAGTGTAAGACTAAGATTGTTCAGACATCAGTAAAGTCATATAACAGATATGAATCATCTGAGCAGATCGTCAGTGACAGTGGTTGATGATGGACAAGAAAAAAAAAACTGTATAATCACATAATAACAGAAATATGTGGGTGTGCGCTCAATCACAAAATGGCTGGCATTAGGACCTCAGGGACAATAAGCTAACCGCTTTGATGCCAGAGGAAGTTGGCGAGGCAATGACAGAGATCAGTGTGTATGAATGACTGACATGAGGCCGAACGGGGATGAAGCTCAAAGATTACAAGTCAATTGTGATGGTGTTAACAACCGGACACGATATGTACGTATTCCTTTGTAGCTAGCTAGCTTGCTGAACATTTTTTACTAACTCAAAATGGCTGGCTTTAGGACCGGCTGCACCAATTCACTCGACAGTGTCATCATCACCATGACCGTCATTACACGGGGTGGATTTCATTACATTAGCTGTCGTACGTAAGAGAAACAACGACTTTTCTTACCTGAATCAGGACATTAAACGTTGGTCGATAATGCCTGGAAAACTGTCTGATACGCGGCTGCATTTACTGAGAGACAGTGATTACTGTTGACTGGCTGCAGGATGGGGGACGGCTTTAGGACCATGATGACGAAAGCTCTCGGCAAGCCAAGTGTGCAACATTTTAATACGTTTAATGCTAAAAATACCCAAAATAACGCCCGTTACATATATGTTTGAAGTGATAAAATATTTTAACCCCAATAAAGTTATCAGGTTAGCTGCCACAATCTGTCGAAACACGAGTGTCAGGTTAAAACGAAGATAATTTACAAGGCTCACAGGTCAACAGCAGAGCTAGCTACGAATGCTAACATGAAGCAGCTAACGTGCTTTATATATTCTACCAAAACAGACAGGCGGGATCGTGAGATGAATATTTAACGTCTTGGGTTTTAATTTGTGTTTAATGTTTGCCTTGTAATTGTCATAACACTAACTGACCGCTATTTGTATCAACACAACTTTTAGCCCACTTACATAGTTGCTTTTTCCTTTTTTCTTTTTTTTTCTTCTTTTTTTTTTTAAGAGGGAAGCATTTCTCTGCTGCACATTTCCTGTTTCCTAGCAACAAGAGCAATGTGGAAATGGGGATGGAAGAAAAAAAGACAATTGGGGGAAAAGGGGGGTGCCCTTTACATAAAATCACGTTTATATTATAATGAATGAAAATAGATCTTCGGTTGCATGCATTGAACCAGTGCCGTTGCAGGTATTTCATTTAACGCATTTACTCAGGTTGTAATTCCGCATGTGAAACGATTTGGCTTTTTGGTGCAATGTTTGTTTAGCTAGCCATGGTGATGCTAGCTGGTGGCGCGCTAACGTTAGCTTACTGCTGTGTGATACAAATTTAACCGTAAGGGACTTGTCCAAGCTTTCTAATAACATTGCAAAGGCAATATGTGCATTCTGTTCTGGTTTATAATCTTGGAGAATGTGGATTTTCAGTGGTAATAGATCTGTAGAGAGAGGCGTTGGTCTCCCGGTTTATTGACATAGCTAACGTTAGTTCTGTTAGCCTGCTGGTGCAGATATGTAGCAAAACATTTTAAGCTGGACACAGTTTACATCTAGCTGTACCTAACTTAATGGTTTTGACTTTGCTGTTGGTTAATTAAACTAACATACTGCGGCTGATTTTTAATTTTTTTTTTTTTTTTTAATATATTGATTTTTTTTTTCATTTATTGACTGTAGTACATGTGAAGAGTAAAAATTATGAGATGTTTACAGAAGCTGCCCAATTTGCATTGTTGTGTTATATAGTTTAGGTTTTGTCAGTTTATACGGTAGTAAGATTATTTAAGGAAAAATTATATATTTATGAAAAATGTGTGCTAGGTAACCTGTAGCTACCTGTAGCGTATACATGATTCACTGCATAAAACTGAAAATTGTAATGTTCTTTGCTAATGTGTTTAGCAAAGCTGTAACTGGTATCTCTCTCTTCTGTCCTCAACAGCTCAATTTCCTGCTTTGCTTAAACTCAAGTCACTCCCCTAATTGTGTGGAAGTGATTCTCAACATCCTCTGCCGTGTTACCTCCCTGGACACTCCTTGGACATTATTGTAAAGGAAGAATTCTTCTTTTTATACAGACGAGAAAGGCATCTAATGCATTTCACTCCTGCATACTCAAACACTCTATGTCTGGTGCACTTAATTCAATCATTATCTTGTAATGGCAGTGCAAGACCCTGGCAGGACAACAGGTTTTCCTTGCAAACAGTGTGGGATGGTATGTCCCAATATGCCGAGTCTGCTCGAGCACATGGATGCTCACCTTCACCAAGAGGAGGAACGCAAATTTAAATGCGATGAATGTGGACGTGGTTATAGGCACGCAGGGAGCTTAGCTAACCACAAAAAGACCCATGAAGTGGGTTCTTTTCAGTGTAACATATGTGGTAAAGAAAACTCAAACGCTTTGTCCCTGAAGAGTCATCTCCGGAGCCACACTTCACAGAAAAAGTACTCCTGTGCAGAATGTGGGAAAGCTTTCCGTCTGGCAACACAGCTGGCTACGCATGAGCGGGTCCACCTTACCAAACGAGCAAAGGAGCAGTCATTCAGGAAGGTAGACATGGACTATCCCACAAATGAAAATATTCATGAATTTGAAAATGATCACCCGCATCATCTTAGTGAGCATTCAGCCAGTGTCGGGACTTCTACAGAAAATAGCCCAGTGGAGGACAAGTCAGAGGTTGTTTATAATGCACAAGCTGAGACCTCTGAAGATGGAGCAAATCGACCTTTCAGATGTGATTTGTGTGACAAATCATACATACACCATCGAAGCCTAACCAACCATAAAAAGACTCATCAGGTGGGAATGTTTGAGTGCACAGTTTGTTTCAAACTGTTCAATAACATGGCTGCCCTCTACAGCCACCAGAGAACTCACAAGGCAAGAAGTGGAACAGACCCTGGTTCAATGGATGGTTCATATACAGACACACCATTAGACCAGTTTTCACCTCAGAGCCAGGATGTTCCTGTAAATTTCTGCCATTTGTGTCAGGTACTATTCCCCAGTGATGAGGAGTTCCAAGAACACATCCAAATGCATAACTCTTCATCTGTGTCATTTGGGCTTCAAGATAACTTATTAGACAACCACAACATATCATATGACAATAGCATAGCTTCACCTGAGTCAAATTTTTATGCATCTCCTATCAATAATATCCCTTCAGTATCATCATTAGATAATCATGGAGGTTTTGATCAAGGACAGGAGCAGATTATAAGTAATGGTCATGTGTACTCAGACTGCTCCAATAATCAAACCCCATCTTCCAGTAGCACTCAGGGAGAACCCCCAATCCTAGACACTAGTATTCTTGATCCTGTCCTGACGCACACAGAAAACACTGACAATGCAACTGAAATGGAAGAGACTTCAACTGTAGATTCTGATGAGCGTCCCTTCAAGTGTCAAATCTGTGGTAAAAGCTACCGGCATTCTGGCAGCCTAATCAACCACAAAAGGTCACATCAGGTTGGGATTTACCAGTGTTCTGTATGCAGAAAGAGCTACCCTCACCTGGCCGCCCTCAAAAGTCATCTTCGTCTCCACAAAGCTCAGTCGTCATCTTTTAGCCTCAACGCTGAGGGAGACTGGCTCTCCTCAGAGCCTCTGACACTGGATAATCAGCAGGGCTGCTTTTCTTCACATGAGGAGGAGGACAGCACTCAGCCCGTGCTTGGTATTGATCAGAAGAATGGAGTTGATCCCAGCAATGGAGTATTGTACCATGAGCAATTTAATCAGGACTTTTCCCAAGATATGGCAGTGCATCTACCTCACAATGAACACCTGATGCAGAGGCACATGTGTGCAGACTGTGGTGAGACATTTGCGGATATTGAAGGGATCAAGTCCCACAGTTGTCCACTGCTACAGCAGCAACACGACACTGCTAGCAGTGACTATGAGAGTAATATAAACTTCCAGGACAGTAATGGTCACTATTCCATTGAAAATCCAGGGAGTAATGTGGACTTTCATGGTTTGAATGATAGACATGACCAAAATTACTTTGAACAGAATTTCCATGAAAATGTGAGCAGTGATCAGCTGAATGGTGACAGAGAAAGTGATAATGCTCAAGAGGAGGATGATGATGGAGATCTTTATCAGTGCTCTATATGTGGAAACAGCTACACCAGCATGAGGGCTCTCCGGAGCCATCTCCGAGGGCACACACAATCTCATGGTACTCCTGCAAGCTCAGGGCCTTCATCCATGTCCTCCCATGAAGAAGTGAAAGATGATGAGCTGGGAGAGATGATGATCTGTAGTACATGTGGGGAAAGTTTTGCCAATAGGCAGGATTTGATTACCCATCAGCTTCTGCACACTGAGGACCCAATTGATGATGTTAGTCATTTACATATGGACAACAGTGATGTGTCTGGAGGCAAAGAGGAAACACAGAATATCATCTGTGGCAGCTGTGGCATTTTCTGCACCAGCTACCATCATCTTGAAAACCATGGCTGCACAGCTGAGAGGAAAGATGAGTCAATGCATAATAAAGAAGAAGTGAAAGTAAATGATGTTCCCCAGCATGAAGACGTAAGTCAAATTAAAGAAATGGATGATACTGAAGGTCGTCAGTACAAATGTGATCAATGTGGGCGGTCATACAGACACGCTGGTTCTCTCCTCAACCACAAAAAGTCCCACAAAACAGGTGTATTCAGATGTCTCGTCTGCCAGAAGCGCTTCTACAACCTGTTGGCCTTAAAAAACCATCAGAGATCTCACTTTGATATTAAAAGGTTTGTTCCAAGAACACACGTCATTATGTACATATACAGTTATTAAATTTGTCACTCATCTTGCAAATTGCTAATAGTTGTTGGAAAGTATTAATTTTTGCTTAAAAAAAAAACACAAGCGACAATAACAGTTAGCTCTGCCATCTCTGTTCTGTTTTTTTTTTTTTTTTTTTTTTTTTTCCCATTGCAGTTAATTTCCTTATGTAGACTGTCTACAGAGAATGAACTAATCATGCCTCCTCTCCTCCCCCAGGCATACGTGCCATGAATGTGGGAAAGCCTTCAAAATTCAGAAGCAGCTATTAAACCACCTGAGAAGGCACAAAGAAAACCAAGCCAAAATCCAGGAACTCAACAACCAGATCCAGGCTCTCATGCAGATGAATGGGACTCAGTCAGATGGAGGAATACAGTCCTTGACTTCAAATTCCAATCAGGCTTTCACCTCTGCTCACCACTGCAAGCAACTGCCTGAAGGGAAAACTGCTCAAACAAAGTGTGAGACTTTAGTCAAATCAGAGGACACAGGTGACCAGCGACCTTTTGCCTGTGATCAGTGTGGTCGTACGTATCGCCATGCAGGAAGTCTGGTCAACCACAAGAACTCCCATAAAACGGGTGAATATTATTGTTCTGTTTGTAACAACACTTACTCCAATCAGCTAGCAATGAAAAACCACTTGCGGACCCACTTTGCATATAAAAAGCACTCTTGCCAAAAGTGTGGAAAGGGCTTTAGAGGAAAGAAGCAACTATTAGCTCACGTCTGTGCAAACCTAAGAAATGATGGGGCCACAGGCAGGAGGGGCCTAAAATCTAGAGCCTTTAAATGTAAGGAATGTAAGCAGGCTTTTCCCTCCGTTGACAAACTGGCTGCCCACACATGTGATAAACCTATAGGCAGCAGTGATGCAGAGCCAGATATGTCTCCAAGTAAAGAGGAGCGACCTTTCACGTGCAACATATGTAATCGCAGCTACCGGCATGCAGGCTCCCTCCTGAACCACAAAAATACCCACAAGACAGGGCACTTCAGTTGCACCTTCTGCTCTAAGCCCTTCACTAACCCCATGGCTCTACGCAATCACACACGCATCCATACACAGAAGAAAAAGTATGTGTGTCTCACATGTGGAAAGGCTTTCCGCCTTGCCAGTATCCTGCATAACCACCAGAGGGTCCACAACCGGGTGGCGAGTCACTTCAGCTGTCATGTGTGTGGAAAGCGTTTCCAGGGCAGGTCTGGTCTGAAGAGGCACCGGTGCCGCAGAGGCCAGGAGAATGCTTCAAGAGTTGGAGTCCAGCAGTCAGAGAGGGGAGACAAGTGCTTCATGTGAGTTACTGTCTTAATGAGAACCAAGCAGCACTTAAAAAAAAAAAAAAAAAGTGAAACAGTAATTATTGTTCTGTTAGTCATCATCGGTTGTAGTTATTGCAGATGTATCTGTATGAGTGTTTATGTTAGGCCAATAAGATACAATAATATAAGAATTTTATTCACTCGAAAGCACCAACAAATGTATTTAAAGGATCCTTAGCAATATTATTAGTGTTATGAGTTGATGTGGACCTTTAAAGGGAAAGTATTGGCCTTAAACATTCTGTAATGGTTACTCTATTAGTTTGACAGTACAGTAACATTTAATGATAGTATTAGTGAATGAATTATCAGCAATTTGCAGTTTCATAAATAATTTACTGTTGGTTTTAATGATCTGGGTTTCCATGTGTTATTAGGGACTGAATATGAACATATCTCTGCTGCAGGTGTGATCTGTGTGGGCGCTCCTACCGCCACGCTGGCTCCCTCCTGAACCATAAAAAGACGCACTCTGAAAACCTCCACCACTGCACCTTGTGTCTCCAGACATTTCCCGATCCTCTCACCTTACAAATACACTCTCAGATGAGGCGTCACTGCTGCCCAGAGTGCGGCAAGACCTTCTGCCTGGTCGCACACCTGCAGAGCCACATGGAGGTGCACTCAAAGGACCAGGCTGTGGTCTGCAGCCTCTGTCAGCAGAGCTTTCCTACCACAGACAGTTACCAGCAGCACCACGACATGCACCACAGGGGTCAGGACCCCTATCAGCAAGCTGTGGATGAACCCATAGATAACAACCTCAACTGGGACTCAGGAATAAATCAGACTATGGGGATGGATGAGATGCACAAGCAGGTTCCCCCACCTCTGTCCCATATTCCAGAAAGCATCACTAATTCACAGAAGGACTCTGACGCTGCTGGCACAGAGGAGAAGAGCCACGTCTGCGAGCACTGTGGCCGAACTTATCGCCACGCTGGCTCCCTCCTCAACCACAAGAACAGCCACAAGACAGGCTCCTTCTTCTGCTCCATTTGCCAGAAAGAGTTCACCAACCTGATGGCTCTCAAAAACCACAGGCGCATTCACACGGAGCCCAAGCGCTACCAGTGCCTGGAGTGTGGAAAGGCGTTCCGCGTGTCCACTCAGCTCATATGCCACCGACGGATCCACACCAAAGAGAAGCCCTTTGCCTGCCTGCTGTGCGACAAGAGCTTTTCCAGCAAGTCCAACCTGCGGCACCATCAGAAGATGCACCAGAACTCGCAGACCTACGACTCCTCGTTTAGCATGGATGCTGACTCGTTTATGGACCTGGACATGGGGTCTTTCCTTTAAAGATGTACTCCAGAGCATACAAGAGAAGGGGACAGGTGCTCTTATTATTATCTGTTATATATCCCTCTATCAGTAATTGTAAAACAGTATTTTTCAGAAAGTGCTCCTTGGTCCTGACAGAAGCTCCTTTTGAAGATGCACATTTCATTACTGACTTCCAGTCTTACCTCCACAACAGATGGCAATGTCACTGAAAAGTGAGTTTATCTGCTTTAGATAAGGCCTGAATGTTTTCCATGAATACACAGGAACCCAGAATACAGGGCAGGTGATGAAAACCTTAGTCACCGCTCATTCCTCAACGACAAACCAACCAACCAAAGTGAACAGAAAAGTGCAGCCCAGGTCCATGTAAGAACATAAACACTGATAACATGTTTTTGTAAGACTACTGTTCTAACGGTGATCTCTCCTCTCTTGCTATGTATTATTGTGTTCAGTGCCTCTGTAAGTTCCTTAGGAAACAAAATATACAAACTATATTTATCTTTAAATCCTTTTGTTAGCTTTGCTGTCAATCTCGAAGGACTGCTCACTTTCCTTTGGGATTTCACATAGGGCAAGCCTGTTGTTATTAAGTCAAATACCTCTGGTGTGTCCAAAGGTCAGTGGCAAACTGAAATCATATTATCAAGTAAATAGTTGTTCTGCTAATAATATTCACATTGAGTGACATTGTATGCTAAAATGGATGTATTTATTAATTTATTCCTGTTACTTTATGTCCATATTTTATTAGAAAAACCTTTCATGAATGTTTAAAAAAAAAAAAAAACTGTCTTCTAAAACTCATGTAGCCTTTAAGGAACTTCATCAGTCCATTTGTCATTCGTTCTCAGTTACAATACAACAGTACAGTAGGCAGGAATGGATGACCAGAGCATGGTGTGTTATTGACAGCACTCAGGGTAACAACCTTCAAAAGGAACAAACCTGATGTGTAAAATGTTGTAGATAATCTGTTTCTGAACTGGACACAGCATTTTTTTTTCCTACTTGTGCCATTTAAGCCTCTTTATGTTTTAGCTCATGTAACAGTTGTCATTCACTCCAACATTTACTTGCAGCTGCACATCCAGTGCATGTTGTTATCCATCTTGAACCTTTTGAGAAGCATCAGTGATGTTGAAGTGTCAGTGCCTAAAATGTAAACCGACTGTAGCAGTTTAATGTAAACAAGCTCCTCTCACTGTACTTGTTATACTGTAAAACAATATCATTTTTGTCTGCATTTCTTTTATTATTTTATGATTATTATTCATATTATTATGATGATTCATGAATCCTTTCAGCCACCAACATTTGTAATGTCTTAAAGCGGTCAAATAAGGAAATATTGCAACAGTGAGGTGAAAGTGGTTTTTGTGTCCATTATATTTCCCTCACAAATGCTGTACATTAATCAAATACAATGACTTTGCATTTGTACTTTCAAAATGCCTCATTTCTGCAAAGCACAAGTATTACTGCAAACAAACCAGAGCTTTGTGACTTTACAGCAACAAACCAGTTTCATCTTCATTGTTCAAGTTCACAAACCACTTCTGTGAAAAATGTGCAATTATTGATTGATTGATTTTTTTTTTTTTTTTTTTTTTTTGACATGAATGTTGTTCCTTAAGTGGTTTGTGTGAACATGTGGTCTTTGTTTTTATAATAATCTAAAATTAGATTTTTATTTTTATTTTTTTTTTTAAACCATATACATTACATTTCATGTAGGAGTACGTTGGCACTGGTCAAAAGTATGAAATACCTCATGGAAAGCCCTGCCTACCTTGTAACTGCTATTTAATGCCTCATGCAGCTTTATTGTAGGGGATACACTGTAATCATACAAACTCAGATAGTTACCAATTGTAAGACATGGAATGGATGAAGCATCAATTTTAAGGTTTTACTTTGTAGTTTGCAGAATCTAATTCCACCACCAACATGGTTGTTTCTCTGCAGTTTGTTGTTTTCAGAGTTATATTTGCACATGTGTAGTGGAGACACTTGTAGCCTAAGGACGACAGTTGGTCTAATAATGCAGCTGAGACGTTGCTGTATGTGGTCGCGTGGACAGACGAGTTGGCTGCTTGATAGCTCACCTCAGCTCATTTTGCGGGTCGTAATATTTAAGCAATATGCTGAAAGAATTGTTTCAGTGCACAAACTGAGTACATCTCATTTGTCTTCAACAGGTTCAGTATATTGACAGAAGCCTTCAATAACCATGACAACTTGCCATCTGCCATTTTGTTACATTATTTAAAAACCTGTTGTGTATTAACCATAATGATTTTGATTATTCCTGGTAGCCTACATGTATAATGACATGAAAATTTCAGTTAAAACTGTAAACTGACTTTATTTTTGTACAATGTTCATGTTCTTATTTCCTGTGGCACTTAACACGTTCACTCCTCTGTCATCACTCACAATCAGCCTGGTATTTGTGGCGTGCATTAATCTCAGAGCTCTCTGTAAATATTAGGATGAAAATATTGGTTGGATCTCTGTACATTTATGGCAAGATTTTGTTCAGCAGGAGAAAACTGCTAGATTAGCTATTGTGTAATAAAAATCATATACAACATGTTCTGATTTATTGGATTTTCAGTGCTCAAAAATGTCTGCTCAGTATTTAATTCATATTTATATAACTATTTTGTCACTGAACTGTAGATTTTTACTTCTTTGTTAGAACTTAGTTTAGAATATAAGCAAATTATTGATAAAACTAGTTGAAATCAATTAAAAGTCTTGGAAAATACAATGTGTACAATTTCTTGTCCATTTTCCAAATGATCAACATACCTCAGATTTATAATGAAGGATGTCAGTTTTATTGTGAAAATACTTTTGGTACACAAAGCAGTTTATAAGATTGCATTAAGTAAAAGAAGCCAGTGCATGTACAGTATATACAGTTAGAAATAGAAAGCAAGAGAAAGGCAGAAAGTGTTAGTTATTGCTCAGTAACATCATTGGCTGGCCTAGTGGAAGTTTAACAAAAATCTTCACTGGAGTCCCTTTAAAAATGTGCTTGTCCCTTGCAGTTGATGCAACACTACAAGATATTTAAAAATAAATAATATAAACATCTAAAAAAAATAATAATAAAAAGAAACAAGGAAGTAATCTGTGTTTTAAGTGATATTAATTTTTGTTGCCACAGGGCAAGCAGTTTACCCACAAGCAGACAGATCCAAAACAAGACCTGAAACATTGTCAGTGATACAATACCACAAGAATTCTCAATACTCACAAACTGCATGATGGTTTGAGGAATAAAAAAAAAAAAAAAATTCTATTATCAAGTGGAAAAGAGCAACCTTAACCCTCCATGTTTCTCACTGGTTTCAATGTCTGCAAAATTACAAAGAGGCATGATGCTTTTTTTTTTCGGCCTTGTTGCAGATCTGAAATCATTGGACAGGTCAGAGACAGGAGAATTGTGATTGTGTGGCTCCACCTAAAACACTGTAGGTGTAATTTCTTCACTACAGTACATTCCTTGCAACATTCCCACATTTTAACAGTTTGAGATCGTGTGTCTAGTGTTTCAAACATCCTGTCCTACGACTGCTGGGACGGTAATGTGCATTCTAGGTGGAAAACTCATCCAAAACTCAAATAAAACATTAAAACAGACAAGACAATATTGTTATGACCTGCAGTAAAAGGTCCATGTTGGTCTCAGGAGACCTGGTAACAGTGCATGAGTACAGTTTGCTCCCTTAAATCAACAGCTTCATCACTGTATCAGGCTACTAAAAGAACAGGTACATGGAGGTACAGACAGGGACAAAGGCTAGGATACATTTCACCTAAAAGTAGCTACATTCAAATGGCCTTGATGTGCCAGTATGTCTTACTCACATGTGGTTTATCTTTAAGAGGCTGTTGTGTTAAAAAACCAGCAGAGACCCCGTCTAACCCTGCAGAACAGAAGGGGATCAAACTGCAGCCCGGCAGGCAGCAGTAGCTGTGTTACATTCACTGGAGTCCTGCTGCAGAACAGCACAATGTCAAACAGAAGCATTGATCTTATTTTCATCTTGATTCTGTATCAATCATCTGTAAACTCACAAAGGTCGTCCAGATCAAAATCTCATTTACGTGGAATATAAAGGCACAGAATCTGAAAAAGATGCCACTCTAGTATAATGTTGTTACTATTCCTACTGAGGTGGTGCAGAAAATTGCTCAATGTAAATCCTGTGGGACCTACACTGAGCATGAGAACTGAGCACATCTCTCTACTGAACAGTCTAATAAATTAAAATGGTCCGATTCTGGTCAAGAGATACCCTGGAGTCAGAGTATACACTCCATGGTCCAGAGGTTCCTGCGTCCAGCTCTGAGCCAGTCACTGCTTGATTCTGTCACATCTGTTTCCAGAGGAAGATGAGGCTGTGAAGGGCACGACAACAATCAGTTCTCTTCACATTCAACTTAACAATATACACTTAGTGTGGCTTTTAGCTCTAAACAGCATGTTTGGAATAGGATTGACCAGTATGGATTTATCTAGACCTTCTGGATTGAAATTGCTGATGTCTGATAATTGGTGCTGATCCATTTTTATCAATTGTGACACAACCAACAACTTTATTTTAAAATATAATTTTACTTTAATTTTTGGTCCTTATATCTTTAGTTTTTTTAAGCAACTCTCTGTAAAAGATATTGCATATATTTATCGAAAACCTTGTTATGACAAAATCAAAATTATACCTACTGAAATGTTTAAGCTTGATAAAGCGGCCCCGCAGTTTCTTCAATGGGTTCTGTGGGACAAGAAGAAAAATATGATCATTGTCCCATGTACAATTTATCTCTAAGCATAAGTGAACACACAATAGGAGATGCTTTCTGTCATTTCCGATGGTTTGCGACACAGCTGAAATGGCTTCATACCAAAAAAAGGGAACTGCTCACATCGTGCTCATGTTTGCTTTGCACCAGGGACAATAGATGATTTTAAGAAGATTACTAAACGACAAAGTAATATTTGTCAACAATAACCAGTATAAAAGTCACAAAAGTAAAATAAAAGAATTTCAAGTTTTGAAAATCTCACCACGTAGAGGCCGTTTGTGCGACTTGCGTCGATGCACCATAACCCCAATAATCAACGCAGCACCGACCAGCACAACAGCCAGCACTGAGAAACTGGTGATGGCTGCCAGTTTCCACACGTCAGGTGTGTCCTCCACAATTATACCTAATGATAAAACACAGAAATTCAACTGCCGTGTTGAAAGAAAGGTTTGTAACATGGCTGGGAGAAATTTACATTCTCAGTGTCTTTCTTACATGTGTTGCAGGATGGGGTCTTTGGATACTGCTTGCATGATGCACATGGTACACAAACGTCCAAATCTGAGTTCCAAAACTCTGAAATGCCACATTGACCTGCAACAGACAAACATCAGAGACCAACACTTCAAGATCATGACACTTTATAATTCATATGTCATTCACAGAGAACAGTTTGTCCAATCTGGGCCCTGGGCAAAACATTTCTCACATTTTATGAAATACTTAACACTGTTTTGAGCCGATGAAATTTTATGAGTTGATATTTTAAGACATGATTTGAGACAGATGCAAATATGTTAACAAGCAGCAATAATTCCCTAACAGAGTAATCAAATAAAATAACGCATGAACTCAGCTTGAATCAGTTATTGCAGGTGTGACCTGAGCAGGACACATGAGAAGCATTGTGGTTTTCTTCTTCTCATAAACTGAATCTGGGAAATTCCTCCAGGTCAGACTGCTGATGCAACCTAACTGCATGAAAGAGAGTTACTCAGTCACTTTCAGTGCATGGCAGCGCGAGAGGAGCAGGATGTGTCTTCACAAAGTGCTTCCGCCAAATTGTTTTGCTTCTGTGTACGCAAGTGACTTCCAGAGAATGAACAAACGTGTCTGTGAGAGAGTGGTTGGCGGACGGTGGTTACACTGAGAGAAAATGTCTACCCCTGTGGACACAATGGAAAGCTTTTTATGGCAGCCAGACAGCTGAACAATTAAAACTGTGCACTTCCCACATGAAGAAGCCTGATGTGACACAGTTTACACCAATAAAAAAATCTGAATAGAGACTGGATTGGTGTTTTTATAGTGAATGGTTTCCTCTGCACGTTTAACATCCTGGCTTTGGTTAAGAGGTAAGAATGCACTAATACCCCAAGGTTGTGAATGAAGCAGTGAGTATTGTGACATCAAGCTGAATCTCTACAAAACAATATTACAACACAGAGTCAACCTAATAAGATGACTGAAAACAATACCAGACATGACCACGACCGATAATGTGACAAGGAAACAGTCCGAAGATATTTGATAGATAAAATGATAACAGTCTTGCTTCCTTCACACTGCCACATGTATTTGCATGAACAAATTATTTTGCACCATTAGGAAAAATAACACATCAACTCTAAAGTGAGTCATAATGTTTGGTAACTTTCTTGTCTAATTTGGCTGCTTTAATAATCATATTCAATATCAAGAGTAATAACAAAACTACCAGTTAAACCAAGGTAGTTCAAAGAAGTGGCCACGTCAGAGACATTTATAACAGTACATGATCATTATGAAATCAAGCTGAGGAGCTGACAAACAAACTGACGGAAACTGTGCTATACCACAAATCAGGTTAGTAAGAAACAATAGCGGACATCCCAGACATGATGGACTTACAGAAAAAGAAACAAGGAAATAATGTAGATATGTGACTGATAAAATTGGGATCATTATTCTTTGTTCAGGGTAAACATTCAGAACTGGTTTGTGCAAGAAAACTGTGTAAACATGATCGTGTCAAATTTCACAGATTGTGATGGAGTTTTTGTAAAAATATTCCTTTACAATAAAAGCCCTGCATTTAAAACCTTCTTTAAATTGTAGTTCGTTATTCAGAAAAATGGCCCCTGTGACTGATTTATTGTACATTATTAAATACTGACGCAACCATATGTACTGTGAGCAGCTTTTCACTGTTGTAGCTCTACTGGGTCACACAATAAATCTGATGGGCGTAGGGGAGTGAGGGGGGTGGGAGTCATGAGATGATTAATGGTGAAGGGCAGAAGAAAAACCCCGCTTCAGAAATTTGTGTTCATTTTGGGATAATTTGCCTCTTTAAGCCTCTAACAATCATTCAAATGAAACCCTTTTTCATCTGGGAAGTTTAGAGGCGAAATGTCTCTGCTAACAAGTTACGTGAAACCAACCCAACTAGACACTCATTTAAAAAAAAAAAAAAGATGGAGAAGGTATAATGTTAAAAAGCACATGGTATTTTTAGCCTAAACTATGATTTTGTTTTATCTGAAGAAGAAACGTAGATAGTAACTAAAGCTGTCAGATAAATGTGGTGGGGTAAACAGTATTTACCTTTACCTGTAGATGTTACAATGAACATATAGCAATTAACATATAACACATATACTCAAGTACAGGACAAGAACCTAAAAATTGGACGTGAGTGCTTTTTTGCTTAGTAGTAGTTGTTGCTTTCCACCACTGATGACATTACATTGGTTTTTCAATAACCAACATTTCATTCCCACTCTTTATTATCTGCAGGGAAGTTTGAAAAAATAACCCTGGTGATGTCATAGTGATGTCATCGGGGTTACCTTGGCTCGGACTTATGAATTTTTTTCTTTCAACACAAGTATTTTTAACAAATATTTAACAGAAAGCCAGAGTTAGAAACTGCCTTGGGGTTTGAAAGACATCGGGATTTAAGTCTAACAAGAGATACTATTGAGTTGCATTATGGGTAATCAAGATGTCAGGAGCTGCGGCCAGTAAAATTCGGAAATTCTCAGTCTCCACTACTTTTGATTTTTCTTATTTTAATGGGTCTTTTGTGTGTTTATTAACATTATCAAATTGTACTGCCCTTGTCGTTGGAGTTCCTCTTCACTTGAAGATGGAGGAAAAGCAATTTCTTTGTCATGTTGGAGACTGTGGGAGATAGGAGGCCATATCCACCAGAATACATCCAGAAACCTCAATTTCAAAATAATAATTCAGTTTCCCAAGAGTATGAGCTCCTGAGCCTACATCGCAATTGTACAGGAAGCTGTAGAGCATGAGTTTCTAGCTGGTAACATCACACAGGACATAATACTTGGCCACCAGTCAGTACAGGTCATTACTAACCAGCTGCAGCCAAAAGGCACCTGCTCAAGAAGTTATGTTCGAGGCATTTTGACCTCTAACTCTCTGGTTATGCTGCAGCCACATGCTCAGTCCCTCAGAGACTCTCCATCCTCCACAGCCAACCCGCCTGCAGAGCTGGACTGACTCATTTTATAGCTGTGGTCACAGTAAAAATGTGTCACAGTTCTTGTAAGCCTGATGATTTCAACCCTGCATCATCCATCAAGTCCAGCTGGACTCACACACAAGGGTTCAAAAAGTCAATGGAAGGAACTGAACCTTGACTCCTGGTTGACCTCTACCCAAACCACATCTGACAAGTGGAGCTTTATGTTGCGCATAGACAACTGAAACTGCCAGTGAGCCTGACCTACATTTTAAGGTAGAAAAAAAATGATTACACTGGGGTTGTATTCCAAGGAGTTATTTCACTTCACTTATTCATGAATGGCAACACATGCACCAGACAACATTGGATCTTAAAAGTAAGAAGCTACAGTGATTTCTTATTTGTTTAAAATCTGGAAAAGGTTTGGAGCCATTATTTGTGTTCATGACCAAAAGACCTTGGCCAATCTCAGCACCTATAGCCTGACAAAGGTTGTTACAGGGTGTGGGGGTGCAGTATTTTGTCATAAATTGAAAAGGAGGGTGGGTGGACCAACAGCTGATGCCCAGATGTAGAGACTCTTCCACAAGGACAGTCTCATCAAACATGTTTTGAGGTCAGTTTGTTAAAAAAGAAAAAAAGCCTTCTGTAACTTTAATGTCAGAGGAAATGGCCCTAACCCATGTAATTATTCAAGACTGCAATCTGAGTCTGCTGTTCTCCACTGGGATTGTATCCAAACTTCAGAGGGCTGTGGAAACACAGTCACAAGCTCTTTCTTTTGTTTCTATGAGATAGTAAAAAGTGTATCTTTGTGTAAAATGGACTCTCGCGCACCCCTTTCCATGTGGCCTGTCCTTCTCACCCAGGGGCATGGATGGATGGGGTGAAATAAGGCGATCGGAATGCGGAACCGGTGAGAAATGCAGCTGGTTAAGGAAGCGGCTCTGTAAGCAGACCCTCTATCTGACTCTATTATGAGAGAAGACCACCAGACTCCTGCTTATAAAACAGAGCTGGAGATGGAAAAAAAGAAGCGACCGAGTCACTGGCACCAAATTGTAGAAATCCTTGAAAGTTGTGTTTTTACACGCTGTTTAAAATCTTGTTTAGAAAGGGGTGGGGAAAAAGAAGAAAGGAAAGAAAAAACTTGTTTTACTTACTTTTCTGTGCGCTCACAGCATGGAAATTGGTCACAGCCGCTATAATAAGTCCACAGAGCGCGCAGAGAGCGTTTGAAGCCATGATGTCTGCGGGTAAAGAGCTGCTCGCTGTCGGCTACACAATTCCCGAAAGTTCATCTGATTAACAATCCGTGCTGGTTTTCAGCATGGAAAAGCGAGCATCAGAGTGAGTCACCCGGAGGAGTCTGCGCCTTGTTTTAATAGCGCACACACCCACGCTAACAGTTCAACTCCTATGAGTCATTTCCTATGTACTGTACTGCTCGGATTCTCTGTGCGCGCTGCCCGACTCACAGGAAACTCCACTACCATAGTATGTGGTTTCATTTGTTTCAGTATAAGTGAAAGTTTCAGTTAGTCACCTCAGATATCACACTTTGTACACATATATTTTATATTTTTTAATGGCCACACCCTTCATTTTTTTGTTTTTTTTTCAGCAGGGTCTGTGTAGTCTGGACTTAATAGTGTTCTCATTGTTATTACCACGCCTGTCGACGTCATCCCCTCCTTTCTGCCAAAAAACACAAGTCTCTGGCATGAGCCTGGGTCCCATACACAGAAAAAAGAGGAACAGCAACTGAGGCAAAAACAGATGACACTCACTAGGAAAAACTATCTGCTTTTTAAGTCTTTTGTCTCCTCAAAGTTGGATAAGCTTTGTGTTGGTCCACGTGAATGCCCTCTGCAGAGTTTAAAAAAAAAAAAAAAAAAAAAAGCAGCTGTGATGATCTTAGTTTTTGGACACTGACATTTGAATAGAGAGTGTCCCTGACGCAGTGTGGTGTGTTATTAATGCCTCGGGCTGGGTGTAGCCTGCTGCTGCTGCACAAATATGCAATAACAAAGCCACTGGACGCCTGCCTGCAGTGCTATCAGGTTGGCCCCTGTCACAGCATTGTCTCATGTATTAATGAAGACCATCAGTCACCACATCTGTGGCATGCGAAGAGATCACTTCACACAAAGTCACAAAGTGAAAACGACTCATTTATTTAAGACAGGTTATGCACATTCATGAGTGAACAACCACTGCTCATGTGTTAACTTTTTTTTTTCTTTTGCCAACATTATGGCCAATTTCAGCAGGGACTCTTTGTTAACTGTTCCCAAATGTCTGATAAACTTTCTCTTTTCACATATTCATTCTTTCTCTCAGCAGCCTGGAACTTTTTATATGCGCGCTACATGGTGTGAACTGCCTTTTCCCACAAGAGCTAACGTCAAACAGACGCTAACCAACCTCCCAGTAAATAGTTCACATCATCAGAACAGAGGAAAAGGGTTTTCATTGGCTCAATTAGGTTAGAAGCATGTTGTTAAACAGATGTTTTTGTACTCGACTGTCACGGCTAACCTTCAGGAAGGCGGTCTAAGAGGACCTGGAGCAGCACAGCTCACTAAGGACACCCATATGAGCTGACTTTCCACTGGAGTGATTTCATCAGTAATGAGGCACTATAAGCTGCAGATGTTGTGTCAAACTCTCCAGTAGGAACCATGGCAACAAGATGAACACACACAGAGGACCTTGCCCAAGGTGATCCAAACACTCCTGTATGTGCTGACTGGGTGCCAAACTAGCTGATGTCTTTCAGGCAATGTTGATACTATAGTCTACCCGATGCAGTTAGACAAATCTGGTTGTACTTTATATAATAGAGACATGTTTAGTTTTACAAATGCACCCCTCAAGTGTGTAAAGGATGGCTCCTTTTAATTTGGAAGTTTAAGTTTCAGCTTCACTGATTTTACAGGATTTCCAAAACCAGCAGGACAAAACACCCCAGGAAGATCAAGCATATACCACTGCAGTTCCAAAGTCTTCAATACATTAAAAAAAAAAAAAAAACACTGAAGAAATGTTTAAGAGTGGGCCCAGTTTGTTAAAAGAGAGAAATTTTTAACTTGGCAAGAACGGCAAAGATGGGAAAACAGTGCAGAGCAACTCAACATGTAAGAAAATCACAGAGTGCACAAACAATGTTTATTAGCTACAGCACAACTCTCTCAGTCAGATGTGTCACGTGTTTGGTCACCAAATAAATCACCGACTGGCAATGATGTTGAAAAACAAGTCTTTCCAAAGAGAAATTAAAACGGGGAAACACACTCATCTGATATCCCCAAAATATCTCCCTCTTGGAATAAATCTTCAGTTCGTTTGTCTTCTCTCTATCCTTTTCTCTCCTTTGGTTCTGTCTACTGTTTTCTGTTTTCACTCTTCTGTCTCTATGTGAATTAGGTGATGTAGATGCGGTGAAAATCATTGGCTCCGAAGGCACAGTTGCACTTGGGGCACTTCCTTTGTCGGGTGTCGTAACGCATCTTCAGGCATTCATAGCAGAATACGTGGAAACACTTAGTGAGCACGGTCTCCTTGTCTCTTGTGTTGCAGCAGGGGCAGCGCAGCTTGGCCTGGAGACAGATAAATAAATTGTTTAAGGGCCAAATACCAACCTGCCAGCATTGTTATGTCTTCACAATGTATGGTAATGCAGCTAATACCTAGGGTGTAACAAGTGAGAGTCTTGATATCTCCAAAGCACAAGGTGATTGTAATATTTGTTTGAGCTCACTTTTTGGCCCCACACTCATGAATGAAAAACAGCCACTGCCAGCTAATCAAGTTATATTGATTATAAAGCTGTAGTATTTGCATTAGGATACATTACTTTTTCATTAGACCTCTGTATTTCTATCCACAACAGTCCGGATTGTGCCAGGAAGCAGTTGGTGTTCTTGTAACTCCCTTGTCACTAACAGGGCTTAATTAAAGTCATAAACTTCGCTGCACATAAACAATGTTCTCTCCCTCTCACCTTGTACTGATTGATCTCCTCCTGCAGGATCTCATCAGCATCAGAGTAAACCTCCACCTTCTTCTGTTTCTCCAGCTTCCGCCTCAGCCTGGACAGATCCTCCTGGAGGGCATCAAGAGAGAAGACGCATTAGAACTGCAACCTATTGTGATCTAGGAACCTCAGGAGTAGCCTTTGTGAGTTTGCACAGAGTTTGGGGTGAGATCCCCATTCCTGAAATACAACATACCTGAGCTCGTTTCAGGTTGCTGCTCTCCCTCTCCCGGGCAGTGCGGTTCTCCGCCACAGAGACCTGAATCTCCTTAAGCTTGGCCTGCGTGTGCTCCAGCTGCACCTTCAGGTCCTCTGCCAGCTGGGCAGCCTCCACCGCCTGCAACAGGGAAGGAACTGGACACACTCAATAAAAAAAACCTAATGATGAGATTCCTGAGCTGTAATGTGCTGGTGGTACAGTAAACTTGACATTCTGAGTCTATTCTTTTGTTTCAGCTTTGGACATTCAATTGTCTACCAACTTAAACAAAAGTACAACTTCAAAATCTGTTGGTTTTTGTTTTAATTTTATCGTTACTTGTGAAAATAAGATTCAATCACTAAAAGAGTAGAATTCAGACAATATAGTCACATAAGAAACAAGATGATGTCTACACATTTGCAGTTGCACTCGGCATCTGGCACCTGAAATATGTTACAAATGCAGGAGCTTTACTTGAGTCTGGGCAGATGCAGGGTTTAGTTTGCTCATTAATGCAGAATGTTATGGAAACAACTCCACAAATCTTGGAGGTCAGAATTTTTCACAAGTGCCTAAACATATGTACAAGTGCGACTTTTGGCACATGCTTTTATCCAGATCCTCTTTCAATGCTACTCTGTGTTTATATTTAGGACCATAGACATCTGGCAGCAATCACATCATGCAATCATTAATAGTTCTGAAGTTTAAGAGCCGACAGCTTGATCGATAGCATCTCTCTTCTCACCTTCCGCTTGTTCAGTTCTAGTGCTTGTGTCCGGACGGCGAGCTCTTTTTCCAGAGCAGCGAGCGTGCTCTGGAGGACGCCCTCTTTTTCTTCTAGCTTCTGCACAACCAACAGCTGGGCATCCACCTGGGGAAGGCAACAGCCAGTTAATATTTCAGTTCCCAGACACAATGAAAAAGACCAATTCTGTATTTTCAGGACAAAAAGTTACACTCCACCTGGGTCTTGAATGTGAGAACTTGGTCTGCCAGCTCCTCCTTCTCCTCTTTCAGCAGCTTGTAGATCTGGTTTGATTTGATTCGCTCACTCATCAGCTTGAAATTGGCATCATCCTTCTCCCGTAACTGCTGCAACAGACGGCTGTTCTGCTCCTGCATGTCCTCGAAGGCCTGGCCTGTTACATCCATTTCACTTAGTAGGGCCTCCTCCTCCTCAAGAGATGCACAGGTGTCAGTGATCAATGACAGTGGTATTTGTTGTTGTTTATGGACTCCAGTTTAAAAACAGATGATTTGTTTCATTTGTATAAATTACTGTAAATGCTGTGGGTAAATAATCTAGTTTTAGTTAAAGGCCACATTCCCCCAACAAAACTATGCATCTGTATAGATAATGTTGTCACAACTGAAAATGACTAAAGCTAACCCATGTACATGAAATTCAAATGTTTGCAACACATTCAGAGAATTTATTTCCTTTTTTATAGATTTTAAAAGGAATGACCAGCATCGACCTTACATAGCTACTTTCAAATAAACAATAAAAACATTACATATCAACAGTATAAACAAAGACTGTGAGTTTTTGGATCACCAATGTAGTTTCTAAAATAAAACACATGCATCTTATTAGTCTCCATCAAAAATACTGTTCAATCTATGTGGTATCTTTTGGTACGAAGAATCACAGATGTGTGCTGTCATCATATAATACAATGTAATGAATTCCACCTTCACTGGCCTGTTTGTGATTACGCATCTCAAATTGCAATCCCACCTGGTTTGTTTTTAGCCAGAAACCCAGCTACAAATTTTTATTTTGCTGCATTTGCTTCATTTTGATTCACACTGCCCAATTATAAGCCAACTAGGGCCTATAAACAATAGTCACATGAACTCACAAGTAGCTTGTTTATTGAACAATTTTTGGCAACTGGTCTACCTGCAAAGTTTTGAAATTCAGGCAGCCAGGAACAGAGGGTAACAAATTAACCACATCTTTGTTGAGTTGCTGTACTTTAACTCAATACCTGATAAGAAGGCAAAAGCAAAGAGCTAAACAAATCATTATCAGTCCAGACTGTGTTCTGCCCTTTGCTAATTATGTTCCGCTAAACCTCCCAAGCATGCGGAGCTGCAGGCTATCTGAGCTCAACATCTGTCTCCTTTATGCTTATATAAATGGTGTGGAAGCACAGTTAACAAATCAAAATAAAATTGGAACACTTTTACATTGTCGTGTAATTTTTGCTATATTTGATTTAATTCAATTTTCAGTCCTGATTAACATTTTATGGTGGTTGATGAGGTTGAGGTTGCTATCCTTTGAATAATTTCTGCAAATAATTTTAAATCAGTAAGATTTTTAACTTATTTCTCTGATGCCATGATGACAAATTTTTAGTGCTAGTAGATGTTCTATGTACAGTACAATATCAAACTTAAAAAAAGAAGAGTTTGAATCTAAAAGATGGTTGCCAATGTCTTACTAAGGCCAACAATCATAAAACGTTACCAACAGACCAGCATGAAGTTAACCTGCCAATCAAAGTTAAATTAAATGTCACAGCATCAGATTTCAGTTCCTCTTTAGTGGCCTAAGATTAGGAGAACCTCTTTCTTAGGCAAATGTGACACTCATTGCGCTACTATCATTCTTAACACAGCTGTCTTTATTATATTTATATCTGGTGCATTCCCAAAGCTTTAAAGTCAACCTTTTCCCATATAGGGGTGATGATTCATGTTTCATTGCTCACTAGTCTGAAAAATAAATGTTTTAAAAAGTTTAAATTTGATCAATTGTACCTGTCAATTTGCTGCTATGACTAACTATAAAAGTTATACGTGTGTGTAGGTTACATTTAAAACCTTTGGGCAAATGCTAACATACCACCCTCTTTCCCCCGATTTTCTGTCTCTCCACACTGACTGTCCAGTAAAGGCATAATGACAAATAAAAGTGAAATGTCTGAGAGAGGAAAACACACAGATACCTGCTTAGTGGCAGCAAGTTTCTTCTGCAGATGCTCAATTGTTTCTTCTGCAACTCTGATCTTCCTGAGAGCATCTTCATCAGCCAGCTTCTTGCTTTCCTTCCTCTCCCTCTCCTCCAGCTCTCGCACCCTCATCCTCAATTCATCCACCTGGATCATTCAGGGGAAGGATGGGCATTATAACTATTTTGTTATTAGCAGCTAACAACGAGCTTTATCTTACATGCAAAAAAAAAATGTGCAAAAGAATGACAGACAGGCAAGACATCAAAGAACAACAAACCTCAGCTTTAGATTTGCGCTCAGCTGCCATGAGCTGCACTTTGTCCCTCTGCTCCTTTGGAGCTGACTTGTACATGTCCAATAAAAGCTTCATCTCTTTCTGGGACTCCTGGGCTTTCCTGGTAAATTTGATGGAGACAGATTACATTAACATAAGCAATCACATCATTGTGATTGGTTGAGTGCTTCTAAGCCCACAATCACAAACTTGTTAACAGTAGCATGTACCAGGCCTCCAGTTTGTAACCTATTGCTGCACTTCACAAGTGCCTACTTTGCTTTTATTAATGAAGATTTTGGCCTCAAATATAATTTGAAATCATGCAAAGACCAATATTACATAGCAAAATGTGAATATGACCAAAAAAAAAAAAAAAAAAAAAAACACATCAGAAGGGGGGCGTACTTGAGTTCTACTCTGAGCATCTTCAGTGTGTCTGAGTCCTTCCTCTTCAGCTCATCGCTGCGCTGTCTCTCTCTTTCACGCTCCCTCTCTCGTTCTCGCTCAGCCTCTCTCTCTCTCTCCCTGGCCCGCTGTCTCTCCAGTTCCTTCCTCCTCTCCTCCTCCTCCTCCTGATCTTCATCCTCCTCTTTCTTTACATCGATGATATCATTCGTCGTCTCCTCAAGAATCAGAACTCCTGTGTCACCACTCTGACAACGCAACTGTTGATGCAGCAAAACATTTATTAAAATTAGTACACTGTTTTCTTGAAACTGATTTAAAAAAATGTTTGCAGAAATGTTTCTACTGTTTCGGTTTTGCTTAAAATATCCCTCTAAAACTCTAAAATAAAAACACTAACCACTGTTCTATTAATCACGTCATATACCTTATTGATTTCCATCTGTGTTTCCCGCAACTTCCTCTTGTAACGCTGAACATCACCTTTCAGCTGCAGGTTGTGGTTCTGAAGGCTGCTGATTAAGTGTCGCATCTCTCTGTTGATTGGTCCTGAAAGCGCAAAGACCAAGAATAAAAGCCATGCACATACACAGAACAGTCAACATGCAATTTTGTTATGAGTCATTCAACATTATCTTGAGCTGTAAATGATGAGCTCAACTGCACAAATTACATCATGATACCAATTATAAAATAATCAACACTCCCTCTGTGCTAAAAAAATATTACTACTTACTCTGGTAATCTGGACATCCTCAAATTAATGTACTTGACAGTTAAAAGAGTTTCTAACAATGTATTGCTGAACTGCTGAACCTTGAACTGCATCAAATGTATTACAAATAAAGTGGTGAATCATTGGCAGGTGTATGCCTTCTCGACTATTGTGAAGGTGTGTTTGAAAAGGTACCTGCTTGCTCGTTGGCTGCCAGGTTCTGCTCAAACTCGATGCGCAGCATCTCATACTCTTTGCGCACCTGGGCTAAAGTATCCTCCAGTTGGATGACATCAGTCCGCAGCTTCTTCTGAAGGGACAGCTCATCACTCTGAACAGTTGAAAACACCAGCACATTGTTGTTAATGTCACCAAGAAAAAAAATGTAAAGACAAAACTGTAGAAAAGCAACACTATGCTTAAGTCTGTGTGCACTTAAATACATTTTGGAGTGTTATGCTTTCTCTGATGTATGAAGCTTGTCTAGCTCCATAGGAACACCTTTAAACCATTAAAAAGTTACCTCCATGTGCTCAATTTGTCGGAGGTGGGCGTTCTTTGCAGTGAGCAGGAGTGCCCGTGCCTCATCCAGCTGGGTTTTGACCCCGAGAGACTCATTGTACAGCAGTGAGAACTGAGACTGCAGACATTTGTACTCTAAAGTCTCCTTTACAACCTCTTCTGGAATATTGCGCAAGTCCATCTAAAAAATGAAGATGTTGATTGAGATGACAGCAAAATCTGTTACATTGACCCACCCTGTGGTATTCATAGAAATAATTCTTGTCTCGGGTACATGAAATGGGATTCTTAACCACATGGTACTACTATCAAAATACTTTATCTTTACCTTGAGTTTCTCGCTCTCCCTCACAGCCTCCTGGAGCTCCACCTGCAGTTTCTCCAGCTCTGCCATGCGACTATTTGCTAACTCCTGGTTGTGCTCCAACTCTGCATTCAGACTCTCAAACTAAGATAAATACAAGGAGAATGTGTTATAGGAGAAATAGGTATGTATAAAAACACTGCTTTGCCAGCACAGCTCTAATCAATTAAAACTTACATCTTAGCTATGACATCAGCTACATACACAAAAGACATATGTTCCACAAAGTTAATTGCAATGGGGTAATTCCATGAATGCTCACCTTCTGAATATTCAGTGTAATCTGGCCTCCAGGTAGCCCACCTGAGCTGCCAGTGCTGCTGTATCCAGACTTTAGCTGCAGACATAGGTAATGGGGGAAAAAAAACTGTAAACAAAAACAACATAAGAGCACAAACCATACTTATATCCTATGCAGGTGTCTCATGAATCTATGACATCAGTCAGACTGTGGTTATTTTCTTCCACTTTCGAGATCCAGATGGTAAAACTCAATGCACGCACTGACAGCACATCAGTAAGAACAGCTGGCGTGACACGCTTTAATGCTTAGGACCTTATCGCTGTCAGCTTGTGTTTAAGAAAGAAACTGCAGCCTAAGCCTACACCTTATAATCATATAGAAAAAGCTGACAAACACACATGAAAGAGGAACAGATATGCATGTGGAACACACAGACAGTATCATACAAACACACCTGCTCCATGGCCTCTGCTAGATGTTTGTTGAGTTTTTGTTCTCTGTTTCTGAGTTTCTCAATGTCCCACTGCAGGTCCTCCACTGTCGTCTCCATCTCAGACACCTTAGTCTCAGAGCTGGTCACCTTGTCCACCAACTCATTGTACTGCAAGACAGCAAGACATGACAATACCCTCAGTGCCAAGTACACGTAAAAGTAAGTACATACATACATGTACAGCTTCCCTGATTCACATTTTCTATCCATTTTTCTGACACTTCACTCGTTCATACCCACACACAGGCAGTTATTGGCCATACGCAATAACACCCACAAACAGTGCCAAGGACACTGTACCTCCATAGACATCTTGTGGTGTCGTCCCTGGAGGAGAGTGGCCAGGTCCCGCAGTCGACTGTTCTCCTCCAGCAGAGTGTGGTTCACATTGATGATGTCAGACTGGCTATCATCATCACATGCTGTTTAAAGAGGCACAAGTTAAAAGTGTCCAATTTAAATGGAGTGATGGGTTTCTAGAAAACCTTGCTCACATCACACGACAACCTGAAAATATTAAACTTAATTAGTAGCAAATAATTAGTTGCCTCTAGGATTTTAAATGTACTGTAAATATTCATCTTTTGTATTTCTATATATGTGTGCCAATGGCATAGTATATATGAATGAATGTCTCCACAGTTACCTGCAGACTGGACCTGCTTGCACATGTTGTCAATGCGGCTGTGCAGCCTGTCAAAGACACAGACCAAGCAAGCGATGGCCTCCTTGCTGAACTGCATGCGGTCCTGGAGGTGCAGGGTGAGTTCCTCCTCACTGCTGTGCTCCAGCGTCGCCAAGAAACCCTTGGCATTCTCACTTAGGGGAGGAGGGGGCGGTGATGTATCTGAACATAATAGGAGGTGGTTTTGTGCAAGTTTTTTTGGAATCAGTACAGCAGGTAATAATATGGTCAAACCTTTAAAGCGCAGCCTTCATCCAGAAAATGTTTAACTTTTTTCCCTCACAAAAATAGAAATCTTGAAGAGCTAAAATGATGGCTTCTTTAAAGATACACATGGAAAATAAGGACTCATATATCAGGATGCTTTTGTGGATTATAGCTCCACCACACAATCACCCAAGTTGTCATTAAGCTCCAATCCCAAGGACCAACACCAGCCTGTGCTAATGCTCCCTGAACTTTCCGACCAACAGTACAGTCAGTGAGGATGGGCAACTTGGCCTCTTCATCTTGGACACTGAGTATAGGCACCCTGCAGGGCTGTGTGCCACGCTCCCTTTTCTACTCCCTCTTCACCCATGACTGCATGTAGGTCTACAGCAATAACATCACCATGAACTTTATGGATGACACTACAGCTGGGATCAGATCAGCATCAACAAAGCAGCCTAAAACAAAGAGGTCCAGTACCTTGTGTCCTTGTTTCAGAGTCGTTACGTCTTTTCTTATAATACCAGTATCAAAAAAAGGTGGATTATAGACTACATGGTCATTTATAACAGTTCATAAATACACTTTGCACAAGCAATGGAGACTTTCCTGAGATCAGTTTAGTTCAGAAAAACTTAACTTACCTGTATTTGAGTCCTGTGATGGCTCTGATGGTGTCATCAGCTCTTCTGACCCTGCAGGAGGAGGGGGCTGCTGCTGCTCCTCCTGATGCTCTTCCTGATTCTCCTCCTGCTGCTGCTGCTCTGCCTGCTCCCCCTCATTCTGGCCCTCTGGAAGAGGAGGTGGAGGAACAGCAGAGGTTGGTGAAGCCAGATTGACACCATCTTCCTCCATTGGTGTGGGATCGGGAAGAGGTGCTGAAGGTGGGGTAGGGGTGGATGTCACTGGAGCTTCTGGCTCAATACGTTTGCGTAGAATGTGCACGCTCTCTTCCAGCTGCAAATTACAAACACAAGATTTGAAGGAGGTTAGTCCTCTGGGAAAAGCATTACAGTGACTTCAACTATTTAGTCTCGCATTTGAATGATTCTGTCTGTACCCTGATTATATTTTCAGTGCCATTTCCCAACTGACTTTGCATAAAAACCATACTGATTAGCAACTTGTACATACAGACAAAATAAAATACATAGGACTGTACATAATTGGGTTAAGCAACACATTTACATGTTGTGCAAAACCGACTAACTGACTGGTCCACTTTCACTGGAGAAAGTGATTTACACTCACTTCTATGTTTACGTAAATGTTTCTAAAAAAAATAGGTTGCAGCAAAAAATGTAAATACATAATTAATATTGTTACAACAATGTAATCAAATGTGCAGAAAGCACCTGCGACCAGTAGCGGTTGACAATCAACAGCGTAGTGTCATCAGTGGCTTGTCTCTTCTCCAGCTTCTCAATTTTCTCTCGTAACTCATCCTCCATTGCCTGTCTCTGCTCCAAGCGTTCACATAGCTTCTTATTCTTGAACTGGAGCACCTTCATGTCCATTTCCTCCTGCACAGAATAAATACAGACAGAGTTAAGGAGATTCTGGATGATGTTTGGCAAACAAACCTGAAATTAGCTACAATATGCAAGTCATCTTTGTGTAAAGAAAGTATTACTGAATGGACTGTAAATGATTACTTGGAAGTAAACACCAAATGACTGACCGTTGAAGAGACACCAGCTATGCGAATGGGCTCGATTAGGGTGGTGGTGGTCTTCTCCTCTTTTTTACTTTTCTTCTCAGGTGGGCCAGGGGGGCTGTCCCCTCCCGAGGGACGCTTTCCTCCCCCAACACCTGACATCTTTCCTTCCCCTGCAAGAGATAAAACACGGCATAAAGTGTTCGCTCTTACAGCTGAGAGGAACAACGGATTCGTATAGACGACTCATTCATTTAGTGACAGCTAGCATCAGTCTCCGCAGCGCTAACCCACGGATTTAACTAGTTTAAAATACTGTTGTTCTGACGTTCATTTGAAAACATGAGTTCCTATACGTTTGTGGTGGCTATATCGTGTGTATTGTTCTGGTAATTAATGATGCAGCATTTCTGCGATGATTAACGCGCAATAGCAAGCTTGCTAACGCTAGGTATGCTAATGCTAACGATTAATTCTGCGGGACCTGTTTGGCTAGGTCCAGCGTATTTCAAGGCTGGTGGTCGGTATTTATGTTCACTGTCCATCTTTGGACACGTAAGATGTTGTGTAAACAAACTCTACCTGTACAAACATACATACGCCGTTTTCTGACAAATATTATCGTTACAAACCTTAACAAGCACCGATTGAAAATGTATCTCAGGGAATACAGGGCAACTACAGGAAATGACGACGATGTACATCCGCAGGGTCTTTTTTTTTAATCAAAAAGAATAAATTAATTACATTAAATAGAAAGGCATTATTGGAAAAATTACCTATGATTTACAGTTACTGAAATTTTATTATTTAAAAAATGAATAGATAAAAACATAAATAAATGATACTGCCGTACTCCCTCCGGCCTCACGGGGGCAGTACTGCCGCACTGGCAGCACTGTAGTGTCAGACCGTTTCGAGGAGTGTGAGCAGAATGTAAACACTCACCTAAGCTAATTGTTGCCAACATCATCGCTTGGCTAGCGTCGCCGCCGACTCTCACATAGTCATGGCTCCGCGATATATTCATTGAACAAACATGGCGGTATTAGACTGATTCCTTGTTCGCTGCCTGCCTTCTTGTCGCTTGATTGCATACATGGTGAGTAACTTCCTCTTCGGTCAGTGAACCTGCTGCAGCAAGGCCAAGGCAGAGACAGACACATAGCTAGCTAGCTGTCATGATGGCTCAAGGGCACAGTTTCAAATAAGAATAGATAGGACAGAGATGTAGCAAATCACTAAATACCCTGCTAACTAGAATGAAACTAACTCAAAACTCTTAACTTTCTAAGTTCTATTGTTCCTGTTTCAAACCATGCAGCAAATTAAGACACGTTGACTGACTGTTGTTGTTACAGATTCATAAGCTGTCACCATGACCAAAGACATAGTTGTTGGAGATGAACTACCAGACTGGGTGGGGGCCAAGGAGTTCTACCAGAAATATGACCCCAAAGAGGTGATTGGCAGGTGAGCCCAGAAAAGAAACGAGAAATGTAAGATTTCTCAGTTTTCAATAGCGATAATAGAAATAGAAATCAATACTGTGCTCTGTGTCCATGGTGTCTCAGGGGTGTGAGCAGTGTGGTGCGCAGGTGTGTGCACAGACACACTGGGCAGGAGCTGGCAGTGAAGATTATCGAGATCACAGCGGAGAAGATGACAGCCCAGCAGCTGGAGGAGGTGAAAACCTCCACGTTGAAGGAGATCCAAGTCCTCAACATGGTGAAGGGACACTCCTCCATCAGTATGTTGGAAGTCTCTTTTGTACCACAAAACACTTAGTTTTCTGTTTTTGAATATTCAATAGGGTTGAAATAATTTTATGTCTTTTGATTTCTTTTAGTTACTCTTATTGATTCCTATGAGTCCACAACCTTCATATTTTTAGTGTTTGACCTGTGAGTATAAACTAATACAGCAAATGTATCATGGAATTTTTGTTTCCGCGACTGAAATATTTATGTTAATATACATGAAATGGTTATCAGATATAAGGGCTCTCTTGTTTTCCTTTTCAGCATGAGGCGAGGAGAGCTGTTTGACTACCTCACAGAAAAGGTTACTTTGAGTGAGAAGGAAACCAGGTGAGCTCCAGCCTGAATACACCAGATTCACTTATTAAATTTGATGCCATTTTGTCACAACTTTGTGTTTTGCTATGATGTCTTTGCACAGTTATAATACCTGTTGTACACCAATTTTGTATTAGTTACTTTTCTACTGACTATTTCCAAAATGTACTAAAATGAGGCAAATTTAAAATGTAAAATCAGACCAAGTGAATTAAATCCAATAGCTTATTCTAACAGTTTGTTATTCAGTAGCCAGCTCTCAAGTTTCATGTCAGAAATGACAACAAGCAGTCCACTTTCACCTGTATTGCAACACTTAACTTTGACCAAAAAAAATGATGATACTCCAGTGTTAACTGTGAAAGTGAACTTTTATGCTTTGAAAACACAGTCAGTGTTAATTTAAACATTAATATTCTCCAAATCTATTGATCTATAGGAGTATGATGCGAGCTCTGCTGGAAGCAGTGCAGTACCTCCACTCGCTCAGTATCATCCATCGCGATTTGAAACCTGAGAACATTCTCCTGGATGATCAGGGACACATCAAACTGTCTGACTTTGGTTTCTCAGTGCAGCTACAGCCTGGAGAGAAACTTAGAGGTACTGTAGTATGAGTGTAGTTTGGTGTCACAGTTGTCATTAAGAGGTTAAAATACATTTGTTGTCTTTTAATTAGAGCTTTGTGGGACACCTGGGTATTTGGCCCCTGAAATACTGAAATGTTCCATGGATGAAATGCACCCAGGTTACGGCCAGGAGGTAGACCTGTAAGTCTTTTGTCAATTTTTCAATTTTTAACTCAGTATATTTGCAAATCATGATCATGGGCGGTGACCTGATTTTTTATTTCTATATTTTGCTTACTTGTGTTGCTGTGTCTGTTGTTAAGCTGGGCATGTGGAGTGATCCTTTTCACATTACTGGCTGGCTCACCACCGTTCTGGCACCGCAAACAGATGCTCATGCTGAGGATGATCATGGAGGGTCGCTATCAGTTCAGTTCCCCAGAATGGGACGACAGATCTGATACTGTGAAAGATCTGGTAAGCTGATATATTTTTTTATTTCCCTGAAGTTCCCTTTAACATCTCCTTAACAACCTTTATCTTACTGTCAGATAAATCTCTTGTGCAGAAAAGTATGCAATCATTAATCTACAGAAGGCCTAATGTTCACGTGCTGTTAGTATTTTCACTGCTAAGAACACTTCATATTCCAATATCTGTACCTCTCAAATCAATTATGTTTATTTTTGCAATCTTTTTGCTTGTGATACTCAGATATCCAGACTGCTGGTGGTGGACCCAGCTGTCCGTCTCACTGCTGAGCAAGCCCTAGCACATCCCTTCTTCAGACAGTACCAGAAGGAGGATGTGCGGCTCTTCAGCCCGAGAAAGACATTTAGAGTGAGTCACTGTGTTGATCTGGCTTATATTTAGCATAAGATTTAAAATTTAAACCTTGAAAAAAAGTGGCTTTTCAGCAGTGTGGGAAGAAGCAAAAAAGCTCAACATTCTCATTTGGTTTCCCATCTTGCCTTCTTAGGTGTTGATAGTCAGCGTGCTGGCATGTATCAGGATGTACAGCCGTTACCGCAAAGCTCGCCCGTTGACTCGCGAGGTGCTGGCCAGAGATCCTTATTCCATTCGTGGTGTCCGCAAACTCATCGATGGCTGTGCCTTCCGTATCTACGGCCACTGGGTGAAGAAAGGAGAACAGCAGAACCGAGCTGCACTCTTTCAGAACACAGCTAAGATCATGCTGCTGGGCCTGGAGGACTTTGAAACATAATGTCAGCCTCATTCCTAACCACCTTGATTTTTATTTAACCATTTGCATGTGCTGTAATGTCTGTTTTCGTTGTGTTGAGTTACTGTGTTCATTTTAAACTGAGGAATTCAGGGATGCTGAACGATTGTATGCTTTAATGCACATTGTGGCTCTGCAAGTTCAAGATAAGCATGCACAAATTTATACACCTTATCTGCGTTTTGCTTTGACTGTGTCCGGCTGAAACCCTTTCTTGGGTCATCACGTTTGCAGGAGAGAACACGTTGTACAATTGTTTGATAAAAGCGTCACAGAAACTTTAGGTACATAATGTATATTTAGGATTTTATCTGATAATTGTCATACAACTGAGGAGAGGATGCATTTCTAAGCACTGTGTGGCTGAAGTGGACATTCAAACACTGTGATTAATTATTTAATAGATTATTATATAAAAATATTGTATTAAAACACAGATTTACAGATATTCCAGTGTTACAAATAACTACCAGAGGATGCCTGAAACATTCAAGTACAGTATCTTAAGTGTTTTTAGTAGCAAACCATTTATCGATGGTGCATGCAAACATTCCTCAATAGGGAATCCACTTACACTAACTGTGAAGACCATCTGTGACTGTATATTCCACTAAAACTAACCACCATCATTCCTTAGTTTAATAAGTGATGCTTTTCCTAAATGTGCCTGCCTAAGAAATGTACAGTGGGTTTTATTGACCATAGAATAAATCTTTCAGTTTATTTTGTGTTGATTTTAATGGATCATCCTAGTGACTGTCTGAATGGAAAAGCTAAAGGAAACTCTCATCATCCTTTATTTCTTGGCCTTGTGGTTGGGCTGTGGAGAGTGTAATGCCCTGTTGTGCTGATCTGCAATTTCTTTCATTCGCTGATCTAGCTGTCCAGACACAACCATCATCTGCTCTCTGACTTCTTTCTCTATTAGTGCCTTCACTTCTGATGTGGGATCTGAAAGTGAGTAAAGGAAGCGGTTACAAAACACATTTTGTTATTTCTAGACAGTTAAACTCGATCCTGCTATTATTTGGGATCCTACCTGTGTTAGATGTTTCCTGTGTTTCAGGAGACCCATCTTTCTTTGGTACAACTTCTGCTCCTTCTATGGTAAAATGCAAAAAAAAAAAAAAATGCTCTCAAAAGTACTATCTGATCTGATCTGATCTGAGTGCCTCTAAAATATCAAGAATATTCTGCTCTCTAAGTAAACCAACATAAAACTGAACAAATGTGAAGTGCAAATAAGGTTGAAGTCATCTTTACATTTTGGAAAAACTAATAATAAAAAATCTTAAGGTATTTGCAAACAAACATCTTATAGTTTCATAATGAAATTAATTAACATTTACTCTGCTTGTGCACATTTACAGAAGCTCCACCATCAGCCTGTTCCTTTCATATTTAAACTAAAGAAACAAGGAAGAATGAAAAAGGTTTTTAAAGCCCTTTTAAGCCTTTTCATGCCACCGTATAACTTGTGCTGTTTTCACTACCTGGAGCAGGAGAATCCTCACGGTCTGGGATCCCAGTATATGTCAAAGACAAATCAAGTTTAACCTGTGAAATGGTGAAAAAGACATGATACTAATTTAAATACAAAAAAGCATTCCAAAACTTTGAGCAGAATAATGAATTTCCTACTTTTACCTGTGGAGTAAAGATGTATTTGTAGAGTTTGTAGTGTCTCATATAACTGTTATGGATGTACTCAAAGATACAGTTCACCTCCGTAGAGCTGAAGAGGGCGATACTAAAGGGAGGTCGCTGTAATTGGCAGACAGACATTAGGATGAAAGGTAGCAACTTCACAACAGCGGAAATTTAAAATATTATTATACAATATTATTATTATTGTACACACCCTGACCGAGTGACAGAGCAGAAGTTCCTTGCAGTATTTTGAACACTGTTCTAAGTTGTTGAGTGGCGTTTCTGCAAGACAGGAGTTTCAAACACATCCCATATAAAGCAGCAGAACATGTAAATGAACTACCTGAATAGTGTGGCCTGTAATATTTATGTAGGAGCAGAGGTGGCCCCAACCAGATCAGGCCCTGATCAGTCACCCCAAGTCTCACTCCAGTTTAGTTAGAAGAGACTTGACTTGTGAATGTGAAATTTAAAATTCAATATTGACTACAGTATAATAAAGTATTATCTTTTAATATCTAAATATCGAATTGGTCATAGATTTGACTAGAATAGATTTGAAATATACTCTGTCACAGAAGTGTTAGCTGAAGAGATTGTTCATACTTTTGCAGTTTCACAAATCAGCCACATTGAAACTGAATTCTATCTCCACTACGACAAAGTATTGTTACTGATCTGATTTTACATACCGATGTTAGCCTCGTGTATGGACTTGATGATAGACAAGAGAGCAGACGTTTGTTCCTTTTTGAAGCTGTACTCTCTGCTAAAAAGCACAGTCTGGACATATAACTCCAGCAGAACTCCTCTTTTTGCTTCAGGAAGGTCAACTCCAAGCACTTTGCACAAAACACTGTCACAGAGGAGAAGAAATAAGACAAGAAAGAAAAGAAAATGAAGTCAGAGCTGTGTGTGTGTGAATGTGTGTGATTGCATATCATAAAAATCATAAACAGAAGTAGAAACCTCTCCAGATCAGGTATGGACTGCATGTTGTTGATCTCCTCCATGTCATGGTAGGTTACGTGTGTCCTGAAAACACCCAGTGAATGGTCTCAAGGTTAGACACTGCATTTAGTCATGCAAGGCGCTAATAAAGCAGCAAGTAATCAAATTTAACTTGATCTAGATTATAGACAAAGCACTCACCATAACATCACTTTAGCTTTGAGTTCATATGGTACCTACAGAGCAAAACAATACCTGCTTAGTATTCAGTCCAGTACAAGGCAACGTTATGGAAAAGTCGCATATAGCAAAGTATAAATTAATGTGTAGAGTTTACCTTTATTTTCGTATCCATATTTTACTTTACGACGAGTTATATGAGAGAATGAGCAAATGGCAGAAGTTTTTACTTGTATCAGTTATCTTTTTAATGATGTAAAAATCTTTGAATGTGAAACCTTACGTTGAGCCAAACAGGTCTCAATGAAGCTGGACCATTTCCTGTTTGGTTCCCTCGTTGTATCCTAGCAACAATATCCTTTCCGTCTTTTTCTTTTTTCTTTTTTGGTTTCCGGTTTATTTTTTACGAAACATATATAATGTATAAATAAGTATAATATATGTAAAAAAAATATATACAAAATATAAATATAATAATAGTATAATATAAAATATACTGAAAGGGAATAAGAACTTAGAAATATCCAGTAGGTTATCTACGATATTTATTATTTTATGTATTATGTAATTAAAAAAAATATATTTATTTATATATTATATATAAATAATATATACCTCAAACACAGAAATAATAGTGAAATTACACACAAAATACACTATTAATTAGGCTAGGCTATAAAATAAAATAACATTAGGAATTTGAAATGCCAACTGTTTCAGTCAGAATCACTTGTAAATTATTATTATTTATATATTTTTTATTATATATATTATTTTATTTAATGTAGCAGTTACAAATTGTCTGTTGAAGTGAAGTGGCTCTGAATCACACCACTCCTCTTGCTGCTGTTTACAACTAAAACTGGTAACATAACCACAATATTGCTATTATTCTGCAACAAGTGTAGGATACTGTACTACCACTATTATTACAACCAACTTAACTTTGTATATTAGGTCTGGTCACATTACAAAAATAGTAACTGTATTGTATTGTAAATCTGTAACTTGTCTATCTGCAAGCTACTATAACATTAATACATTTAGAAAGGCTACAGGTCAAATACATGTCCTGGGCCTATTACTAACGACAAAACATAACACAATCAACGAAGTAACAAGTGTTTCCAGCTGGTAATTGACAGATAATAGAGATGGGTAGTGTGAGGTAAAATAAAATAACCATCAAACAAAAACGGTGTAAACAGATGAACTAATAACTTAATGAAAGTTATTTTCTGATTCAAAAACGCGGATGGTGGCTGTAACCATGGCAACGAGGTAAACCAGGCCGAGTGCAGCTAACAGCATCGTGTAGCCGTTTATGTGAATGTATCATGGGACGGGTTTTTTCCCCCCCTCATTTTAATGCCACTCTAGGTGGTGTGTTGTGGTGGAGCTAAGTGATGAGACTCGGGAGCTTTGGGGTAATTTGTCTTGGTTGCTGTGGCTTCCGTGTTTGACTGTTTACGCCTGGGTAAGTAAAGCAGACTGCTGACTTGCAGTAAATGGAGTGATAACAGCAAAGTACCACCTTCCTGTTTGTTTTGCCTCACGTTTTAGTTGTAACATTCACAGGCCTCAGCATCCCCATGAAGCAGCCTTGCTCCGGAGACTGCTTGTCCACACTGACTGAGCTGTGCAGTGCAGTTTAAGAACATTATCCCCTTTTAATCCACTTTGCCTTCTGCTCCATGCAGGTGGACAGACTGTCAGATGGAGCAGGGTGGCACAATCAAACACCCACCTCCATTTTTCATTGCTTCATTTGTTTTTTCCTTTAGACGCAGAGCTCTCTCTCATCTTGAACTTTGAAGCTGGATTTCATCTGTTGCTTTAAAAAAAAAAAAAAAACAAACATTAATTACCCCTTGATAACTGTAATTAGCAAAGGGTCTTTGCTCAGACATGGAGGACCATGATATACGACAACAGAAGCTGGACAACCAGGTAAAGAAACTAGGATTACACATGAAATAGCTCAGATGTTTAGTTTAAAGTGGCTTAAGAATTATAATACTCTTCGTGTAAATTGGTTTCAATTAAATGACGTTTAGATTGATGTGTAGTGTAGATTTTTATCTGTGTTTTCTTCTCAAGAACATAAATATAAGATAAATCTAATTATATTCGAACATGTTGACAGTGGAGCAAAGGTTATTCATCCTTTAATTAGCTAAAAGTGGTTAAAACTGTGGCAGAGCTTTGTAAAGAAATGGCTGCCTATGTCAAAACCACCTGCTGTGTAGAGCTATTGCTCAACTTTAAATCACAGTCTTGTTTACACTTCAGACTTATGTGAACTACTGACTTATATCCAGTGTCCTATATAAATACCTTATATCAAAAAGATCAGCAGATCACTAGTAGTATCACTCATCTTAATTTGAAACTAATACTACTAATAATATTAGGTAACAGAAACAATGATGCATGGGACCCTGCATTTAAAATTTGGCATTCGTTATCAGTTGTTTCATCACCTGCAGTTGTGATTTGTTAAATTAATAATTTTATATTGTATACATTTCTACAAGCAATGAAATTTACATAACAAATATGGATGAATAAATTACATTATGAATTACCCCAGAACACCTTATCTAGTCAAATTTGAAAAGAAATTTGGCTGATATTACCCACAGTGTTTAGCTAGCTAACATTCAAAGAAACAGTACCTCCAAATGCAATGAAAAGCCTTGTCCCCTAACTAACAACACTGTTAACAGTTATGAGGATAAATATGTCTGAAAGAGGTAATCAAAGTGAGAAAAAGATAAACTACACATTAAGAAAAACTAATTTAAGATATCACTAATATACTGAAATACAGAGATAATGAGTGTGATTGTCTTGTGTGGAGACAGCACTGACTTTGACTCCAATGTTTATTCTGCCATAGCGAGCCCTTGTGATGAAAAAGCAACAAAAGAAGAGGGCTGATTCTCAAATGGTGATAGCAAATCGAGATACTCGCCAAAAGAACCGGAAGCACAGACCTGCCAACTCTGATGAAACACCTCTGTTGATCAGCCAATCCCTGAGCAACACTTCTCTGAGTGGTTAGTATTAGAACCATTTATCATTTTATGTAGCAGAAGAACTGCAAACTATTTTTATAGAAAAATAATAAGAATGCCAATATATTGTACTGTGCAATTATCTTCAGCTTCTTAAATAATATTAAATACAAGTGCATTTTTTTGTATATACCCTGAAGATCAAGTTGAACATGCACATGATAACCCACTGGACGAGATCACGCTGGGTGAATGTGATACGACAGCATGTACAACGTTAAAGGAGATGGCTCCAGAGAAGCCAGCGACTCCCAAGAAAATGAACTTGGACATTGACAAAGAGCCTGAGGTGAAGTCTGTCATGGAGGATGATGTCCAGGTGGAGGGGAAAAAGACAAAGAAGAAGGATGTGAAAAAAGAAAAAGCCAAACGTAAGACATGTACTTGTAACTTTTGGGCCCTAGATGGTCTGGAACTCTGCAACTGTGTATGCATGTTGTGTTTTTTCATGCATACTAATGTAAAGTGAGGAGACACTTTGCTTTACTAAATTATTAATGTGCAACTCATTGCTTTTTCAGAGGTGGAACAGGACAAGGAAAAGGAAAAAGAAAAGGACAAAGACAAAGAGAAAAAGGAGAAAAAAACAAAGAAGAAGGATAAAGTGAAAGAATCTGAAGACACACAGAAGACAAACAAGACGACCAAACAAGAGCGTAAAAGTAACACCAGTGTTTGTGAATTTATTATTAAGACATCAGCATTTTGCATAATATACTTATAAGATTTAACATGATGTTTTTTTTAGCTTTCACTGCATTTAGGTGTCTCTTTTGCAGAGACGCACTTAGAGGAACCTCAGGAGATAGAGCCAGTGGTGGAGGTGGCAAGTCCAAAGAGGAATAAATGTGGTGAAAAGGATGATGAAGAGGAAGACAAATCCCAGAGGGCTGTCCCTCAGTCGCCAAAAAGAAAAAAACAGCTCGACACATGTGAGGAATCATCTGGCCTTGTGCATTTTAAGATCAACAATACTGCAAAGTTGTGGTAAAGAACCATTCTGTGTGTTTTATCTCCACAGCCAGGTGCCAAATAAGTGATGAGAGCAAAGATGAGGAAGTCCAGGAAAAGGAAAATAAGGGAAAAAAGACAAGGCAAAACAAAGCAGAGAAAACTACGCCCAGTTTAGCTTCGCTTAACTCCAACTACAGGGAGAGTTCGTCTTCAGGCAGTGAATCTAATGAAAGAGTGAGATATTATTCTGGAAAAAAGTTTATTATACTGTCAAAAGCAAAGGCAAGTATGCCACTTTTTATTTGTCACAGAAGAGGTGTAGCTTTGTGGTGAAATCATTCTTTCTCGTTTCAGTCAACATCTCCAGTGTCAGTTGAGGATCTAGAGAAGTTTGCTTTGCGTCCTGCTCCCAGAGATGTAACAATTCAGTGCAGGATCACAAGGGACAGAAGAGGCATGGAGAAGGGCATTTATCCAACTTACTACCTCCACATGGAGAAGGAGGATGGAAAGAGGGTTAGTGCATTCAGAATTTGAATCAAATCACTATGCATGAAGATTTGAGCTCTAATAATAACTGCTGCCATGTCTCTATCAATCTTCTCTCCTTCTTCTACAATGTATATTTCCCTGTGGCCCCATCAAGGTGTTTCTAATGGCTGGCAGAAAAAGGAAGAAGTGTAAAACATCCAACTATCTCATCTCCACTGATGCAACAAATCTATCCAGAGACACAAACTGCTACATAGGAAAACTGAGGTATGTGTATACATATATATATATATATATAATTAATTATAATTATAATAATATATATAATTCCAACTTTCATTTGTAATGATGTTTTATTTTTAGTATGATCTACAAACTTCCAAAACACTTATTACAGAAAATATTGAACATGCACTATCACCAAGCTTGGAAGCTTGCAAATTTGAGTAAGCACCACAAGTGACCCACTTACACAACCCTAGGACCCTGACACTAAAACACCTGACCTTAACCTACATTTGTAAACAGGGCTCCTTATCATACAGCAAAAAACATTTCACGTTGCAGTGAATTCTAGGATGCAATTCAAACTAGCTTGTCAAACTTTATATAGCATTTCAACATGAGGAAATACAAAAGAACAACAGAGGATAGCTACAATTGCTTCAAAATAGATTTTTTTTTTCTCTTTTTTTCTCTTGATATAAAGAGGAAATAATTTGATGAAAGTGAATACACCCAAAGAGTGTTATTTTTCAGCTTACAATTGATAGATGATTTTAGATCATGTATCTTAAAATATCAATCTGTTTCAGGTCCAATGTTCTGGGTACAAAGTTTACAGTCTATGATGGAGGGGAAAACCCTGAGAAAAAGCCCTTTATCAAAGAATGTGAATCAGTGCGGCAAGAGCTGGCAGCAATTTGCTATGTGAGTTCAAATATACAGTCCTCTTCCCCACATACATCTCATTGCATACCAAAAATAAAAATCAGTGACACAATCATTTATGATGTTCTAGGAGACAAATGTGCTAGGCTTCAAGGGTCCCAGGAAAATGACAGTGATTATCCCCGGCATGTTGGAGAACGATGAAAGAGTGTTGATCCGTCCGAAAAATGTATGATGAAAAAAATTCCTAAGTTTATAAAACCTGCAGTTATGTATGGTAAGAAATGTTTTAGATAAACTGAAATTGAATTTTCCTTCAGGATCTTGAAACTCTTCTGGTCCGCAATGCAAACGGCAACACAGACAAACTGGTCACCCTGGTGAACAAATCCCCAAGCTGGAACGAACAGACTCAGTCTTATGTGCTTAACTTCCATGGACGCGTCACCCAGGCCTCAGTCAAAAACTTCCAGATCATCCATCCTGACAACGGTAATGACGTGACGTATTGTCTCTTTTTCTCCTCTCTGAACAAACAAACACAAGATCAATGGATGTCTTGTCTTCACTATAATCCATCTCCTCTCTTCTTTTCCTTCCTGTCTTTTCCAGATGATTACATAGTGATGCAGTTTGGCCGTGTAGCTGAGGACGTCTTCTCCATGGATTACAGTTTCCCCATGTGTGCCCTGCAAGCCTTTGCCATCACCCTATCGTCCTTTGATGGCAAACTAGCCTGTGAGTGACCCATGCTGGTGTGCCTGGAGTGCATAACTACGGCCCTGATCAAAATAAAAAGTTAAACTATACCCATCATTTTATACAGAAGATTTTTCATGTTTTGTATCCTGGTGCATTACAACACCTTGAATGCACAAAATATGCCACAGACCTAGATTTCAGAGGAGAGTTGTTTAATAGGTCAAGTATTATTGTATCACTGATTTTATAATAATGTGTAACCAAAATAATTTATTTAAGATAGTTCAATTTAATTTAATGGTCTTTCTTTTTATATTTGCCAGATGAGGAATGGAATTGTGCAATTAAGATAACAAGGACAACTGTGTAAACACTACCTGTGAAATATTAAATTAAAATGATACAAGATTTGCACGTCAATGAATTGTTATTTCTTTTAAACACACACACATACACACACACACAAGAATGGCATTTTAAATCAAAAGGGGCCTCCCTAGCGGTTTGCTATCATTTCAAGGTCATTTATCTAATTATTAAGTCAAAAGGAGGAAACTTTTTTATCGCAGCACTAAAAAAACGAAAAAAAATGTACTCATATCAGATGCAGAGGAACTGCACAAGTTAAAGATAGAGCCAGTTATATCAGGTTGTCTGCTCTTGCAACAACATAAAGTCTTGAAAATACTTGCATCTCAAGCACGTTTTCGACAAAAGTTTGAACTGTTTCTCATGGGGTGGAGGGCCTGGGGTGGGGGATTCATTTCAGTTTCAACTAATAAGAATAGGCCTCTGTTAAGCACTGGTAAATAGAGTAAGGAGTTCAAAAATACATAGATATTTTTGATGAAACCCCTGTTACCACATTGACAAGACTATCTGCAGGTTAATGTGGTTAGTTCACTTGTTTCCTTTTCTTAAATTGATCCTTATAAGTATTTCCTCCTTAAAGAAGTTGCTCATACTTGCAGCAACACATTTCACAAGTAGTGAAAGCCAATGTTTCAGCAATACCTTGTCCCCTTAGACCACAAGTGAACAGACTTGGAAAATGGACTTAAATGCAGTTTATGTTTTGTCCTAACCAGACTGCCTTTCTCTTGCTCAATTACTAAATGCAGCAGCTTAAGTACAACCAAACATAGTGAGATTCAGTTTGCAAGTGTGCAAATTAGTATGTTTCCAAACTTGAAAGCAACAAAATTACAAACCTCAGAGGAAGACATGGACTTTGGTGTTTTCTTATCTTTTAACAGAATCACTATGACATACAAACAGCTGATCTCCTGTCTGTGCATTGCACATTGCACAATATTCTTGTAGGTTGCAGCACAAACAAATAATATATTCCAGCTTCAGTTTGTTTTGTCCTCCATATTTTGACCTAAATCAGATGACTTCAATTCACTTAACTCATCAAAGAAGCGCATGAGACACATCCAGATAACACATGACAACAGCCACAAATATGAAGCTAAAATACATTCACTGCTGGGATTTCTCAGTGTATGTCCCTATGGTTTGTGAGTATGTGTAAACTCAAAGTGCATATGTGTGGACCATGAGTGTTACTAAAAAAGTTATTTTTTTTGTGTCCCACCATATTGATAGCAGAAGGGTAAAACATCACAGACAGGCTCAGACCATTTTATTGCTAGTTAAAATAATGGATGTGGGGCAAAAATACTGACACAATGCATTACGCTGAACCACATTTTCTAAAAAAGACAGTGTAACAGACTGTGGTTGTTTTGTGAGACTCAAGACATTTGAACTGCAGCCTTAGACTCTTCACACACTTTCCATTTACAACTGCTGTCTTAAAAAAGCACATCCTTTCCTACAAGTAACGTGATTGATAGCTATCAGTGTGAAAAAGACTAACTGATACAACCCTCTCTCAGTCTTGCTTAAAGACAGCACTAATAGGAGCTTTATTGAGGGATGGCTTAAATCAACACATCCCAGGGTGGAGGTTATTTCCAGGCCAGCTGGTGTGATGGATTGGAGCTCTACAACCAGGCTGAAGATGATGCTGCTCATTGTGGTTCTGCTTGTGTCAACTAACATCAACTGCGTGCATGGAAATCCTATTGCAGGTTAAGTCTCTTGTCTATATTTATTTTATTTTATTTTTTTAAATTGATAAATTTCACATGAACTAAACATAATACAACACCCACTAAAAGTTTGAGCCTTTTTAAAAAATCTTTTTAACTCAAAATGATTGGAAATGACCTCAGTATTTGACCTTTGACCTTCTGGGAGAAGGCTAGCAAGGCTTATTATTTATTTGTATTGATGTCTTTTGATCAGAAAAGCTAGAGCATTTGTGTTCTATCTATTAATTAAGATTTTTATTTCATGATTATGTAATAATAAGTCTTGATCTTTGAAAACAAAGTCCAATTCTACATGGCTTTATGATAATTAAATACATTAAATTAAAGTTCTTCTACCATTATCTTACAATACTCACATAATGGAAATATATTGATTAAAAAGATTTCTCCAGAACGTGCTGGATCATTTTCTACTTTCTTCATACTTCCAGTTTAAATGTGTGTCTTTTCACATCTTATCTCTGGTCTCTAAATCACGAACAGATGATTGATGATATTAACCATAAACCAGGTCCGTGTCTGGTCATTTTAGAGTTACAGTATGTTCACAAAGGGACACTTTGGTAAAAACTTCTTTGACCCCTGATGGTCCAAGTAAAACATTGTCTGTGTATTTCTTTAGGTGTGGACGGTCTTCATTGTGTCAATGATTACCTGTCTACCATCAACTGCACCCTGAGCATCACACCAACAGAAAACAGCTCAGACAGTAACAGCTCCTACTGGCTCACTTTCACCAAATCATACCAACAGTGAGTCACTTTTTACTAACACATACTAACGATCATTAAATGTTATATTGTTTCTCACAACTGTTTCTCAAATCCTCATTATGCAGAAGCACATTTGTGTGTATGCTGAGAAGAACCAATGAGGATTATTTCTGTTCTGTTAAAACTTCTGATCCGATGACTGATGACGATTATTTAGAGACATTTGCAGATTTAGAAACCTTTAAAATCTCACTCTGTCACAACCACACTGATGGATCTGAAATCTGCAAGATGCTGGATGCCAAATATAGACCTTCGACAAGCAGTAAGGAACATTATAATTTTGGTCTGTTCAGGCTTCTACCTTTTTTTAAAAATCTCCCTTTGGTGTGTGATGTTTGTCTGTATTGTGTCTTCTCATCAGTTAAACCAAACACACCGTGCTGCCTCACAGTTAGTTACAACTCAAGTCAACACAACTTCACCTGGAAAAGCACCTACGAGGAATATGCAATTTTCACCAATCTGGTCAACAACTTCATGTATCAGCTCCGTTACTTCAAAAGAGGAGACAAACATGACGGCGACTATGGGGTACGCTTAGTTGGTGGGAATAAGAGAATTATGCAAACTTTTGGTGAAATAGCAGCTTAAAGTTGATATTTACTGGCATATTTAAATTTTTAATAATAATTGAAAATAATAATTGAATTTATCTATTTCTCAGTTACTAGAACAGAACTACAATTACATGTTTTTACCACTGTACCATTTCGATTGAATTAACTTTCTTTGATGCTAGATGGCTCAGACATCACAACTCACAGCGTTTTCGTTAGTATTGACCTGAGTGTGGCAACTGTCTGTGGATGAGAACTTGACTGTACTTGTCTGTCACTTCAATGTCTTTGACACCACAGTCATTTGACTTATTGCAAGAAAAGGACATCTTGAACTACGAACATAATGACGGCTCTGTTGCTCAGTCCACTCTGCCCTTTTGAACATGGCCAGACTAATTCATTAGAAGTTTAAAGTTTGCTTTTGGGACCCGACTGCACAAATGGCCCTTGTTAATTATGATAACAAACCTCTTAGAGCTAGATTTTGACACTGAACTCCTCCACAAAACAGGTTAATATGAGATAGTAATGTAGGACTGGCCCTAGTTGATACTGTTTATAATTAATACATTTAACCAAATGGGAAATAGAAATTGTCAGTTTCAAAATTATTCCTTCCAATTAAAAAAAAAATAATAATAATAAATATTTTTATTTTAATATTTAAAAAAAATTTAACCCTATTTTTCAAATATAATTCTTAATTCAATCACTCTTTTATGAAGTAATCTGATTGAATGTTACTCGTACTATTATCATGGTTTCAGTAACAATTAGAAGTGACATTTCTCTCATTTTTAAAGTTTCATTTCATTCTACCCTTTTCATCTTTTGCTTCAGGTGACCTTACGCGATATTAGCACAGACAGAACTAGCTTTTCTGTGGATGATCAGGTATTTGTGCCAGACACGGAGTACGCTGCCAGAGTGCGGTCTAGTCCTAATTTGGCTTTCTATAAAGGACAGTGGAGTGACTGGTCCTCTGAGGTTCACTGGAAGACAGAGTCAGCAATTACTGGTGAGTCCCAAAAATTATAGTTAATTTAAGTTTACTATGATTCATGTTCATCTGGGAAGAAGCCTGATGAGAAAACATCAGGGAAACATTTATCTCTATGCATTTAAACCCACAACTTCACTCTTAATTTCTCTGTTACTCTGCACAGATCTCCCAACAAACACATTCATTTCTGAAATGGGTAAGGTGTTCATCCCCATATGTCTGATGGTGCCGCTCATCTTACTTTTGTGCTATGCTCCTGTTAAAAAGTAAGTTCCTCCAGATTCTTACTCATCAAATTCCAAATAATAATATAGCAAATGCCACTTTATAAAACAAATTCATGCTATATATCTTTATATTCTGCACTTACAGGTGGAGGCAAAGTACTTTTATCCCAACTCCAGCACCATATTTTCACACCCTGTATAGTGACTGCCAGGGAGATTTCAAGGTAAGTTAAGCTTGTCACATAAAAAACAGCAATTATCTCAAGAACATCCTTAACCATAACTGTAATTGTAGAGCTGGGTGATTACACACGAAAACGCAGCAGACACGCTGAAAGCAGAGTCATCTGTCCAAATTGACACCCTGACCAAGTGCGAATATGTCCCAGAGGAAGACCATCAGCCCCCGTTAAACCACCAGTTGATGGAAGGCAGCGCATATAGAAATGTGATCGAGCCAGTATGTGGTACTTCCCTCCTGGGTCTCTCCTACGCAGTGAGCACCATGGCTCCACTGTCAGCTCCAGAAAACTCACAGAAGAGTCTAAACCTCAGCCTGAGCCCTGCTGAAGGAGACTCAGGGTGTTGGCTCTGCAGTGACACGTCCCTGGAGAAGGACTCTCCCTGGTACTGTAATGACTACTGCACCCTGAGTGCCTTTCAGCAGACTAGTCCAGTCACAGCAGAGCACCATGGAAGATTGTCAATAAAATCTTGCCCGCAAGGGATCATTAGAGTGGATGTCATTGGAGAAGCATAAAATGATGTCGCTATTTTTTTCTTGCTAAGACAGTGTCACACAGTAGTGTGTCTTTAGTGTTATAGTAGTGTCTTTTAGCACTTACAGTACATTTCTAAAGTGTTTCAAGAACAATAGACAACATGTAAATAATATAACAATAACCTTTTGCTTGTGTCAAATGTATAATGGACCTGCAAATCCAGAGTGAGGAGAGAAGGGGGAGAAAAAAAAAAAAAAATCCCCATCAACTAATTTTTCATAGGTACTAGTTTGCTTTGCTTCTGAAATCCAAAGTTATCTTGTTGTGTTTACTCATGTAATAAAGAAAATGCTTAAGTTTTGTAGAAAGTTTTATTTACGCCAACACATACATGAACAAAGCACCATATAACCTTAAAGTCTGATACAGAAGTAAGCCTACCTGCCTCAGTCATTGTGGCCATTTTTATTTATTCCAAAGCAAACACTCTGAATAACAAAAAGACAGCCAAGGCAGCAGATTCTATCGTATATTACAGCATGCTGAATAGAAAACCTGGGAAAGAGAATTAGACAGAGCCATCTAGAGACACTAGTGAGATACAACAGTATAAAAGTGCCATTCATTATACAGCAGTTGAAATACTGACAATGAAATAAGCTAATTTTACATTAATTTTTATGGAAAATAAAAGGGGGAAACAAAAGGAATAGACCCTGTGAAAGAGCAAAATAAAACAAAAAGACATTTCTTCCTTGAACACTGATGACAGCCAGCTTGCATTGAGTTGATGAAACTGGTACCGAGCTGTGTCCCTTGCACCACATAAGACAATTAATGTTTAAAAAGAAACCAGGGTGCTGAAGCACCCATCCCCTCCCAGCATTATGCGCCAACCGGCAATTAAGAACAAAAAATTGATAGGTCAGAGGAGAGCGGATGGCACAGAATGTGTGGAGTTTAAATAGAAGTCTTTAAGCAAGTCCCGATGTGAGAGGAGCACATTCATTGAGAGACTGAGCGGGGAGGTGATTCTTGTTAAACCCATTCCTTCTGCCACAGCGGAGCAAGTCTTCGCCCCTTACGAGGGGGAGAATTTTTTGGCTTGTGCTCGAACTCTTTTTTCATATTCTACTCTGTTTTGGCTACAAGGGGGCAAAAAAACAAAAAACAAAAACAAAAAACAAAAACAAAAACAAACAAAAAGCAGTTATCATGGCATTCTGATCCCTTACTGAAGTCATACAAAAATAAAAATTATATTTTGGCCAGTAATGAAGAAGCCAGGATTCCTAAGATTTAGCTTGTCATTTTATTTCAGGCTGCAAAAATTTTTAGGCACATTTTTCATAAAGACCTTTGAAAATGTGCTTTACTTTATGACACACAAAGTAATATCTTTGAGTGCAAAAGTTTTCAAGATCAGACAGAGCTGTGGGTTCTGTAGGTTTTGGATGTGAAGCAAACTGACTGTGTTACTATTACAATCAGCCACTTTATTGTTTGAATGAACACATCATGTTAATCCAAATAAAACCACATCCACTATACACACGTCACTAATAGACAAATTCACAAAGGTCGTCATACACAAATCACTGCCATTTACACTTCAAGTGCATGTTTTAAGATTTTTAAGAAGCCTCTTATTGATCACCAATCCTCCTGGTCTTGCACTCACATTTACCAATGTGTGTGTTTTCAGGCAGGAGATCTATTGCTAACCGAAGTGGTTTGCAATGCAATGGCAAGGAGGCCAAACTATTTCATTGCCATAACATCAGCTCCCTATGGCCCATCAGGATGTCTGCAGTGTAACTCAGTTTCAACCTAGAACCTGATTTTGGTACTGTACATACGAGATGACCTCATCACCTTGGCTCTTTTCAGACACTTCACTTTGTGAATCATCTAGAAATTTTACTTTTTCAGCACCATGTTTAAAATGTAATAAAATTTTTAAAGAATTGAAATCCACTATCACTTACCAGTAGATTGTGTAAGCCTCTGCTTGGGCTGGATCCTGGATATTTGGCTCATTTAGGAGTTCCTGGATACCTAATAAGATCTGTAGGATAAATTAACCAATTAGACAAATTGATTTTGACAATGAGCAATACATCTGCATTTTTTTTTTTTATAAGACTGTACAATATTTGATGGTCACAAAAGCTCTAGGTCATTTGTGTGAACACACATTCTCAATTTGTGTCAGATATCACTAAGGATTCTTATTTCCCAGCAGGGTCAATTAAACATTAGTAAATGTACTGAACTTTGAAGTCTTTTCTTATAAGATTTAAAGGACTATGACAAAATTCTCGAAAATATCCACATTATAAAAATCTATGATTGACTGAACACATGAACTTGATTTTCCATGCTTTGTAAAATAATTATATCAAATGAAGTGACATGGACATGAGTTCATATCAGTGATCTAATCTAATTGTGTGTAGATGCATTTACCAACAGAAATTTAAGAATATATTAAAACTAAAGGGGGGAAAAAAAAAAAAGCTAAGTGCTTGGCAATCCAAACCTGCTTTATTGTGATGGCCGGTCTCCAGTCTTTGTCCTCCTCTAGAATAGATAGGCATACTGTGCCTGATGGATACACATTTGGATGGAAGAGTGGAGGCTCAAATTTACCTGCAACACAATAAAATGTTAAGTGCATTTATGTAACAGATCTATTACAAAACGTCAAACATGACCAACAAACTCCACGTCGGAGGGCTTTTTAGCAGCATAAACTGACTCAACTCTACTAAAAAAAAAAAGGCAGCAGCTTCTGAAGTTTACACCAACAGTGTCTTAACAATATTTTAATGTGACATTCATACACCACAAAGTGTATGTCAGTGTCCTGTCACTGTGTGCACCCATAGTGGTAATACAGTTCTTTTGTTCACCGTCGACAGTACTATAATAAAAAAAAAAAGTTTTTGTATCTTGAGCAGTCAAATTGCCTGAACTGGGTTTGCACCACTTCTGCGCCAATGTTCAAAATGTTCCAAGACTCAAATCATTCAAAAAGGTACAATGTTGTAAAAGGAAAAGTAAAGGAGGCATGCGTGAAAGCACCAAATGGCTCAGCTGACAATTAGCATTCAGCTAATCTAATCTAATGAACAGCAAGGAATAACAAAAATTACCATGTGCCTTTAGCATTAATGACTATGAAGTCCCTAAGGAGCTATGCAGTAGTGAGATTGTTCGTTGCTTTTGAAAATAGACGTTAGTCCTGCCGTGAAGGGGACTGCACAGGTTATCCAACCAAATGCAGCCAAGGTGCCAAGCAGGTCCAACACAACTTTAGTAGGAAATTTCAAACGCATCTTACCATTTAGACTACAGTGTTACCTTAAGATTACTATAATAACCCTTTAGCACAATCTTAAATCAACCATCAGCTAAGATTATGCCCTTCGTTTCAAGGATTCTTCAACATATTTGGTGAGTTTTATGATCCAGTTTGGCCACATCCTAACTGCATGAAAACATGTCTTATTTATCCATTACAGAGAGTTTACAGAGTTGGAGAGATATGGGCAGAAAGAATATGGAGCCATGTTACTTATCTATGGTGAGAAGGTTGGGGGACTCCTACACCTTTTAACACCAAAACTAGAGGGTATAAGCAGGTTTTTTTTTTTTTTTTTTTTTAATGTGGGTAAACTTGATAAAAAAAAAAGGGTAATTGTCTACTTTAACCCAGATGAGTTTGCTGGAGTGGACACACACAATGTCAACACATGCAGTTTCAGAGCACATACACAAACAGATACAGGCACAGGGGAAAAAGAATGAGCTGCTGTCAGACCCTTTGTCTGAGACACTTTGAACTTTTTTGGGGGCTGCAGTTCACTCTTTTCATCCCTGCAGTTCAGCCACTTACTTCAGGATACAAATTGTGCCTGGAAACTCTAAATTCCATAAAAGGAAGACATGTACTGTGCATGTGGCTTTATATTCCAGATGAAGTGTTTTCCTGTGTAGTAATAGTTAATAAGCTCATCTACTGACTGAGCAAGCACCCAGTACCCATCTGCTACAGAAAAAGAATAATTACAATGGGTAGTAATCACAACAACAGCTGTATTTGTGGTGGACACAGATCAGACAATGTAACTCACATTTCGGAGGTGAAGAAGGATAGTCATCCTTGAACAACATGCGCAGTTTGAACAGGCCTCCTTCCCACGGAGTCTGAGCAGGCACAATCATTAGAAACAATCTTATCATCATCATCATCATCATCATCAGTTTAATTTTAAAAACACGCTGACTGTTGGCTGCTACTATGAAATTTTAGGATTTCACCTCATTTGTTCCTTGGAAATTTGGCTAAGTACTTTTGTTGCTTTTCAATACCTATGCTTACACAATAAGAATTGCAAGACTGCACTAGTATCATGTGATACAACTTCTTTAAAACCACGTGTGCTCTTTTGCATATGCTACAAAAATGTCATCTTATTGAGCTCACTGTATTCCATTTAGCAGTGGTTGCTATGTAAAGCAAGGATGTTCTGTATGCAAACAGATTGAAACACATTACCCCCTTCTTGCCAGGAATAGCGCATTCCCAATTCATGAGATTCATGGTTCCATCTGGATTTTTAGTTGGTACAGCAACAAATCCCTGCAAAATTGAATAGGAGAGAGTAAACAGTTGGAAAAGTGTTTAAAGGATGGAACATACTGAAAGCCTAGAAAGACTTTCATGGAGAAGAAAGAAATGGTACATAAACAACATCTTCTACAACACTACTTACAAAAGGATGGTCCTTCCGCCAAGCCTTGCGCTCCTGGGCAAGCCGGCTCAATGCAATGCCTGACATGATTTGTGGGCTCCTGAAATGAAAGAGAATGCCAGATTTGTCCAGGTCTGACACCTCAAAAATGCAATTTTGGGCTTTGCGAATTAACATTTTCTCCAGTTTATATCACTTTAAACACAAGTAATTAAAAAAGGAGGAAAAGTTGTCAAATTAGCTGATAACAATAAATCGCAAGTTGCAACCATAAGTATATTGGGTCGTTTTGGGTCTCTGACTGAATATGTTGGATATGAAAAAACTCCCACATTTTGAAGTGGTCTAACATTACTGCATAAAGTGGATGCATTAGAGTTCCTTTAGATAATCTTAACTTTGATCCATTTAGATTTGTAGAGAGCTTCTCAGAAATAAAGGATAAGGGTCTTCCCACAAAAATGAAAGGTAAGCCCCAATATAGGATGGCCTAAAGCGATCTAAAGTAATAAAATTATAGTATTAGATGTTGAAAGCATGACATTATCCATGTGGTGATCTCCATTGATCAGCTGCATTTTGCCTCCTACACATTGAAGGACATTCCTCTCTAGTGAAATAGTCAGCCCCTCATCTGTAGATAAAGGTGCGACGTCCAGTTCAATCACCTAGAATTGATTAGAGTTAAATATTTTTTTCAACCTCTCCATTGCGCGTCCGAGAGATGATTTGACTGTCCTCACTTTCACTAACTTGCCCTGTTACAGAGGAGGCTGTACACCACTGTGTGACCAGTGCACTTCACTGCTCATTAGCGGCTCTAATTAGACCCTCCACTGGAATGTCTAATGATCTCTATAGCAACGATGCTTTGGGGGCAACAGCAACGAGGAAAAGCAACAAAACGGTGCCAGCAACAACTAGTAATCCCACTTGATCTTGACTAACTTCACAGAAATAAAGTTTCCCTCAATATCATATCCCCGTGACGGCAGTTTGGCAGTTTTCAGTGACCTTACAAGTAATACGACGAAAAGTACTATTCGAAATGTCTGGGTCACTGAGAGCTAGCCAAGTTAGCCGGTGAAGATACACTGCTACCCAAAAAAAAAAAAAAAAAAAAAACCGTCTTCTTTACTCTTAGCGCAACTGATGTTTTAAAACTAAAAGGCGGTCCAGGGAACGACGTCATTAATATTTAATTTGTCTCGCAGTCGTTGGGCTTTAGTGTAAACTTGCTGTCAACGCAAACGTCCACAGAGTATCAAAGCTATCTGGTTAGCAAGCTAGCCGGTTAGCTTGATAAGCTAACTCATGTGCGCCAGAATCGTGCTACATCCCAACAGGCGCTGGCGCTGTTAGCGTCTGACACGGCCTGATGCAGCACAAAAATGCGCAATTGCACTTGATTTAGATACAATTTTGGATGAGAAAAGTGTTTGCTGCCTTTTCCTGGCGCTTAATAACGTCTATTCTCACATTGGAAACAGGGATGTGATATATTGTAGAAGAATAAACCATACCATAACCCATTAAAGAATAGAGACAAAGAACGCCAGAGCTAAAAGGCGCACATTTGTGCATTACCAAACTAGCGAAAATGGCGCAAACTGAAGCGGGTAAAATATCATAATACACGACAAAATTAGTATGCTCCGTAATAAAGGCGCACTCCTACCTTGCAGTATGGCTGCACTGGCTCTGGTAATTGGGCGAAATGAATTAATCGTGCTGAAATCCTGTTAAACCTTGTAAAGTTTCCCTCCTGAAAAACCACCCGCTCTGAGTCAAGCTGGACACAAATAGCAAAGCGAAACAGTCATCTGTCGATTACTTCCGTCTTGGCTTAAATAGCCCTTGGAAGGTTAGACTTCGCGTTTATCTTTTACCCGGTTGGGTTTCTGAGTGTATCTCTCTAGTTGCAGAAGAGTCAACCGAAAGGTTTCATCTGGTTATTTGTTTATTGGTTTGCATATCTTTAAAACTGGACAGTGTCTTCTAATCGCGCTCAGCTCATTAAAAACATCTTTACAATGTTTGCCCTCGGCGCACGCGCCCTGTGGCTGTCTGAGTTGCCAATTAGGAAAAGAAACAAACAAAAATCACATTATAGACATACACGATAAGAACATTATGTTCATGATTTAAGTTTTCTGCTATTTATTTTAACAATCATTACGGCTGTGTAGGGTAAAAGATTGTATTTCATACACCAGGAAGGCGCAATCCGAGTAAACGCAGGTGGATTTCTATCTTCTCTTGTATAACATCTTTGCCGATACTAAAGACCGTTAACCCAGACAACTACCTTTGACAAACCAAATAACCTTTATACACAAAAACAAAACAAACAAACAAACAAAAAAAAACAGAGATAGACCTGGTATGAAAAAGTTTACATTTGGCATTTAACAAGGTTTTATGGCCCCATATAAAAAGTTAAAAAATGAAAAAAAAAAAAAAAAGTCTACATTTGAACAGGCATTTTTCCAGGCTACTATACCACAGAGGCCAGTTTTAAAAGTGACACAAGAGGTCGCGATTTATCAAAGATGATGTTGTCACGACTTAAATTCCTGGTGTCTACTACTGTCTGAGCACTTAGATGTAATGTAGCAGTCTAATATAATTACTGATAATCATGTTTACTGTTGTGTATAAAATAAATTTAAAAATTCTGAAAAAAGTAATCCACACAGATATGAATGACAACATTTTTTATTGTGTTTACCTTATGCAAGACCATATAGATCTACCCCCTTAACCTCATACCTAGTTTTTTTTTTTTTTACATTTTTAACATTGCATAAGATCATATATAAGTGATCTATGTAGTGATATGAGAACCTTATTCATAAATGTAACTGTTAGACTGAGGAAAAATGACACATTCATTCCCTCTGATTACAAGTGTGATCATTCAATCATGCATTACTGTGGTCTGTGGCTTACTTGAATGCAAAATAAAACTGGGCACTTATAAGTATTAGGCTACAGATTTGATAAGTTTGTTGATCACATGAAATGATTATCAATGCCAAATGCTCAACCAGACAACTTGTTTGTGAAGGGCATTAAAGCTAATGTAGCTGCTGAAGAAGAAGGGTTAATCACCTCAGACCAGAGTATATCAGATGAGGTTTACAACTGAGCCAAGCAAATCAAACACAAAACACTTGAAATCTCATTGCAGAAAAAAATACATCAAAAGAGGATCCAGATAAACCTTATCTCTAAACCAACACAGGTAATGTTTCATCCTGTTAAAAGTGAGCAAAGAGGGCGGAAAGCAAGATTGTCTGCAACGCTCAAGCATAGGCTGTCAGAGGTGGATGGAGTATCTCATGTCTGTGTATCAGTTCATACGGAGTGGGGAGTGCTAGTTGCTCCTGGTGCAGTCACACAAGTCAGACGTATGGTCAACATGTGTGAGGGAGTGCAAGACAGTACATTATTGGAAGGCTTCAAATACTATAGCAAATGTAAACATAGCCTAGCTCTGGCAGGAAATCCAGTCTACCTCAATTGAACCTCTTTGCAGATCTCAAATTTTGCACTTTAAAAGCCCTTGTGTGTGTATGTGTGTGTGTGTCTATATCAAAATCATGCATCTATAGTTGTTTTCCAAACAATACAAAATTTTGTTTAGTCAAGTGTATACGTGTACATGTGAGTAAATGGAGGTTTGTGTGTCATTAACAATTCTATATGTACAAAGTGTGCCAGCATTAAGAAAAGTTTACTCATCCCTGACACTAAGACCAATGTGTACAATACACATAAGACATTGAATTTTGGTCATTGGGAAAAAGGCAACACTAAATGATTAATTGTGAATGAAATATCCAACCTATTAAAAACCACACATCAAACCTGAAAACAACTTTCTATTAAAAAAAGTGTTCTATAATGCAGTATTTACATTAACAACATTACAAGCTATAAGCAATGTGCACAGTGTTGTTTTCCACTGTAGCGCTTGTAATGCTGTGTACGAAATCTACATAATTCAAAATGCTTAGAAGAATCTATCACACTGCAAGAAAAAATACATTTGTTTTTAAATGTAACAGTCAACTTCATAGCCAGCCAAGTATAGCTTTGTTATTGGTTATCAAAACATGTCCCAGGCATGTTCTCAGTGAAAGACACCGTATTCAGCATCAGCTGTTTCAAACCAAACTCGGAAATCTCTAGAGTCCTGTACAAACAATGCAAAACAGAAGTTAACATTGTCAAGATTCTCTCATTTTTGAAAATCCAGTATAAACAACTTCCATTTGAAGTTGTGTTTTCTATACAGTGTACAAAACGTGCAGTTTTTTCAAGAGTTAAATATTAATATTGAATTTGGATATTTACATCAGAACAAAATCCTCTGGATATGAACCGAAAGTCCTTCACCACTGCCTTCAATAAGTTCCAGTCCCCAAAGCTCATACAAAACAAATACTTCCCCACAAAAAAGATCTTAAAGATGTTCCCTCAAACATAAAAAATAAACCAGTTCAGGAAAACTCAAGTCAGTGGGGAAAATATTAAAAAAGATGCCGCTGTCTTAAGGATGTTTTTCCTGACAGGAAACAGGACATCACTGGAGGACGCTGATGTTTAAGAAAATATTATCACTGTAAAACAAAATTCATACCTTTAACACCTTTGATTTTTTTTTTTTTTTTTTGGCAGTTAAGCTTTGATTTATGAACATGAGGTCTCAAACTAATCTTTTTCAGAAAAATGTTTAACAGGTTAAACTTGCTATTAACTTGTATTTTACAACATTTAGTTCTACTAAAATCCCACATTTTGTATATGTATATTAATGTATATTTGTTGTTAAATCTCTCTCCAAAACCCCAAAGTTAAATCTTATAATACAGGTAAGTGGACTTGTTGAAAATTTCATAATTTCTTTACTCAAAGCACACAATGACCATAGAAGTGGGTAATTGAGTAACTAGGATTGTAATATAGAGTATATATGGTCTCACAAGTAGTTACAGTAGCGACACATTTACTTCTCAAGCCAAGAAAGCAAATGATCAATAAGTATCTTGCATTGCGATATCTGCCGTGTCTCAAGTTAGCTTACTTGGTCTATGGCTTCGTTTAGACCTGACAGTAACATGCAGCTTCATTGAGCACTTCTGATTGGATCTCAGTTCCCTGCTCTACATGCAAACAAGCACGTAAATCTTTTCTGTCCGACTATGACAGACAGGTCGGTTGTCAATATGTTTGTGAGAGAGGACGTCATTGTGCTCTACAAAGAAATAAGGTTCTTCACAACCAATACTGATATTGTGGCGGACGGCCAAAAATAAATGAATGTATGAAACACTGAGAAGTGTAAAAACATTTTAGATTCATTATAAAAGTGAAACTTCTGACTGTGGCAGTGGATGTCGGCTGAGCAGGCCGTACTTCAGTGTGGTCCAGGACACATTTTCATTCACACTCCTAAACGAATGTGGCCATATGTGGCCCAGACCACTACCAAATGTAGTTTGAGTGATTGGATCTGCTATGCATCCTAAACTTAGGGTGTGTTCAAACCTGTACCTGTAACCTGTCACTGCCAGGTCTGAACAGGGCTTCTGTGAAAATGGGACTCTTTTCTCTTCATTAAAGTTCATTTCCTCATCAGCAATAAAAGCATAGACTAGTATAAATTACCTAATGCCCCTTAACCTACACAGACAAATCACAGTGAAATTTTTGTTCCTTTTTGACCTTGAATAGTAACTGAAAAAATGTTTTAAAGCAAAGTAAAATGCCACCTCATCTACATCTGACAAAATGTGTGATGTCTAGTTGGGATCCTCATGATCACAAATCTCAGTATAACGGTTAGAAATCTTTGGAAAAACATTATCGATTTGTTTTGGGGTTGAATTTCACATTTAACAGCCTAACTCTTTAACATGTGCTTAATAAATGCACAATTCCCTTCTTAACATATTTAAACAATAATTTTGAGTTGACATTTTTGCGTTATAAAGACCATACTGATCCCTTACCAGACCCTTGAGTTGGAGGATATAATTAATTCAATATGAGATGACCCTGAGTGAATCATTGGCCTTATATGATGACGGCCATATTTTATAGCATAAAACATTTGTAGATTGCAATTCCTTGCTTTCAATTAGAAAAAGAAAAAACAAAAAAACAAAACAAAAAAAAAAAAACTTGCCGCTAATTTAAAAAGGTCCAGTTTAAATGTACAGGCACAAAATGTCAGTAAACACACTTATTTACATGAAGAAATAAAAACAAAAATGGAGGGAAAACACAAAACAAATGCACACCCCCCCTTTAAATCTCCATTGTGCCAAACGTTCTTCCACAAAGATGATATGTTTGCATCATAACACCTGGAGCTCATAATACTAGGTCCTCTTCACATCCGTGAACCCCTTTCCTGAAGAATCTGCAGAGACAAGAGCATGATATAATGAACAAAAACAGACAACACGCCATGAGTCATCTAGTACCAACTCTCTACAACACCTGTATTTCAGTAGTCAGACTCAGAGGTTTTTAGCTTTTATTTATTTATAATTTTAATACACTGAAGGAATTATTGCTGCCATTTACTCTCTCTCAGCCAGCAGCACTCATACATTTACTCTACATGCTGGTTCGAGCACAAACACGCTGAATGGAGAGCGGAGAAAAGGGAAATGCTTGCATGAGTGAAGAAAATAAAAAGCTGTGGTAGAAGCAAATTCTGGGTGAGCTCACACAAAGTAGGAAACCTTGATGATGGAAAGACATGCTGCTGAAGAATACCACAGTGCCCTGAATGCCTCTCAGCTTCTTAAAGAGATGAAGAGGGGCAAAATTCAACATGAGAGCCTTATCAAGGCAGCAGCAATGGAATTATAGTGTAAAATTATATGACTAGTTTTAATTCAGTGCAGATTGGTTTTTGCTTTACCTTTTACTTCTGAAACACTCATTATGACATGCTGTCACTTTAAAAGGTGTATTGTTTTTATATGTCAATTGCTTTCATTGCACTTCTGGTGCACCCATTCTTAGTTTTGGGACTTAAGCCATAATCTCAGGAGTCTAAATGTGAAACATTCTTCAGTCGAAATGTGGAAATATTATATTTTTTATACGTTTTACTTTTTAAAAAATATGGTCCCTGTCCTTCATTTCCCCATCTACAGTATAATTATATTATGCTAATCCTAAAAATAAACAAAGATGTTTTGCCTAAGTGTCTCCTTTTAAGAAAAATATGCTGTGTTATGAGGCATTACACATGAGATCAAACTACCAATTATGCATGTTGTTTATCATTTGTCAAAGTTAGATGCTACAAAAGATGTGATTGCACCAATTTCATCAGCATTGTGCAAGCAAAACTACAACTGCTACAATATCTGACATCTGTAGCGCCGTTACTTTACAATGTGATTGAATGAAGGACAATAGTCCAACTACAGGAGCTGATGATTCAGCATGCCTTCCATTAACAAGGACCTTATTTACAGTACTGAAACAAATTGAGTTCATCCCATCTGGTTCCAAAGAGCTTCACTCGCAAAGTATATGACCAGTCTTAAGAGGAACCATCTGGCTTTTCATCTTGCTTTGGATTGTAGACTCCAAAGCCGATTTCCAACCTTGATTCTTTCACTTTACTCTGGTCTAAGTATCCAAAGTTTTTCAGTAGTGTAAAATGCATCAGGGATGCATGGGAAAGGAAGAAAAGGACAAACTCAGAGGTATGATGGAGGCACTACGAGCAGTTGAGCGCTCACCAGTGAGTCATAAGTGCTCAACCCTAATCAGAGTCATTCATTTCATAATCAGTCTCTTCGTCCTCGCTCTGAGCAACATGCAGCATGCAGACAGCAGAGAAGAAGACAAGAAAGGCATGTTGTAAAATAATGGAAATGAATGAAATAGAATGTAGGAAAGGAGAACAATCAAACTAATGGGTTATGTTCAAAGGGGATTAACCTTAAAACAAAGTCAAAGACACAAAGCACATGCAAATGTTTTCTAACGACACCTTTCTAGCGTGCTCAATTCACTGGCACAAATGTCTGCAAATCTAAATTTAATAAATAAATAACATGCTGACTATATAAGCCTGTTTGAACAAGGTGTCCCTGAAAACAATGGGGGGAAAAAAAACTCCCCCTTAGTCTTTCACAGCACATGCTTGATAGATGCACTGGTACTAAACCAAACAGCAGCATGAATATAGTGTTAACGGTGTGGTTCTTCATGTGTGGCTGCCGTCAAGCTTGTCCCTGTGGGGCCCCCACAGGGACAAGCTGATGGGAGCTTGAATTCCTCAGGGCGTGCCTCCTGCTTCACTCCCAAAGCCCTTGAGAAAATGACAGACTTTGCTCCACTAATCTGCAGACCTGGGCTTTCTTAATGCCCCTAGCATGGATTATACCATTCCATACCGTTTTTTTTTTGTTTTGTTTTTTTTAAATTGACATCAAATATAATATGACATAAGTCTAAATGCAAGGATAATGCTTTTAAAAACACATTTCTGTGATCCATCCTTGACATCAAAATGAAAGACAAATCCAAAGAGGACAGCATTGTTCAAGTATGAAAAAGTCTAAATTAATGTCCACTTTGCTTTAATTCATACTTTGTCATTCATTCTTCCCCTTTTACTCTCTCTTTATCACTTGTGGTACAGGCAGTCTAGTTTTTAACCGAAGCACTGAATATTCACAATGTTCTCCTTCATAGAGGTTTCTCATCAATAAACTAGAGGTGCTCTCAGTCCTCTGGTGGCATTTCATAAATGCAGTGCATTTAAAACATCCAGCACAGGCCATCATTCACAGATGTTTGCTATGCTATTGCTATTTCAACTGGCCTCTCTGCACACACACACACACACACACTTACCTTAGCTTTCTCACTGGGCTCACTGTTTGTCCCGTATGATTGATTGTGCAGCTCCTTGGAGACTACACACAGGAACTCAGCTTGGTCTTCGTTTCCGTAGTTGTAAGAGGAGCCTATGCTGACCAGCTAGAGAGACATGAGAGCAGAGCATATGGGAAGAATTAACCTTAGACTGATGAAGTAGAAGCAAAAAAAGGGGGCTACTCATTGGGGGACAAACAGAGGTAGGACATTAAAAACAAGAGGTTGGCGACAAAACAAGGAGTCTACAGGTTCCTGCAACTTATATTTTCCAACATTAAAAATGGTATTTCTGACAAATGTGTCACTAATTAGACTTTGCTAAAACAGGTCATACAGGCCAATCTTAGTATTGTCTGTATAAATGTCACTTTGTTTTTGTGGATATCAATGTCCAATGACTTAAAATGTGGGTCAGGGAGCAAAGGAAACATGACAAGGATTCCTGGCCAGACCCTGGATTTCATGGTTGAGACCACTAGACCAACACAGAGCCCCACTTAAACAATTTAAACCAGAATACTAAGGGGAGATATGTTTGACTAGGTTACAATATTTTTAGGTATTTGTCAGTATATTTATAAATAAGGCAATTCAAACAGTATTTTCAGGACCTGCAGACATCAAAATCCTATTTAAAACCTCAAAGAGTTGTCTAGGTAATCACACAGAAATAAAATAATCAGTGGTCCAAAAATAAAGTAATCACTGTGAAAGAAAGAGCACAAAGACACTGTAAAAAGAAAAACAAAACATGATCGGCAGATAATCACTGACAGAATACAAGTGCAGGGACCACAGGAAGCAAACATGCTGGTTGAAAATCAATGGGAACTGGTGGATTTGACTTGATAGGACCAGGCTTTTTAAAGTGAAATGGTAAAACTGAAGCTTTGAAAACTACAGCATCTCCTACACAACAAATCAAAAGTTTGTAGTTTGTAGCAAACTACAAAGTAGTTCACCCCCATTCGTTGTTTCAGTTCCCTCTCTTTTTTTCTTTTTTTTTTAAACCTCTGACTTTACATTGGCCTGTTAGTGGTACCATGACACAGACAGCATGTGTAGGATTTTCTCCAATGCTTCCATTGTTGAATCATTTGGGATCGAGACCATCAGCATGGTGTTGAAGAATCTGCACTATTTAATATGCTTTCTGTCATTGCATTTTGTTGTGTGTACCCACTCCTGTTTTAGCTCCCAGTCTATCATAAAGGTGTACTTCAATACTGTCAAGAGGTTTGGATGAACCCAAAGTAAACCAAGTGCAGAAGTCATTGAAGCTACTGCTTGTAACAGCTGGTAACTTTTTCCCCTTCAAATATTAGATTATGCAGACAGGAAAAAGGACTAGTGTAAGAAAATCCTTCTAAAGGCATCTTCAAATACAAGTGAAAAAACACAGTAACTCTACTCTTTCTGTTCCTGGTCACATCAATGCAAATAAAGAGATAGAAGACAAAAGAGGACAAAAAAAAGGATGAAAATCTTTCAGATCTTTTATAAACAAATTGCATAAACACCTTGAAAAACATGAGGGGAAAAAAACAATGATTCCTTTTCTTGTGTAACTGCTCTCACTGCTGAATGTTAAGTGTGTGCATACTCCAGGCTGCATGTATACCCTCAGTACCCAGGTGTGCATGTTCAGACAGGCATCGCCTCATTAGCCACTGCTGCCGGAGACTTGTTGTTAAGTGTTCTCTCTTACATTAGTGCATCAACACAGCAAAGAAAAAGACCAAATAATCTCAGCTAACCATCAATGATTCCACTTGTCAAACTGCACAAGATTCAAAACAACAAATCCTACAACTTTCAGCAGAAAATACTCTCCTGGGCTGATGACTTGTGCTTAAGGTTTTGCATATGTAGTTTCCCATCTGATCTGTGTAAGGAGATTAGTGAAATTTCAGCTCTGATGGGAGATGCAATCATCCCTCATCTCAGAGAGTTTTATTCACCCATCCAATACACACTCCCAACACCCAGACACGTGTTTTCTCATTTAAAAAATTAGCCTTTGGCAGTTTCATTTGAACACAAGCGCTTGTGTAAACTTGTACTATTTACACTTAATGTTTGGAGCCAACTTACAAGATACGTTACCTGCTTGGAAGAAGAGACAACTTTTTTTTTTTTTTAAGTTTCACCTCTAAACAACCAGCACTGCATTAAAGCACAACCCCTCAATCAGCCGAGTGTCAACATCGAAGCAGAACACAGAAGCTATTGACAAGCTTACAAACTGTGAATGCAGTATGAATAAAAGAGATGTGATCAAATCAAATCAGAGACAAGAAAAAAGGTGTCATGATCTTTTAGCCTCACTGGTGAGCAAGCAGTACAAATGAACACTGAAAAGAACCAACTCAAAAAAAAAAAAAAAAAAAGACCAACAACTAAGTGACTACTGGGGACAAACAATGGCCAACGGGGTGTGTATGGACAACATGGGGACCATGCAGTGACCAGCCCGTGGACAGAAATTTGTGGGACACACCTCTCCGCTGTTGTTTGGCAAAGCAGACTCCTCTCCCTTCACCTCCCTTGACACAATCAGCAGAAACTCTGACTGGTGGGCCCGCCCGTAACCTATACTGACAAGCTGCAACAACCAATCAGAGCACAGAAGGGATGCCCGGATCATGTATGCGGACATTGAGAAAGATGTGATTTGCTGTTTGGCTTTTTAGCCATTTCCAATATTGAGGATTGGACTTTCTGGGTCAATGTGAGCATAGCGGGGTGGGTGAAGCACATGAAAGGAGGATTGTTGCTGTGACCTTGCAAGAAGAGATTTACCTGTTCAAACTTCCAGCCATCAGACATGGTAGACACCATCTGCGTCAGCTCCTCTTCCTGGCACTGCAGCACCCGGTACACATGCTTGACCGGGACCTGAGAGGGAGAATGAACACATGAGAAATGGGATGAACTGGGAGAAATAAAGATTCTCAAAATTAAAGGAGCAGAAATGTTACAGTCAAAGAGTCTTAAGTTTGCAGCTGCTCATACCTGTGATGTTTTGCAGTCACGTTCCCTGATCTTGTCCTTGATGAGCTTTATTAATGATGTGATGTTGTAGAATTCAGCTTCTTCTAACACACCTTAAAACAGTCAAAAAGAAACAATTACAATTTTCATACAGGCACATCCTGCCTACTAAAGATAAGGTTTAACTGTAAACAATGGTGTCAACTTGAGGGTTTTACAGCTGTGTTATTGCATAAAATGTATTTTAATCCATTTGTTTGATAAACCAAAATTATTCATACTGCACTTGTGTTCTGTTAAATTTGAAAAATTGGAAATTACCTTCCTCTGCCAAATCCCTGTTGAGCACCAGTTTGCCATGCCTCAAGTAGTTAAGCACTGGCCCAAAGTATGTAGGGTCTCTGTCTATGAGATAGGCACCAGTTTCATCCTGAAAAAAAAAGAATAAGGATGAGATTAATGCAATGATACTGTACTAAACAGTGATCACTTCAATATAAAGTCCACCGTTTATTACCCACATTTACAGAAAATTGACATTGACTTTAATTCTGTGAATCCCATACAGTGTGTGGACAAAGTGATTTCGATCTTCTCATCTGACACCTGCTGAAAATTTCAAATGATTCTTTTAAATTAAAACAATGAATGAGCAGGAGCACGCACATGCCTTAATCGAAACATAATCTGTGGGAAACAAAACCCAGCACTATGCATCAGTGAATAAAACTCAAGGGATGAGAATTATGAGGTCAAGTCCTGTGCTGATAATCTCTACAGGGGTTGAAAAAAACATGCGCACACAGAGCCACACATGTATAACAGCTCTGGGATATCACTTCACTATTCCCACAGGCCTTGGGTTTGATCCTGATTCTTTCACAACCACTGGGTATTCCCCTATTTCTTTAAGTACTGTGATTAGATCGTCTTCGTCTCACAGGGGAAGAGGAGGCTAAAACAATTAGAGCAGAACACAAAAAAAGATTTGGAACAGCAGGCTGAATCCACTGAGGGGACCAGGAGGAAGCACCTTGGCTTACAACTGATGATTAGCAGAGTCTGGTCTGTCACATAGTTGGCCTCAGACATAATATGAAAGACTCACTACTCTCACTGCAGCTGACATCAGTTCACTACTAAAAGTTGTTAAATACGATGTGACAGTGAGTCAGAAGTGCATGGCATTTAGTAAAATACTCAGTACAGAGGAAAGGCCTTCAGCAAATTTTGCACTAATCCCCAAATGCTACAGGATGTTTGGTTTTGCACATTTTACACAGCTCTTCTCCACAAGTCTAGAGATGGATTCAACTCAAAACCCATTAATCTTTCCAATAATGAGAAATGGTCCCAGTGCATTTTCTTTTGTAATGAATCTCTGAACCCTCTAGGTCGGTTGACCTCCTTTCCAAGGCAAAAATATCCCACCGGAGCCCAGTGGAGTGCTATTCTGGTCTCATTGCCCTGTGTCAGTTTCTTACATTTTCATAGTCACTGAAGTTTAAGCACAAGTACAGGTGGGGCTGCATGGTGGAAACAGACAGGACCAAAGCTGTACAACTCACATTCAAACCACATTGTGGAAAGACAGTTGATTTTCACATTGAAGGTAAAGCTTCTATTCTTGGTTTATACCTATTCTTCTCTGCATAGCAAAAGTAACCATGCACTAATTATTTAGATTTCTTTTTAACAAATGGTCGACTATAATCACAGGTTATCCTTTTAGAAAAATTACAATCAATACAGATAAAATAAGTTCTTTCTGTTCTGTTAAAAGCCATTATGGCAGTGTATTGAAAACAACTTAAAATACATAATGAGATCATAAAGGTATTTCTCGAGCTGAAATCTTTTCTTTCTTTCCCTCCTTTTGGATGGCCAAAAAGTTTTATTGTTTATTAACTTGTGGCAATACTGGGAAGACTGGAAACAAAGGTGCCAAGTTGATTTATATTTATATAATTTTATAAAACATGTACTTGCATGAAATTTAAAGCAAAACATGTTTCTTCATGCTATGGATTTGACTGATAAGTTTACCTCAGCTGTTTTTTCCTCTTCTTTCCTGGCAAAAATCTGTTGCATTTTATATATTACATACTGTTTTGATTTCAAAATAAATGCTGCAAGTCTGACTCTTGATAGCTTTACCAGAATCAGAGCACTACTGTTTCTTTACTGTGCCCAAATTAATCAGCTCTGAAGAACTTTAGATTAACATGTATTCATAAAACATTATTGGCTATACCTGTGTTTGACAATTAAAACTGTGTTGACAAAAGACATATTCATCTTTAGTTTCACTTTCATACACATTTCATATACATTTTCCCCTGGTCAGGTGCATCCTCACTGCAATGGCTCTGTAGAGAGGCAGAAAATATTTCCCATTTTATAGTTCATTATGCTCCTTCAAATGACTGTTTCAGAGGTACTGATATCAAGGGGGAAAAGGCTAAAATGCAAAAACAACTAGCAACAGATTGTCTAAGTTTCTTTGTGAGTGTTTTCTGTTTCTATTGAAGTTCAAAAAGCCCAATGACACAATGGATTTGCCCATCTCTCAGAAGACATTTTAGAATTTGACTGAAGTAAACACAAGTCACAGGCGAATTCCAGTAAGAACGTCTGTTTCAGGGTTTATGGTGCTGTGCACAGCAGCTCACAGCAACACTGAAATAACAGAGACACTGACAATGTTTCTTAAACTATTTTATACTGCCTCAAAACATGTGAAACTACCGTATGTGCGCTACACGTCTATAAACTTTCTGCTTCTTGACCTGTTGTACTCGCAAGCCTGTTGCTGGTCCTCTAGGTGCCCATGTATCTATGGGGAGCTTGGGGTCACAGTGCCCCAGTTCAGAGAAAGATGGGCTCTGCTGTGGACTTGTGTACACAAAGGGGACAGTGTTTTTAATTAAAAACAAAAGGCTGTGTCTCTTGGGGCCCAGCCTGGGGAGCACTGGGCAACAGAGGGGTGGGAACAGGCTGCTGCTGGGATGTACTGTAGATGGGCAGGAAGAGATGGAAAACTGAAAAATGACTCAAAATCCTGAGAAAGTTTGCCATTTCTATATAACACAATGAAGACCATGAACAAACCTAGCTTGTCATCTGCAAATATTGCAAATGGAGTAAGAAGCAGCAACAAACCATCTTTACTCTAAATCTCTAATTAATGAAATAAAAACACTAACCCTTACACAGGGTTATGTCAAACTAGAGGAACCAGGTGATAAACAAATACACCCACAAGTGTCAACACTGCCTCCAATAACCACCAGAATTGGGTCAGTTCAGTGTAGGTCAGACATGCTACATGGCATTTTGTGGTTTGGCCTTGCAAAAACATGCTAAGCCTTCCATTCAAACAGTCACCAGAATTAAGTCAAAATCAAGTCCAACCATGACTGGATCCAAACTGAGGACAACTAAAAATGTATGTAAACAAAAGCCAATTAGAAGGGTGGCCTTCACAAGAGGAAAATATAGCGTATTAACCTTATTCTTCTGCGACACACAATACATATCCTCCCACAGGAAATACCACAGTGACCCACCCTTTAAGCACATGGTGTCTAATAAGGCTTTCTGTAGACACATTAACACTGACAGTCAATTCGTAACGCAACAAAATTGACAAGTTGCTGCTTGCTTGCTTCTTACTACAACAATGGGTGCACACTACGAATTTGTATGGGACCACACAGATATCCACTGCAAAATTTCAGTCTCATTTTTTAACCAACTGTCTCACTACAAGTGGGACAGTGGGCTATTATTAAGTAATTAAGTCATCATTAAGCAAACCACAACAAGACATGATAAAATTATCATTATCACGTGAGGGCATTCCACTATGCTCGGCCAAGAATCAAAAGAAAGAAAGCATTATTAAGTGCAGCTCGTCCTTCATTGCAGCCAAACCGAAGCACAAGCCCCCTGCAGAAACAGTGCTTAAAGATGTTGCAGTAGATCTTCTAAGTCACATGACTGCACTACTTAGCCAAGTGGAAGTCTGATCCTTGTAGAGTGGGAGCCAGGAGTCTCTCTAGACTACAAGCAGTAATGGCATAGTCAAACAGGCCTTCATCTTTTAAATAATACACACATCACATCAGGGCTCGATTATGTGAAACTATGTCACATTTCAAAGTATCTAACACCGTCATTTGAATGCATGTTTGACCTTTCACCAAGGCTGGTAACTTCTCATTTTTCTACCATTTTCAGTTCTGCAAGGCAACACCATCAGTGCGTTTTGCAGAACAATTTATGACAGCAAAGTGTTTCAGGCACTAAATGAACAGCTTCCTTGTAAAAGTCCCATAAAAGCTTTGCTGTCATGATGAGAAGCAGTTAAGTAGCTCCACAGCTAAGCTGGCAAGCCAGGAGGGAGGGGAAAAAAAAAAAAAAAAAATTAAAAAATTACTGCAATCTTCTCCTTCTCAGCAAAAGGAGAAAAAGAAGCTAGAAGTGAAAAATTCTCATTGATGACCGACATTAGTGCAGAGTACAATTCAAGCTGGCAACATTTTAATTTACTGCAACACAAGACACTGATCAATTGGAGGTGCCTGCCTTTGTGAATAAAGTTACTTTAGAATAATAAAGGCTTGAATCACACCTAATTTGCCAACAGCACACTGCAGTGGACTGTTGAGCACTTACTGCATGAGGACAGAGCAGTAGGAGACGATATCACCTTTAAATATTTATGTTGCCTCCCACAGTGTGCTCAGGCATGACATACAACCTGAAACTGGCATTAAATAAGGCCATATTTTTCTCACACATGCTGCAGAGAGAACTTGTTCGGGCAGCAAATGGATATGAATATGAAAAGAATAGGATGTTGAAGGAACAAGAATCCTTTGTGATGGGGGCTTGAAAAATTGATGCAGCTCTCAAAGCTAGAAGGCTGGGTCTCCACTTGAGTGGCCCTGAGCTGAGTAGTTGGAGAGCAGGAGTCTGCAAAGGGGAAAGATGCCGATTGATGTGCATCTCTCAGCTAATTGACTTGACAACTGACAATTTCAAGATGTGCCATCTTATGACCTTTCGGCATGAGTTAAGTTACTTACACCTTACAAACCCACTGACAACAACGTCGCTAACAGGTCAGCAGTCAGTGGTGGTATTTGACAATTCTGAGAACCAATTCATAAAGACGATTCATAAGTTGCTCCGACTGTGCACGTGACAGCACTTTCTCCCTGGTCTACCCCAGTGTGCAAAACAGGCTTCAGTCAACAACATGAATAATGCAGTTCTCCTCAAGAGTCCTGCTGAAGCACGTCAGCCTGCGTGACTGAGAGCTGAACCACTTATTTCCTTGGCTGGGAAACACAATACAGTATTCGCCCAAAAACAGAGCTCTTCACTGATCTGTCACTGCTGGACTTGTTATTCACAGGCAGCCTTGTGTGATGTAAAAAAAAAAAAAAAAAGGCCTTCTTGGCTTTGTTGCAACTATATAAAATAAAAAAAAATCACAATGTACATAGTTTGAGATACAGTGGCCTTTAATACAATATTTAATAATAACCCATCATTTAACCATTAGCTATCCTTATCCAGACTATCTGCAGGAGAAAGGTACAGTAAAGGCTTGGGAGTCTGATACATACTTAAGACAAGGGATTGAGATGGACTGATCCATTGCTCATGGGAGGATAAACTGACAAAAAAGCAAGCTGATTATTCAGAGATTAAGATATTTGCATGAAAATACGAGATGAGCCTTGGTTTCAGCTTAGCATAAAGGGGCCAGGGGTGAAGATTAAAGTGTGCAAGTGGATGAAAACAATGAATAATGGGGCAGTAAAATGAACAGCGTACAACAGAGCACATTACACCATGTATACACACACAAATAAATTGTTTTTGAACGTGCCTTAGGCCTTTAAGCACACATACGGCTGTTGGAAGTGGCAGATGGACAAACAGAGAGAAGCCTTCTTGTGGAGCATTGAGGCCATTCAGGGAGACGAGTGACTTCATCCCCCAGCTCTCAGTTGACAGCAGCACCTCACCCCACTTGGCAATGACTTATGTACTCATTAGGGGAGCCTCACCACCAGCACATAGGCTGATTACTGCAGAGCAAACAGAGCCAAGAAAGAGACTAACCTCAAGAGAGGAAAGGAAAATCACTATTTGATCTAGCAACAAAGTCTTGTATGTGTAGGTGATTTGGTTGTTTAATTGTAAGACTAACATTTAGAGACATTTCCCTCAGTGGAAAGCTGTGGGTGGACAGTGTATCAAACAAAACGTCACATAACATGAAAAATATATTTGAAAATATGGTTGTTGCAATATTTTTCTACAGCTGAATTAAAGTTCAATAAAACTTATACAATTTTCCTTGAATGTTAAAGCTGAGTGAAATGATCCGCCCAACCTTTAACTTTGATGTGACTACTAAAGATACTGGACTATACTGCCGACATCGGAAATGTAACTAGATGTGATTATCTTTATCTATGTTATCAATGTTGGGAGGAAAATGTGTTTACTCACTGTTTGACACCTCAAAGAGAGCAACGCAATGCATCGACTTTAGATTAGGAAAGTTTGCATCTGCTGGTTGGGACTTGCCATAAAAAGTCCACTACACTTATTTTTGTAAAAGTTGCCATTTTAAAAAGACACGCGTAGCTAACCGCAAGATCTGGCATCTTATATTATTAAGACACCAAACAAGCGAGTTTCTCTCTCTCACACACACACACACACACACACACACACAGACAAACACACACAGACACACACACAGAGGCTAGCAGCGAGATCGTATGTCATGTGGTGACTGTCGGAATCTAGCTAGCTTAGCAAGCTAATGCTAGCTAGCAACAAAAAACGAGTTAGCGCTGAGTTTTTCAATAAGCACTAATTTTCACAAAGATAGTAATCCTATCGAACAAGCTAATAAGCACAGTTATCAACCACTCTGTCTGCAAAGCAATGCAGCAAATTATTAAAAGCTAGTTTAGGGGGAAATAAAATGTAGTTAACTAAGTACGCTCCTAACTAGAGCGCTAACTAGCTGAACTAGCTTAGCATTTACCTTGTCGGAGTCGAGCTCGGGGTCAGCTTGGCTCAGTCTGTACAGAAATGATTTTGGATCTCGACACAGCGTCTGTCTTGTTGTTAAAAAGTATGTGCCCCCGACGTTTAGTCGAATCCACTTCGATGCCCCTACACCGGATGAAATGTTTCTCTCCGCGGGAGAATGGGCCAAACATCTCCGGTGAACGGAGCCGCTCGTCTCGGAGCTGTTCTCTGCCATCCCTCTCCTCGTCTCCTCCGCCCTTGCCTCGGCTCTGTCTGTGCGGCTGACAGGAAATATCTAAGCTGCAGCCACTAACTTGGAGTCCACGATTCATGCAAAGCAGGCTGCCAGCTCCTCGGCCACTCCTCCTAACCCACTCCTCCAGCACTGACAGACACTTGCATAAATTATCCGAGAAAAGAGGTTTGATCTACTGACGCGTCGATGTGGAGCAATGATCTCTTGATGCTGATACTGGAAATATGATAATATCTTAAGAGCATCGACCATAAACACCTTATTCACGTATTTCGTGTAAACTGTTTTAAAGTATTCAAGACGAACCAGGGCAGTTTCACCTCTGTGGTGTTTGCATTTAGTGTGTTCAAGTAATTTTCACGACACAAACACTGATAACGGGCCGGTACTTTATTTACATGCTGAAAAAAAAAAAAATGTGAGATGCCATTGCCACTGAATGCTGCTGCTTTCACTGTGTCACGACTGTGCTTGTTAACAGAAGACAGGACACGCGGCTTTATTTGTATGCCTAAATCCCTACATGCTTTAATTACTGGACTACCAAGCATTAAGTGGAAAATTCATCATTCAACATCTACTGACCTAGCGCACAAATAATCAGAGAGAGAATGAACAGATTCATTAAATTATCAGAATATGATTAAATCACTGAGCAAATAGAAAATGTATGATATAGTAAGAAAAAAGCTGTAAAATATTATAGTTTACAATAATTATTCACATTCAAAGGCTTTACATCTCAATACATACACAACATGGCCCCTGAACATGACTTCAATCCAAATATGATTCATATATTAGAATTTAAATAACACAGAATGAACTAGAGGCTAAACAATAGCCATCAAATAACCTTATACAAGAATAAAAATACAAAAACTGTATCCTAATATCATTGCATTACTTGCTTCAGATTTTAATAATACATCATCTGTACATCACAGTTCTAGTCAGTTACAAGCCAGGTAGAGTATTCCATACACAATGTAACCGACTGCCATCGACTTGATTCGAACTATTTTTTCTAACTAGAGGAAAACACTTCTCTAGTGCTTTCTCAACTTTATAGACAGATACAGCAATTTCATCGGTTATTTGGATCAGATAGATATCCTTTAACTGACATCCAACCACATCGAGCCCCGGGCCCCAGGGCCAGAGGGACCTGTTCACCTATACTCCAGTCACACACTGCACACACAGACTCAGCTGAAGGAAGAGGACCTTTGGAAAGGACCTTAAGGTAATATGTCAAAAAATTAAAAGCATTATGATAATACATATTGCTAAAACAAGAGCACAAGTTAAATCAATCGCTTTAATTTATATTGGGCCAAACGTCAGAATGAAAATGGAGAAGAAAAAAAAGAAAAGATGGGCTAATGAGCCCAATGAGGCAGTTCTGCCATCTTGTCCAGGGACAACAGCTTCACTGTGATTGCTTCCGAGAATGATAGTATGTGTATGTATCTCTGTTGATCTAGTTTTCTGTTCAGCATGGGGTGGTCAGCACATAAGATTTTGTTTTCAATAGGACATACTGAAGATGAACCGACTATCCCACCGAAAAAGAAACTGAAGAATTCACACCACAAAGAAAGAGCCAGTGAATGGTACAGAACAGCCAAATCATCCAATAATATTTGTTATGGTTGCCAATGCAGTCAAAAATACCCACCTTTAAACTTGAATAAACTATAACTCCAGTGCCCTAGGAGAGGGAAGCAGACAAGGCTGAGCTACAAAACTGGCCATGCAGGAAAGATAAGCAAGTTATGATTAGGAAGTACAAGCTAGTGGCATGTTTACCCGCCCCCTGTTAGCAATACATCCTCAGTAACAGCTATGGAAGGCTCACACTTATACAGAGACTGATTCAGACCCTTGTCTCACTGCAGACCGGCGCTCTGCTTCGTTACATCGAGACCTTACCTGGACTGCAATTAGCAAGTACCAAGAGACTTAAAAAAAAAAAAAAAAAAAAAAAAAAAAACAACTCAAATACCGTAAGGACATTTGGGCTCTGACAAAAATATATGTAGGATTCGAGTTTGGTAAACGTGTGAGACTGAATCAGCTTACAGTATCAGTTACAACTATGGAGTATATGCACTAGCATTGGGGCCTGACTACAGCTTGCACGTACGATGTAGGATTAGGATATGGTTTAATTAAGATATCAGGATAGGCTCTGGTTCACAAAAGCTAGATTTTGTGTTATGGTATCATTGAAGCAGGAAACCAGTCCTTGCATTTGAGATAGTCCTAGCAGTACCCAAGCTTGTGTCACTCCACAGGACAAGCTTGCCCTTCTTATTCCCCCTGCAGAATGTACAAAAAGCAGATGTGCATGGTGGCAGTCTTATCATCCATACATGGAAAAATGCAATTGAAGCCTCACAGAGAGCACAAAGAACAAGCAAAGCAACCCTGAATCCAAAGTTGTATTTTTCCCATGGTTCTACTCAGGAAAACAAACAAGGTCTAGATGCCAGCGTCTCTAAGAGTTTGTTTACACTGCGGTGATGAAGGGCACTAAAGAGGGTGTTACTCTGCTCAGTGATTGGCCTCAGAGCTAAAGAGGAGTGGCCACAGGAGGAACTGTACTCCTATAAGCCAGGGTTTTGGTGCCTTTGATAGATCTTTCTCCACACTTCCTGGATCTTCTTGCACCATCTGTCAGCATTTCCGCTGGGGTCCATCAAATAGTATGTTCGGTTAGGCTGCAAAGATCACAGGAAAGAAAGAAAAGTATTTAAAAAGTGAATTACACGTGAGAAGAGATTCTAAACAGCAGGCAAGTATCAACATGTTGCTGAAGGGAAATGTTCTTAAGACATCTAAAATAAAATAGTTATTTACCGTGTGAACAAAGAAGGTTTTGAAGTTCTTCGCCTCAGGGCGTAGCTCTAGGGACCAAGGAATCTCTCCTTTCAGGACCTTGTTGACAGGATCCACGTAGTACAGGTGTGGTCCTTCAGTGAGAAGCAGCTGTCTCCGTCGAGCAAATAGACCCTGCAATAGAATTCCACATGGGTCAAGACATTAGTTCACCAACAGAGGGGGCTGTTAGGCCAAAGAGACTTTCCACACCACAGCAGGGAACTACATTTGCTTCCTAAATGCTAGTAAATGCCATGGGCAGTGACTTTTCCAATGCTGAGCCAACTACCTTTGGAGAACACATCTACCTATTAAAAAAAGCTTAAACTTTGGATTTAAATTCGAACTATATTCTAAATTTATGACAGTAAAACAATGCAAAATTTCTGATGTACAATCTTGGGTTTACACACCTTTCTTTTATCCACTGGGCCCATTTTCAGGATCAGATTATTCTCCACAAACTGGTGCCTGTGTACACAAGAGCAGATTATTGACTGTTCCACACTTATAGGACATTTGCTAGACTTTGATTCAAAAAATGATTCAGATTTCATTAAAAATAACGAAGGGTGCTCTAATACACTCGTGTCAATAGGCAGACATGGGTAAATCAAGCGGAGAGGGGTTTACCAGGGGTTTCCAGTGGTCTGTTTATCCAGCAATAGCTGCTTCTCCTCTTCAGTGAACTGCAGGTCCAGCTCAAAGGAGTTGTTGTCCAGGTCGTGAATGTACTGCTCAATGTTGCTGCTGGACCGCTGCGGAGGTGTGGACTCATGTGGCGACAGGGAGTGCGATGAGCTGGACTGGGCCACTTGCATATTGCTGAACTGGCTCAGGAGATCATCATACTGAGGTTGGAATAACAAGTGGAGAGGGGAGAAAAAAAAAAAAAAAAAAAAAAGGTACAGTGAGGCATGAGTGTTCTATGGCTTTCAACATGGTAGTACACTTAAGTCTTCCCATCAATAATCAATATTATTAGACATATTATATTAAATATTTTACATTTCCATAGCAATCCTCATCATCTTCAGACATGGCTGGCAGATAGGGGGTGAGCTTGGGGGGCGTCTGTAGGTGTAGGTCACTCCAGGAGATGGTATCGAAGAAAGGGTGTTGCTTCAGAGGGTTGTACCCTCCCATCTCTTCACACCCAATCCGTTTTGAAGGGTCCAGTGACTGAAGGGAAAACAGAAACATTCAGATGCATTCAAATGAACTGCTCTGTAAATAACCACAGATAATTAGTATACCAAATTAATTTTTCCACAGACATCATTAACATTTTGTTGTATCTTACATACATAGTTTATGGTATTTGATAACTCACCAAAAGCTGTTTGACAAGATCCTTGGCTTTGGGGAAGAATTTTTCTGGGAATTCATATTCCAGTTTGATTATCTTCTGGAATATTAGGTACTCATTTCTACAATATACAAATGAAACATGATAGGAAAACAGAAAAAGAGATGAGTGTCAGAATGTGTGTCACAAATGAAATATTGTTTACTATGTTAATATTACTTGGGCAAGGCCATTAGCACTTGTTGCACTTAAAAATCTGAACAGTTAACTTAAAAAGCAATACAACATGATAAGTCATTATGGAAGCATGAATTAATAAACATTAACTGAGCTGTGGCAGCAACATACCCTTAGTACTTACCCAGCTCTGAATGGTGGTAAACCAGCCACCAGCTGATAGATAATACATCCCAAAGCCCAGAGGTCAGAGCTGAGAGACATGACAATATAAAAGAAAAAAAAAAAAAAAAAAAAAAAAAAAACACAACATGAAAATTACTGTTTTAAATTTCTAATATGAAACAGAACTGTGATTAGGAAGTATTTAACCATGAGTTACCTCTTGCATGCTGATTTCTCTGTTAGCAGCTCTGGAGACACATACTGTGCTGTTCCAACAAAGGAGTTTGCTCTTGCTGCCAAACAATGCAAATAAATCATAAAACACATGAACATGTTTATATTGTTAACTGAAAGTCGACCACCAATTTCATGACCCAAACAAAAATCATAAACATTGTTATACCTTGTTTGCTGTCTGATGATAACTGTTTTGCCGTCCCAAAATCTGTTATCTGAATGTGCATATCTTCACTCAGAAGAATATTCTCTGGTTTCAGATCTCTGAAAGAAGCAGGTCAAGTTATGGGTAAAATGAACTCTAAATATTGTATGAAGACTGATATGAACAAAACAACAAAATGAATAGAAACTCCACTATAGATAAAAAAAACAACAAAAAAGTCTTACCTGTGTATTATCCCCACATTGTGTAAGTATTCTAGAGCACAAACTATTTCAGCTGAGTAGAATCTAGTACAGGTTTCATCAAATGAACCAATTTTCCGAATGTATTTCAGGAGCTCTCCATTCTTGGCATAGCTGAGCCCAAAATCTGGGAAGAGCTAGTTAAGGTTCACTGTGATTATCAGAAATCAACATACAAAGAAAAAATAAACTAAACAACTAGTAAGTTATTAATATACTTGACTAATTGACATATATGTAAAAGGATACACAACTTCTCGTCATCTTGAAATGTGAAGTAGAGCTTGACGAAGAATGGATGATCTAGATTTGACATCAAATCCCTTTCTCTTTTCACGTACTGGGCTTTGTTCTCTTTCATAATATGGCGTTTTTCTAATATCTTAACTGGAAAGAGAAAATAGAAAATTTCAGGGTGAAAAAAAAATAAAAATAATTTAAAAAAAAAACAAAACAGTAAAACTATACCCAGTAATTATTCCATCTTGATACAGCGTAACTGACTTCAATCACCAAAAGGTACTTACTTGCATATTCTTTCGCTGTTACCTGCTCTCTTGCCAGAACAACCTTAGGATAAAAGACCAGAAAAAACAAAACAAAACGAACAAACAAAAAAAAAAAAAAAAACATAACATGACATTTACTATCTTGTTAAACTATGGAGAAAATCTGAATCTTAGAAGAAAACTCATTTCACCTCAAATGAACTAGGAATGACTCATCCAGGTACATCAATCAAAAGAATGCTAGCATGTAGCAACATCTACCCAAGTATAAATCAGAACTAAGTGGAATGCAAGTTACATACCGTTGAGAAGGAGCCCTCTCCCAGAATCTTGCCAAATCTGAAGTCCTCTGGCTTCTTCTTGCGTGGCTGAGGGGTCTGGACAGCCGGCTGTGTGCGGAGGTCTGAGACCTGGTTGCTGGCAGACGCTCCTACAGCACGGGCCTCTGAGGCTGAGCCCTCCATGCTGGGACAGTGGCTACTGCTTGCGCCTGGGATAGCAAGTGGCGAGCAGGAGTCAGGGTGGTTTCTTACCATTGATGGATGCGAGCAGGAACAGATGACAACACTGGGCTGAATGGGCACAACATCATACTGAAACAAGAGGAAGCATAGAGAATATTTTATTAGATCGATGTGGTTGTAGTAAAAACACCATGACTTTATACGGTATGAATAGTGCATCTTCACTTGAGAAATATGTGTGTGTCCCAGCCTAAAACTATCACAACACACCTTTTAATTAACTAAAATACCATTACTGGTAACAGATGATTTTTCTGTTCACTGTGAATAGCAATATATATTCAGGCAGGTAGGCCTGAATCACACAACCATATGAATGCTAGGAATAAATATTAGAATATAACAACAACCGTGAACAGCTGATTTCAGTTTGTTTAAAATAAAGTAAGGATATTGTGATGTTTAATACTTGATCTGTGATAAACTGCAATTCTTAAGTATTTGTATTCTGTAATATTTAATAAATTGTTGGTTATAGTGTAGCATAGGTTATATTCATATAATTAAACTATTAAACAATGTGTCAATTATATAGATAATTTCTTGTGCAGTAAACTTTGTAAAAAATATAATGTAATACAAAATAAGCAATTTCCCAACCTATGCCAGACAATGTGTTTGACTCTAGAAGAGATAGGATTTAGAGGGCTATATAGTAGAGTATACCCACTTCCCAAGGTCGACAATATAAATTTACTTTAACTGGCACTCTAAGGAAATTGTAACTTAAATAAATAAATTATTTCAAGTGAGACCACTTGAGGAACAAAGTCTAGATATGATAAAGACAAACAACAACTAGAAAAAACTGCTTTGGAGCCCGGTGGTCCCACCCTCCAGTGTTAAAGTTGTAAAAACTGTCACAGTCACTGCTTTCATGTGACAGGTGTATTAACTACCACGACCGCACTGAACTCATCAAATTTCTGTTTAGATGACCAAGTTGACATGGCAGCTAACGCAAACAAACACTGACGAGGAATCCATCAAATGCTTTTGAAAGACTCAGTAACCTACAGCGACAGGTTGTGTTTCCAACATACTGTTTGTGCTTCTACCAGCCTTTGTCATTTTAGATTTACTCATCTACCTCAACAGTCAGTAGTGATATTACTCGGCTTACACCTCAGTTAATGTTAGTTATTTCAGTTGGCCTAGCTTCTTCTCATTCAAAACCAAGGTGTGGCCATTTAGCTGCCTTATCCGGACTTGACTGTATGGTTAACAACAGGGCATACAACTTTCTACTAATCCATTATTATTAGGCAAACATGTAATTGTTGATAGAAAACCGCAGCTAACGTTAACCCTAACCCTGAGTACTTGGGTAACAACAGGCCTGTGCGAACTTTCTTTGCTAACTAAGGCTTGCTAGCAGGCTAGCGTTAGCTCCTGCTGCCTTGTCAAATAATGCCGGCCATCGCTGACAGCGAGTTATAAACTTAACGCTAACAGCCAGGCAATTAGCTAGCGTTGGCAAGCCAGGTAACATAAGTAACTTCAAAACATGCTGCTATTTTCACGTAACGTTATATAGTCATGTTCAAAGTTGGTAGGCGGGCGTTTATGTCAAAATTTGAAAGTTAACGGGGTGACAATTGAACTACACAACAGTTACCTTAAAATGCTATCTTCTAACCAAAGGTGGAACGCCATAAGGCTAATGTTAGCTTGTTAGCAAGTAGTGCCATCGTTTGAAAGCGCGAACCAGTGCCGCTAACATTAGCCAACAGATACCGACCACTACGGGAAGCGGCTTTGCTAACTAAAAAACTTATAGCATGCGCGGGTAAACGTTGAATCAACACCGATTATTTCCCGAGGGCTGCGATCATGAAACAAGTCGGGTGTTAGACAACCCCGATTAACGTAGCAAACATTAGATGTTGTGTTAGCCAACATTAGCAAGCTAACGGGGCTACCTAGTTGTCGTAACGTTAAACGATCTTTTGCGGCTAGCATCGCTCTTCGGATGAAGGCCCGACCTAACTATTTGTTGTCAAACAGCCACCGCACTGTACATTTTGAACACCGGCTTCGAACTGTTATTCACGTCAAAGTTGCAACACTTACCAGCTGACTTGTAGCTCTTGCCATGGGAGTTTTCCTCGAGTATTTATTTGGAATAAAATAATTAGAGAAGCTCCAGTAATGGCTGCCTCTGCGCCTTCATTTTCGAGCTGTGACGTCGTTCCACAACAATGTTAGCGCAGGACAGCAGAGGAGAGTCCCGCTGTGTCCGCCCCCCTCGCCACATTTACAACCGACTGAACTTCATCGACTGATAGGGATGTAGAAAACGGCAGCAGTTGTTGATAATCTAATGACATTAGAGAGGTTTAGCGGGTTTTTTTTTTGTTTTTTTTACCATTACATGACTTCTCAAAACTCAAGTACGGTTTTAATGATCATGTCTTTACCCATTCAACCAGATGTATCTGTGTCAATCCTGTGTCATAATATGTAGCTTAAATGAAATGAAGGTTGAAAATATTAATTTATTTGGTATGTGTTTACATAAAAACATACAATTTATTGTATAACTTTCATATTTCTGGATACAAAAATGGACAGCCGAAATAGCCTTCAGTATAAGAAGGAGTAACGAGTGGTTAAAAAAGTTTTGCCAGTCCTTGTAATACAGAAATTCATAGTTGAAATGTACTTTATTATAAACTTTCATTCACTCTCTTCTGCTTCATGATGCAAGACTGTTGCTGATTCATCGTTGCTTTCTCTTTTCTCATCTTCCGCTTCATCTTCGTTATCCTCTGAGGTGTCTGTATCCTCACTGGAATCATCATCATCCTCAGGTGCACTGAATCCAGAAATATCAGTTGTATGAACTTAGTGAACAGAAAACCAACTGTATTTCTACTTTCCCAGCAATATTAGCTTTTTTGGGGCTGATGGCGTGTTACTTTCTGTTGCATATTTAAAAGTTTAATAAAGTGACAAAATACCATAAAAGTAAACCAACTTTCAGCAGTAAAATGTAAACATCACTACCAATTATTTATTAACATATGCATTACTGCAGGATTTGCTAACAAACAGTACAACTAAATGCTTACCAATGACGTCTGTTGAGATTCCTACATTCTACTCCAGAGGTAACATCAAAAGGATCTGTGAACAAGACAGATGATTAACTTTCATTATGATAATTGCTTCAACATTAGAGGGCATAACTCATGCACTCTTGTCTGTGTATGGGCTCATTTTCCAGAGAATCAGGAAACAATCACTCTTGTTACAGACTTCCGAGTCACTGCTCACATCTCTGATTTGTTTCGTGAGTCACACAAAATTATAATAATCTATATCAAAAGAGCAAAGTAAAACAAAATAGCAATTATGTCTGATTATTGATGATCAGTCAAGGAAACAATGAAAGGAACGTTAACATCACTGTTTACCAAATTATGAATCAGACATCACAACTGACAGTGATATTTATTTTTCAATTGGTTAAAGCACTCATAAGGAATTCAGAAATGTTTAACAAAGATTACATGTTTTATGGGTTTAACATCCTTAAAAGGCAAGACACCAGTGCTTTCCCAATAATTATTTAGCAGTGGAGCAATGGGGAGTCACCATAAAAAAAATAAAAAAACTAACAATACTACAAAATAGAATTAACTTAAAATATATTTGTCCAAATTTCCAAAAATACAGTTGCTTGCTTGTTCTTTAAGAACAATCAAGTCAGTCATTATTACATTGTAATAATGTTTAATAAAAACAAACTGGGCAACACAAATGCAAAGTCATACCAAAATTTGAACAAATACAGGACTTCAACCAAAATGACACTAGGCCACCACTGCTACATAAAAATGTTGGGAAACCAATGGATGGGACCTCAATACATTCCCCCCCCCCATTTTACCAAACTCCTCCTCCTCTGGTTTAGACGTGAGAAACTCCCGCTCTACAGAGAGCAGCTCCTCCTCTGACTGGCATGCAGCGTAGCGTTCCAACAGAAATTTATTGAGCTCCAAGAACACTGTCCCCCACTTAAATTTCTTCAGTAAGAGCACTGCCAGTTCTTCAAAACCTGCAAATTTAGATAGTGCATCACTACCATGACTTGAATGAGATACAATAAGCAGTCATTAAGAGAATACAGTACATAATTCCAGTCTAAATAAGGCTAAAACTTACCTACAATGCAGAATGTAGCAGCAAAGGCTTCAACACAAGATAACTTGCAAGGCTTGCCATAGTTCACAGGGTTTGCAGCTACGAGGTACGGCAGTAACCTTGGATGCGTTCCGACCATCTTATTGAAGGGAGTTTCCTCCAGTTTGGCCCAGGAACAGTCAATCACTGCTAATCCACTTTGAGCCACAATCTCTCTATGCATAAAGGCCAACATTTTTTTGACAGACCATGAACAAAATTCATCTTACATATACATGCTATTAACCAAAATATATTTTCACTACACATTGAAGAGGTTCTGAAATTATTAAATCATCAATCATTTTGATCATCAATGAACCACAGTCATTTATCAAATAAAAAATGTATTACTAAAAATACTGTGTATTTACTGGTTTAGCGTACACATGGTTTTCTTTGCAGATTAGAGCTTATTTAAACAGTGCACTAAATACAGTAGAAGACTCAACACACCTGTCTGCTGGCGTTACATACTTTGTGCCCATAGGACTAAGTATGAGTCCATTAAATCTCTGATTGAGGCGCAGGTTGCGTACAAAGCCTTTGCGAACTAACTTTCTGCCAGTGCAACGTTTGGGATCACAGTGACCCAACTCCCACATGGCAAGTGGACAGGGCAGTTTCACTTGAGGGGCTTCGGCTCCACCCTCTAGATGAAGACTTGCTGAAAAAGACAGTCACAGAGGACAAAGGGTATTAAAACATGAATATCAAAAACATCAATCATGTGTTCATGCAATCAGGTTTTTAATTTGTCAGAACTTTCCCTCAACCACACTGATCTCCATCCATTTAATTGCCGTCATATATCACCACAGCATAAATTGACACAAGTGGTGTGCTATCACATTTCACATTAGAAAACAGCCAATATTGTTTGAGACATTCAATCATATTAGAAGCTCAGTAGATTAAGTCCTTGTGTCCCCAAACTAAATCAGTGGTGTTATGTAAATACACTACTACTTTAGATACTTGAGTCCAAATACTATAATTAGCCTTCATAGAATATTTTAGGCAGCACGTTAGCTGAACAACTATGTTATTTTGTAAAATCTTGTACCCAACACGTATGAGACAAGCACAAAACAGTCATACACATATTTCTGATTACCTTCAAAAGCAGTGTGCATTTCTTCTGTAAAGGCCTCTAAGGACTTCCCCTTCATTTTGTGCCGTTTGTCTTTGCCCTTGTTGTCTGGGCGCACAAACTTGCCCTGTTTCTTTCGTCCCATGTTGCTCCAGGTGGACGAGTAGTTTTCTATTGTCAGATTGAAGCAGGCGTTAAAACTCACAAGCAGCTGTTTACATGCTTTGACATTAGCTAGCTAGCTACTCCACCAGCACATCTGAAAAAAAACCCGCAAAAAGTAAAGGTTTCGTATTTTGTCCTTGCGTACACCCTTTACACATTTATATACACGGTCACCACACAACTATTGAGTCTTCATTTATTCCCCGTTGCTTCTTATGACATTAGAAAGACAATTAAGTTTATTTCGCTACTTCGTATCGTGGAAAGCACGTCGTTGCCTAAGAAGCAAACTGCGCATGTCCGTGTCTTATTTTGATCACATGACCTGTCACCTGACGGACGATCAACAAAGGAGGAAGTGCAGTAGAAAACAACTCGACATCACATTTAAGTCATTCAGAAATAAGCCATGCACTGTTTCAGTAAGGGAATATCCAGTTTAATAAGTCTGTGGACGGTCTGCGTGTCTCTTTTCAGTAAGTACGTCTACACTCCGCCGGTCGTGTCTTTTTATAACAGCTATACCAAACCACATGTGCTGTACCAGATGCTCTGTGCTGTGCTGCTGTCTGTTCATTGAGCTGAGGCTAATATCGTCCTGTTTTCACACAGTAAACCATGGATTCGCCGGTAAAATGAAGATAGTGGAGGAGCCAAACACATTTGGGTACGTTAAGCAAAAACATGTTTGTTAAAGTGCACTTTGTTGACAGCAGCTCCCACTGACCTGAGTTTCTCTCTGTGCAGATTGAACAACCCTTTTCTGGCTCAAGGGAGTAGGCTTCAGCCCAAAGTGACCCCATATCCAGTGTCTGGTAAAATAGTTTGATGTAATTTAAAACCTACATCTCATTTAATCACTAGTTTCACTAATCAGACAAACATTAACACTTTCTTCAAGGCCCAGCACATCTTCATCGGCTTGCTGGAAAGTGCTTCAGTCTGACAGAGTCAACGTGAGTATTTTAAATATCACGTGAGCTCTGCATTTATGTTTTTATTACCTCAATACGTTTCCACAAGCTCTCTACACTTCTCTGTATTGGAAGCTGATTCTGGGATTGTTATTTCAAACCGGACTGTCTGCAAAAAAAATGGATATGTGATTGTTTCATTTTGCAGGTATAAATATGAATTTTGTCCATTTCACAACATCACTCAACACGAGCAGTCGTTCAGGTGGAATGCCTACAGTGGAATACTTGGGTAAGATGCCGTTACCTTACTCTCACTTTCTCACAGTTACATTTATTCCAAACATCAATATGTGAATGAATGGCAGTAGGCAGTGGGTTTGTTCTGTTGTGTGTTCCTCACAGGATCTGGCAGGAGTGGGAAATAGTAAACAACACTTTCACAGGAATGTGGATGAGAGACGGGGATGCTTGTGGAACCAGAAACAGAGAAACAAAGGTTAGTGCGGTTTAAAAAATGGAAATTTTAGTTGTCATTTAACAGTTTAGGAGCTCCCATTGGGCTCTTTCAGCATCTCTTCTTTCAGTGTTTCTGAAGTACCATACCAATAAAGTAACGCATAAGAAAGTAATGAGTGAAACCCTAAACAGCAAACTAAGCAGTTAATATTCAATCCCAGGTCTACCCAGAGTCACCCCAGAGACATATCAGATAAACAACTCTTCAGTCAACACATCAACTCAAAGTCTTTGTCAGAATTATATATCAACTCAGGCAAAGCTGTTATACAACCATTCTTTGTCTTGGTTTTGCAGGTGATTTTTGTCTGTAGTGCAAGCAGCAAGCTTGCTCAAGTCTCAGAGCCCAGTACTTGTGTGTACTCGCTAATCTTTGAGACCCCACTTGTTTGCCATCCCCATTCTCTTTTAGGTAAGACAAAATGACCATCTTACAGAACAAATCAGCAGGGTATGTCAGTAGTAATTATGATTTCTTATCATTTGTGTGTATTTTTTATTTTTTTTTCCAAGTGTACCCGACCCTGACTGACACTATGCAAAGGGAATGGGATGAAGCTGAGCAGGCTCTCTATGAGGGTCTCATTACCGAGCAGGTAAGTAGCACTGTGGCTGAGAGCTAATGACTGGTTTGATCCTTGTGCCTGGCAGTTTGTGCCATTTGCAAGATGAAAAAATGTAAATACATAATCCTCTCAAACACTCAGTGATTCAAGCAGAAACTTGTTCTCTTCACATTCAAAGTTTTATATACCTTTAAACTCAGTTAGTAAAATGCTTTTTAACATAATTCTTTACCATTTTATTAAAGTTGTATTAATCAATGTAAAGGTCTTATACACTAACACAATATGTATGTTTGCTGCAGGGATACAATAATCTTTTGAGGGACATTTTTAAAGATGCTGGTCTCTTGAAGAGCCAAAAAGTCAAGCCACCAGAGGTTTCGACCAATTCAGATACACACAACTCTTTACAGAAATGTACAGAGGTATGCACATTTATATAGAGATTTAAATACTTTTCCATATAAAATAAAAAAATGACAAGATTTTTTTCATATACTTGCAATATATTTTTGTGCAGGACTTCCAAAAACAGAGAGAGGAGATTGAGCGACTGCGTGCTCTCCTCACTCAACACAATATTCCTTTTGATTCAAAGTCAAGTAAGTCAACTCAAGTCAGAGGTCTTCAGACTCAGTCTTGTACAGTATGTAGTTGAAAAGTCTTGTGTGTAATATAATTTGCTATCTACATATATTACAGATGAAGCAAAAGGTACAACAACTGTGACAATGAATGATCAACACCTAAGGGGAGATACTGGCCTCATTGATCTACACTGAAAATGACCTGGAGCAAGTCACAGCCTCCATTTGAAAGCACCTGGTTGGATTTTGTTGGTCAATGTGAGCAACAGAGACACTCTTCACTTGACAGTACTCCTGTCACTGACTAATCACATGACTAATAGTTTATCTGAAGAAGTGACGCTGAGAAAAACTGAACTTCTTTGTGGATCACAGTTTTATCAGACCTTTGCAGACCTTCTCACTCAGCTGGCTCTCTCCAAGGTGATCAACAGACAAGATCATCTTATAAACATGCTTGAAATTCTGTAAGCATGCACGTTGAGGAATAAAAATTGTTTTAAGAATAAACAGTATTCAACAATTGGAAATCAATTCACATCTCAACACTTCTTCGGGACATTTGCAAACTTTTTACAATAGAAAAGCGAGTCCCTAAAAACTGTTGCTGGTGAAGACATATACTCAGACAATATTTAACTCTGGATAGGGTTCACTATCAGAAAATATCCACTGTAGGTACACATTTACATGGGTGTATCGACAAACTGTACTGGTATAACTGGTATTCTTAATGTTTGTCAAACCAAGATGCAAAAAAAGGGTGTAAAAATCTTAAGAGCTTGTTCTTTATATGCATTGCTTGATACAGTGAGCAAAGTATTTGAATCCCAATTGTACTCTATTTGGCTGTTTATTTATAAATACAGGAAGTGAGGTCAGGTCATCACCCTTTCTCTACGTATAGAGACTTCCATTCCAGTGACAATGTGAATTAAGAGTCAAAACTTTGAAGGCAGCTTCATTCTCTGTGATATTGCAGCCAGAAGTGGAAGCTGTTCCTATACCTGCTATATGTCTGTTTTGGGTATAGAAAAGGTGTGAATAGTGGACATTATTACAGCTTGGTTATAGGTATATTGTGTAGAATATGATTAGATTATAATCACTGCACATACTTGAGAGGGTTTACATTAAGAACAAAAAATAATATAAGTATAAAATTCAAATGGACGTGTGGAATATGAAATATAATACAAAAGAGGATGTTGTCACAACAAAACATAGTCATTGTGATTAAGCCTAGGGTGGGTAAGAAAAGTTCATCAGCTCATCAGTGACTTCACTGATTATGGGCCGCGACAAGCAAAAACATGTCTTAACAACAAACATTCCTGAGAGGAACTGCAGAGGTCTCAGCTTTCTGTCTCATCTGTGGGGGTTTTACACCTCTCATCTGCCCATACCTGAGAAACTGGAAATGATCTCCTATATTCTTAATATTTGGGATGATAACAATCAACAGCCAACCCCTGGGGTACTAATGTACACTAAGTATAACTTTGTTATTAAAATGAACTTACAGGACTTCATATTTTACCAAGAAATACTTGTGATTTAATCAAAACTTGTTCTGTTCCCCAAGGTCCATTACAAAATACTACATGTAAAACAACAGTTTCAGTCCTGGCCCAAGATCAGGCTAATCGTTCACACTGATGACCAGAGTATATTCTCTTTTTCTGCTGAATGTGATCACTTCCTGTAGCATGGTGTCAGGAAAGCAGCTGGATGATTTCTCTGGCTCTGTGTGCCCTCTGCTGGACAACCACGTCCTCTGGTGCTTGCCCCGACTCTTCAACCAGGGTTAAAGCCTTATTCACTGTGGTGTCCCTCGCCCCACCACGAAGCCCCTCTAGGTACTCCAGCAGCACAGAGAACTTCTCATCTGGAATCTGAGAACAAATACTTTATTATTTAATTGAATTAATTCTGTTTTTATCTTTTTATCTTTTCTCATCCTTTGCAAATAAATGAGAAGTAAATAAATATAAAGCTAGGTATCAAATATAGTATACTATAATTCTGAGTAATTTTCTGAAATGATCGTGCTGGTGAACCTTGTCAGAGTCGAACATGTGCTGCAGTAACCACGTCTGTCTGGTCTTCTGGAACTTCCACTCTGTGCGATTCTCGGCCCAGCTGCAAACACAAAACACAGTACTGGTTGAAGGTGTAGTCTGAGATTTTAGATCAGGAACCACAGCAAAAAGTGGATATTGTATATTAAGGAGTGAGAAACACGATCACAAATACATGAGCCCTTAAACAAAAACATCATTTCTGAATCGTACAATGTTGAGGAATTATCAGCGAGGTGTTGATTTTGTTTTATGTTCACTGTATTTTGTCCAACCATGTACATACAAAGGCAGAATAATAGAAACAGCATAAAGGAGTGCCCCATTATTTAGGACTGTGCTTTAATATAGGCATATTGATATATTAAAAAAAAAAAAAAAACATCCTACATTTCCAACAATGCAACAAATCTATAACCCTGGCTTTCTGTTCTAAATTTTTAGTCTCAAACTGATGGATTATTTTCCTTGTATGTTTAGGACACACGGGATATTACACAGAGCTGGGTAATAACTTGGAATACAAAGTGGATCCCAGTATAATTTAAATTACAAAACAGACATGAAAAAAAAATTGAACATTAAACAATTGATAAAAGTTGTATTTTTTTTTGAAGAGAGGTCATCAGGTACTCTCGACTATATCTCTGTGATTCTCAAGAAATGAATCATATTTAGTGGTGACAGCAGTTGACAACAAACAAAGCATTTCATGGCTTAAAAGAAGAGACAACTTAAAAAACTGGAGGCCACTTGTCTTGGAGCTAATAAGAGGCTCTTACCAGGTGAGGTAATCTAAGGCCTGCTGAGGTGCAGTGGGTCCAGATGTTTCTGTTTTCTCTAAGGTCTCTCCTTCAGCTTTAAGCCTCTTCTTCTCTTCTTTTTTCAGGATCTTCTTCATCTTCCTCTCCAGAACACGCTTCTCCTCAGGACTCAAGTCCTCCTCTTCCCCTGGCTCATGTGATGCCTCAGGGCGACTGGGTTGATCTGAAATCTGTCACACGAAAGCAAAACAAAGACTCCTGGGAGTTATCTACATGAACAGACCTTCCTTGTTAGCCTCTTTATTTGAGTGTTTATGTAAAACTGTGAATAAACATTTAAAAATAACCCACATTGACCATGACTGAATGATAAGAAAACTTGAAACAATCACTTTTTGTGTATAACAGTCATTTCCTGCCAATTTTCTGTATTAAACAATTTTCTGGTGCAGTGCAAAGCTGGTTTTCTTACACCTCAGTTTTATTTCTATTAAGTTTAAATAAAACAGGACATTGTGTTGTGCTACAGTGTAAAGAGAGAAAGATTAATGTGCTTTTTGGGTTTGGATCACTTCCTGTTGTGCTGCAGCTCAGAGGGACGTTTCCTGCATCTACAGCATATGAGGTCAGCATCAGACACATTATACCATGTGTTAAATTTAACTGTAGTGTGTAACATCCCTTCAGTGATGCATTCAAAGCACACTTGTCCAAAGCACATGCTTGCACTTCTTCAAAATAACCATCTGTTCAGTTTGTGTCTTAGTTTCTGTTGAGTGGTAGAATTTTGAATTAAAAGAGACAGAGACAAACAAAATGTAATATTTTGTAACAGAAAGACATTGAGTATCTGCCCCCACATTTAGCAGAATAACTGATGCTTGCAGAGGACTATTAAAAGTCACTCCAAGGAGAAATAAAGAGGCGAATTACAGCTAAATTATTAAAGCTATTTTATTCCTGGAGCCAGTAACTGCTGCATTTAACTCTCAGGGGAAGTTAAACAAGGGACACAGTATGCCCTCTGATTTAACAGTCTCAGTCAGCACGGTGATGAAAAAAAGAGGGAGGGGGAGGAAAAGATTTTGATCACATGGCCACGAAGTCACTCTTCAAGTATGCTGGTGGGGTATTGCCCACAGAAATATAACAGCCCTTCACAGTGAGCAGTCGTGTCAATGCAGCGTGCATCATTTTCAGACCTTTGAGCCGATACGCAGCGTCTGGCTGGTGGATTCAAAACAGGAGACGAGCGAGTGACGACAGCAAAAATGGTAAGTGGAAACATGTGTTTTACTGAGCAGGCAGTTCCCCAAAGAGAAGCAGACAAAGACTGGCCAACAGGGACTAGTGCGAAATATTATGAAAAACAAACTAAGCTGATGTTATTTAACACTATTTAGAGATCTACGATGACCCACAGCCAAGTTCAAATTTGAATTCAACGTGAATTTAGGAAGGAAATACTACATGATGTAAGAGTATGTTCCTGTGGAAAAACGATTCATAGGCTCACTAACGGTAAAGACTGCTGTGTAAACATTAAAAAAAGCTGCTAAGCAGTTTTAATTACCCAAAGTTGCTGTTAACAACATTTTCTACTTGTTTTTGTGCATTAAAAGCAGCTGGTTCAGAGAAACTAGCTGGTAAACATTCATAAGAGAAATTTTCTATTCATCCCCCTGACGTGAGGAAATGGTTGACAGAGAAACAGAGAAAGGTGATGCTGAGGAGGTTGTGATGTTTCATCAGAGGGCATTTTTTCTTTTCTTTTTCCAGTCTAATCAAAGCGTGGACTTGTTAATCACCGAGATGAGCACCTCACCTCCATTTTCCAACAGTACCACCCTCGCAGACATCATGGACTCCTTCACTACCTCCACCATCTCCGCTCAGTTAGACCAAATTGCAGCCAACGACATAACCTCCAGAGCAAATTACATCTACAGTTTCTTTGCAGGTCTGGGGTTCATGGCAGGCTGCTTCCTGATTTACAGCTTCATACAGACCTACAGAGCTCAGAGACGGCTGGCTTGGCTTCACTGTCTGCTCTGGGCCTTTTGTGGCCTCCAGCTGCTGCTCCTGCTCCTATCTCTTCATGCTGTGGCCTACAGACCCCAATACCTGAAGACCACGGCCCTGGGCTGTGCTGCTCTCTCCTTCATCATCAACACAGCATCTTTGTGTGGCCTTTTGGTATTAGTTCTCATGGCTTATGTGCTAACCCTTGACCCGCCATCCCATGCCATGTTAAGGAAGCCTGGGGTCTGTGTAGCTCTGGTGATTGTGATATCTGTCCTGATCTCTCTGGTGCTGGCTGGGATTCGTGGACTCAGCGGGGGTCTGCAGGAAGAGTGCAACTGTTTTATGGATCCAGCCAATGCTGGTGTTTCATATGCAGCAGCTAAGTTGTGCCTTATTTTTTTGATTCCCTACACCCTCCAATTAGGACTTCTGATAGGTGGCTGTGTCCGGCAGTGGAAATCTAAAGGACGCTTCCTCTCTGGCTCTGAGGAGGGTCCTATGTTCCTGACAGTCACCATAGTCATGTTTGTGTGCTTGCTGTTCTACAGTGTGGTGCTGGTGAGAGGAGCACAAATACACAAGGAGGTGGGGCTGAGCCGTCATGAGCAAGCGTTTCTGAGTGTGGCTGAGTTTGTTCTGTTCTCAGGGAGCAGTGCCAGCCTGTTGCTCATAATGCTCATGCACAGGCCGTGTCGAGAAAGTCTCCGTGGAGTGTTCAGGCAGCTGAGGGACTGCTGTCGAAGCCCAGGACACACACAGCCCAACAGAAACATCATTGCCCCACACATCGAGATCACAGACACCCTACAGGACATAGAGTCATAGAGGACAAAAACTCTCCAGTAGGAGGACAGAACTCTACTGAAGCATCACATCAAGTGAAGACTTTTGAGATCTGATGTATTGGACATTTTGTTAATCTAAATTTTAACACGCATGTTTATCCTCAATGTTTTTATATATATGCTTTCTTCTATTTAGTGTCTATGGTGGCTGAAAGTTGAAATTTAATTTCTTGTACATTTGTATTATACAAAAAAATAAATGCTTTATAAATTTGCTACACATCCTCAGAATTGTGCAAAATATCTGGATAGTCATCACCATTGCCATGATAACAATGTTCACATTTTCATAAGTTGTTATGAACCAGAAATTGTGAATAAGACAATTCCTCTTCTTAAAAAACAGACTCCATTTGCATCAACATGATTTGTACAAAAGCCCATTCAGACAAAATGGGAAAACCTCTGCAATTCCCAGATTACCACATAGGAAACATGCAGTCTTGGAAAATAAAAGTCAGATGCTAAGTTTTGGCCAGTAGTGTCAATATTCTTCACGTAATCAAAAAAAATCTATTAAAGAGCAAACAAAACAGACAAGTGGTTTTCTGAGAATTTTCTGGCTCTTTTCGAGGAACTGATGGCACCGGTTCTGGAAAAACCAACCTGCATGGATCATATGTTGCATCAGTGTTAGCAAATAGTGGCACAAAACCAGAGACCAGTTGGAAAATTAATACAGGAGCAAGGTTTCATAAGTTGACATCATGTGAAATGTCAGATCTGATTCACACTGAGTAAAATTGCAGCAGTAAAAGTCTTAAAGACTAGATTTTTAATACTTAAAGAATCTAACATATGTTTATCCTAATAAGAAAAAACTAAATGAAAGAATGCAAAATCTAACAACATTAATAAGGAAAATTATCTGCAGTGTTAAACAGGTGCTTGTCAGCTAAGACAAAAAGCAGAAGTTCTGCTACATAAACTGTTTTTTGAGTTTAAACAGCCTGAAGCAAAAAATGATGATGTAAAACTATCTCTGCCTGCCCTTCATCTTGTTTTGTGTAAATATACTGTAAGTCTGCCTTTGTTAAAAGTCCCCTGACACCCATATTTATATATTTTAACATTACACGATCACAGTCGTGTTCACACTTCCTGGTGAGAGTTGACCAAGTTGGATGAGCTGACTTGACATAATTATTTATGCAATAAAATAAATTCACATAAAAAATGCATCCTGTATTGTCAAAGAACTAAAGTGAAGCTGTTATGAAAAACCTTCTGTTCATATTGGGCTAAAAAGATATTATGTCTTTGAGTGTGTGTGCCTGCATTGTGTGTTTGTGTTTCTTGCTGTAAGTGGTGGGTGGCACCACAACACATTTGTGGATATACTTTCACATCAGCATTCGTGGTCACCAAAGGACAGAGAGACTCTATGTGGTGCAAGGAAACCTGGGTAAGTTTAAACTTTTTTTATATTAGTGTTTAAAGTATGTATCACAAATTATTTCATATCAAAGTTAACTGACTCAGTGTCTTATAGTTTTTAAATTAAAGCTATTGTTTCTGTAAAATAAAGTCGGGTAAACTGCAATTTAAAGTCAGCACTGTAAAACCTTCGACCAGCAAGGCAAGCCAATATCACAATTTTACATCCTCATGACGGATTACAAGAATCCTCAAAATAAAAGAAATGGATGTCTTCACCTAATACAGTTATTTCTTGATCTTTATCTTCAATCATCTTCAAAATGGCAACAAACAGCTACGGCAGAGACATAAATAATGGTAAAGCTTTACAAGTTAATATCTGACTGAATGTCATGCTACAGTAGATTACATTTTGTAAGGGTTTTTATAATCAGTCAAATTTACACAACAAATTCCTGACATTATTTTATTATTACAAATAATCGCCAGGTGACATTCAGTGCTAGCAAATGTATTTTCACTTATTGATTATGTTTATAGAGTTTCTGACCATTGAAAGTCAAGTCTTCAATGTTAAATTCAAAAGTTGAGACAATAATTAATAAATTAGTCTAAAGTTAATAAATTAATTGACTGCGCCTTTCCTCCCTGTCTAGACCACATAGAGGGCATCAACTCCACTATACATCTAAGGAGACCAGAAAAAGGAACCAGATGGCATCACTGGCTCCACACCGACTAAAAAGCCTTGGAAATCTAAGAACTATAAATTAACGGTTAGCCACCACTAACACCAGCTCAACACAAACGTGTAATAGGGACATGACAATGTACGTGGACTACAGAGTCATCACTAAGTATAATTTCACTGTAAACCTAAATGGTACGTGGGCAATTGTCTCAGATTTTCTGCAGACGGCTTCAGAGAATCATCAGCATTACCTGATCAGCCTCATCCTCTCCAGCCTCTACATCATATTCCTCTTCCCTGTTGGCTTCATTGGGAATATCCTAATTTTAGTCGTCAACCTGGACCACAGGGGACCCTTGACAGCCCCGGACCTCTACTTTGTGAACCTGGCTGCGGCTGACCTCGTCCTTGTGGCCGATTCTCTGATCGAGGTGTTCAACCTGAAGCAGGGCTACTATGATAAGGCTCTCTGTACCTTCATGAATCTGTTCCAGCAGGTCAACATGTACAGCAGTGTCTTCTTCTTAACATGGATGAGCTTCGATCGGTTTGTTGCACTGACTGGCATCATGTATCGCAGCATGCTGTGTGCACGCCTCAGCTGCTGCCTCATCTGGGTGTCTTCATCCTTGCTCACCCTGCTGCCTTTTGCTATAGCTCAAGCCCAGCACCCCGGAGAACTCACTTTCTGCTTCGCCAATGTGACCCAGATTCAGTGGCTGGAGGTGATGCTGGGTTTCTTGCTGCCTTTCTGCATCCTGGGTCTGTGCTACTGGAGAATAGCACAGGTGCTCCAGCACAGTCAGAGGGAACAAGACGACCCACAGCGGAGGCCTCGCAGGCAGAAAGCACTGCGGATGATCTCAGCAGCTGTCTTAGTCTTCTTCCTCTGCTGGCTCCCAGAGAATGTGTTTGTAAGTGTTCACCTCCTGAGAGGTGATACAGACAGCGGCACACTGTGGCAGGACTACCCCCTGACAGGTCACGCTGTCAGGCTGGCAGCCTTCTCTAACAGCTGCCTGAACCCACTCATCTACAGCTTCCTCGGGAAGACCTTCCAGGACAAAATGAGGCTTTTTCTCCAGGAGAAGAGCAGATGGGTCAAACTGCACAGGTCAGCCTCGGGAAAATCCATCTATATACCAGCTGCAAATACATGTAGCCATGCAGCTTGCGACAAACCATGTCAGTCCACACATTTAAGCTGTCACATCCTTCCACAAACTATTATACTCCTCTCAAATGAAAACCAGCTGCATATGGCAGGTCACGTGGATTAATGGGTAATTAATTGGTAATGGACAACGCAAAATGAAGGACCTGTGGAAACTCTTATGCTGAATCAATTAGTTAACCTTCACACACACCATGTGTTGTAAATTTTTTTTTTTTTTTTTTTTAGAATGTCTTGTCAAAAGAAAGTTCTTGTTTCTGATACTATTTGGATTCAGAACATTTTTTAGCATTTAAAACAATATGAAAATAAAAAGCTCTATGTACTGAACAGCTCTTCATTGCTCTAGACTGCGTTTTTCAGCACCTCGACACCTTGTTTTACGTTAATACAAAATTCTATGATCCATATTAGCAACACTAAGAGTTTTATTTATAGGGCGTCGCAAATCAGCAATCACAGTGCAGCTCAAAGAAAATCACAGTTAAATAATGAAAACATTTTAATGGCAACATTTTCAGCAGTCTACACTCTTACCTTGTTTTGCTCTGTCACTTGTTTCTTTTTGTGTTTCTTGTCCTTCTTCTGTTTCTTATCATCTGCTGTCATTGTCACATGAGGACTCTGTGCTGCAGCCTCCTGGGTGAAATAAGCAGATTCAGAAATTTTCAGGTCGTGTCACCTGAAACAGGCACAAGGGACGGTGCTACTTACATCTACTCCAATCTTTTTCCTCTTCTTTTTTACTTCGCCATCCATTGTTTCTTCTGCATGAACCGCGTCTGCATTTGGACCCAAATTTTTCCTCTTAGGATGAATTGATCCTGATTTCAAACATCTGTCTTTGGCCATGAGATGATTTGCTACTGCGAACAAAAACACACGTACATGTTACTTACGACATACACACAACTACATATGACTATTTTAAAGGCATTCATGTGTCCTGTTACTGCTGACAACCTCTCGTCACGGGCAAGAATAAAAAAAAAAGAAAGAAATGTGCTTTTTTCGCTGGCAAAATGTAAGCGGCTGAAACAAACGTTACTTCTATCACATTCATATTTTATAAATTTTATCAAAAAAACTTACTTGGACTACGACAGAAACGTGCAGTACTGTGGTAAGCACACAACAAGCATGGGAACTCAACCGGGAAGTGATGTCGCCCAGGTGGACTGTGATTGGACAGACATCGTTCTTTGTTTTGTGATTGGTCGATGGATGTGAGTATTTCAAAGACCCTCGGTGATAATGTAATAAAAGTCTCGGCATTATTAACTTACGAAATGTAATACTTTTTTTTATCAAAAACAAACAAACAAAAAAGCCTACTATGATTTTCCTGGCAAAATTTATTATATTAACTATTAAGATTAATTTATTAGAAATGGAAAAAAAACAATCTCTCCATGTTCTTGCTCAGAAGTTTTAACATTTCCGTGACAAACAACTTCTGCTTGTGAATATTATATGATGTAATGAAAGCTCGGTAAAGCTTAGCGGTAAAATCGTTTTATCAAAAGACATGTTGATGTTTTTTATTTTCTAAATCAGACATTCTCCCTCGTGTTATCATAGTATGAAATAATACGTGATTTCAGATTTTCCTCTACTTTAGTGGAACGGATAAACGCGTTCAACGGCTGCACCGGAAGGACTTCAAGGTTGCACAACGTCGCGTTACATGACCTGACCAAGGAGCATGATAAGATAGTCCGAGATGTCTATCACAGCAGGACGAGTTTTTTTCGGTCTGAAACAAGTTTCCCTCAGTCGAGGACTTTTAGTTCATCAATCGACCGTGAGGTGAGTGACAATCTGTGGCGGACTGAAAAGAAGCACGTTGGTTGTAATGGAGGCTGTGGCCTCAAGCTGTAGTTATAGAGACATTTCATTTACACATCAACAGCCAATTTCAGCGTTTAGAGAAGCTGGTTTTCTGAGAAGCTTCTTCCATATTAAGAGTCAGTTCAACCTCACATAAGAGAGTGTCTCTTTAAACAGGAGTCCAGACACCGATGAAGTCGTCGGGTGACACTGTTTGAATTGCATACAGGGCTGAAATGTATGACAATGTGTAAAGTTATGGCGCACGTCCTGCAGATGTCCCCCTTGTTTCATTAAAAATGCGTGGGATCTATGTCTAGGTCACATCACTGAGTCAGATTCGTCTCTCCAAACTCTCCAATTACTTTTTGTTTAGATTAATACTGTGCAAATTCACTTTTTGTGTCCTATCGCTCATCAATCAGGATCATAGATCCAGCTCCCAGTTATAAAACAGCCATGTATGATGCTCCATTCATGCTTTTAACTGGTTATATGTAGTGACATCAGTAAAGTCTGGTGTCTAAATTGGAAATATTCATGTACTTATTGTATTTTTTTGGCGCTAAGTCAACTAATTTCTTTATCAGCAGGCTGACCAGTGTGCGATGCTTAGCTCTGAGCACCCAGAGGCCAGCCAGGTCTGAAAGGTCCACAGAGGATGAAGACATGGACAAACCCATCAGGTTCTCCACCAGTAAAGCCGGTCAAAGGACCTGGAAGGTGGAGCACAGCATGGGGAGTCAGTTTCAGCTGCCCTGGTGGAAAGTCTTGCCCATCAGCCTGTTTTGCATCAGCTTCCTTCTGTGGTGTGTACTGAGAGAGGAGACGGACATTGATACAAAGCTGGAGAAGCATCTGTATGAGCATTTACCTGGCTTACTTTCAGAAAAGGATAAGCAAGTCAAGTCAAATGGAGAAAGTTGAATGTCAGATGTATATATTGCAACTTATTTATTGCAAGATGAGTTCAGGCTGTGGCAACAGCTCTTTTGATACTGAGGGTGTAGTGAAGCCGTCCTGTATATTTAGTGCATACATTACCTTGTCAAGTCTAACATGTGGATTAAAATGCCCCAATATGCAAACTTGCTTGACGTTAGTGCCTTGTTGTATAAATAACTCATTAGGCTGGTTAATATATTGCTCCGAGTTTCCTCAGTGGACTTGAGTTGTGGAATCCTCACTCTTTAGGGGGACCCAACTGTACCCAAGAGAAATACTAATGTGATGAATGAATTTGAGATGAGCACATAATTGAAGAAAAGGCCAACAATTTGAGGTAGCGGAAAGTTTATTTACAGCACAAGAAATCCTATGACATGCACACACAGGATTAAAGATCCAGATTCTAAAATAGACTTGCAAACCTGAGAAAGGCAGTGGAATATTTTGCTTTTCAGCATTTACAGATGTGCAGCTCTATTCTATAGTAAATAGGACAACTGAAAGAGTGAAATGAAAATTGAAGTACAAAAAAAAAAAAAGACATGCCTGAAACTACAAAAGACAAATTAAGTGGTACACATGCTGGTAATAGTTCAAGATTTACAAAACAAACCCCAGTCAGTCCCTCCCAACCCCCACTAAAAAGTTAAAATCCAAGCATTTATGCACGCTCTCCTCTGATTCGCCTGGCCAGCTGGATATCCTTGGGCATGATGGTAACCCTCTTTGCATGGATAGCACACAGGTTGGTGTCCTCAAAAAGTCCAACCAAGTATGCCTCACTGGCTTCCTATTTGATGGAGAGGCGGGAAAAAAAAGAGTTGCGCTACAAACCTTCAACCTACTGGAACAAAATGACACTTGTCTGTACATATTTGTAGTCAAACAGATACAACTGCTTTCTCACCTGGAGAGCGCCAATAGCAGCACTCTGGAAACGGAGGTCCGTCTTGAAATCCTGAGCAATTTCCCTGACAAGACGCTGGAAAGGCAGCTTCCTGATGAGCAGTTCAGTGGACTTCTGGTACCGACGAATCTCACGCAGGGCAACAGTACCAGGCCTGCAAAAAAAAATTTGCCTGTAAGATACTAGGCCATAACACAAAAGGTGTTCTGATAACCCACAAACTGCTATTGGACATACATGTAATTCTAATTTGCATAGGGTGCATGCAATTAAAAAAAAAAAAAAAAAAACTGCCAGCTAGAAAATGTGCTGACAACCGCTTGTCACTGTCAAAGGTGACAGCATATGATTACTGTACCTGTATCTGTGAGGCTTCTTCACTCCGCCGGTGGAGGGCGCGCTTTTCCTTGCAGCTTTGGTGGCCAACTGCTTCCTAGGCGCCTTTCCTCCAGTGGATTTACGAGCGGTCTGCTTGGTACGAGCCATACTTCACTTGTAGGTCTTTTACAATTAGGAGGGAAAAAAAGTGGTCAAATTTCATTCACTCCCCCCAGAACCAACCAGTTTTTAGTGGCGCGTGTCATCGCGTCGGGGAAAGTACCATTATGCTAAACAGTTTGCTGATGACACAGGAGTCACAAGCTACCCTGGAGAATACAGATATAGGCAGATGATTTTTTAAATTGCCAGGAATCGAAAGAGAGTTAATCATATAGCGCAACAACTGGCCGATTTTCGGAGATTCCCTTCTCATCTTAGAAGATATAAATTTCCGTCTCTTCATAAATGGTGATTAAAATAAAAAACTCGAAAGCACCGCCACCATTAAGCTATGGGAGACACACACGTTTCTTTGCTGTTGTTAGCGAGCAAATTTGATGCTAGCTTAGACGGTTGCAAAATGGCGCCAGCTAGCAAACCAAAGACTTACATCAATTTTAATCACCGTTTCCAACTAAATCAGATCAACATATAACCATATGCGTGAAGTGAACTCCAATTTACCATTGAGTTGTATCCAAAACCAATTTTATCGTTAAGTTTAGTTTATACAGAGCAAGTTATATTGAGCTAACAGTTAGCCAACTGGCTAAGGCGCGCTCTGTTGTTGTTAACTGAATAACGATTAACGCCAGTGTTAACAGTGTTTCCACGTTTCCTGACGACCTGGAAATCAAAGTGAAACGGATACCTGATCACCATAAACTCAAACTGTAGAAAAGCGAAAGGGTAATGATAAAGTCTCTTCATGTTACCGTTTGTGTTTATTTTCCGGGAGCGCGGCGTGTCCTGTGTCCTTCTCGCGTGTCGGGCGATGATACTAACCGGATGGAGCGCTGGAGGTGGTATTTATAGTCTGAGCGGAGTTGAGTCTGAGAGCCCGCCCCTAAAGCTACAGGATTGGTCCATACAGAAATCCCTGCCGGAATGTGATTGGTGGAGACATAAATGAGGTTTGTCGTCACTGCTTTTGAAGTAAAATGGGAAAATAAGTTTATTCTTTTCAATTCAACTATTGACATGTTTATTTATTAATTTGTAGACCTGAAACTGCTCCTTTTTCCATCAGAATTTCCCACCCTTTCTCTTTATTAAAAGAACGTAAGGTAACAATTCTGCCCAGTTTGTGTATATAAATAATTATTTTTGCTTTCACTGATCCATGGGGGAAAATTGGTTCATTATAGGTGATGATGGGCAGGAGACAGGTTACAGCCTAAAATAAAGCAGATATCGTGTTTTGTATGCTGTACTGGCACACTAAGTAGTGTTACATAAAAACCTTCCAAAACCAAATAAGGACTCGTTACAAAGCCAAGAGAAGGAAGTCAGGTTTCAGATTTATTTTGTAATGGTGCAATAGTGTGATAGTACACCTAACACAGCTCCAGAAATACTGCACTTCCACAACTCATTGTGTGAAGACCTGAGTTACTAAAACAAATTCAGCACCATATTTCTCCTGACAGAACCTGGATGATGTCCCAATTGGTTTCCAAGCCCAGCTTCTGTTTAGGTAACACATCATAGAGTCATAGGATGTTGTCAACCATTGGTCAACAGACAAAGGACACAAACAATCTCATCCTTTGAGTCTGCATTAAAAGAGGAGGGTTCAGCAGGAAGCTGATAGATCACACAGACAGCCTGGTGACAAAACCAGTTTCTTTCTTTGTTATTAAAATTGCCCTTTCCTCCCATGTAGACTACAGTCTTTTTCCTTGTGCAAATTTGTCTATATTTGTATAATTTTTATGTATTTATTCTATTGATATTCTGTTAGGGCTCTTTTACTCTGTAGGGGTAGAACCTGATTTTTTATCTTCACACAGTTATTCAGTGAGTGAAAAGCTTTCTGTTTCTATTACCCCTAAAGCAACATACTGAGTTGGAGCTGAAGGACTCTCTGCGCTGGACACATTTTCACTGCACGAGCACAGGCCACCAGCAGATGATCTAGTTCCTGCTGGATAACAACGCTGATACCAACGTCAAGTGAGTGTCTTCATCCATCCCAGTACTACTGAAAACACTACATCCAGACACTGACTTTTTCAGGACTTTTTCTTTGATTCCCAGGGAGCCAGGGTCTGGCTTCACTCCTCTGATGGAGGCTGCTGCTTCTGGGCATGAAATCATAGTTCAATACCTGCTTGATCATGTGAGAATCTGTCTGCAAAATATGCTCTTTGCTGTTCTTGTGACACTGAGGTTTTCCTGACCCTTTCTTTCATCCACAGAGAGCCAGGGTTTGGCTTCACTGCCCTGATTGACTATGAAATTATAGTTCAATACCTGCTTGATTATGTGAGAAATTTACTGTCTACAAAACACCCTCCCTTTGAGCTGCACCACCAGAAAATGTACACAGGAGGATTTCACACAAAGGATGAATTGTGTTATTGCTGATTAATTTCATTCAACCTGCTCCTCGTGTGTGTGGCAGTAAAGTTTAAACTATCCCCATTTTCCAATAACATCATATCAGTCCGTCAAGTCTGTGTATCGTTTGGTTTATCGGTTCACGATTAAATCCGATAATAAAAGATACATTAAATACAAAAGTCGTGTCTATCAACTTGGTAACGGAAACAATAATAAAGCGGAACGGAAATATCACCAGGCGGACCGATTCTTCTGACGCACCGGTGGTAAGTTGCCCGAAGACAGTTAAGAAAAAATGTTGTGGTTGTTCAAAACAGCCTGATTTTATGGAGATTAAGAAAACAGAGGTGCGTTTTAAAACGCAGTCGAAAACTCAGGTCGGATCATGTCTTTACTCCCGAGGCGTCGAGTGAAATAATCGAAGAGGAAACGTGGGGATCAGCATGGCCGAGCAAAGGCTGCTGTTCATGGGTACATTATAATTTAATCACACGTCTTTGTACGAGCCTCGCTGCATGTAAACCTGTAAGTTATTAAAGGTCGTTTTTGGCGACAAAGCCTGTATTTAAAAGGTTAAAGTCTCGCGCTTTGTTTAAAGAGATCCTCAATTTAATGTCAGTGAAATGAACTCGTTTCCTTAGAAATGTCTTCGCCCATTTTCCTTTATGTTGCGTATTTGTCTGTATCTGTTACAATTAAAGGTAGAGCAAGTGTAGGGATGGTTAGTGCAAGTCAAAGTCAATGCATTGCCCTAAAAAGTCAGTTGTTGTCAAGTGTGTTGTGTCTGTTCATTCAACAGATATTGAGCCAAAGTCAGACAGCTCCGCTCCTGCTGAAGCCAGAGCTGAGAAATCCCTTTGGACCCGTAGTGACAACACCTTCAGGTTCAACTTCCTCCCCACCTGCTCCCCAGCAGCTGAGGAGAAAGCTTCTTCATCGGACAGGACCGAGCCAGCACGCAGCCAGATATCCTTTACTGGAGAGGGATCTGCTTTTGCCTTCAATTTCCCAATTTTTGGTGCTACGCCGGTAGAAGATATGGAGACAACAGAGACCCCAGACACATCTTCTCCAGTAAGTCAACAGAGCATCCAAGTGGAAAAGCCTTCCTCGTCACAGGAGGTTAACTCTTCACCTGAACTGTCAGTGCAAGCCAAAGCAAAGAAGAAGAAGAAATCTGGGAAGAAGAACACCTCAGACAGCGCTGAGGCACAGCAGAGTCAAGGAGGGGAAGACACGCAACTGGTCAGTGTGAAATATTTTACTCTAAAGTGATCATGTGATCTGATTGATTAATTGATTAGATATTGATGTGATGTGACTGTGTGTTTCAGAGTGCAGAAGAGCAGCTGAACAGACAGCTGGACTGGTGCATCGAGCAGCTTGAGCTGGGAATGAGATCCCAGAAGGGAACACCAAAACAGAGTTAGTGCGATGTTCATCTGACCTTGGACCTTTGTTGTAATGTGTGTAGTATAAGTTTAGCAGGATAAACCTTATAACCACAGAAAGGTAAATGCAAAGGCCTTTGAATAGATGTCATTATCCATATAAAGTACCCAAATGCTTCCGATCCATTACTATCCAGTGTAAATGGGATTTGGGCCTGAATAGGGTAATACCTTGAATATGTTCTCCCTGTAGAGGAGGAGGCCTCTCGTGCCCTGAAGACTCTACGTAGCTCCAAAGCTCCCCTGGTCAAGAAGAGGCAGGTGATGAGAGCCATGGCTGGAGAGTACAGGAAAAAAATGGAAGAAGAGAAGAACAAGCAGTTCAAACTCATTCAGAGCGGTTAGTGGATTGAGTAATTTGAACAATTTGCACATGTATTTAAAAAAAAAAAAAAAAAAAAACTTTGATAATGTTGCAGTGCAGTGAATTGATGGGTTTCTCTGTTCCCAACAGAAATTGCATCAGCTCAGGTTAAAGTTGTGTCAGATTCCCCAAAAAAGTCTGTTTTCCGCCGGAGAGCTAAAGTCAAGACCCAGACCCCAAACACAGAGGAGAACCCGCAGCAAACTGAAGCCCAGGATTCAGGCCTGACACCACAGACTCAGGAGGAGACGTCTGCTTTTGTCTTTACTCCTTCAAAGGAAGAGTTTCACTTCAATTTTCTCTGATTAAAAAAAAAAAAAAAAAAGTTATGTTGGACTATGCCTGGACATTCAGGTCTGAACTGGACATTCTTTGTGACAGAAACAATGAAAAGCGAACAACACAATGGGCTGCAATGGCAATAATTGGAGAAAAACTATTGTCACAGTGCTGATATTCAAAACCTTTAACTGATGATGTGTGTGGCATTTGTCTAAATAAATAATTTTGTATTTTTGTTTGCATCAATATTATTTAATATGACTGTGAGATCGGTTTGTTACAATTGAATTGTGAAACCATGATTTGTGAACCATATTTGTAGAGTATGTTTTTAGTTGACAGTCCTTTGGCCTTTGGTGTAGATTTCCTCATTAGCAGCTATTACATTGAGATCAGACCAATTCACATGACTTCATGACTAAAAACTTCACACTGTGACATTTCCTGACAGTAGTAGTTCCCAATGTTTTTGTCTTGTGACCTCTCAAAATTAAATTGGGACCATTTTACAGGTCTGAATGGAGGCAGGAGTTGTTGTTGTGTTGTTTGGATTGCTTCATTGAAAGTATGTGTTTAGCATCAGAAGGTCAAATTTTTTTTTTTTTTTTTTTTTTTTTTTTTTGCTGATCCCCACAGATTTTTCTCAGGATCCCTTCAGGGGTCCTCACCCTCTGGTTGGCAGCAAATGTTAAAGATCCTGAACTTTCTCATACTAGGTTCAACATTAGACGATAAAAAGCTGCACATGTTTACAGATATATGTTATATCAGTGTCTATGTGCATTATAGTAAGTTCAGGGGCCTCTGTCAAACAGGAAAGGGCGGGGTGTGGTTCTACACGAGCACAATTGAGTGTGACACACAAAACAAAAAACTTTGAACCGCTGAGAAAACAAACGACCTGTTGCTCGTAAGTTTTGAACTAATTTGTCCTCAGTGTGAGACGTTAGTTAGTTTGGGTTTCCGTCTGGTTTTTGTGTAGCTGTATGGTGGGGAAAGGTTTATCCCGGGTTGTCGGTTTTTTTTCGCTAAAGTAACGTTACACAAGCTTGGGAGTTAGCTACAGCTCACGAGGATATAAATTAACAGCCTTAAAATAACGGTAAGTCAGCAGCTACTATTAATCTGCATTGTTTGTGTGTTTATTGTAAACTCAACCCCACGGCACTAAGTAGCTGCTGTTGTCTACTGTTCAGGGAAAGCGCCTTTAGAGGCTGAATTCAGGGTTTTACCTTTGAGCATGTCATGGCGGGGCTCAGTCTCAGGACCACCGCTTGCTTTCAGGTGTCAGGCCCAACGAGGTTAAAGGTGGGAAATGTCCGAGCTTAGCGACGAAGCCAGTGAGTCAGAGCAGCTGGGTGCCAGCCTCTCCCTGTGGCTCGGTGACTCCCTGGTGCGACCCGAAGAGCTGGATGTCCCTCTGGACCTCCACACCGCCTGCTCCATCGGCCAGTACGACGTGGTGGCGGAGTGCATCAAAAAGTGGGTGTCGAGAAACGCAGGCTGTCCCCAGATGTGGACTTTGCCTCCACGACCTGTACATGAATGATCCGTTTTGTTTTCAGGCGTGAGGTGAACCTGGATGGCAAGAACATTGGAGGATGGACCCCGCTGATGTATGCGTCGTACATCGGACATGACAACATTGCCAATCTCCTGCTTGAGGCCGGTGTGAATGTAAATGCTACCACGGCCAAAGGTCTAACCCCGTTGATGCTAGCAGCAAGCTGTGGCAATGAAAGTATTGCATACTTCCTGCTTCAGGTACAAAATGACTGTCATTCAGTTTTTACCATTGAATAGAAAATTACCACACAATGTGAACGTCTCGCAGGTCAAAATAAAGAAACACAATGTGACTTGATTCTTTGTTTGTGAAATGTGTTACATTTGTTAACTTTGTTGATGGAAAATAAAACACAAAAGGTTGAAAATCAATAACACATCAATACCACCAATGCACCCTAGCAATGCAAATGTTTGCTGCTTGGATGACCATAACCCACATGTTGACCCAGACTAAAATGATCTGACAAAGAAGGCCAAAGCCAGGCCAGATTAACACAGAAATGATAACTGGTCTACCTGCCGCCAATAAGTTTCATGTGTCTACAGATTGATTGTCAGCAACATTTGTTTTTCATTCATTTTATAAGAACAAAAAAAAAATTCTGATTCTTTGTTTTTGGTTAGTTTGACTGTGGACAACTTCTTGTTTTTCTTACCCCAAAAGCAAGGTGCTGAGTTGGAGCTGAAAGACTCTCTGGGTTGGACTGCTCTGTTCCACTGCACAAGCACAGGCCACCAGCAGATGGTCAAGTTCCTGCTGGATAACAACGCTGATGCCAATGTCAAGTGAGTGTGTTCATACATCCAAATACTACTGAAAACATTACATCCAGACACTGACTTTTTCAGGACTTTTTCTTTGATTCCCAGGGAGCCAGGGTCTGGCTTCACTCCTCTGATGGAGGCTGCTGCTTCTGGGCATGAAATCATAGTTCAATACCTGCTTGATCATGTGAGAAACTGTCTGCAAAATATGCTCTTTGCTGTTCTTGTGTCAAATATTGAGCAACAGCACCTCACACATGCCATATGGTCCTGACACCTGTTTTGTCTTATTAATTTACAGAAAGTTAAAGTTGAGGACCGCAATGCTAAAGGAGAGACTGCCCGTGCCCTAGCAATGATGTATGGCTATACCAAGATTGTCAGCCTCATTGATTCACGTTCTCCAAGGATTAAACCAGGTACTTGTCTCAACAGCTTAATGTCATATGATTTTATTTTTTTACTAAATAAGTAATACTTCTTTCTTTTGTCTTTCATTTTCTGATGCATCCTGTCAGGACACTTTGAAGACCTGAGCTCCTCTGAGGACTCTGACAGTGCACCCCCACGGATAAGGCCAAGTCGAAACCGAGTGAAAGGCATTAGCATCCATGATGGACCTCAGGCTATTGCCAAGTTCCGAGTAGGAGGCACGAGCAAGCTGTGTGGTAGTGTCACACTTATTGTACATATCAAGTCAGCCTTCTAGTTGTTAAGTTAATTTACACAATTCCTTCAAAAAGGAAATCCAATCCAATCTGTTGGATTGGATTGGATTGGAGGTAAGGAGGTTGACATTTACAGTAGTTCAGTCAATCATTGGCATGTTGTCATTCATTAATATAACTGTGGGTGAGACAGCAGTTTGTTAATGTTGCTCTTCCCCTCACAGAGCCCACCGTTGTGCCACCAGGCTACTCAACAATCCGTGATATTGGTGAACAGAGTGAGGGTCTCTGCTACCGTGATGTGACCTCACCTATCAACGAGCTGGATGGCCAGAGCAACAGCAGCAGAGGTAAGAGGCAAGATGACTACCAGTGTTTTCTGAAAAAGTTAACTGTGTCTTTGAAATAAATGAGCAGTTTTTATGATCAGTTATAAGACATGGGGGACATTTTAGAAATCCTTTGGCGCAAGCCGCATTGGGTGTCTTTTAATGCAATTTAAGTATTTTCTCTGTTGCTGCTGCAGATGACAGTCCATTCTTTGATAATGACATGCCCACCATGAGGAGCAGCAGTAGCAGCAGCGAAGGTTTGCCTCATGTAATTGGCCTCAACTGGGAAGGCTCGGTGGAGAGTAATGAGGTGAACATAAAGCGCACAGAAATTCTACTGTTAAACACAAGGGAATTTTTTATACTTAGTGCCAGACAAATATAACTTTGTCCACCAGGACTCTGACCAGTGCAAGAAGAGCAGTTCTCGCAGAATAAATAAGGGTCACCACTCAAAAGGCAAGAGTCGCCATGGAAGCAGTGATGCAGCTCATTCCAGTGGCACAGGGAATTGTGGGATACGTCCACATATTATTCCCCCACCCTCCTACACTGGTCCAAAGGTATGTCTGTTTGCAGTAGTAAGGTGACCTGCATGGTTCGTGGGCTGTATATTCAGGACTGTCTTTGGTTCTTATCTTATCTTACCTACAATCTCTTATTCCTGTAGGATCTGGCAGAGTTCTTGGAGCAGATCGGCTTCTCTAAGTATCTCCCATTACTAGAAGAGCAAGACATTGATCTGCGGATATTTCTCACCCTGACTGAAAATGATCTCAAAGAAATAGGAATCACGTAAGACACTGAAGGCCCCTCTTTCACATTTACCCTACATATACAGTGTTGAAATGAAATGACATAGTCTTGTTGTTCAGATTGTTTGGACCCAAGCGTAAAATGACCTCAGCTATTGCAAGGTGGCATAGCAGTGCTCGACCACCCAGTGATGCTCTGGAACAGGCTTATGCCGACCAGCTTGAGGCTGAGATGCAGGAGATGGCCATTCAGCTACACAAGGTTAACTAACTGCCATAGAAATACTGAACGAATTCTGACTTTTCTTGACTCAACTGTAAACAGACTAACTCTCCTTGGTGTAGCACTGTGAGGAGCTGGAGAACCTGCAGAGCCAAGTGTCTCAGGAGAAGGAGCTGCGTACTGTGATGGAGGGCTGTCTGATGGAGGACAAAATGGCATGGAGGAGGGTTCACACAGAGTTGGTGGAGAACCACCGGCTGACTCAGGACATGAGCGCCACACTAGCGAAGGCCAGGACCTGCCGCGCTGAACTGCTCTCCGGCCTCTCTACTGATGGCAATGACAGCTCTTTTACTGACGTGAAAGAAAAATCAAAAGATGATACTGGTGTCAAAGGTGAGTTTTTGTGATGTGTTGGATAACACCTGTTTCATTTTGTGATTCGAAAAAAGTGATTTTTTTTTTTTTTTTTGTGTGTGCTTGTAGCTGTGGAAGGCCTGACATGCTCCAGTGTTGTGGAGCTAGTGAATAAGCTTGATTCCTATGAAGAAGAACTGGGTAAGTGTGCAATGTGATTAAATTGCTTCTGTGTCATCAGGGCAGTCTAATGCTAAGGTTGTTTTATCTTAACAGCGGCAACCCTGCAAACTGTGCTGCAGAGTCTGAGGCGACTGAGTGCTCCTGAAAAAGTCTCTGATAGCTGGGAACGGCCTTAATCTTTCCAGGTGAGTCTTTACTGGAGCTAGTGCTGAGCTCAAGTGCTGGATAAATTCTAAGGCTGCTAAAAGATGAGAAAATTGTTTTTTATATTCTGAAGGGATTTCTGCCAATATTCGACGGAGGGTGATTTAACCACCCTGAACAATCTCACTGAAATGGGAGAAGGTCAGAGACCTCCTGGACTGGAAGCAGCCGATCTGCAGCCTCTGTGGGATTGGCTGATGGACCAGAGCTTGCCAGATGTGGACAAGGCCAAAGGCAACAGCAGTTGCTGCAGGGAAATGACAAGCAGGCAGGAAGGGTACCTGACCCCCACACGCTTGTGCTGGTGAATACTGCACTCTCATAGTTGGGTTGTGAAAATGCACAGAGAGGAGGAGGAGGAACTGATCGGACGGATCAGATGCTGTTATACTGTGAAGCATTTTTACAGAACTGTACTCTCTTCCTCTATGAAATGTGGTTTAAATTATGTTCATGCCACCAGATGAGGTACATTTTTTTAAAAGTAGAGACCAGTTTAGTTCAAATAAGTTCTGCAGATTGATACTTTATGACATGAATGAAACCTTCTCATTTGGATGCTGTTTGAAAATAATGTCCCGCAGAATCCATTTTCAGGAGACAAGGAAAATGTCTCATTAAATGACAGGTCTTTTCAGGTTTCAGACATTTTTACAGCAAAATAGAAGTTGAGTTTTCTGCAGATTTCACTCAGTGGTGCTAACAGTTGGTTCAGTGCTATCTGGTGGATTTACTCCTAGAGCAGGATCTTTTTTTACCCTGAAATCGCCCCAACTCTTTAAAATGCTGGATAGTTTTGGTTGTATTTGGACTAAAATTAAAACCCAGTTGCCTGAAAGTTAAGACCAATTTCTTTTAACACTCATTTTTCAACTTGTTTTAAATTGACAGATAAACAATGCACCAATTCAACAGAAATATTTTATTTACACGTAATTCAGGGTGTTATCAGATATTAAAGCAGATCCACGTAAGAAAGCCAACTTGCTTTTCATAGCTTCATAATTTTATGTCCATGTACAGAATGCATTAGAACATTAGTAACAATGGAAGGTATATTTTCAGTCTCTTGGATTGTGGAAAGCAGCAGTGGGAAACTATTCATGACTTTCTTCTTAATCCAAATTTATGAACAAAATAGAAAAAAATCTTGCCTAAGGTTTGGGATGAATTGTGTCACTAAAATTTTCCCCTTCAATATTTTCTAACATTTTTGTTCTTTTAATTTGATTCATGGTGTTAGTTTGACTTTGCATCAGACTTAAGCAAATTTGCAGAATATAAGAGACTCTTATGAATGTTTTAAGCATCTGTCTCTTTTACCAACACTGAATAGTGTTTGTCTTCACACTAGGAATTTTCAGACAGTCCAGGTCCTGTCCCTTTTCCTGCCCAGATGTTTGATCGAATCAGCTGGTTTATATTAGTCTGACACGATGTGGTCAAATAAAAAATCTGTTAACACTACAGGGCAGATCTGTGTGGACTGAGCCTGGGGGTTAGGGATTCCCCTCCTGATTGTTGGGATGTCCTCATATGGAGTACATCTGAAAATCCTCTGTTGTGCCCGGGGCCTTGGCGGTAAATCGATGTGACAGTTGCTGCTCAGTAACAACCTTGGCACGATATGGATGTTGGCTGAGTTTGGCTTTAGCAGCTGATCCAGATACAGCAGCCTCCAGCCTGCAGGTTTTTAAATGAGCACACACTCCATTCAGCTTGTAAATCACTACTCTGCCCTTGTAATGGACCAGACAACTGAAATATCAATTTACTACAATACTAGTTCACGGGGTATATAGATGATTGTACCAATGTTATGTTGAACTACCATAAAAATGGTGATGGTCCTGATTTATTTTTTTTTTTATTTCTATTGCTGTTCACTAACCATGTGTGTGAGGTAGTTTATGCTCCATTAAATTTTGTTTAATTACAAAACACATTAAATGGCAGTACAGCTTTGTGGAATTCTAATTTGCATGTATTCTGGCATCTATGAAAGCTTTTCTCTGTGTGGTGCCAGATTCTAGGATGCTTATGATGTCCAAAACCAAGCTGAGTTTACAGTAAATAAGGTCAAGGAGCAGAGGGCCATCACCTGTAGTGATGTTCTGCTGCTGATTTACAAACATGATGGCAGAGGAGGAGGACCAACCCTTGTGATGCTGATCAGGCTCAAGAGTGTAAAGGTTTCCAAATAAACATCATCAGTGTTGGGAGTTGAGACTGCACTGATAAAATATTCTGCATCTCTGTGATAATTTACTCATTTTTACTTGACTACTCTGCCAGTAAAACTGACAGCTTGATTGTAAAGTCCTCCACCATTTGCCTTCAGGCTTCACAGTAGCAGTGGTAACAGTCAAATTTCACCCAAGACAAAGCTGTTCAGTTGAGGTTTATCTGCACAGAAACTGTCTCTTTTGGCGTCTACGCCAAGAGAGACAGTCTCTGTTGTATATCTCACCAGCAGTGAGATATACACATTATGACAAGCAAATGACTGTGAGCAGCACACATTGTGCCTCACTGGTGGACTAGAGGCTAGAAATGTTGGCAGGTTGCCAGCTGGGATTTCTAGGCCCATGAGAGTAAAGTGTGTTTGTTGGACATGAATAAGTAGTGTTCTTTCTTCTCACTAAGCTTCTCTAGAGCAAGATGTTTTACCCACACTGTGCCACAGGGACTGGGTGTACCATACTATTTTACACATGAGAACAGTGTGAACACTAGAAAGAGCCTTTTCTGGTGGATGTAGTGTACAAAACACACATTACTGGTCCAGGACAACTTAAAATGTTAATTCAATAGTTATTGCTTTAATGTTTGAATAAAGAGCTATTTCTCATTTAAATTAACTCAACATTATCTACAGTCATTTAAAATAAGTTATAGGCTTTACGTACAATCATTAACAATCCACTAAGGTGAGCAAACAATTGCTGCTGTACAGCCTTCAAGGTTTTGCTAATGGGTTTAAAAACAATGTAAAATGCAGCAAATATGAATTCAAAAAATATATTGTTAAATTCTGTCAATATCTATGGCAAGATCTGCTCATTTACAATTTCACCAATGGTTCAAAAACCAACCAAAGTGCCAATGTGAATTCACACATGATTGTGTTTGCTTGTGACCAGCTGTCCAGGAGACACATACAAAACTAATCCTCCTTCAGACTCAGAGGATCAGACCTTTAACTAATCTTACCTCAAACACACAGTTATCCTTCTTTCCACATTGACTAATCACTGAAGGCCCTCATAGAGGGATGAAGACATCTCATTTGTCTATGGTGCATATGATGATCCAAGCCTGTGAGGACCGATTCCCACTCCCACAGAAGACCAGCTGTGTGAACGGTGGGTGTGATGGGCTCAAGTGTACTCACACAGGTGACCACAGCCGGCAGGGCAGTGAGTGCTGCTCTTCAGCCAGTTCATTATGTGTTCCAGATGCCCACCATGGCTGCAGCCCTGACACCACACAAACAGTCCCTTCACCACGTGGTGGCACACCGCACACACACTGGCACACTGGTGGCACCTGAAAGTGAGATGCAGTGCAGTGCATTTGTTAGAGAATGGTTCATATCAGAATAAGATAAACACTCAGTGTTGGGGAGCAATGACCTACATGTAATAAATCTACTTTGCAGTAGCTTGTTCATAGTTCAGATACATTCATATGTGACAAGATCAAATAGTTAAAGTGGTTACTGTTCACAAAAAAATGGCAAAAAGTAATTTAACTGAAAACAATTCTGGGTCATAAAAGTAAAAGAATGACCTGTGTATTGTGGGTGTGCAAAATCCAAGTGCATTGCTCAGTTGTCTCATAGCTACAACATCATTGTGGATAAACTTCCCTGATCACAGGCAGAGGAAGAATCACTGTGGCCATACTTAAGCAGTTCTTGTTAACAGAACCAAAGTTTGTGAGAGGCATGTTTTGCTTGCATGTAACTTTTTGTATTATATTTTATTGTAATCTAGCATCACATATGCATTGAAATGCTTTTTCTAAGTAGTTTGCTGCAGTTCGACTCCTTCCAGTATGAAGTAATCGGAGGCTTGCAAAGCTGCACTTTCAATACACTTTTAATACCACGTAATGCAATTGTTGTACAGATTAACTAACGTAGAGAGAGTACTTCTGTAGGTGGATTTTACTGCCTTAGGACAGAGCAAGGCAGGTTATTTTTTCTCTCTCTCTATTATTTATGCTAAGCTAACTCAATATTTACATCAGTGTGGTGTAATTTTTTTTTTTTATCTGACTCTTGACAAGAAAGTGAATAAGCATAGTTTCCAAAAGGTCAAATTAATGTTCCAATTATTACAAGTTTTATAAAAAATAAAATACTGGCTTCAACAAAATTGGGTGTAGTTTAAAAAGTAGAAATTAATATATTATAAATAATATATTCAAGCTAAAGCAACAGGGTTTATATTAAAAAAGTCTTAATTTCACCTCTAAGTGACAGACCATCTTATAGTGATTATACAAAGGTATGTTGGTAAATTTGCCAATCACATACTGTACAAATACTTTGCTGTCTAACTGCAAACTGTGATGCAGCGTTCATACCTGTCACAGATCCAGCCCTTGTTGCTCATTGGCCGCTTGCAGTTGCTGCAGTTGATGTGCAGTGTTGTAGACGCCTGGTTCAGGCAGGTGATGGCGCTGCATGTGCTCAGTTTGATGACCTCATTGGACACGTTCCACAACTCAAACCGCTGCAGCAGGTCTATGTAGGACATGTACCAGTGCTCCTGAAATGGAAACACAACTTGCTCAGGGTTTCCTGTTTTATCTGGTTACTCTTCCAAAGTACACTGTCATCATTCAAATACATTGTAAATGCTGGTTTTACGTTGAGCAAGACACCAATATTTTTTCTATCTGACCTGGGTGAGGTCATCGATCTCTTTACGGATGCGATCCCCCAAGACGATAAGCACAGACACAGCCATCTGCACATCCCCCTGCTCAGCGTAGTAGCTCAGCATCTCTCGCACAATGGGGCAGAAGAAGCTGGCAGGTAGATGTGGGCTGAACAGCGGCTGAGAAATGGAGATGAGAGAAAAGGACTCGATGGGTGTCAGACAAGTGACCTCTGCCTCATTCCCACTGACATGTGGGGAGTCAGCCTTGTCCTGTTGAAGGTGCTCAGGAGCAGACGGGTTATCCATGATCTCGTGGCGTAGTGGGAAGGCCTCCTGGGGCAGCGTGTACTCCTGCTCTTCTGTTATAACAAAAGGAGCGGAGATAATATTAGACAAAAGAGTGCTGAGCACAGAGGCAGTTATAAATAGCAGGCACTGACGTAAGCAACTCCTCAGTTTCTTCAAAGATGAGGCTGTGACCGACCTGTTTGGTTGTCATGCTCCATCGAATAGAGGTCATCATCATCTAACTCAGCATCACCAAACATATACTCAGCCTGGCCCTCACTGCCCTCTGTCTCCTCGTTTTCTGAAATTGAATGATTATCGGTTGATAATACATATAGTGAATATGGGAAAAACAACTTCAGGATACCAAGATCTCAAGGTTCATTTTTGATCATCACTCTCACCTTCATTATTGTTGCTGAGGTGCAAGTTTCCAGACTCCAGGTGGATGTTGTCCTGCCTGCTCTCACCTTTACTGCGCTCCAGTCTACTCTCAGTGCCCATCCCTGAGCCCATTTCTTTCATGCTGAAACTGAAAACATAATTTACAATAAATTTAGACTGTGAATTATTTTTCTGTCATGGCAAGTTAAAAAGCTTATTTACCTGTTCATTAAAGGCAAAGTTCCCAGTTTACTGAGGATGTGGTTTGGACCAGGCGTAGTGAGGTTCGCTGGGTCAGAAAACATGATTCTCAGCATTGTCCATGTAGTGGAAACCTTTGAGTTAAAGAAAAGAGTAGTCTATAGCTTCAGTTTAGGTATCACATCAAAGTTACACATCTAATAGATCATTACGTTTTGTAATAATTAAACTAACTTTGTTTGCCTTTATAGGCTGGATATATACACCCCCAATCCCAAAGTGTTCGAAGATTGTGAACTGAATATCTTCAGGATGTTGCTTAAACAAAATAAGATTTTTTGGGAAGGAGTTATGGGATTTTTGTGACCAGGATTTTTTTGTTTATTATTTATATTATGTATACTATTTTTAGACCAAACAATGACTTAGAACATCAATAAAGAATGAAAATAGTTGCTAGTTCTCAGCTCTTGTGCAGTTAAATACTTCACTGTGTAATTCATTATATTTTAGACCAGGTAATGTGAAGTGTATCAGTTTTGCAGTAGAAGTCATAATCTGTTATGTTTCCTTTTAAATTGACAATATCAAAGTCAAAGAACTGAGGACACTGTCTGACCTGAGGTCTTTTAAGCTCATGGGCCACCTTGGCATTGTGATCACACAGCTCAGCAAATGGCTTCCCACTGAGGAGGTAGAGTTGTGCTGTCTTGACAAACCAGTCCATGCGGTTACTGTCCAAGTCTGTCTCAAAGACGCTAAGAGCACTGGACACATGAGCAAACTGTTCTGTCGGGTCGGGCTTCTTGAAGAAAAAGATAGGGTAGCGCCGGTCGCCTCCAGTGTAAGGCTTTCTGTTGGCGTCACTGCTGATCAGACTCTCCTTAGCTGCAAAGGCCAAGTCACCAAACAGTCCAAAGCACAGGCCCTCAGGGTTGGCCTTATCCACGGGACGAGTGGCATCTCTGAACATATGCTGGTAGAGCGTACTGTCTTTAGAACCAGATAGCAGAAAATGAGGGTCATGTTGGTGGCGCCATACGATACCAGTGGTCACATCTTTGTGTTCCTCAAAGGTGGCGAAGGGAATGAAAGGTCTGCGAATGTCCCACACATAGATGTTGTGGTCCACCATCATGGAGCAGGTGGCCAGATGAAACTTTCTCTCAGGCCGCCACTTGACTCTGGCCACTGAAGCGATTGTCTGGACACAGTAGATCTCTTTGGCCCTGTTAGTGGTCATGTCCCAGACCTTCACCATCTTGTCTCTGCCTCCTGTGGCGAGCCACCCCCTAAAATAAAATAAGAGGTGGAAAGCCTTTAACAAATAACATTAATAACAAATATTGCTGAGATAAATAAGTGTTTCTGCCTTAAATACTGAAACAATGTATAGTTGTAATTTTTCTCTTGGTTATGTTAAAAATATGTCATGTCTCTCACCTGTCATCGGGGTGCCAGTCACAGCAGAACACGGGGCCAGTGTGGGCAGTGAACATTCGCTCGTAGCGGTCCGGCCGTCTGATGTCCCACAGCTGGACGTTGCCATTCTCAAAGGATGCAGCAAATGTGAAATAATCTTTCATGCTAAACTGGACGTCCCTTACACTTTCAGACTGACCTATAGGAATGGGTGTAAAAAATAAATAAATAAAACAAATAAAAAGGATATACTGGATGATAAAGTATTATTATTAATTTAGAGAACTTTATTTTTTAATTGAGCTTCAAGTGAGTAACGTTATATTATATTATATTAATTGATCATTGAGACATTACTTCTGTGTCAGTCTGAAAGTGGAGATATTTCTTTGTTCAATTAAAGGTATGAATAACTCATTTTTATAAAATGAAAAATTTGCTGGGTTAAATTTTCAAATACTACCATGAGTCTTATTTTTCACCTCTCTTAGGAGAAGAATTCAACTCTTTAGGCCAAAACACGTAGCAGTGCTATGACATCCCCAGAATTAAACACTGTACCGCACTGAATCAGAGATATCCTGGACATTTGGATTAAACCATTGATACACTGTTCTTTTTCATGCCAGTAAATCAGGACATGGAGAAATAATTACAATCTTATACTGTAATAGATTAAATTAAAGATAAGTAGACTTAGATTACATTACCAGCTCCATATCCTACCTGAGAAAGTGCTGACAGATTCCTTCTTGCGCAGATCAAAGCACTTCATGAAGCCATCCTGCGAGCCACTTAGCAGCATGTAAACCTCTGTAGGGTGGAAGCACACTTTGTTGACAGTGCGTTTGTGCTCAGTAAACAGCTGGTCTTGCTTGTTACGAGAGGGTTTTCCCAGGTTCCAGGTGACCACCGCCCCGTTGGTGGCAGCCGTGGCCAGCAGGCTCTCCTCCATCTGGTGCCACATCACATCAGCACAGCTGAAGTTAAGGGAGGGTTTGCGACCAACACGGAGATTCAGCTTCTCCACAAACTGCTCCTCCTCCAGTGCATAGATCTTGAAGATGTTGCGGCCAGCCACCACCACCTGCGTGGCATCACGGCACACGCTGATGGCATTGGCAGGAGCGTCCAAGTGGCAGAACATAGTTCGGCCACTGATGGCGTTGCTGCCAAGAGCTGTGGTAACCCGTGACATCTTCTCCATGTTCCTGCAGACAACAGTGATTTTTTTTCTTGAGGTCAGGGACAATAAAACAGCCATCATTCACTTGTTTATTGCTATGGTCACATTTATACTTCTGCCAGCTGTAAAAAGTCTAAAAATCCACCAGAAGGTGGCACTCTAGCAAAATAAAACATTATACTGCATAATATTTATACAGTCCTTGTTGTAAGGGGATGGAAGGATGGTAGTGTGCAACAAAGTCATTAATGAACATAAATGTTCGTACTTAAATATTTCAGACAATTAAATGGTAGCAGTACTTACTTGGTGAAGACCTATGGGCCTCTTCAGTATCTGCAGCAGCACAGAGTCCTCCTCACCTGCTCCCATGAGAGCCAACTTGCTAGTGTGCTAGTGAGAGGTTGGCATGTGAGCAACACAGTGTCACCATCTGGGTTTGTACCTAGGACAGAAAAAAGTCAAAATCAGTTAAAAATAATCTGTGTTGCAGTCTTTATCACACAGATATGAACATTTGTTATTGTTATTAAAACGCAGATCGATGTTCTATTAAGCTCCAACTTTCACACATTTATTTCTATTAATTGAGAATCTTGTTCCTCTGAAAATGTATCCATAACCTTACATTTTATTATTTTCTTGATAAAATAGACAGAAAGTAAACAGCTGCACAGAAAAGGTTGATAGGCTCTTACTTTATTGATGTTAATTAGCTGATTTTTTTCATGTGGCATTTTTTAAATAGTTACTTCAACTCTGTCTTGTTTTTCTACAGCACTGAAATCCGCTCGGCTGAAGGTACGTTTGTTTTCTTCAACACCTACCTACGGCTGGTGGTTGGTCAATAGCTAATTGTTCACGTGAGGATAAGATGAAGTGGAAAACGAGCTAACCCAGCAATGTGCGCGAACCTACTCACCCGTGTAACTTTGTGTACAAACACCACTGAGGCGGTCGCCCCCCTCCCCAGGTTAAATTGCGGCTCTGAATATCCGCCAGCTCGGTCTGTGCTGCTCAGCAGCTGAACTCTCACTTCAGTGTCGCTGCACCATAAACATGACTGGAATGTGATGCTAATGCTAGCTAGCTAACCTGGCTACCAGGCACTTTCCCACACACGAAACGAGTTTAATACTTTTGTCAAGTGATAAGTGCATCTACAAACCTGCACCTGATTTAGTAAAAACGCTTACGCAAAGTAAATAAATAAGTATTTCAAGGGACAAACCTTGTGAAACTGTTGTTCGCTGCTTGAGATACCGGATGTAATAATTTGCTCTACAATCTCGCGGGAATCCTGTGTTTCACGGCGGAAGCATCGCGATACTACGGTTCATTCAGGAGTTTACTGGTGGCTGTTTTTGTTGTTTCCTTCACACGAGGGTGAAAACTGGGTTTGCTGGATCAGTTCGAGACAGTTTAAGGTGTGAAGTGACAGGACGTTTGCCTTGGTAGGTGATGGTGTAAGGTCTCTGCTGCCATGGCTGCTCTGTTTGCCTGTGAGGAGCCAGACACATGGAGGAGGGTGTATGACAAGTACTGGGATGTGGTGGAGGCCAAGGACAAAGGCAAGAAACTTGGAAAGCTGCTGAACCTTGACAAGTGGTAATCCTCTTTACCCCCTCAGAGCAGCAATGGCAACACAAAACATCACACTCAGCTTCACTGAATACAGAGATGTAAACTCTTAGCATTTCATATTGAGTGGTAATTTAAATCTGCCCAGTATGTTACAGAATTGAGATTAACATGGCATTGTTTGTCTGTGAAATATACAGTTACAGTATATGCAAGTTCATTATTGACCTTGGAAACAGTAGTTAAACCAAACAATCCCAGCCAACAAACAGTTCTTTATGGCTCTGGCTGTATGTTCAGGCTCGTTATCCTGCTGCCAAAGGAATTTAGGACTGGTCAGTTGCCTCCCTGATGGTGTGCATGATGGATTTAAAAGTGCTACTTTTGTGCAGTGCTGAATAACTGTGGTTTTTCCTGTATATGTGATCTGCTATATAGATTGAGAGAGTAAAGGTGACTCAGATCTGTGTTTATCGGTGTTAAGGTACCAGGAGGAGCTGCCCTCACTCATTTCAAGTCGACCTGACAAACACGTCACTCTGTCAGAGCTGGTGAAACTGATGGAGTGGAAGCTCACTGTGAGTAAAGTCTAGACACTAAATTATAATAATGCCAAGAAACTTAATCAGACCCACACAAAAGGTTTTTGTCTTGTGTGTGGGTGTGTGCAGTCTCACAGCACTCAGCTGTGTCCTTCAGTGGCTCTGTGTGCTTCTCTGCAGAGAGGAAAGTTCAGGCCGAGGCTGCAGCAGCTGGTGGCATCCAACAGTGAGGATACTGTGGAGAAATGTTCCAGAAAGGCCTTCAACCTCCTGCCTGATGTGCATGCAGCGATCGCAGAGCTCAGCTCCTTGAAAGGGGTTGGCCCTGCCACTGCTTCAGGTTAGCACAGCATCTGTATTCTGTGTCTGAAGACTCTGTGTTGAACCTGCTTTCAGCAAATAGATAAAAGTCTACAAATTCACCTTAATAAAATGGCTCTGTCTTCCTCTTGAAGCACAAAGCATCTACATTTTCAATAATTGGAGAGAATAGTGGACTCCCTGCTCTCTATTTAATTAGTTTGAATGCACTTTGTGGCTGCATCCAGCTTGGCTTGGGGCGGACTGACTGTCCATTTTCTTCCAGCTGTGTTGGCAGCAGGAGCTCCAGAACAGACGGCATTCATGTCTGATGAAGCCATGGAGAGTGTACCTGGACTAAAGCCCATCCAGTACACATCCAAGCATTACGCTCTGTACCTGGGAAAGATGGTTGATCAGACTGAAAAACTAAACAAAGGCAAGATAATGACACGGACACGTGGTTACAATTGCATCTGCATTTTTACCTTATATGAAATAAAATTTAATTGTATTCATTCTCATCTTACACTGAAGTTAAATTTTAATTAATTTTTAATTTGTTTTGTTTGTATTTATAACTTTGTAACTTTTGTAATACTAAAACTTTGGGGATTTTTTGTAATATAAATCCCATTTTGGTGTCTAAAAATGAAAGTGATTATGTTGTGTTTTACAACAATGAATCAAAGGGGATTTCATGTCATTTGACAGTGATGAACAGAAAGAAGACTCTTTAACGGATCTTGTTCCATTGATTGTTATATAAATAGACTTGCCCTAATATTCTGTGCTGATACCATTTCCTGGTCTTCCCTCTCACCTCAGTGGATCCCCAGCAGGACTGGACGCCCCACAGGCTGGAGCTGTGTTTGTGGGCGTTGACCATAGCCACCCAGCAGCAGCTCCCGCTTGTAAAGGATTTTGATGTGAGGGGTGGTGCAGCAGAGAAGGGCTCAGACCATGACACTGACCAGAGACCAAGAAAGAAGCTCAAAACAAGATGACAAGTGTTTTTTTTTTTTCTCCTTACATTAAATTTGATCTAATGTTTGTCAATTTTTATGTTTGTCTTAAATATTAATAAAGACTTTACAGCAAAGCAAGAACATTGGTGGTGTTGTTGAAAGAAAAGGCTGCAAACAATAGTTTTCATTACATACCTTTTCAATTAATTGATTAATCATATGGTCTATAAAAGTTTCTTCATCGTAAAAGTTCCCATCATTGAGAGTGATGAGGTCACATCCTCAAACCACCCATTCACTAGACTAAAAATAATAGGGGATATTTACATTTGAGAAGTTAATATAAATATTAGCAAAATTGTTGCAAATTGACAGGTCCCAGCTCTAATGATGATGATAATGATCTTGAGCTAAAACACACTAAAAAAGCAGTAGGATGTTGCCACAGTATTGTTCTTTATTTATATTGTTTCTGAATTAAAGCAAATTACAATGAACAGTACAAAATAAAACAAAATATATTCATATATATACAATATAAAATGGTTCCGTTCAGAACATTTAAAAAGTACAATAGATTGTGAAATAATTAATGAGGACTTCGATATAAATTATCCATATGTAAATTTAGTTTTCCTTTAGTTTCCTCATGACCGAGAGAAAAATAGGTTCTTCTTCTTCTTTTTCTTTTTGTAAACGCTGTGTTGGTCCAACCTCTTGTCTGGTCTGAGAGATTGAACCTCGTAAGCTTGGCACCATTTTATCAATACAAGTAAGCAGCTTATGAAAAACTACCACAGCAGCACAGTTATGATTTTTTTTAATTATTATTCTAAACTGTGGGAGGGAAATGATTCACATTTGAAGAAACTACCTGTGATATCTGCACGAACATAAGTGGCTCAGGCTCAGTATTTGTGAACCAAGAATCTGTACCAAAGCTAGAAGGCGGGCAACCAAGACTTGAATAGCATTACAAACCAGAAAATGTACAGTCATCAATAAAACCATCCACAATTGTTCTTTGAGTCTTACCAGTATTTTGTCAGAAGAGATGCAGATCTGTGCTCTATTCTCTCTAAAAGACAAACCTTTTTACCCTTGTTTCTAGCAGTGGCAGACAAAGATCAGTGTTCACTAATCCACATAAAACCAGAATGTTCAGTGGTGTTCTTCATTTAAAGTTTAAAACTGACAACTTTTAGCGTTTTGGATACTTGGACAGATTGTGAAATTTGTGACAATCATTGTGTGTTGGGATTCAAAGCCAGTTGTGTTTGCTTAAATCTACTATTAAATCTGCACAAATTCAAAATCCAACCCTGTTTTACACAGTGTAATATCAATATCCAGCATAGTTTGGGAACTAAAGCCAAATCTCTGTACATTTGGAGAACCCCTAAACCAGCGCTGCAGATTTCATCATCTTTACTAAAACACTGATTGTAAATGTATGCGCTGGTTAGTATCCCATGATTCTTGTTGTAAATACAGTTACATCTCTGGAGCTACAGTTTCCTGCTTAACCTGCACAGTCCTGCAGTGACAGTTACCCATTTCTAAGTAGCACTAAACACTAAGAAAGGCAACCTGGCCGGCTTGTTAGCAAGCAGCAGCTCAGAACAGCTACTGGATGTACAGTTGTTTACACTGCGGCATCTTTCCCTTTTGGATCCTGTGCACGAACATGTAGAATAAATCACACAGCTAACAGCGAAGCAGCCTCTCTGCCCGGTGCTCAGTCTTGGGCTAATATATAACAAGGCATCGGGCATAACAGCACAATGGATTGGCATAGGGAGGTACAAAAGCATCAAAGAATGATTATGGCAGTAGAGAATATGGCACGACAACATGACAACATGTCAGTTAACTACAATATAATAAGTGCAAAAAAGCCCACTTATGATGAGATGCAGGAACAGGAAGTAAGAAGCAGCAGTAAGAGAAATGTCAAGTATGTTGCTGTAAAGTTATGCTGCACTTCTGAATTAAACAAGCACAGAAATGACCTACAGTCACATCAACAAGGATCCATGTTTCAATCGGGTGTTGAGTATATCTATGAGTTTTACTCATAGTTGGCACTAACCTTTAAACATCGTCTTGTACCAAAACCAATCAAGGGGAGGACGTGGACAGCCCAAAGTGGTGGATCACGTGTTATTGACAAGCTGCTCCTATTCAGCTCATGCCATCCCTCACCAAGCCTTCCTTATACCTTAGAAAACAAATATGTCACCCAGAGAGGAATTAAATGAAACATCATGCAACCTGTCAGATCCACTTATTAACGGAAGATATCCTGTTTACGGTCTGGGCTCTGGAGTATCCTCACAACAGCCATGCATCATCCTGACACTGGGGTTGTTGTGACATGAGTGCGGCAGGATGGGGAAGCACATAGAGGTTTTAATATGAAGAATGCCGGCACTGTTGTCTGTTGTGTCTGCTGTCCCTCCATCTCTCACAAACCAAACCTGTCACACGCTGTCAGGGGGAGGATGAGAGTCAGGCCTCTATCATTCCTCTCCTTTCAGATGAGCTGCTGTCTGGGTGCAGCAGAGGCTTCGCTCACACACGAGATGACTTGTTTTTTGAAGGTGTGTTGGTGCTGTGGTTGGCTCAGACTTAGGGCCAGGAGATTTGGCTCACAGAAAAGCAATAAACTATTCTTGAAAACTTTTTCCCCCAACTGGTTATTTAGGATAATTTTCATAGTACTTTCTCTTGCTTTTTCCAGAATAGACTTATATAAGTAACAAATGAAACAGTGGATAATTCCCTTTGTTTGTAGGGAACTCAGTTGAATATTATTTTTTGAGGTTTAAGGGAAACAAGAATTCACCAAGCCTTTGATTTTAGTCCTGCATGTACTTCCAGGAGCGGTAATATTCACAGTTAATGTGTTCTACAAAAGCATAGCCATTTACTAGCCCTTTTTACAACCCGCCTGGGTTCCTATGAATCTTAAGTTAAAGAGGCACATTAACCTCCTCTCAGGCATCCCCTTTATCTTTATTATAGGCTAACAGGATATGTATGCATTATTCATCAATGTATCTTTGCTATCTCAAGCAATAATATTTCCTAGTATACACAAGAGTTTCCATCAAGGATACATTACTAGCGCATGTTGACACATCTTTTCTCTTTTAAATGTCTGAAAATGGCTTATTCTGGCTATTCCATACTCATTCCCTCATTTAACAAGGAGTCTCCTGTTAATAATGACAGTTTTGTGTGGAAGCAAATGCTGAGGACTGTATTTATAACCAACTATTAAAATTGGCTAATGCATAATTTTCTTTTCCCCTTAGGCAGCCAGTGGTCATTCAAATGAATTATTGATTGAAAGACTGAAAAATGGAGCGAACCATGAGTAAATGTAATTGCTATCCTTGCCTCATCTTTCCAAAAGCCTGAATCACTCTGAAGAAAATCTATGACAGAAGCCTTGTCCTTAATTTGTAATTTGCAACAGAATAACTGTAGCAAGGCGTCCGAACACAGCTGGTGTGGGCCCTCAAAAAATTAAGCTGCATCCACGACAAACAAGTTGGCAAACAAGCTGCAAAAATGAATCCGGCTACATGAAGTTGCTCTGGGTTTGTTTTCTTCCACTTCACCTGTTGAACATTCACAATGAAGACATGATTTGGATCCGACAAAAAAAAGTTGAACTGAAGCTACCAATCAGCAGGTCTCAAACCAACAACCACCTCTTTCATATGCTTTTGCCCTCTCTACTTAGTTCTTTCTATGGCTTATTTTCTAAAGCACTAAAGATTTATAAAATCAAGTGAGCTTGAGTCGTGGTGGTCACCGAACAAACCAGGGGATTTTGCCTCATTGACTATTTTTCAGAGGATCATCAAAGCCATACAGGAGTTATTAGAAGAACAACAATCATAGCATTAATTTTGCACCATTTGAAACGTTTCTCTTTTTCCCTTGAAGAGGAAAAAAATACAAATAAATATACTCTTGGTTATGAACATACAATATACACATCCACTATCAAAGGAAAAACGGGGACAACTTAATAACACTCTTTTTTTCTTTGTAGGTACATTCCTTTACAAAAGTATACAGTCCCTAAGAATGAGAAACTGAGGTATAGACTGGGCCTGACAGAAAGACCCCAATGCCCTCTGGGACACGAAGGTCAGAGGTCAGATGATGACACATCCACGCCCTCCCCAGTTCAGTCTGTCAGAGCGAGAACAGGCAGAGGCCAGTGTGTACGTGTGTGTGTGTGTGTGTGTCTGTGTGTGTGTATGTGTGCGCACGCATGTTGTGTTTGTGGTGCTTTTCTCTTCAGTTTGTCCACGTTGACCAACAGGCAGTGGCCACTCTCAAAGACAAAGAGGAGAAGTGTGTGTGTGTGTGTGTGTGTGTATGTGTGTGTGTCCTTGTCTCGCTGAGAGCCACAGAGCATGACATGGCATATTTTACACGGTGCATCTAGCAAGTTGGTGGTTAACGTTTGACACAGGAACAGGAGGAGTTCACTCGCTGCAGTAATGACCATCCAGGAAACATCAACTGTTGTTTTAGTGCTTTCCTCCCCTGTCATGCGGTCACTTTGATTTCCCATCTTCACGTCTTGTCTATGTTGTGTGAACTTTGTTTCTGTGTCCACAGTGTAGGTATATTATCATGGAAATGATAGAGAAAAAACGATGTCCTTTTATTTTTAAAGACCCCATGAAGTGAAAATGACCTCAATCTTCCAGTTAAAACTTTTTCCTCCGTTATTCCTGCACCTGCTCTGGGAGAAAATTCTTCATCTATTTGCAGTTGAGATTTTTGGTGGATTTGACTACTCAGCAGCTAAATTTGAAAAACAAAAACTGTTGTGATAGTTGTTTTGTTTTTGTGTCAGTCAGTGTGCCAGGAATTCTGCAAAACAGCCACAGTGACCCCTGTGACTTACAGCAGGGATGTGAAATTAGAAATTTATATTTCATTAGTTCAATGTTTTTTGTTTATTGCTGCCTTGGGAAATAAATGTGCTCTTCCTGAAATGTCTTCTTTAAATCTTTCCCTGTAGCACAGCCAGCAGACTCTGCTTCAGTGCCTTTAAGCAAAACACTGAAACCCTATTAGGTTAAGTGACATTGCTGCAGCTGATCCTCATCTCTGACCTTTATGAAAGACAGAAAATTTCTCCAGCAACAGCACATACCCCTACTGTTCTGCTCCCTTGAATTCCTTTTAATCAGAGGCACGTCATGAACTCAGATTCTTCTTACTTGAGGTCTTTAGATTTACTCAAAAAAAAAAAAAAAAAAAAACACAACAGATGAAACGACTTTTTTAAAAAAGCCTCTGAACAAAAATAAAAGCAGTGGCTTAACGCTCACTGAAAGTTTAGCGCTGGTAATGTGGATGAGATTTTAACGTATATAAAAAGATATATTGTTCCTCAAAGTGGATCTGAGGAACTTTCACCTGTACTTGTTGCTACTGTAATCCCTCTTTAATAAAAGAGACATATTTCTTTGATTTGCAAAGTATCTGTAAAAAAGGATTCTTGGTCGATTTAGTTTGAATGATCTCATGTCATTTCATTTGGGTCTAACTTGAGAGGAAATGGGAAAGTTAACAATGGTCAAAGGGGGAAGCTTTGTTTGGAGCAAGGTTGGAGTCAGTGTGTGTGTGGGGAGGAGGGCTGGGGGAGGAAGGGTGGTGAAGTGGGGGGCAAATCATCAGGGAGGAGGTGGGATCTGCACCCCAAGGAGCTCATACGCGAAGATGTTCCAAAAGATGGCGAAAAGTAGGAAGGTGATGAAGGAGAAGACGATGACCCACCAGGAGCACTGTTTCTGCAGACTCTCCTCGTAGCTGCGCAGGATCAGGAGCCCCATGCTGATACCGACCACTGCCCCTGACAGGTGTGCCATGAAGCTGGGCTGGGGCCCCGAGGATGGCAGCGGTGGTGAGAACCGAAGCCAAACTGCACGGCCCACCTCTGAGCTCACTGTGGAGGATGAGGAAGAGTGTGGAGAAGTCTCTTCAATATTTGGGAATTCAGGCCAGTCTATGATCCTGATTTTCCATAGTGGGTTGAAGGAATAGTTTGAGAATTACTCTTATTTCTGGATGAGAGTTAGATGCGGACACTGATAGCATTCCCCATGTCTGTCTTTTAATTATGAAGCTGCTAATTGCTTATCTTAGCATAAGATCCACCTACAGCACCTCTAGGCTTTCCAATTAACATTTTCACATCCAGATGATATAGTTCTTTAAACCCAATTAGAGTTTAATTTGTGAACCTGAGACAAAATTACCTTGCAGAGCAGTGTGCTTTTATTTTGAAATAAAGGTGTTCATTCATTTATATAACTCACTGTCCATTACATGAAGAATGAGGCTGAGATGTGAGTTGACATTGTGTCAGTGCCTAAATATGAACTGCAGCCTACTGTGTGTTGTAGTGAAGTGTTTTATCACAGTCTGCTCCTGCAGCCAAAGAAAGGTCACACTGTGATTTAAGTGTATCTTCACTTGAAAAATTGCTTTCAAATGTAATATGAAGTAGTTTTTTCAGGCCTCTTCCAAAGTCTCTTTAGCTGGATAAATACTCAATGCTGAAAACATAAGCAGAGCAATGTTAATTCAATCTTCACAGTAGCTCACAGAAATGGGGTGTTATATTTTATTGGGAAACACTGTATACTGTGTTTATAAAACACAGAGGAGAGATCTAACGTTCCTGCAGAGACTTGCTGCTCTCAGTTCAGGGGCGGGCAGGCTCGGGACAGATGGAGGGAACATATTGCTCACTAATGAAAGTCACAGTGTATCGGTCCTCGTGTGGAGAAAGAGGACAAGTGGTGTGACTCAAATGGTTCAAAAACAAAGCAACATGTCCAATCAGGGAGCCTCTCACTCCTCTGAGCCATTAACTATGATGACTTAAGCAGTGTGTCTGCTTTGAGGGGTTATTAAACCCCACACAGATGACAAATACTTTTTTTTATTATGTTGAACTGTGAACAGGTGTGTGGACATTAAATGTGCAGGAAATGAAAGATAATACACACTCCCCTCTTTTAATGATAAAACTGTGTATCCAACATAAATAGCAACAGTAGGAACAGGAGCATAGAGCTCTGAGAGTGAGTCTGGACAACTTACTGCAAACTAGGGCCAGGATCATGCGGAGCAGCTTGTAAGGACAACGCATCCCAGCCCAGTTCTGCAACACAGAACAAAAGTGTCTCGTCAGCACAAACAATCACGACACAAACAAACCACAACAAATATGAGTATATTAACAGCCTGACTAGACGCACCCCACTTTCTAATCTCTGGACATATTAACACAAAAGAGAAAGACAATCCATATCCATATGGGAGAGGCAGCAGCACTAACACAAGACAGAGACACGATTATATACCTGGCTGCTCTTCACTTACTGGTTCCAACCCAGTGGAACTCTATTAATTAGGGATAAGATAATTTAACAGAAGAGGAGATGTGATTCTTCAGGGAAAAAAAGAACAATTGCATCCTGACTTAGAATAACAGGTTCACTCCAAAGGATGAATAATTGCACCAATCATGTCCCTCCTTAAATTGCTGGCTGTGGGAATATGACTGCGTCAATGTTTTTAGTCTTCTCTTAAAGCAGGAAAAGAAAAGGTGAACACCATGTAAAATTTAAGAGATATAGACCATACATTCACAACAAGCAAGGAGTGCTCCCAATGTCACGATATTTCTACAGATAAATGATTCATATCATGAAAGGGGAGAGGTCAGCACAGCAGTGCAGGGGAGGAGGCCTGAGCTGTGTGTGATGTGATGTTGCTGCTTTCTCATGGGAGGCAATTTGCTCTGACGTGCCTCCAAACCCGCAAGAGGAGAAGGGCAATCTTTAACCAGAGGACAGCCAATCCATTTTGTCTGTTACAGATCTTGTTATCACACTGCTGACTTTGAAATGCTGAAGGAATCTGATGCGTGTGTGAGGTGCAGAAGATCACTGAGAGACTGAGAGAACAAGCACTTGCAATTATAAAGGCTCAAAATGTGAAAAGGCTCAAAAAAATGTCGAGGAACAACAAAAAGCAAAAGATTCAAGTGTAATGTCAAAAGTTTAGTTTGTGCATGACATGGTTTCGAGATGTTTTCTGACAATATCGCTGCAGCTGCACGACTTCTGCAGAGTCACGTCCACAGCAGTGCTTGAAACCTCACTGAACCTGAAAATGTCTTTTGGGCAAACTGGAGTATGACAGCTGATGGCAGATGGCCAGGAATTTACTGGGTCGAGACTGGACGAGGTTTCAAGATTTCCAACAAAAAGCACAAACTAGACAAAAACTCATCAGAGCAGAACTAAGACATGCCTTAAAGGATTTCCCAACAATAAGCGTAACAGACCAAATAAACTGTCTGTTAGCTGCAACGAGCACACAGTTTTACAGAGTCTTTGCTTTGAGCCCGTCAGCGCACTTTGATTTCTATCCCTGCTGGCATCTCCAGTGCCCACAGTGAACAGCAACATCAGTTAAAGTGATTCGTCAGATGTAACGCCGCCTCGAGAGTTAAAGAGAATGAAAGGCATTTTACGTAGAAACCTTGTGACAGAAATACACAGCAGCATCAAGGGAGTTTGCTGCCTGCCTCTTTCAGTGGACACAAATAAACACAGTTTTAATAATTAATAGAAGAGTCTGAAATACCAGCTCGCATGAGATTCATCAATACAGATGACGAGAACGGTGAAAAAAAAGGAAGGGTTCAGCAGTATGAGACACCGGAGGAGGATCCTTGGGGTCTGCTGCTCATCAACTTCCTTCAGCGAAAGCTTCATTTTGCAGATGTCTAGATAAGAGGTCACATTGTCTCGAGAATATTCAGTGGAAATGTTCCAAAAACTGCTGGGCAATGAAGTATTTATCACAGCGATGTGATCCTACTGCAGCGGGAAAACATCAAACTAGCACCTGCGGGGGGAGGGGAGGGGGGGGAGTCAAATCAGACAGCAGTGGAGGCCGGGATGTTGGTGGAAGTACGAGGTGGTCTGTGTCTGTCTTTCTCACACCATGTGGACGGCTCTGACATTTCATCTCAATTGAAAACCATTTTCAGACGTAACAATTGAGGTGATGATGACGATAATGACAGTTACCATGACAACGTTGGCCAGATGCGCTGAGCAGAGAGCGTAGACCCCCCCAGAGCCTCCCACCACTGGAGCACGCATGTCTGTGATGGACACTGTCAGCGAGCCTGCAGGGACACAGAGAGAGACATATTAGGACTGTAGAGAGAGCACAGTGTGTGTGTGTGTGTGTGTGAGAGAGAGACTTTGTGTGTGGGCTGTTAGGAAAAGAGAGAGAGAGAGCAAAGGACAGCATTTTACAGCGCAGGGGAAAAACAAAGGGAGAGTCAGATTACTCATCACGCAGCAGCACAAGTCACCTTCCTCAGAGCATTTTTCTAAAAATCCCTGTGTAAAAAAATCACAGGGGCTGACCTTCACGTGCCCTTTCATATTACATCCACAATAAATTACACACACACACACACACACACACACACACACACACACACATTTGGCCTGTGTATTGTACAGGTTTTTTTTGTATGTAAGCAGTCTGCTAAAATTGCAATTGAGTAATTATATTAAAAGGGTAAAGAACTGAAAAGGGATATTTCTTAATTGGATTTTCCTTGAGGATGCAGCAATTTAAAAAAAAAAAAAAAAAGTCAATTTAAAAATGATCTCTGACCAAAGTAAGGCCAGGAGAACCTTGCTGAAGAGGATCATTTCCAATGTGTGTGCTCCAAAAATGCATTGGCTAAATCTAATCTGGGATATGTAGATGTGGACAGAAGCCAAACATGCTGTCTAAAAAGATAACTATACTGTACTTTACCAGCTAACTGGACAGTTAAAGGAAAATTAATCAGCCATGGATCCTGTTACATATGAACAATTTTTAGGCATTTAACTGTTTAAATGAGAGCAATTTAGCAACACAGACGTACCTCATAACTTCAGTCAGGTTCAGGATGTCTGGAGCTGTGTGTCACTAAACCCATAACAACTAGGCAACCGGGTGAGAGTGCAGTCAGCCAAGCATGTCAGTACATGCTCCACACCGTCCTGTCATGAGGTCTCCTCAGCTAACATAGATGACCACACCTGTGTCGGCAGACTGTGTAGGTCCTGCAACCGTCAACTTGCCTCATTTAAATTTATTGATTTGTGATAATGCTGCTCATACAAACATAGTCCTTTTTTTTGTTGAGAAAATAAGAAACACAACATAATTAAGTTATAATATTAACAGACTTGGCCATCGACTTACTAATGAAGCTTCCATAGATATCTGTAATTGTTAATTATAACTTATATTTAAACTTAACAATATATCCCTTTTGAATCTTGTCATCCATCACCTTTTGAAGTGTTTTCAGATACAAATCATAGATGATAAAATTTACATCAGATGATCTACCAATCACATTGCTGGAGAACCTGCTCCTTCTCCTTTGTCACTGATTTCATTATGTATCATCATATTGAATTTGTATTATTTTATCTTAAAAGACTGATACCAAAAGCATATTGAATAGTTTTATGTTTTTGGTAATGTGCCTCTTTTTTGTTCATATAGTCTTTGCTTTATTGCTGAAGGACTGGAAACAGGGGAAGCTTGTCCAGCTCTGTCCAAACCAAATTTGTTTAAACCTTACAATACAAAACCAAATTACAAAAACAAACAGCAGGTAGTACTTTGTTTCTATGCTAGCCTTATATTTACCATACAGATATGAGAGTGGTATAAGGTCATCAAAGCAAAAAGGTGACTAGACTATTGTTTATTTTATTTTTTATTGTTTATTTTTTTATTGACAAGAATAACAAAAATCATTGAAAAGGACTTAAAAGGTGCTATATGCAAGTTTTCTCTGCTGCTGAATGCGGCCTCTTGCTAAAAGGGGTGATGGTCACATGATGAGAGCTTCAGCAGTGATTCAGTGACTTGTTGTCACAGTGAGAGATGGGCTGTTTGGCTGGGGCTACCTCATTAGCATGCTAACTTCAGTAGAAGAAGAGAAGTAATAGAAATAGAAAATTGCTCCTTCTACACTAATAAGTAAACAGCTTTAATGCTAATGTTGGCTATGTAGCAATAGCAAAAACTTAAATATAGCTCCACTAGCTAGGCAGCAGTTGTTAGCATTGTTGGAGTGAATGCAAAACGTCACACCTGGCGCCACATTAACCACAGCACTGACACCGTGAAGTAGGACAGAATTCCAAGCAGGAGAAATCACAGAGGCAGTTGCTTGCGAAGACAGCGTCAGACACTGTTAATTATGCAAATGAGCTGATAAGGGAAGCAAAGAGGGCTGATAAAACAAAACAGCCTCTTTTTAATCACAGTTGGGGTTTGCTGGAGTTGTGATCTCAGATCTATAATGCATGTTGTAACATTCATATTCTGTGCATATGTGTGTATGTGTGAGCGTTGCAGGATCACACAGAGTAAACATCGTCTTAAAGAACGCCTCGTCAGCCCGTGGTGGCACTGATGATCATGGAAAGACAGATGGTAATCAGAGTGCGTTCCTGAGTCATTCATCTCTCCTCGCTCCAACACCTATGGGCTATTTGACGTGGATTTATGGGGCATATGAAGGTTGGTGCTTCAACTACAGATTTCAGGAGATTCACAGTGCCCCATTTTTAGTAGCTCCACAAAATTGCAATTACACAGCATAGCATACAGTATGTGGTCTCTGATCTCTTCAAAGTAAAGGAAAAATTGAATTGGAGCAAGTTCAGCAGCATCAACATGTTATCATCGAGTTTCTCCTTTAGCCTTCGCAACTTTTTTTGCAGTTAATTTAATACTTCAGTGCATTAGAGTTGGAAGATGTATTGATGAATTATTAATAGAATAATATGAGAGATATCATCTGGGGTTTTAGTCTTTTACTGGTCTTAAAAATTTGGTACAATTAATTGATACAATTTTAGGAATTTAATCTACAGTTTCTGATATGAACATAAACACAAATAACCTTTTTCATCCAAGAGACCATATCTCTCACTCTACATTTAGATTAAAATGGTAGATTAAAGTGTGCAGTTAATGTGGAAGCACTGATTAAAAATAGATGTTTTGTTAATATCTGCTAGACAGATACTGTGATTGCTCCAAGTACATTTCTTATTTTTCAAATACAGAACACATTAGACTATCTTAAAAGCATTTGGACAGATTTCTATACTTTAAGAAAACACTCCCTTCAAGTAATAAATACCTTAAATGTTTGAATTCAACAGGTTGTAATTAAACCTGCAATAACTGATTTATTGTCCTACTGAGAGCGGCACAAAAACATATTAACACAGCATTGATATTTTATCACCATGTAAAGATAATACAACTGATGTTTTAACAAATGGTTGACAGCAGAAACAACATTAACATTCATTAAGAAACTCATTTCTGCCTACCTGAGAAATGAAAGAGCAATACTCCCTTTCCCTGTAGCTCTGTTTTATTCACCAACAACTTGTAAAGAAAGTGATCTGACTCTCAAACTGTTAAAGGCTCCACAATGTTCACCAGCCAGTTGTTAAGTTTGGCTGCCTGTGCAGTGCTGCTGCTGCCCTGCTACAAATTATCGTACAGCTGAGGTGAACTGCAGAGTTGGGTGATGGATCTGTGGATTTGGCACTACCAGCAACCCCACTAACATTACACATAGGAAATAGTTGTCAGTGTTAATGTAAAATATTGGTCAGAGTAGCCTTAAGAGCAGTGAGGCAGGCTGTTTGGTTACTAAAATGATAGTTAGCACCGGCCCAGACCACCTCTTCATAGGAAATGCTTGTCAGGGATGTGATACCACCATCTGTGGGTGAGGAGGAGAAGACAACCTGAGACCTCTGGCTCAGAGGAAGAGACTGACTCCACAGGGAGGATACAAACTGCTCTCTCCTCCTGCTCGCTCTGCTTTGGTGAGAGGCTCCAAAATACAGTATGAATATTAAACAGGCCTGTCATATGGGCTCTCCTGCTCAGGGGGATTTAAGATTTAGGATTCTCATACTCAGCAGCGGCTGAGACGTGAGGTGTACGATTATTTCGGCGCCAAGCTGACACGTTCCATCTCATGCACAGATTATTTATTGTTGCCATCCTGAAGTCATCATCAATACACTCAAATCTTTTTGTGAGCTTGCAACATCCACAAGTGCACTGCAGTGTAGACAGTAAAAATGACGTACTTTGTATACGAGTATAGGTCAACTAGACTCTCAGGGCTCTACTCTGTCTACCGCAGTATAATCCCTATTACAGCTCAGAGGACTGAATCTCTCTGTCAAACCAAACTTGCTACACCATTACTGCTACTCCAGGCTGCCCTTAAGCAATGGGGCAACTTTGTATTTTTCAGTCTCTTCAGGATAAGGTGCAGACAAGGGATGGTAAGTTGATCCGAGGCCAGAGCTTGACAGTGCCTGAGGCTGCACTGCTCTGTAGCCACTTCAGTGGAAGCTGCACCAGAGCAAAACAAATGCTGCAATGGAAAATATATATCCTCTAATTCTTGCAAAATATGGTGTATCATGACTCCACACAAAGGCAAACATGATGCTTCTCATCTGGCTGCTCCTTAGCGTTTATATACATGGTTCACTATTCATAAATGTGAAATTGTGTTGAATAGATGTATTTTAAACATCTATTCAACACAATTTGAATATATTACATCATTGTGGTTTTTATCAAAAATGAAGCCTCCATGTGTATGCATAGATTTCTCTGGTTTCTTTTATTCATAACTAGTTGTTGAATATGTAATAACATATTTACTGCTTGGTGTAAAAGTGGGTTACACATAGCCAAAAAGATTTTTGAGGTTTCTGAAAGTTGAAACTTGTGTAAACTGATTTCAAGGCTGCAGCAGTGCAAGCTGTGAGCACAACATTGGAATCTACTCATCTTATAAAGTTGATTGGGTGAACGTTTTAGCTGTTGAATATTGTCTCGCTAACACAAAACACTAGCATTCATTTGGAGATGTGCTTCAGGAGACCCAATGAGTAAAAATCCAATATTCACTATCTTTTAGCTCTGTTTGGTTTTCATCAACTCCTGAGAGAACCACACCACATATAACAACAATCAATCGTAAAGATGTCTGACACAAGGTGTTTTTTGGAAACCTTAAGGATGTCAGGGAACATTAAAATGCAATGCGAATTGCATTTCTTGGTTGGTCAGCCAATAAATTACTCAGGAGAGGACAATTAAAGGACAATAAATGTTTATTTATTCAGGTGATTTAGTCAGTATTGGGCACAATGAAAAAAGTGCGATTTCATTCTTTTATTCAGTGGAAGCTATGTTGATAGACCAGCCAAAACAGCCAAATGTATTTTGTCATGTTTCATTTTGTCATGACAGATGAAATAATTTGCAAGAATTTTTTTGTGTCCATTAGGATCATTTTGCAACTGTCTGTTCTCATAAAGAAGTCAATCATGGTAAACCAGTTCTCTGCCTGAGCTCAGAGAACAGTATCCGATAAGAGAAACCTGTACCCGCTGATACTGTGCGACTATTTGTATACACTTGGCTCAGACAGATCTATCCTGTATGCATTAAATCGTGTGGCCCTGCACAGAGATGTGCTGTAGTCAGCACTCTTGTAGTCACAGGGCTGCCTCTGTTGGCTAATAAACTGGGGAAATGCCTGATCAGATTTATTTACTACGCCCACGTAAGAAGAGACTGATGGAAAAGTGGGTGTGTGAGGAACAGAAGACATACTACAGCTGCAATCATACATTTGCTAGAACTGGCTTTATGTATCACGAAAGGTGGGATATTATTTGATGATGGAAAGCAACGCACTTTAGTTTTAGTATATGAGCAGACACAGTTTGAATGTGACTGGAGTAAAAATGTAAAAGTCAGGGTGACTCAACTAGAAGCAGACAATCTGTCATATGCTCTTTTGTCTGCTTTACAGTCTATTTGAAAAGCCCATGGATTCAAATGTCATTTAATAGTGTGGTGTCCATTTCAAAGCCTCATTTCAACTATAATAGTGCTGTCAAACTGGGGGAGCTCTATAAATGCTATTTTCCACACGAGAAGGAGACACCTCTGTGTCATCCAGACAGAAAGAGATAAGGGAAATATCACCTTTGCCGCCGATGCTTTCCTTCAAGTTGAGCAGCATGACTCGCAATCAGTCCTCATCCAATCTAACATCTTCATCCATCTCCTCGTGCCCTGCGCAGCATGGGTGGGAGGGGGATGAAACCCCTCGAATGATGTGAGGGGAAAGAAGGAGTCTGCCAAGTTTTATTTATCAGTGGTGTCAAGCTGCGGTGGAGCATCCCAAAGTGTCAGCATCCTCAAAGCGACAAAACACTATGCACCTGTGCTCCTGCACTGCAGTCAAAGCAGATCATTAGACGAACAACCTCAACGAGGAGAACACAGATTGAAAGTCGAAACACTACATGAATCAGGACCTCGCTTCTCAACATATACAAAAGAGCCAAAACAAAAAAAGGGGAAACACAACAGCAACAACACAATTCCAGCACAGTTGATGCCAAGCTCTTGCCTGGAGGAATGGATATAATTCGTCAATTTTACAGTGTGCCAACATGGCCAATGTAAACACACATTCCCCTTGGTTTCCTTAGAGAATGATTCTGTTTATTTGAATAGTTTTCAGCCCTGTCCAAATTTGCCATATACAGAAAAATATGATAATATTTATGATACCCCAGAGCCCAGGGGACATCAAGAAAAATCAATAATCTCCACAAGTCATATCCTCAGAGCTGCTGAGAGGAAACTGCTCAGCACAGCACCAGCAATCAGGAAAACGCATAATCATATCTGATCTTGGTGCGTGTGTGTGAGCATATCAGCATATAATGGAGGAAGCAAAGAGACAAAATTTAGAAATTAGTGTTAGCAGTGAAAGTGTATTGTTTATGTCATAAGAAAAAGAAAAAAAAAATCTTGTCACGACCAAAGCGGTTATCACTCACGCCTGCTTTTCAGTGAACAAGCACAATAAGTGACCTTGGATAGTAATTACTCAAATTCTTCCAATATCCAGATGAAAAAAGAGCAGGAAATCACTTCCTGTGCTCAAGGTTATTAAGCCACAGTGATGGCTACAGGGCGTGTGATGTGCTTCTTCATCAGAGAACCTTGAAACTAACCACCAAAATAAATGGAATATAAATTAAGCAGAGAAATAGCCTCCTCTCTAACTCCAACTGAGCGCCTGACAAATATCGCTGTCCTGGATTGGCTTCACACCATAGATGCAAATACATGGCCGTAAACACAGTGGGCTTGCACCACACAAATGGGATACCTTCAGTGAGGCTGCATTACAGTAGAAATATTCATCATGCTTGCTATTGTTATGAGTGGGGCTGCGAGGGGGGGTGGCGGAGGAAGTGAGCGCAGTGTCACCTAGGAAGAGTTGACTGTCGGGTGAGATGGGGGGTTGGGAATTACCATAATCATGCTGGCAAGCTCTGCAACGCACCAAGGTCACCCTGCTCAGTTCAGCTTAGCACCGGGGGAGTACATGTTGCGTTCTATGCAACACTGGACTTGTGGCGGGTATGCAGCTAAGGTTGGTTAAAAGAAAGAAATATGACCTTGTATCCTGACAAGGCTGCACGGTCCCAGCTGCACACTCCAACAACAGGCCTCCAAAGCTACAGCAAGCAGGAACGAATTGGTATTCAACTGGCAATAGCGACACAACGATGACTCCACATCTCTCACAGTCTTGAAAACACCTCCTGCTTTACACAACCTTACCAGGTTCACCTCAAGCCAATCAAATCAGTGTTGTTAAATATCTCTACACCAGTGCTTGAAGTGAGTAACAGCTGTAGTCAGAGACCAAGTCACACCCCTCTGGCACTGAGAGTGATTTTTCCAGAGCTCTGTTCTCTGACACTTCCGCTCTCCTGTTCTGCCTTCTCTTGTCTGTTTATCTTCATCTCTCCCTTATTAACTGAGATTGGTTGCTGATGCAATGTGGTGGCGTGGCAGCGTAAGTTTATCTGACTCAACTTTGCTCCAAGAAAAATTCCAGTTTTACCAAAAAAAAGAAATAAATGAAAAAAAAAAAAAAAATACCACCATCTCTGCAACTTTCTTGTGCACAACCGTACATTGTTTTTTTAATACACACTTCTTTGTATTATGTTATAAAAGCTCTGGAAAAAACAAGTGGCCTTCGGTTCAGATTTTTCTTGCCTGTCCAAGGTTAAGAGTGAACTTTTACTCTCCAGTCACAATTTATTTTCAATCAAACTGCAATTTAAACTCTATATCCTATAGAAGGCTACCGTATTTCCTTATCACAAAGACATACAAAGTAAAAGAGAACAAAGAATTAGCAAATAACAGTCAATCAGACCTATAACAAATTGGAAATCTTTCATCAAAGCAGTAAAGCTCAGTTTTGTTTATTTCAATTACCCAACTGAATTTGTTAACTTTAATCTTGTAGATTCAGTACCAAAGCTGTGCTTCTAGGCTTTGGGGATTTCAGTAGAATAGTGTAACTTGGAGCTTGTGTGTCTTCACCAAACATCAGGAAACTGGATGATGGACAAAGTCACTCTTGGCTATGAACCAAGGCCCTCTATTCACTGGCAGCAGAGATAATCATATTTACCCTGCCTAAATATGTGCAGTGCTCTTCTAAAAGGTATCAATCAGTTATAAAACAGGAATGTGGAAACTGGAGTGTAACAAATGTAAGCCTGAGGACCTGCAGTCATTTAGAAGCGGAATAGGCTTTTATTAGTGGAAGAGACTGCAGAAACAACCATCAGGCTAAATCAGGAGTGACAATAAAGTTTGAGACCCATGGCCACGACAGAAAAGCTGACACTGCCACCGCCCTGACTGATATCACAAGAACATTAATCAATTGCTGAAGGAATAGACATCACATGCTTTTAAGTAATGACAATATCAACTAGCTTGCAAATATGAGGTTACACCGTGTTGCAGTAATTTATCACATATCCATTACAATTTCCCAACAGACCACAAACGATAACAGGCCAGATGTCTCTTCCTCCTCTTGATTGAGGACACAAATAAGCAGTGTGAGCATCCAGCTCTCTAACACTGACTGGCCGGTTCATTACAGTAAACATTTATTCTGTTAAGAGGCTGCTCAAGGAGGAGAAGATTATAATAATGCAATAATTCAGACCATATGCTCCATAGGTGCTGTAGCAGCCAATAGGAGGTGACCCACTGGCTCCTCAGGTGCTCAGTGACAAATTGAAACCTCTCATGGTTTCTTCTTCAGTTACTCAGGTGCATCTATACACATTTTTTAAAAAATAAACTTTTTTTTAAATCAGGGACAGAGGAGGAAGAAGAATTAAAATGATTTACTTTGGTAAAAGTAGTAATATCACACTATAAAGACACTTTACTGCAACTAAAGGTCCATTCAAATCTGTACTTGAGTAAAAGCATAGATCCAAGCAAGCAAGTAGCAATAAAACTGAAAGGAGAGGTTGATTAATGGATTAGTTGATTGGCAGAAAAATTATTGGCAACAATTTTGATCATAGATTAATAATACATTACAGTCATTTTTCAAACTGAAGCTGTGTAAAGATTTCAGATATTATCAAACGGCAGGATTTACTACTCATCAGTGTGTTTGTGCTTTAGACAACGAGTATGGACACTCGTATTTCAACCTTATTCATTTGAGATATTGTGTATTTCAGATATTGTGATTATACTGTTATTGTGAATTTGTTTGGCTGCAATAATTGTGTAGTGAAATCCTGATATTACAGACGTACATTGGACTTTTTTTGACATAATTTTAACAAGTTCACATGCAATGTGATGGGTGATATAAACTGACTGACAGACTCTTCTCCTATAGATCACTTCAACTATAAAATATTGTAATCTGTTCTTGACAGATTTTAAATCACAGTGAAGTGAGGGGGGCTGTGCGGGCCTTCAGCTTGTGTTTGTCGGAGTGGTTTACAGTGCATTTTGAGATCCACTTTGTCCTATTGTGAAAGCCAGGCCTATTTGCTGATATTTCCTGGAATCAACTCTTCTATCCCTGTAGGGGCTCCTCAATGCTGCTACTTCTTTTCTCCCTTTCATAATTTCATGATTATGGCCAAAGATCTCAATTTTAACGTCATTGTTGCCAAGATGACTCTGACTTGTTGCTTCACATACTTCAGAAATTGCCTTTCGTGATGAGGTCACAGGGGTAAGGTTTGCTTCTGGTGACTGTCTCCTCCTGTATCAGCTACACCTCCAGTCATCTCGGAGCTCTGCTCTGTCTTCATGGCCAGCAGATCGGAGTTTTATCTGAAAGTTTTCATGGTCTTCTAGGTCTTGTCTTCACTTCTACACTTCCCTTTAACTGTTATTCCTTACTAACATTTTGGACAGAGGAAAATTTTAGGCGGGCAGCACTTTTATATCTTTTTTATAGCCTGCTCTGCTTTGTCGGCAGTAGTTAGCCTCATTTTCACATCCTCCATTGCCAGAGTCACTTGTTTAAAGTAGCTACATGTTGTGTGGTTCCACAAGTTGGATAATTTGCTAGAAGTTTGACAAATCCTACTGGCAATTCACCTGCCTTACAAATTCTAATGAGTCAGTCAAGGCCGAACCAGTTCTCCGTCATGCAGTGCAGTGTCTGTTTGCTGCAGGGGCTAGATTTACTTTCTTTCACTTCAAAAATTAACAGAATTTGCCTACGGGTGGTCAAACTTTTTCACATAACTGTATGTTGCTGTTTTCATTAAAAAAAACAACAAATAAATATAAAAAACTAAAACCAATCCATTTAAGATGTATATTTTTAAAAAAAAACCCACGGACAGATGGAGAGGAGGCTGATCACGTTAAAAATAAAGGCTTTAAACAAATGTTTCTTTCATGTTTGGTTACAACACTTTTTCACTAGCTGATGTTGATACTTTAGCAAAAACAGATCATTCAAAGAGAAGATTTTGTGGCATTGATGGCAGAATTAAGTCTGGCAGGTGAAAAAAGAAAAAAAAAATCTGAGTAGAGTATGTCAACACACATATCTGAGTTGAGCAGGACATAGTGAGACAGCAGACTCTTGCTGTTACGAGAGCCTGCTGGAAGATTTGGGTTGTCTCAAATATAAGGTGTTAGCAGAGACAGACACCCTGAGGCTCACACAAGGCTACGAGGAAAAACATGGTGTTCTGGCACCTGTTGATGTCCTGAAGCACATGAAGAAGCTGAAGGAGCTGTTGGCCCGAGGGAAGGAGAACCAGAACAAGATGATGTGAAAAAACAGAAAGAAGATTAAAAAAAGGATTCCCTGCTGCTCCATCTTTAATGTGGAGCTAGGCTGAAATGTTGAACATGAACATGATGCCTTTCTTCTTATGAAACATGAAATTCTAGTGGAGTTTCTCAGCCACTGTTAGTGCTGCAGAGCCTTGAAGGATTACTAAGAGGATGCAAAATGAGTAAGGACAAGGTCCAGGGTCTGTCTGAACAGCATTGTTAGAAAAATAGTTACACAATTGTTCCCTTTGTCACCACACATCCAAGGACAAAAAAAAAAAAAATATCATTCTTTACTTTCAGAGGGAGCACGACATTATTGGAGCAGTGCAATGAAGTGAAGATTAAGCTGTGGATTTACAGATAACACCATCTGACCCACACAATCTAAAACATTGCACTTGATCAAACTAATTTATCTTTTCTTTTAACTTGCAAAAAAATATTATTTTAAAGATAATGTATAAATCTGTGAGAACAATTTTATACTTTCGCAGTTTTTGAGGCATCTTTAAAAAGAAAAATCTTTCCTTTGGCTTTGAAAGCGAGCCCTGCGGTGCGGAAATTCTTGCAGTGTCTTTAGGAACACACAAAGGAACAATACCTGCAGCACGTTGCTCCATAAATGCACAGACTGAGTGCAGCTACAACCTGTAAGCTCCGCTGCCCTACAAAAATAACAAGCAACTTGCGTGCAAAAGCTGATAACAACGGCTGACTTGATTGAACTCATGAGCTGAAATAAGACTGCATGAATATAAACACGAGACAGCCGTGGGCAACAAAACAGGGAGAGAAGAAAAGTCAAGAATTTCATGAGTAATCTAAAGCACTGGGCAATTTCTAATATCCACAAGCAATCAGGAGTTTACAGAGACTGAGATAAAACTGGAAAATTGCAACATGTGATTCGGGGAAAGACCATGTAAAACCAAAATCTGTGTTCACACTTACATATAGTAGGAAGACTATGTGGCTATAATGAGGAACAAATATAAATAAAACTGTTTTCACTTTAGTTTGCATGCACTAAAAAACCTGTCTAAACCCAAACCAAACATCTGCAAATGTAGAAAATGTAAAGCCATAAAATCCTTGTAAGAATTTGATCTATTACACAGCCAAAACTACAGTATATTTACACACAACATCCACAGACTTTACAACCATGCAAGCAGCTCTGTGAGAACTTGGACACAGTGGGGCTGCAAATATTGATGCAGATGTTTTGACCACCTTTACCATTTTGATTTGAATTTAGTTAATGTTATATTTAATAATTATCATTAAACACAAAGGAATGTCATTAGTTTCTTAGGTTTTTGCCAATAGCAGAACGCTGGACAAATTTCATGGCAACACATCCTTTATAGAGAAATATTTACTTAAAAACTACAAATCCCCAACTGGTGGAGCCAGAGAAAAAGTCATCAGTCAAGCAGATTGGTTTGGTTTTTGAGACTGTTGAGACGTTTCAGTGATGGATCAACCAACAGCATCATCCAGAGCCGTGTAGTTAGAAATTTATCATATTAACTCCACCCTCAAATGAGGAAGATAAATGCATGCAAAAACTCTGGTTACAGAGATGTAAATGTATCTACAATAAAACATCCTCAACTTTTCTCAATCTTTAAATTCTCAAGTTTAAAAAAAAAATGTCTGTGCAAAGAAATGACAGATTAACATAATGTGATGGTCAAATTCGTGTTTTCTCAGTGAAATAAGTTCACAATGAAAAGTTAATTCTCCTGTCAATGTTGCAGTGGCAAATCTAATACAAACCATGTCGACCTTTTAATTCACAGCCTTCTACACCTTAGAAGTATTTTAAGGTAAAAATAAAATCCTGCTATTCAGCCAATTTGAAGAAGTGTTTCATTTGGACTTCTGTAAAATCTGGAGTCGACATTCAACAAAGTCATCTGCAGCACCAGTCCCCCTCACTACACCGACTGACTGACTCTGAGAGGCTTTTGAAAACCTCCTACTGTGCCCAACGCTTGGGTAGTGGCCATCCTCTGACCTCTCACCTGGAGGGAGCAGTGCTCTACTCCTGGCAGAGCACACTCACCCATTGCAATGAAGCCCAAGACCTCCAAATCTCCAAACACACAGCGAATTACATACAGTCCCAGTGCACTCCCCAACCTGCTTTCTAATGGACATCTCTCAACAGATCACAACATTTTGTGCCAGCACAGCCCCAATTTCAACTCCATCAACAGGAACCAGGAGGTGAAATTACTGTCTTGCTAAAAGTCGTTCATCACATTGTTACCACTGGACAGCACAGCAGGTCCTCACCATTCAGAAGGAATTCAGCTGATTTCTAATTTTTTTATTAAGGCCAAGGGGCTGAAACTCAAAGTCTGCTAAGTGTTGACTGAAAGAACCGCAATAATTGAATTTATACTGATTATACTGAAAGTTCAACGCAGCAAAGTTCAAATTTAATTCCAGACAGTTTCACAGGACTTCAGATTAAACTTGTACTACAGAAATTCAATTTTTGATCACAACGATGTAACTGGAGCATGGAAATTTTAGTGAACACAGTCTGACTCCAGGCTCTGGGGGAGCAAATGTCAGTATGTACGATCTCCTTGCTGCTTTCTCCTCCTTTTCGATTCAGTCTGTAGCTTAAATCTCCAAACAACATCTCAAACTGCATTTAGGCTAATTCCCCAGAGAGACACCCCGCATTACATCTTCCACTTTTTCTCCTCTAAGTCCCATGCTCGCTTGCTTGCTCTTTTTTTAAAATCAAAGCTACAATAATTCATGTGTGTTAACAGTGTGTGTGCATGTAAGTGTAGGTCTGATTTTTTACAGTGCATGAGGACTTCAGAGCAGCTCCAACTCTGTTTTCTGACCGTATGTGCAGAGAGAGGAAAGGAAAGGACAACAGAATTTTGATTTTTACTCACAAAAAAAGATAAATCAGGTTACTGAAAATGAATGAATATGCATGTAACTCAATATGAATTAGGCTATTGCTCTCAACAGTGTTCAAATGATGGTTAGCAAGAGATTTATGAGATCCAAGACAGAAATTGTTCCCAGTGAAGATGAAAGGGAAAAGAGGTTTATGCAGTAGTGTTGATATGACTTCTGCAAATACGCATTAACAGCAAAAACTGCAGTAAGAAACCACATCCGGCAATCACCTCGGATTTAAAAGTTCCAATCTCCAAACTGGCTTGGAGGAGGATGAAAGTTAATGAGGTTTCTTGTCAACAAAGACTTGTGTGCGGCAGAACGACCTCTGGACACCACAAGTCACTCCGCTACATTTAGTTCGGTGGCCTGCATTTTTTTTTTTTCTGTACAGAGCTGGACCACCACCCGAGTCGCATTTATCAAAACTATCAACAGACCATTCGTGCATGTTGGCTGGAGGACAAGATGGAAACAAACTCAGTCTCACTGGACCTGGAGGTAAAAGTAGTTTGTTTTTATCCAGCAAATATGAGATGCAGTACAACTCCTTTAACTTGAAAAATGATGACCGTACCAACAAAACAAAAATCAAAGCATTATTCTGAGTAATACTGTGCAAACAGTAAAAAAAGAAAAAAACAAACTAGGTCAGTCCAGCTGTATCACAGACTGGAGAAGAAACAGCCTTTTCTGTTTACGTCATTGTTTTAAAAAGGGAAAGCATCGTCCATATTACAGTGTTATCTTTCTGAGCACTATCTAAACTTCATGCTATACCACTGCATAGTTTACAGTTGTGGTTTTATTTCACAGTGTTAAGCCATTTATTGCAGGTTGACTCACACAACACACACAAATGCAAACTTTTCAGCTAAAAATGACACTATGATGATCAGCTGTTACAAGAATTAGCTAACTAACTAATGATACTGGTGTCAAACGTGTGACAACCTACAGAAATATTAAGGTAAATAATCATAATTCAAATAAAGGAAGTTTTAGGCATTATATGATGAACAAAATTCAAGTATGCAAGTAATATATATGAGTGTGTGTGTCCTTTAGCTTTGTTCACAGGTAGCACTATTATGCCATCACCTATTCTTTTTACTGCTTAGAAATTTTAAATGTAGTATAAAACAGCATTAATGTAAATGTAGCCTTTTTTTAATGGTAAAACATTATTACAAATGTACAGTAAATGACCAAATCTTGTAGCTTCTTTGACCTTGTCACGCAGCACTCCACTCTTCAACAACATCCACTTTAAGATGTACTGGTTAACATAATTATATAAATGATTAAAAGCACTCACCAGCCAGCACTCCTGCCATGTAAAGCAGACTTATTCGTAAGATGCCGTGGACCATCTCTAAAGGCACGCCAATCATCAGCTGCAGTAAAGCATTGAACCCCAACTGTTCCAAACTGAGGAGAGAGAAAACAGGATTCAAATTTTGTGAGAGTTTTGTGATTCTGTGTCATCGTCAACAGACAACCAGAATTGAATTTAATCACTCCTGCAGAAATCCACAAGCGTTAAGCTGAGGTTCGAGAACGTACCCAACGTGCATGAACATGTAGCTGAAGAAGCGCCACACTTGTGCACGGTGGCCAGGATGGTAGACCAAGGGGCTCTTCATGAAGTCAGGCTGATATGTCTGCAGTACCCACTTGTTTAGCATAATGCCATAGCACATGAACACGATAATCTGCAACAGAGACAGAAAAATGACAATAAACTGTCAGTTCTTGCTGACATAACCATTACACACTCTCTCTGCAGACTGCTGGTGCAAAAGGCAAAAAATTGCCCTGCAAAACAAAACCCACTGAGCTTTCTGAAAGACGCATCACATTTTCTTCTTCTTTTTTTTGTATTCCTCAGCTGATGCTTATTAGACTTGTGGAGACAATTACTACCCACACAAAAAAAAAACGGCACATCTGGTTCAATTCCATTAATTTCTTTTCATAGAATAATGACTCATTGTCTCTGTGAATCAAAATGAATGTGAACCGTTATTATCACATCCTCATTGTCATTACAGACCATTCAGTGCCATTTGGAGGCATTATAAGAGCATTTGGCTTTCTTTCTCCAGAATTATGATGATTTCAGGGGAAATGATGAAGTTTTGTTGAGAAACTGTGGGTTATTTGTGCCGCTTAATCCCAAACCATTCAACTGTGCTCCTGGAAGGATTGTGTGTTCGTGCTTTTCTTTTTTTCCAATGAACACAATAGGTCAATTATTGCCACTGTGGTGACCAGGGTGCTTATTGACCTGGTTTTTAAATTCCAAAATTAGTGCAAGAAAAAAAAACAACAAAAAAACAAAACAAAAATCCCTGCATGCAGCCTGACTGAGGGTTTCATCTTGGAGGAGTGGCATTAAACGCACCCACTAAGCCCCTGACTCTCAAATGGTTTACTAGCTCATATCGAGCTCACACTAAAAGCATGTGATCAAAGGCAGAAAATCTTTTCAGTGGGTCTGAGGCAAAGGAGTGAGCCACCAGAACATTTTGGAGTCAGCATTGTAGGTTAGTGGCACATTTTGCTTAAGTCTCAGGTAAAATATTGCAGGATAAAAATATTTTAAGAATCCTCAATCACTAGACTCTCCATGTTCACTCCAGTGTAGGACTGACACAAGATTAATGTCATGATCCAGTCAACCCTGAGACAAGGAGACAATGTCATTCCCTAACCTGGACGATGGTGACGATGGCGATAAAGACAGGTGGGGGACACAGGCGGTTCTGGTGGAAGTACCAGCGTCGGTCCGTCTCGCAGGGCAAGATCTCATAGGCCACATAGCGCACAAAACGTTTGTACAGACCCAGTCCCGTCTCGTCCAGCAGGATCTCTCTCTGCAGTGTGCGACGACCATTGGCGATGGCTCGTCGGAAACTGCTGGAGCGTTTGCTGCTCATCTGAGGGAAGGATGAAAAAACAAGTGTGCATTATTCTCCAGTGAGTCCAATTCCAAATCTGGGAGAGAAATGCTTAAATTTTAAAGAAACTTAGAGTTAGAGCCTTAGAAGAAAAGATCAATACTAATCTATGAGAACTGAAGAACAATTTTTTCAGCCGACAGACACATTTATTGTGACTGTAAGGAATCAGCAGACAGGTTTGCCTTTATTTGCTGTTTATTTTTTCCACTTGATGACTTAATGTCTTTTTTGCAATCAACTTGTCTCGAGTCACTGCATGAGCATTAATGTCAGCAGCTGGAGGACACACCTTACCAGGAGCCCATCATCACCTGCTGCTGAATTTCTCATCTTATCTCATCTTAGCAATTAAAGCCATAACTTTCTTCACGCTAAGTGGCTCAAATCATCAGTAAAGGGGGATCGCCTCTTTTCATGTAATCTGAGGGAAACTCATCAGTGTGACTAATCATCCTAGATGGGGACGAGCCAACATTCATAAAGCTCTGATTTCACAAAGGACAGCATGACGGTTTATGTAAGTCCTTCTTCTATCATCAACTAGTCAGGGGAAAGGGTGATGACACTCTTATCTTCTTTTAGACTTTTCCTTTGCTGACATGGCTCAGAGGCTTCAGTGAAGCAGTTAAGACCCTCTTTTACATTTTTTTTTCACTTGGACATTGCTGTATTCAGCACTTCTAACTTTATTTTTACCTTTCATTTATGAGCAATTTTTAGGTTTCAAGTGTCCATAATTTACATTTTTTGCTTGTGTTGTCTATGTTGGAATCACTTAGACCAAAATGCAGCTAAAAATGAATGAGAACAGTTTCTCACACAGAGCGATTAATCAGCATCATAAAAACAGCTCAAATTCTTTTTGTACAAACTTTGACAGCCTCTTCAGTCGCATCTGTGTGATGTAGATATAAAAAAGAAATACCAGTACTGAGAGCATTATGATGATGATAAAAAAAAACAAACTTCACAAGTGACAGTGGAAGATTTTATTCTAATTAGTGCAAATATTTAAAGGTACTTGCATCTATGAAACTGGCATTAGAAATAAATGTTATATATCTCAGCAGCAACTAAAATATTAATATGAAATCCATGTTCCATGTATAAACAACCAATGATCACTTTTTGCTGTTTGACAGAACTGTAGCTGAAAATTCATGGCTGATAAGAAAACGTGAATAATGTATACGTTGTTTTTGACTTAGACTACATGTAAGTGTGAATACTGATTGCAGCTCAGACATCATAACAAATGGGCTGTTGAAGTGATTTTCCCCTTGAAGAGCAAATCTTTGTTAAGGGGAACTGTGTGTGTGTGTGTGTGTGTGTGTGTGTGTGTGTGTGTGTTCATGTTATCACAGACTCCAGGTTTGCTTTGTGAGCAGGAGCTCTGCAGCCCACAGGCCAGCAGGACCAACTCTTGATAAGTTCTTTAATAGAGGCTTAGGATGAAAACTATCCTAATGCCACTATTTTGACAGCCGAGGGAGAGAACTGTCAGGATAACAACACAGAGATTTCTTTTCCACCATAGTTACCACTGAAAATACTGTCTGACCAGCTAGTAGGGATCCTTTGGAGTAAATATCTGTATTTCCTTACAGACAAGAAGCATGTGTGAGATTTATTTGATGGCTGATAGTAAGATGAAGCCAGATGCCTGAAGTCTCCAATGCAGCTAAAACAATACAGCTCCTTTGAGGACAACTGGCTGACTAAGCAATTGTCTACAGCTTATGATGTGATGTGACACTTCATGAAAATTAGTTTCCAGGAAAAGCAGTGGAAGCTGCAGCAGCAGCTGTTACTGTTGACAGTATAAATCGACAACAGCAGAGCCTTTGTATAGGTTTCTTATAACAGTAACCTTAGACAATGTTGCAGTTTCATGTGAGGCGTAAAGAAACCTCAAGAGGGGGCCTGTAGGAAGTATAGCCCACCACTAAAGTAGCCCATTCGTAATTCATTAACCAGGTCCTGCTGCTTGTAGACTCATTATATTGTAGACACAGTAGGGGGCATAGCAAAAGAAAGTGTGGGTCAATATCTATAAAAGCTAATGAGCTAAACATACTGGAGGACAGAGACTACAAATAAATGAGCAAATAATGAAGAGGTAATGGACAGATTGCTGCACAAATAGAGTCGCTGCTTTTTTTTTTTCTTTTTCAAGAAATCACTTAGGAAAAACAGGAAAAAAAGTGTTAATCCCTTTTGGAAGTTAGCAGAGCAGGACGTGGTAACTACCCTAACCATGGGTAATTATGACACTGGTGGTTGTACAGTGAGGGTGTGAGGGCCTGTTGCACAGTGATAACCAGAGCGACGTTGAGCTGGGCTGCTGGCTCTCCCGCGAATGGAGGGATGCATATTTAGTATGGAAATCAGGCCTAGAAAATGCAATTATACTATACTTGAGGCAGGGAGTGAAAGGCGAAAAAGACGAGTAGAGGGACATTTGATGGCAGAGAGGAGGGAAATTAGAAGGCAAGATGAGATGCCTGCCTGGCTGAGCCCAATTTACAGGTTGTGGAGGCCACCAGTGGTCAGTGAACGAGAGGCACCTCCTCTCCAATTCTAAACATCTTCATACTGTTGAAATAACAATGGAAAAGAAGAAGTGTGTTCATATGAAGAGGAGAGGTGGACTAGAGAGAGTTTAAAGGTTAAAGATGTAAATGTAATTGTGTTTTCTTCCTCTGCTGACTTTATTTAATCTGTATTTGGCTTGGTGACACCTGCTGGCTCTGCACGTCACGTTGTATTCTCACCCGTTCATACTGACTGTGAAAATTTCTTCCCGTGAGATACGGCTAAGCATAGCTGTCACTCTGCTTTGCCTTCTCTGACATGTAGGGCTGCAGCCTCTTAAGTGAGCAGTAGCAGCCTTTTGAAGTGACAACAGGAGGGAGATGGCGAACAGACAATAAGGCACGCATGAACAGCGGAAACTTGTGATAATGTACTGAGTGATTGAGCGAAGTGCACACGTTGGTAACTGTGGAAGTTCCCTGACGAGGCAACGTCTGCCAGGGAATAATTGATGCTGAGGCTGAAAGCACAAAGATAAAGATAGTACTCCCCTTTAGGGATGGTTGAATGGGCCAAGTTGACAGTATTGTGTGTGTGTGTGTGTGTGTGTGTGTGTGTGTGTGTGTGTGTGTGTGTGTGTGTGTGTGTGTGTAAACAGCAAGGGTCCAGCCTCCTTCTCTTGGTAGCTGTGTGTTGCCTACTGTACATGCTGCTCTCAGCTTTAGTCAATTGTCCTTGATGGATTAATTAGCCAGACCACATGGTCAATACCTCACAGCTCAATACTAATTAGTAATAACAATTTTAAAAATGTGTTTTAAAGGCCATTCAGATGTCTGCACTGCAGATACAAAAAAAAATCCATAAACTTTTTGGGTTTTGCTCAGAGTTTATGGTAATGACTATCTCTCACTCAGGTCCATTGACACAAACATGTAAATTATTTATTGTTGCTTGAATATTAGGAGATTGCACCAATTAACCAAGCTTACATAATGATTCACCACCACTGGGCTAACATTGTCACTGTACCCATTTACTATCTAATTTGTGAGTCATTCAGAAGACCAAATCCCCCTCTCACTCTCTCCCTCTCTCTCTCACACATACACTCTAACAGCAGAATCTAAATCACTGCGGATCTCAAGCCTTGCTGATTCTACTCTGACCCAGATACTCAGGTTCTTTCTTGCCCAAATCCTTTTAAAATGAGAGTCCACCTTTTTTTCCTGCAGTTTGAGGCCATAGCCTTCCTTCATGGTTTAATCATTTTGGTGCTAAAACTTGGGAAAGAACTCACTCCAGGACACTTAAGCAGAGTGCATCACTTTGAGCTGGTAACCCTTGGAAAACAGAGAGCCTTGAATTGAGTTTGGTGGGGGAGGTGATGTTGATAGGTAGCTTCTGTGTCCATGGAGACAGATGCACCGAGGGCACTTAATGTGACTTGAAAAGACTTTTTAAATGTTTATCTTTTACTTGCAGAGTATGTCTTAACAGGGGCAGCAGCCAAAGTTCATATCTGCTGTCTGAAAGTGTGCGCTCTTTTGCAGTGCTGCTCCAAATGCCACAAAAGACTCACTCGGCTTAAAGCAGGAAATTTTAATAGAAAAATTACATAAGTCTTTCTCTAACTATACGTCCTGAGGGAATAGAAAATCCAAGTGCAACATTTGGGTAAAATGAGGCACAAAGCAAGAGTCTATAAAATTCTCCAACCTGAACAAAGAGAATCTCCCACCATAATCTCTAAAATACACCCTCTACCCGTGTAATTAACCATGGCAGCCATTTTGGATCCCCGTCAAACATTAGCCAAATTACCACCCGAAGGAAAACAATGACACACTTCTTCAATTACACAGCTGTTACATGATAGCATCAGAGGACTCTCTTAAGAAATCGATACGTGCAATTACGCTCATAGGAATATATCCGACTCCAGGATGGCCTGGTTTTACCCTCACTTCGTAAACACATGCTCATTTATCACAGAGTCGTCCACTCAGAGCGCTGCCACGTGTGGACTTTGACACCTCGGGTGTCTCTCTGCCTCCTGCATCGACAAAATGTCAGTGTGTAATTGGGTGGAAAAGTGTCACCATGTGTAAAATATGTGCTGGTTGTTTTGCTGTGTAGGATTTTTGTGCAAACGTGAAACACAGACTCATACTTTTTGGGAGTGTATATGTGTGTGCGTGTCTGTGAGCACAGCTCCCCAAGAGAGGTTTTAGCAGAGCGTTACTTATTCACCCCTCTGGCTGAACTGATGGAGTTCTCTGGCTAAGATCGCCCTGCATGAAAGATGGGTTGAACACAAACTATGTCAGAGACAGTCATGTACTACCAAACACAAACACACACACACACACACACACACACACACACACACACACACACACACACACACACACACACACACACAGACAAACACATCACAGACACACAGACACCAGAGAAGCTGTTGCCTAACGGTGCGATTCAAACACATTTACACCCACTGAGGTCGAGAGAAGCAGTGTGGATTCACGGCTGCATTGAGTGAATGTAGAACAACAAATCAGGAAAATGTTGAACATCTGTTAGAGACACAACTGAGAGATATCTCAGCAGCTTGTGAGCTGAGAGAATCCAAAAGGCATGGATTGAGCACACACATACACCCATCTCTCTACACTTTGTTATGTCCATTTTAATAATGTACAGGGGAGGTTCCTCCTTCAGCTGAGGCCAGACCACAAATCAATACACACATCAGACTTTAGGCACTGGCTGTAAAATAATGGCAGAACTGAACTTTCCAAATCAGACATTAGTCTGTTATCTATCACAGTGTGGAGATCGACTTGTAAATCAGAGATACACAGATGTGAAAGGAGGTAGAGAGTAAAAACAAAAGAGTGAAGGGAGGGTTAAATTAAATAAAAAAGAGGGAAAGGGGTTTTTAGTGGGTGAAGACACAAACCTAAGAGATTTAGGTGATAATTATGAAAGTCAGAGAAGAGCAGAGAGAAAAGAGAAGAGGAGAAAAAGAAGGCTGGAGGTGTTTGCTGATGACCTGGTTGAAAATGTCATGCTACATGCGGCACTTTCCCCGTGGCTGCCTGGAGCCCTTCCCAGAGAACAGAGAACTGCAGAGCTCACACATCACATGCTTCACGACGGGAGGCCAGACTCACATCAACGTTCAAATACCCTCTAAATTAGTCAGCAAATCTGTACTGGCAGCGCTCATGTGTATGAATGAGAGTCTGTCTGCATTTGAGACAGTATGTGTATATCAGGAAGAAGGGACTGGTGAGACAGAGAGAAAGTGGGTGGCTGCATTAATAAATATTAAAAGGCTTGAAAATGTTTGTGTGTATGCAGATTGTATGCATGTGCAGAGCAGTGCAGTAGGATCTATGTGTGTTCACACGTGTGCATCAGACAAATCTTTAAAATCAGACCTGGGGGTCGATAACTGTGAGGCTGGGCGTTCTCAAATTACTTCAGATTACTGCTTGCTACTGCCAATGCTGGGCTAATCGAAGGCAATTTGCATTTGGCTGATGGGTAATTTTAAAAGTTTCTCCCTGATGACGTTCAAGGCGAGGCAGGGTTTTTTTTTTTTTTAACCTAACATATGCTCTCCAGAAGTGTAGAATGAAAGAGAAGGAAATGAGATTTGAGGGTTCAAGGAGGCAGGTACAAATTAAAATATTACATGGCTTGAGAAAAGGAAGGTTTGAAGATGAGAATGTGCTGAAATGAGAGGGATCAAAAAAATAACAACACTTGAAGAATGGCAGAGGAAGAGAGCTGTGTACTTCCAAGAAGGAATAGGATGAAAAAGAGAGGCAACACTGTAGGAGCATCCCCTCTAAAGTGATTTCTCTGCATTGACCTGCTCTAAACTGAGTTGCCTCATGTGGCCTTTATTACAAACCACAGGTAGCACAACACAAGACAAGAGAAAGAGATAAATAGACAGATAAATAGAGAAAGAAAACAAAGGAAAGGGGATTGTACCAAAGGAAGTGCAAATATGCCAGGAATTGAATTACGTCGTATTAATCATGGTTCTTACACCCGTTTGGTGCCAGGAACTGAGGGCAGGTGCTCATCTATGTGCTTTCAACAGCCTTTCACATATAAACCTTTACATGAATTAATAGAGGCACCACTGTGCAAACAGATAGGCGAAGAGTCAGGGAATGAATAAGAAGAAGAGAAAAAGAATGAAAAGCCTGACTTCATTTTCAAAGCAGAGGAGGACAACAAAAACACTCAGATCCCAGCATCTGCAGCTGAAGCTGTAGTTCAGAAAGTATCATTGTATCCACTGTTTGCACATCAGTGTATACACCATATTCTTGTACAGTTTTAGTTATACTGCTTTACAAGATGGTTGAGAGTAGGCAAATTAATTGTGTTTGAATGCACTTATGATAAATACAATTTGTTACTTTACTACTGTGGTTCAGTCAGCTTGGTGTGGGTGTTTTCTACTGCTTGCTGCACACGGCTGGTGAGGTTAAGTGTCTGGATTTAGCGATACATTAACTGGAAAGATTGATCTTCCTTTCACAACGACCTGAATAGTTGAGTCAATTTTTGCCACTGCGGATCGTCCTGGCTCTGTCTGAATCAATTCTGTAACCTTTCTGAAATCCAACAAAAGTGAGAGCATGTGAGGAAATTTGTGTCTGTGCTTCATGAGTCTCTCTCTGCATTACTTACTATGTGTGTCTGTGTGTGTGCGTCTGGTTTCCACTCACCAGCTCAATGAGCTCCTGGTAGCACACCTGTCCCTCCTCATTGCTCTGGACGAGGGCTAACAGCATGTCCAGTTTGGACGGGTCCAGCTGCAGCTCATGGTGCTCCACCAAGCTGGTGAAGTTCTCCACTGCAATGAAACCGGTGTTCTCTGGGTCCAGCTGTAAAAAAAAAGAAAACAACAGCCCACTCTCAGAAACACTGGGATAAAAACAGTTTGTTTTGCGGATGTTGTTTCTGTTAGGATTTTGCAGAGATAAAGTGACAGTTTGCCCTCAGGGAGATGCATCAGTAAAAGATAGCTGAGATATATATACACACATGGAGACACAGCAAATACTCAAATGAGAGCTACAGGGCTCATGGCATAAGCTCAGACAGTGACACTTGTATTAATTAAGCTGTGTGCTCTCTATGATGCCGTTGAAAGAATTGGACCTGCCTTAAGAAAATGCCCCATTCAACCTCATTACAAGAGCAGGCCTGCCAAACCAAACAGCAAGATGGTTGTTGTTGTTGTGGGCAGCGCAAGAAGACGGACAAGCTTGTCATTTTAATACGCTGTGACCTGCAGCTTTCCTGAGGAAAAAAAAAACATTCTACAGCATTAAATGAGGTTGACTTTTCAGTCTTTGTTTCTGAGTGGATGCTTCATTTGATTGTGTCAGTCTGTACTTGGTCACATTTGCTGCTTGCAGTCACTGTGGTTTTTATAATCACCACTCACTCACTGAGACCCACAGTCCCATGGGTTATTACTGCTGATGCCGTACGCCAGTGCTCCTCGTAATTGATTTAAGCGGGAGAGTGTCATAAAAATGGCTGAGTGCAGTTGTCTAAAATAGCACCAGGTTAAAAATGGCTTGTAAAGTATAGGGTGTGTATCTACGCTTGGTTTATGTAATGTGGGTTTTTGGCCAGCAGCTTCACATACCTTCTTCTCTTAAATGCAATTCAATTGCTCTCCTATAGAGTGTTATTTTCTCATGCCAGTTCTCCTTAGTGCATCTGACTGTGTTTGTGAAAATGTGCCTGTGGACAATCTGGAGCAGTACAAAGAGACCACATGGAACGAGCCCTTGCTGCTTCTCATTTTACTGTATCCTGAATGCTAACACAGCCTCATTAGGTTTCGGATAGTAAACCAACAGCCTCTTGTTGCCCCAGGGAGGAGTGAGCTTTCAGATGTTGCGTCAGTGTGGAGTCAGTTGTGCTGGATCATCGTTGGCCAGTCCACGGGAGTCCACGGGAAGACTCCCATCTAGGCCACCTTAGTCTGGACCCGGCATGCTCCAACACGGTTAGGTAAAGGTGTTACACTGGCTGCATGAGGTGAGAGGCATTAAACTATGTTGCGCCGTGTCAGTCTCTACTGCGGGAGGCTTAAAGCTCTACTGCTCAACGAAGGAGCAAAGAAGATCAATTGCCTCCTGAGCATGTTTACTGTATGTGCTTTGCTTCCCCCTGCAATGTTTCTAGGGGTTTTTACAGTCATTTAGTTGAACACAAGCATCCCTTTAACTGCATTTAATCTGCCTTTTCCATTCCCCTGAATACTTATGTATTTATTCACATGGGTTTTTAATGGATTAAAAACAAAGAATCTATGTGAACACAACCATTGTTGACATTTACTGATACCACTGTTCACAACATGTGCAATTGCAAATGAAGGGGAAAAATAGAATATCTCCCTCTTGCCTATCGTCGCTCACACATCACACTCTAACCTCCACACTCAGCTCTAGTTAAAAGAGCCTGACAGACACCAATTACAAGGCAGCCTGAAACGCACATAAAACCAAATTCGTTAATGAAAATGAACCAAGATGGGAAAGAAAACGGGCCCAGGTTTATTTTTAGATAATCCCTTTAACTGTGTGTTTCATGGACGTTTGTTAAAACACTTCCTCGCTCTTCCCTTGAGGAGAGCTGAGCAAAATGGTGCAGATATGGCCAGTGTTTGAGATCTGTATGGCGCCAGGATGCCATGTGGGGAATAAAGGGGGGGAGAGAAAACACAAAAAAGACACCAGAGTGGCAAGGGGTGGAAAATGGGGGAGAGCAGTGGATGGCTGGTCGATCTAAGTAATGTAAGAAATGCAGAAGGAGGAGAAGGTTTGAAATGAGAGGAAAATAGAACAGAGGCAGCCAAAGAATAGACAGAAATGAAACAAAGACGCTGAGAATATAAAAATGCAGTGATTCTGTGTGTTTGCCTGGGCCAGCAGTGAGGCAGTGAGTCCTCTTCTTCTCGTTCCTATAAGAGGGCTGTGACACACTCCAGTGCTCTGCATCCACTTGCCACAGAGGGGAGATAGATCAGATTCTAATGTGCTCCTGGCTCAGCCCGGGCTGACAGGGGGAACAGAGAGCCACACCGGGGACGTCTGATAACTGTCAGCCTCCATATGTCAGCACATCACTACACGTACAGCAGCGGCACAGACTCAAACACAGTGCCACACTGTAAAGCGCTGCGCACATTTATGCAAACCAAGTGTTGATGCTGAGCTGTCACAGTGTACAGATACTATTCCCTTCATAGTCTGACCTTATTCAGGAGGAATGATACATGGGGGGAGGCTGTCTACTGAGGATACAAGGAGGTGGAGGATTGGTTCTTGTACCCAATTAGGGTTATCAATTAGTGAGATGAGGTTCACTGAGATGAATGAGTATTGGCAAGAAGAGCCTGTTTTTTTTTTTTTTTCTTCCTTGGGTGACGTGCATGAATGAGAGAGAGGGGAGAGACAGAGAGAAGAAAGGGTAGGAAGAAGGAGGGCAAAAGCACAGAGGGAAGCAGTTATTGAAGCGATCCAACACTGGCGAGGGCGACACTTTGACAAGCTGCATGCGTTGCCATAGTTACCAGTCGCCTGTGTGTCATCCCTTTCTTGCACCCCCCCCCCGACATATTGGAGTTCGAGAAGCAAAGAAAAGACACAAAAGGGAGGGGAGAGAAAGAGATGATTAAAGGAAGGAGGGATACTGGTGCTTGAGAATGGTAGGAAAAACAGAATGAAAAAGAGACCAATGAGATCAGAATAAAGTGGTAATAAGAAAGAGGCAGAGATGAAATGTAAAGGGAAGTGGGGCGGGAGATTATGGATGAGAGGTGGAGGTGGTGATGCAGAGAGAGCAACCAAACTTGGCTGGTTCAAGAGCAAGTGGGAGGGGATGGAAAGTATACACCAGTATGAGGAGCAGGAAGAGGGCAGAGAGGAGTGGGATCCTTTCTGTCTGGGAATGATCTCAGCGTTAACCCCCAGGACCTCTATTACCTCCAGCACACCATCTCTGACTGACCCCAGCCCACGACTGACTGGGCTCAAGAACCAGACCTCAAGCCATGATAGAAGTATAGGAACTGTGCTGAAACACAGCACGTTCCCATCATCCAACATTCAAAATACTGACACGCAACCAGTCACAAGACCCTCTGTGTGTAGCACCAGCAAAGTTGTAGCATATACACATGATAAGGAGCAGAAATTAGACATGGTGAAGATTACCATGTTTACAACAACCAAAGACAGCAAATTTCCTACTTCCTGCAATCAGACGTCCCCAGTGTGGCTCTCTGTTCCCGCTGTCACCAATTAGTTGATTAATCAATTAGTTGATTAGTTGACAGAAAATGTCAAAAAGAATCATTTCCATAAATGTGAAGAATGTGAAATCTGTCCATTTCCTTTTTCTTTTATGATTGTAAATTTTTTTGGGGGGGGTTTGGCCTTGTGTTCAGACAAAAAAAGCTATTTGAAGCCATCACTTTCAGCTCCAAGAAACAATGCTCAGCACTATGTTTTTACAAATTTGATCAAGAAAACAAATGGCGAAAGGCTCCAATTTTGTTACCTTTCTATACTGTCTTGATTAGTCACATTAAACTAGGGTTTACTTTGACTAATTCAATATTTGAAGCAATAATTACCACTACACTAAACACCACTAAAAATAAAAGCAAAACAATACAACATCAAAAGATAACAAAAAATATCTTCTCAGGACTTAAAAGGCAAAGAGAAGGAACATTCCTAATAACTTATCATGTAAATTGTCATCTGATTTATCTTGATCAAATGTCTGATACATAAGGAAAATAGAAGTTGATTCCAGAGGTTGAATGAACAATGTTTACTCATGGGAAAATAGGGATCATAACTTCCATGAGATGGGAATGCAGCAGCAGCACTGGTACAGTTCCCAGGCCCAGTCTCAGTGACACAGTGCTAACTCGCTGACACAGAGTCAGTGCTACAGACTACTTTGGTGAACTACTTGGTGAACAAGATGGTCAAGCATGAGTAGGGCCATGTATCTGCAGAGGGCAGTGGCATTTACAGGGCACAGCATGTTTGCATAGCATCAGATAAAACCCTTCTGTTGCCTGCAGGACTCACTGGTGTTCACCAACACCACAGACTATGTAATTATCACAATGTGTGTTATTGCTGCTGCTGTTACCATCATTACACTCAAACTTTACCACTGTAGCATTATGGCCCAATTGGAGACATCCAAGGAATTTTCCTTGATGCAAACAATCATCTAACTACACTTCCTGGCATTTCATCACAGTACAAACAGCCAGAGGGATTTTCAAATACAACTCAATGCAAATCAGCAGCAGAGAATCATGAAAGGGGACAGTGTATAAAACTCTTACTCTTTCAGGTTGACATAAATATGTCAAAATAGTATTCAGAACCCTGAGTCCTTGTGGGAAAGATATAAATAAGCCAGATAAGAAATGAACAACACATGGGGGAGATATTCAGCAACTAATGATAGCGTACTTTAGTGGCTGAGTGCTACCGACCATCAAGTTGTCTTATCAGTGGCACTGCAATGGAAAGACTATCAGAGAAAGTGTGTGTGTGTGCATACTCCGATCATGAGCATATGTGTAAGCCTGCATAGACCAGAAATAGCCTGAGCTCAGCATTGCAACCTTCTGCAGACAAAGACTAATAAACTCACTCATGTTGCCACTGTTGCTTTCTTTCTCTCTCCCCCTGCAGCATTTTTCATGTGGTTCAGAGTGACAGGGCTGCAATTTCCCCTCTGCTTTAGTCCTGCAGTGCTCATGTAAACTAAACACATCCTTTTTATTTGGGTGCAAAGCATCACGTACTGCCCAGAAAACCCAAGTTTAGTGCCTTTAATATCTTATGCATGTTTGGCTGATGGAAACGCGGCACCAAATCTGAATTTTTATTTCAAAAAAAGGTGTCAGGTTGCAAGTTCAAAATCCTTCATTGTGCAAAACAAAGTAGTTGCAGTACAGGTACATGAGTAATCATAAACAAGCACACTTAAGATGCTTTTAAGCATAGCCCTTGACCTCCAGTTGCTCTTGTGGATTTGCTTGTGGGCTGATGGGACCCTATGGTCATGGTGGAAAAGCCTCCAGTGAATGTGACAATATAAACATGGAGGGTAGAGCTGCAAAAACATGAGACATGGGCTGCAAAACATTTGCCTGGATAAAGATTAGAAAAAAGTGCCTAATGTTTAGGCAGGCAGCAGGGCTTTGTTAAAAACAAGCTCGCCTGTTCGCAGTCCAAATGGTGTTGGCAGATTTCACTTCATTCTAGTTTAATTAGAGAGACCTTTTCCAAATCAAAGGCCGCCGCATGGAGTCCCAAAAGTGGAAAAAGCCTGTCGTCAGCCAGTGTGAGTGATTTGGTCTAGACATGAGCATAATAGGACTGTAGCCTGCTCAACTGTAACCTTGCAAACAGCCTACATGAACACTGGCACAAGCAGAGTAAACCCCACAATCAATAAAATAACCAGCCGTTTACAGTGTGGAAATATTGGCTTCATCTCCCGTCCAGCGACCTGCTGCATTGAAAATGGGTATTGACACAGATGAGTCAGCCTCTTTGATACTGCGTTTAAAATGTGTCTGTCAAGAAATATGTATTGTTGAGGTGTCACTAAGTAGCTGTTATCACTGAAGTGCTTGTACAGTAAATGACTCACCAGTGTGACCACAGAGGATCCTCACTCAACCCACACAGACTTCCTCCACACACATTCATAAAAATGCAACTGTGTACATGATCACAGACACGTCTACCCAAAGCTCTTGGGTTTGCTGATCAATGTGTTGCTGATGGCCACTCGTGACCCCCAAAACACTGCAGCAGATAATCCATCTACCTCTTGGGCAAAATGATTGCCCAATCTATCTGTCAATCAAGCCAAACCCCAACAGGTTCCCCCTAACCCTGTTCAAAAAAAGCAGACACATTGGAAACCCTAGAGTAAAATACCAGACATGGAACAGAGCTGGAAATGCCCACACAAACAGACAGACACACAAACACACATCATATATGTCTTTAGAGAGCACTCGCCACATAGATGCATGCTTTCTTGGTATCTGCCTTAAAATCCATTCTGGTTTGTTAATTTTAGAGATTGTAGACCACAGCTAAATTCAAATATACATCTGATTGCAGTAAAAATGGGAGCTTGGGCAGATGACTCTAAGAAACCAGATGCCATAAGGGACATTTTTCACTGCTGTATATGGCCACCAAGACTTCTTGGCAATCATCTGCAACAACGGGCTGAAAAAGTTTAGAGCCAAATCAGGAATTCTATTCTTAAGGAAAAACAATGACCATGGACTTCACAGGAACTGCCTCACTGCTTGACCCTTGGACATGAAAAGCTGAATAATGTTGAAATGTCTAGTTCTCTTGGTCCTGAGATGATAAGATTGGATTTGTGCATAAAAAGAAAAAAAACACAAAAAAGAAAAAAGCACTCACAGGTACAGACACACACATCCATGCACATACAGCATGATGCTGCAGACGCTAATGCAGCAGCTACATGATTTCTCTTTGATAACTGACCATTATTACATGATTTTTACTTCACTCCTCAAAGAAAGAATACAGCAACCAAATCAATCTTTACATCCATTCATACAGTCTATTCAGCCATCTATTTGCTCACACAACCCTCCTTTCAATTATCCCTTCCACAAACCATGACATGAATACCCCCCCCCCCCCACACACACACACACACACACACACACACACACCCCACCATCCCTGCTGTGGCTCATGATCTGACCTCACATTCTCGGGGCCCACATGGGTCCATGATGCTCATATCCGTCATGTTGTCTCATGCTCTCATTTTGCTCGTGCAATGCAAACAGCCCCTGCTATCAATCCTAACATCAGCTCTCACCCCAGCCTCCACGTCTCAATCCCTGGATAGATGGCGAGGTGGCCAGGAGCCCGTAACCATAGAAACCTCTGCCGCTGCATGCTTGCTTGCTTACCTGCTCTTGTATGAGCTGAAACAGGGAGCTTCTATCCATATACTGGCCAGTGAGGTGAGAGGACCCGCCGAGGACAAGGGCATAGGGAGGAGCAAGAGAGGAGTGGTGGTGGTGTTGGTAAGGATGGGATAAGGTGGAGGGGGATTTGGTTGAGGTAGCAGCTGGTGCCTAAATTGTAGCGTCAGGCCCCTTCGTAGCTGCTGCGTCCCTCCTTGATGATGGAGAAAGCCTGGTGTGCTCGGTCCCTGGTTTTCCTTGCTGGAGGTATCGCTGAAGTGAGAACCCAGTGCTGAGAGTGAGGACGGTGGTGCAAATGGGCCGTGACTCTGCTCTGTGCCAGTGCAGTGTGGCGGTAAAGCCAGCTTCAGCAGACGACAGGCAGGCAGGCATGCAGGCAAGGCAGATCCAGCAGCTCTCATTCACTCTCCTCCCTCCTCCTCCTCCTCGCTCTCCTCTATCCCATTGCACTGACTGCTACCTCGCTCTCTCTCTCTTTTCTCTCCTCATACACACACTGCGCCGCCTGCATACCAATGAGGAAGGGGAGGGAGGTGGCCTCTTTCTTCCAATTGTAAAAGGGGAGGGAGTGGTCAGGGGCTGCGGCTCCTCTCCTCACTACAAGTAAGGAATCTCAGGGAGGGAGTAGGGGATGGGCTCCACTGCGGCTTTGCACTTACTACTGGCACAGACCCCCCCAACGCACACGTCTGGTCTGTTACTGACAGACACACACACACAAACCCACACACTGTAAACAAGACAAACGCTACCAATACACAGGCATATGGCAAAATCCGAACCATGTTAGGATTGTGTCCCTGTTTTCGGGACAAAGGAGCTGAATGGCACAATAATACTAAGGATATCATTACCACTCAGGAACTATAACTTGCTCTGCATCCTTTACATCCCTGTGCTAATTATAACCATTGGCACATTGTATGCACTGATGCACAATCAAGCATCCTCCCACCCCCACCACACAAGTACAAACATAAAATTGAATTGTACTGTTTGTACGGCTCACTGATCCCCCAGTGAGCCCAAATGAATACCACTACGACAATAACACAAGACCAGAAACCAAACCTTTAATACAATAGTTCAATATAAGTAATACCATAGAAGACCAAAGACTCTTTCATGTTCATCTGATGCATAATAAAGAGGCTGGCATGCAGGGACCAGAATATGAGGGTCAAAATGTACAAATAATGAAAAGCAACTTATTACTGTTTATGTGGACAGCAGCCAGTGGCTGTGCTTTATTTTATCGAGATCCCCTTTAAAAGGTGATTCCTTTCTGCACAAATCCGCAGTGACCCCTCCTCCTCAGGACAATGCCTACAAGGCGGGGGAGGAAGCAGCCAAGGGACAGAAATCTTAACTCGTATGAAAATTATGAAACAGCATTAAATGCCCTGGAGTTGGATGTAGCTGAACACATCGTCAGGGTTGTGACCCAGTGACGAGTTCAGCGAACAGATCATGGTTGAAGCAGAGGTGTTTCTAGTCCTCTGCACCGTTTCCTGTGAGATTTACCACCAGTAGTGTAACTCAGCTTATGGCTTCGTGACAAACAGTGCCTCTGTCTGTTTAAGTACAATGATTGCACCAGATGTTTGGACTTTTATTTTCTTGCTAGCAAGAACGCTTGTAAATCTTCCTCGATGTGAGAAGAATTTTTTAAATATCCAGAGCTACTCATCACAGCAATATGTCTTGTGCCTACCAGGCTCATCTGATGCCGCTGACTATGTGAAGCTACGGGTAACTGCTGTATTTGTCCTAATGGATTGGGCCTAGGCCACCTTGAACATGGCAGAGCTCCCAGACTTTCTTTGTTTCTTCCTTTATGCCCATCTGACACACTCTTGTTTAAACTAAACCTTAATAATGATTCAAGTCCAATGAAACAACAGGATTCCTTCTTAGTGAGGAAGGACTGAAGTCACTCCATGGGGTTCTTTGTTCAACTACTAACCAATGTTAGAAATTAATTTGTCTCCGATACTCTCTGGTTGTGAACATGAATAAGACAAATCTAATTATGAGGTCACTGCTAGAGGATTTGCAAACTGCAATAAATGAGACAGATTGAAAGCACAGCCAAAATTAAACTACATTCAACTGTTGCCTTGGCAACCTCAAAGGACTCCCATCAAACAATAACAGACAAGTTCGATGAACTAAAAAAAAAAAAAAAAAAAAAAAAAAATCAAGTGCAGGAAGAAAATACAGCACAAAACCCTCTTAAGAAAAATACCCATACCATACATTCAAAAATTGAACAAAAGGATGAAGCTGTAGTGGGTCTGCATTAGAAAAACGACTGTATGGATAATATCACGGCACAACCTTGGCCAATGTAATATGTGGAATGCAGCACTATTCAGTCACAATGAAAAGGAAAAAATGGCCTTGATGGAACAAAAATAGCACTAAATGCAGGCAACAATATACAAATATATGAACTAGATGCCAACTAGGAACGCAGCTGCACCAAGGGTCATGCCAGTGTTATTGTCTCCATTACACCGCCACCCAGTGACATTATACAGATGACTGACAGAGCAAGATAAGTGAAATGCTGTCTCGGTGGAAATGCTGTCTCTGCTGCTTGAGGCATCCCCAACTGAATGGTCTCTCTTGAGCCTGACTAAACCCTTCATGTTCCTTTCACCCCTTGTGGATGGATGCAGGCGGCAGGACGAACTCAGGCAGCCTGCCTCTCTTTAACAAGGCCTGGGAGCGGCAGACAAAATGCTGGTCTAGTCTGTGAGTGTGAGAGGAAGAACAGAATAACAAGACCTTTCAAGGAGGCAGAAACACACATTAATTAGACCAGCAGCCTGCACTCTTCCTCAGCAGCTTAATGACCTCCAGGTCCATACAGCAGGTGTTTATCAGTGTCAGGGTGAGAATAGTTGTTTCTCTCAGTGAAATGCATCAGAGGGAGCTGTGAATGCATGCCTTAAAGGTCTGGATTCAATGTGTCTTAATTTTAGATAGACTTTAACAGAGATTTAGCATCAGCAGTGCATGTATGTCTATTTAGGTAGCAGGGTGCTTATGTACACCACATACTATATGTGCAGGGATTTGTCTTTGTGCTCAATAATCTCCTCCAAATCAACTTTATAACCTTACGATGGGTTGCACCACCAAGATTAACTCTAAGCCATTCTTTCTTTGCATTCCTGTTACACTGAATCCCTTTTTTAAAATCTCTGTTTAGAGCTCCTTAAATGAAATTCAGTCCCTGTTGCTCACTCTTGACCCAAGGGGTAACTATTACAAAATAAGGCTCTCTGGTGTTTTCAGTATTGCAATATCAATTTCTGCTCTGTCAAAAAATTGCACAGGGTTGCAAAGTCACAGTATCTGGGAGTTATAAAGCTGATAGCTGTCACATGTCGGCTTCGCAACAAATGTGTGTGCAACCTATCGTATTTAGTGACTTACTGTGGAAATGTAGATAGGCATGATGAGTTTGATTTTGTTCTTCACTGCACCATGTTCATGCACTGAAATTAATGAGTTTGTTTTCAATTGAAGTTATTATGTAAGTAATTAAGCTAAGATGGAGAGGAGGAGTGCAGAAGTAAAGGATCTTTTTAAATGTTCCCTTTTTGAATATCTTGTCAGCACATCCAATCTGCAGTATTTGATACCAGAAACATAAATGATCAAATAAATAAAATGATATCTTGCACATAGATGCACTGAAATAGCATACAGTTGCTACAAAGCATACATGTTGTGTACCTTCCTGAATCTTCTATTCAGAGAGCAATACAAGCTGAGCAAGAGCCAGTGAATTCTCCCCTGGAGAAGAGAAGAATATAAGGTGTGCTACAGAAAGGGATAACCAGAAATTACCTCATGAAATCTTAATCAAACTTGTCGAAGTGGACCAGTGGGAAACAGCCACATCAGTGTCTCTGTGTGGACATCCAAGTGAGATGAAGTGCTATCCAGTGTCTGCTAGCAAACATTCCTGCCATCTACCACTCTGAAAAGGGGGAAGATGTTGAAACATTAATCAAGCTGAAAGAGAGGCGCTACAGTCTCAAAGCTCAAGACAAGAGGGAATAAAATTTCAACTACAAGGCCTGTCTGCAAAATACAATTACAAAAAACACAAAACACTCTGCATGTTGTCAATGTGCAGGATCACGGCATTGCACTGTTGCTCTATTGTTCTTATAACTGACCTAGTCTTAATAAAATGCAAAGACAAGTTGTTCTGGGGGATTTCTAGAACCAATTAGTCCCCACTAATCACGTGAATTAAAATTGATGGTATTTCACACTCAAGCTGGTGAATGTCAAGCAGTGGTGATTGTGCAATGCAGGGAATCACCCGCATGATGAAAAACAGCAAAAAAAAAAAAAAGAACGAAAAAAACCAATCAGGTCACTGAATGACACACTTTTAGTTCAAAATGTTCCATTTAGAAGATCTCTTGGGGACATAAAAACGGAAGAAGCCAACGAGGGGAAGGAGAGAGTTAGAGGAAGGAGGTTGAAAAGGGAGATAATTAAGGCGAAAGGGGAAGGTAAAGGGGAAAATTAATAAATAAGGGATGTATTACAAATTCAGTAAACTCTGCCAAGATTTGTATTCAGAGAGGAGCCACTCCTTAAGTGCCATCTATGCAAAATTCACATCTTTGTTTCAGCGACAGATCAAATATCAATTGCCATCTTTGACATTTTAATGGCTTTTCTAGTTGTGTACCAGGTTTCTGAGCTGCTTCTTAAAATGGAATTGAGAGTCACAAGAATCAGGCTGGGGTGAGGGGAGACCTCTGCTGCCTAAACCTGCAGTTACATCCTAAACCGAGGTCAGCACTGTTGGCTGACATTAATTCATACAAACCACAGAGTATCCAAGGAATCCTGACAAACACGACACAGCACCAACTGAGATAACCTGAAATAACCACAGCCCATCAGTCCTTCTCTAATTAAGACCATATTTACAATTTAACATATAATGACAACATAGGTTGGTGCCTGTGCTGTCCACGCTTATTGTGTTGTTTCTTCTACTATGACTATTATTTATACTCAGTTTTTGTAGCAAAACTAATTTCATTTAAGCCAAGTCTAAGAGTATATAGAAAACATACCACTATGAATTTCTTGTCTTTCAGGTGTGACTGCCCTCTGTTGGTGAAATTAGCTCACCTCGACCAGTGTGTCGAGGGATTCAGGGCAAAATACTTCTCCTGGTGCTTTTTAACACGTACAAAAACAGGAAACACAGGAGCTGGAAAAATTATTTCAATCGTTGATCAATCATTGGTAACTTTTTTGGAAAGAGGGAACAAAGTGGATGGCAGAAAAGCCTGTCGAGAAATGGTTGTTTCTAGTTGTGTTCAAAAGAAAAAACAAAACACATTATTCTGAAGTCTATAAAGGCCCAAGATAGATGTTTAGGTCTAGCTGCAACCTGTTGCAGCAGGGTGTGTTACTTGTGTACTCTGCCTAAGTCTCAAAGTATTAAAGGGGCAGGGGTTAAAGTCAGGATTAAAGCTAAATGTAGCATTCTTTAAGAGCAATGTACCAGTGTCAATGGTTCAAACAGCTTAGAAAGAGATGGGTGGTATAGTTTTACAGCTTAGCTTTATAAATGTATAATTACAAAGTATTTAAAAACTCAATACAGAAGGTCTACTTGATTTTCTTTAAAGGAGCATCTCTGTTAAAAAAAAAAAAAAACACCTCTCAATTGTTAAACTAAAATGCTGTGTCATCTTGCAGTATGACAGACAATAGCTCACAAATGTTTCTGTTATAGTCATCTCTGCTGGTTTGACTGACAGCTCACAGGTGCTCTGACACACTCTGTCCAATGAGAAGCCCGTCCTGTAAGAGGCGGTTTGACAGCTGACACTGTGGAAACAGTTACCTGCTCTACATACTGACATGAGGGAGGGTGTTTTGAGTTGGGAATGGTAAGACATTAACAAAGAGCGCCATGGTATGGGGCAAACTGACGGGCCTGTGTTGGGCTGGCTGTGCAGCAGTCAGCGCAGCACTTGGCCGTTGACACCTGCTTGGACATCCAAGTGTTGTCACAACTGTCAAAAGCCAAATGCGCATACACTAACTCCAAAGAACGCACTCACACACCAGCTGACCTCGGAGCAAGAGTATGTAAACCACTGGTGTGTCAAAGCCTTGTTCTCACTTTCTGTTGTCTCAGCATGGCACCCTGTTACTTTGATGCAGGTCTAATCACCTTGATATAAACAGTTTTATCTGTTGCACTGAGCTAAACGATGTCAACTCAAGGCCACAAGTGGCATTTTGTAACATACAGTGGGATATACTGATGAAAAATGCATGTCTGAGTGTTTTCTTGATGCACACATACACATTTCTCTCTAATTCTTGTCTTGTCCAACCAAAACTAATGTTACACCCTGTCACATGCAGATGATGTGAAGTGAAGCCATACTACTATCTATTTTTTAAACTTTATGTAAAATAAATTACTCTATGATAAATCAGTAGGATTTGCCTCCACACTTGTGTTGGCCTACAGCTGGAATGACTCATGTTGCTTTTGAAACTAAACACAAAGAAAACATTACTTTTTAAAAAATGACAAAGGTTTCACTTTTGTCATATTTCATTTTGCTAGTGAGCAATAGCCCACTGGAGGCCACATTCTCCTGTGTGGTGTAGATTTGTTTTGTTTCCTTTGAGTATTATAGGCAAAAGCCATTTGTAATAGTGAGCCTACACACCACACAAAATGACACAGCCATAGGCCAAAGGAGCATGGTGACTAATCTTAGAATCTAAGACTATAAAAGAATAATAATGTTTACAATCTCAAACGCAAGCTTTGAGTTGAAATCTGATTTATGAGTGATTTGGGTCAAATGTGTCCCTTTGGTTTATTTATTTTTTTATTGATGTGACTGACGGACTATAAATAAAATATATACCTGACAAATCTGATGAGCAAACATTTGAGGATTGCTACCCAGGGTATTTATTGATATGATATGCTATCGTTTTAGATTGATGACTTTTGACCATTTTGTTTGTTTAAAAAACGTGGAATCTGTAAAATTACATTGATGCTACTTGAAAAGTTGTATGAGGAATCTGTAAAATAGTTTATAAAATGTAATGTGAGTGTTACATAAAAGTGTAAAAAAGAAATGATCTAATCTAAAACCTTCTTCAGATCTTCTTTTCAGGCCTCCTGGTTGAATACAAAAGACCCGATGTAATTAAACCTTATCTGACTTTTAAAGCCAAAGTAAACAACCACACAGTCAACAAATCAAAGTAACACAGAATGCTTTTAGTGTAACACAATCTGATAATGTTCAGGTTAGTTTTGGACTGATCCACAGTGCTGATACACAGAACACTGAGGCCTTTAGTAGTGCAAATGGTTGGTGATGTTACCCAGAAGGCTTTGGGACAAAGACAGGACAAGACTTGAGAGGGGTTTAACAGCTAAAATTACAAACTGGCTTCTGATAAATTTAGAGGCGCAACGCTAAAAACTCTCCTGACATGATGGTGCAGCCACCTTCTGTAAATACATGTGTAATATAACTCCCACTTGACCCATCATCTGACAAATCAGGCACTGGGTTACCATTACATAAGTTGAATATATTGCACCTCAGACCCTGGTATGACTAAAGATAAAGCTGGGAAGGTTGATTTCACTGTTTTTGGCAGCAAAAATGAATCACTGTAGACACACCAAACATAACAAGAGGGTTACCACATTTATACTAATACTATTCCCTTTGGACAGTTTTGTAATCTAAAGTTTATCTAAAGTGTAAGTAAAAAACATAAATAAATATTACATTTTGATTAACATTGCAGTCACCATCACGGTATTTCCACTCCCAGGGCTGCAACTAATGATAACTTTCATTATTACTGATTATTTTCTTGATTAATTGCTTTGTCTCAACAGAGGGAAATTGTTTAAAATACCCACTGTAATTTACCAGAGCCAAAGGTGACATCAGCAAATTGTTTCTTTCTCCAGACAAACTGAGCAAAACCCAAAGATAATACAATGCGAGGTAAAAAAAAAAAAAAAAAAAGACATTTGTAAAATATGAATAACTGGAATGATCAAATCTATGATATTTGCGCTCGGAAAATTACTGAAATGATTAATTATCAAAATAGTTGTAGATACATTTTCTGACCATCGACCATCAGATTAATCGAGTGACAGTCTGACGTTATCCTCATCACAAAGACACTGAGCCTCAGAACAAAAACACTGGGCTTTAATTCTGACCGGAATATTCAGGACCAACCACTCGCTGCAAATTATGCCAAATTAGCATCTGCCTATAAACAGGAGCCACACTGCAAGCAGAATAATAAAATGTTCCGGTCGTCAAGTTTCATCTCATTACGCCGATAATGACTTTGATATTGGGAGTTGATATGTGCTCGGGAGGTCCAGCCAGTGTGGAGGACGTCCCTCTGTCGGCGGATGAAGGGAGTGGTCTAAACCGGGGGAGAAGTCAGTGCTGCTGCTTTTCAGCACCGCTTCCTTAATGGGGCACAAGCGGCCAAAGACAAAAACACATCACTCCGGGCAATCGGTGAACGAAGAACAGCGGACGTGTGTCTTACACCCCAAACACGCACACACAAAAAACAACCAAAAAAACAACAAAAAAAAAAAAAAAAAACAAGCCTAAATCTGCTGCTGCTGTACTTGCACCGAATAGGAGCAAACAATGGGCACGTTGTTCATGTTACTATAGAGCCGTTGCTGTGTATTGATACAGTCAGCATATGCGCACTGCAAAGCATAATGATCTTACCCCTCTTTTACTCACTCATTCAGTAGCGCTACATATGTATTTACAGTCACTTGGTCACTCTAGCTCCCCCCCCCCCCCCCCCTCCTCACCCATTCACTCCTTCACCCTCTCATATGCACTCCCCTCCCTCTTCCATGCACTTGTGCTCCACAGTGTAACCTATATGCTGTTACACATAAAGCCATCCTCTGGCTCCCTCCCTCATCCCTCCTCACCCATCCACTAACTCACCCTCTCATCTACTCCCTCCCTCTTCAGCTCAACTGTGCCACATGAAAAAAAAAATTCACTCATTCACTCACTCCTTCACTCTCCCTCCCTCTTTCCTCGTTTTCACTCATCCAGTCCATACTCGCTAACCCACCAGCTCAGCCACCCTCATGTTAAAACACACACACACACACACACACACACACACCACTGAAGTCATCAACTCACTGTAAGGCTATAAGGACAGGTGGAGAGGGGGACAGAGCCATTGATGTGTTCCTCACTAAATATAATTAATTTGAACTTGTCTTTATTTACACTATTCATCAACTACAACATAGAAAACAAAGGCAGGTGAGACACAGCATCTATATAATAACTGAGCATAATGTTTCTTGAACAACACTGGACACTTCATTGCTCATGTGCAGTGTCCTACTGTAGTCTACACTGTAGAGGAGCAGCTCAGTGCCAAGCAGCCTGGCTGTCCGGCACTGTCTGTGCACCTCTAAATCTGATGTGGGTGAAGACAGAAATTTGGTTCATAACCAAAAATAGTGTCACACAACTCAGATAACCATGCCACAAAAGTCGGGGGGGAAAACACTACTCCAGTGGCAGTGACTTTCAAAATGGCGTTGCAGGGAGGGACATGAGACCTGATATTAAAATAAGGAATAAAACAGGAGAATTATTGTAAAGTTTGTTATTTGGGAGGTTTTTGTTGCTTTGGACCGGCACCACAGACCCTCATGTGAGTGAGAAAACCCAGATGTCAAATCTGTTATTGACTGTGGTCTGATGCGCCAGTTACTGAACAAAAGAAAGCCATCACTGCGCCCTATATTGAAGGACTTTGGTTTCGGCTGCGGTCCCCCTTGCAGCTGGACTCACACCTGGTCACACAGCAGCCATGTAGAGCCCTGTCTGAAATATGGGGATCAATTTTATGACCCGGTATCAGAATCCCTGATCTTTGGAGGTGTTGGCAACTTTCCTGACAATGGAGCTCGAGTGGCGACTGCCATAGTGACAGTTATAACCAATTCTGTCCAAAATCCAGCAAACACAGGAAACCCACCCGCCGTATTACAACACATATAAACCCACATTATCACCCCAAATGTCCCCCGTCACTTAGATACTGTGACATTTCATTTATAGGAGGTTTAACAGTAAATAATCTCGACCACGTCACTCAAAGTCAATGGCCGGACTGTGTTAGTTGGGAAAATGTATCGATGTATTAAAAGCAAAAACGAAATCCTGCACCGACCAAACCGCGTGCATCCGTTTGAGCATAGATTCAATGTCGATATGCATTGGATGATTTCTGCCCAGGTTCCGTCTGTTTGGGTCAATTTAACGCGAATTGTGCAAAATTGTTCACAGCACGCGTTACTTCCAGCGGGTTTTCCTGGAATAAAAGTTGTTCGCCAGCGCGGACGAAGGAGAACCGGCGTGTCCCCGTGAAGCCCAATGTCTCTGCTATCAGCCCATAGTGTTTTGTGGATCAGTACTCCGCCGTGGGTTTTATATTTGTCGGGAGTTGGAGGATGAAGAAACACAAACAGGACGGCGCCAGTTCCATGGACTCCGCTAGATCAGCTGCTGGCAGTTGGTGTTCTCAATCACGTCCGCAGATAGGCTTCATAGGCTCACAGAGGCGCCTGTGGAGTAAGACGCTTAAGTGATCCCGTGCACTGACGCTTCACTTCGTGTGGACAACAGTAATAGCATCTTTATTTTTGCTAAAGCAGAAAGTGTTGCATTGTCTGTCAGCTCGGACTCTCGCGGGAGAAGCTTTATTTCTGGCCGTGCATATATTTTTTCCTGTTTGTGGAGCTCCGGTGGGAACCTACCAGCTGACCCGGGTGAAATTGCACCTCCAGGACTTTAGTTAACTTACTCAAACAGAAAGTCACAATGGCAGAGACGTCGGCAGCTCCAGCCAAAGCCAAAAAGGCATCCAAGCCCAAGAAACCCGCCTCTCATCCCAAGTACTCTGAGATGATCAAAGCGGCCATCGTTCACGACGCCAGCCGGAGCGGAGCGTCCCGTCAGTCCATCCAGAAGTACGTGAGGAAGAACTACAAGGTGGGCGACAATGCTGATGTGCAGATTAAAATGGCCCTGAAGAGGCTGGTGGCATCTGGGATGCTGCGCCACACCAAAGGTATCGGCGCGTCCGGATCCTTCAGGCTGACCAAACCTGAGGACTCCAAAAAGTCAACCAAGGTGGCAGCAGCTGCCAAACCAAAGAAAGCGGCGAAGCCCGCCAAGCCCAAGAAGGCGGTCAAACCCAAGAAGGCGTCGAAGACACCAGAAAAGCCCAAGAAGGCAGCTGCAAAGAAAGTGAAGAAGGTCGTAAAGAAGGCGACACCAACGAAAGCCAAAAAGGCACCAGCTAAGAAACCCAGGGCAGCCAAGCCCAAGGCAAAACCAGCAAAGAAGGCAGCCAAACCCAAGGCAAAGTCTCCCAAAAAGGCAGCAAAGACGGGGAAAAAGAAGTAAAAGGACAATAACACAAAGACATTGTAAATACTGAAGGAAATGTTTTCGTATATGTATTATTTTTGTAAAGTCTCATGCAAACTTATGCTATTTTTACCAGTTTTCTCTACATTGCACTATAGCTTAAAGGTGCTGTAGAAACACTTGAGCGTTTTTATTTGGCGTTAATAATAATTATTATTATAATAATTTCTGTCTGGTCCTTGGATACAAACAGGCTAATGTGGGATCTTGCTGAAAAGGAAAATTGTGTACATAGTTGAACTAATGAATAGTTGTTAGTGCACGGGGTCAGACAGTGAAAATACAAATGTTTCAATGGTGAGCATTGTTGAGCCTTTACAATGTTCAGACCATAGGCAGTGGACGTCAGCAAGATTTTCCTAAAGGCTCTATAGTTGTCATTCAAGCTCCATTCTGTATATTTTCACATGTTCAAACACTTCATAATATTCACCATCCCACTGTGTTCAGTCACTTTTAAAGACTGTTTATATTGCAACTCAATAAACCTTTGTCATCTTCTACCCAATGTTTCTGTCAACTTATTGCGCGCATTTTACGCGTGCGTAATCGATGCTCGGTGAGACGGAGGACGTGGGTGAAGCAGACGGAGGGATTAGTGACTATATCAAAGATTAATAGGTTTAATGATAATCCGCATCAACATACCAATAAAACCGTCTCCTCCATTTTCCGCGCACATTAACTAGACACATAAACCTCTGGTCCGCTACATGAGATCGGAGTTGCTGTGCGCCAGGATGCTGCAGACAAAGCCCATTGATGGAGCCAAGACAAAACGTGCCGTTCATGTGTGTCGTACAAAAACAGAACGGGGTGAGATTTAAAATGACAAAAAACGAAAGTGTCCACAATGTAAAATGTTTCTCAGGCTCTTCTATGAAGAGGACCCTCCAGAGGTCACGTGATAGAAGCGCCAAATGTCATCAGGTTACACCACTAACTCCAACCATACTCTCTGAATTACCTTTAGCTCCACGACTACTTCGGAACATCAGACAAGGGCTTTGAAAGGCGTTTTAGTTACGTAAACAAAAACAATCTCATTAATTCCTTTTGGGAAACAAACGCAGAGATATAAAGCCCCTTCAGGGAACATCATAGTGGTAGACAAGACTGGAGAGAAATGAATGAAGTCCGCTGCAAATTGGATAAACACCACGGTGCGTATTTCAATGCTGGCCCGAATAAAATCAACTTAAACATTTCCCCCCTTTTGTTCAACCGCGCGCAGCAGCAGTGAAAATCCCAGCATCAGTCAGCAGGTCCCTGGGAGTGATGAGGCGCCTCTCCAGACACACCCGCTGCTGACTGCCCTGCCTCCCACCTGACCTGCTACACTGCCACCCTGTGGTGAGTTGCAGGAACAGGCCACTCAGGCGAGGCGCAGCAACTGACTGGAGTCAAACCGATGGAAGTCAAGATTAGACACAAGTCATTCCTCATTCTACACGATATTTAGAGATAGGAGGAAGATCATTAAACTAACCTCATTAACCAGCTTCAGGCTGAATGATCAAAGAGGAGCATCCATCTTTGCTGCTCTTGCTTTCAGATGCTATGTGCAAAAGGGCAGTTAATTGATGTGTCTCCAACATTGAGTAATCCAGCATTAACTTTAGCAGCACAGCAGAATATTTCCATTGCAAACTACTTTAAGTAACACGTTTGGTGATTAAGGAGATCATAAGGTCTACACAGCAAAACTGACAGCATCGTGACATTTAAACTGTAATTTCTTCTTTGAATCAAACTTAGAGAATGAAACGAAAAGTGGAGGGTTTAGTCTCTAAAGTCTGATACTCGTATATAAATGATGAAAATGAAAAAAAAAAATAAGTTCAAAGTAACCAGCACCCATCCCAACACGCACAATGTAAGTCTTTTGGGCAGAAGCCCACACACAGTCTAGTCTGGTCTTTTATTAAGCATCTAAATCAGTTCACTTTCAGTAAGAAAACAGCCATATTTTCAGTCGCAGAAGTGTGTCCTGTAGAAACATCAGGTCACTGGCTAATTTTACCAACAAAACAGACATTAACATGACTGACTCATGTTGGAGAACAAGGCAATGGCAGATTATGTAACATGGTCAAAGTGTATGCACAGTGTCAGGTGCATGGGAGTAGAAAAAGATTACAAATCTATTTCAGTCTCAGTTAAAATTAAATTTGATTTCAATATGAACAGATGGTGTGAAAGCAGAGATGTGACCAGAATTTTCCTAATGATTTTGTAATTTTAAGATCTGCTTTGTCTCCTTTTATAGAAGAAAATATTTTTCTCACTTGCAAATGTATATACAAACTGCAATTTTCCCCCATGCACTAAGAGAAACTGCTCCTTGCCATAGCAGATCTGTGGAGGCCTTACTGCTAAAACATTTTAACAATAAGATTCAAGCTAATTAAAATGTTTCACTCTCAGGCAAAATGGTATGCCTACAAGGGAATTAACATGCTATATCTACTCATTGCTGCTGGAGTTATTTGGCAAATCAAACATGGACATCTGGTACCTGTGATAGTTTGGTCATAAAGGAAAATGTTGCTCATTGAGGAGTTTCAGAAGCAGCCAGTCAGGGTGTCCTCTCTGTTAAAAAAATACATCATGCGCCGCCGTTTGGTTCCTTAGTCTTGTCAATTTGGCATTTCTCTAGTACGCTTAGGAAACACTGCATGTATATAAAACATCTCCCATCTCACAATAAACTATAACACATAAATGAGGGGAAAGCTGTGGACTTGAAAATATTGCCTTTGTGCATTTTCTCTGTTCTGATAAAGCACCTTTTTGGACATTAATCGTAGCAGTTCTGAGCACTCACAGGCTAATTTCCTACTTATCCTGGTTAGACAATGTAAGGCAGAAAAAGCTGGGCACAGGAGCGTGGAGAATAACATGATCACTAGCTTCCAATTGCCTTTGGATTTTTGTGATCTGTTGACTCAGAGGGGAGGACAAAGTGAGAGTCAGACACTAACAGTAGCAAAGATATGAAGAGTTTCTTGGAAGCCTTTCAGGTGACTTGTAAAATGATGCAGATGTCATCCAGTTCAGACTGCAGTGGCTCTGAATCTGGTCTTCGAGGTTTGGTCTTGATGGATGGAGGGAGCGTGTGTCTTGAAATGATAAAAGCTGAATTGGTTGTTGGTCATTTCAGTCTAGCAACGGTTCTGTAGATAGCAAAGCCCAGAACTGCAACCACAGCTGAGCCCAACGCCACTCTCAGCCAGAAGGATGTGTTACTCATGTCTGAACCATTCAGATGTCTGAGAAGGGAGAGAAGAAAAATTTAAAAAAAAAAAAATCACAGGTCAGCTACACAAAATAATGTACATGTAAGACTATTAACTTTCCAAATGTCTCGATTCCTTTACATCTCTAACACTATTTAATTTCTTATCATCTTTTGACTGATTTTGATGTTTGTCTAACTACATACGGGTACATTGCTGCCCAGGCCAGCTTGGTGTAGATGTTCTTGCTGGTGGAGTTGAGGAACAGGCTGGAGAAATGCAGCGGTGGAGGCAGTCGGTGTTTATAACAGAACTCTGCTGGGGTCATCCCGTGGAGTTGCTTGATTTCAGGAAGGTCAATCTTGGAGGCGACCAGTACACATGGGATGTTGCTCTCCATGTAATGTTGCTTTATAAAGAAATGGGATAAAGAGTGAACATTGCTTTCAAAGGGTTTCTAATGACATTCAAATAACCTTTACTGCAATTCACAATTCATGGAAATATACCGAAAGAAAGTCTTCACCAGTTTTATCTTGACATGTACATGGATCTGTTAAAATTCTCAGGTAAAATGTTTATTTTGTTTATTCATAGGTTCATTGAAGGCCATTCATTTCTCTGGGTGTCAACTATCTGATGTTAAGTAAAAACAGCAATCGTTTAATTGTGTTTACTTGGAGCTTTTAAATAGGTAATGTTCATACTAATAGATGAGGACCATTAAAATGTCTTCTTATAAATAGCTTGTGCAGAATAAATAATCTATTTAGGATTTCTTTGGTGGTTTAATTTCTTTATAATTTTTTGATGTGTGAACAATCATGTGAAAAACCATGATCACATTTTATTTTAATGAAGCGTTAAGCTCTCTGAACTCTGAAAGAGCACAGATCCAGACTTTTGTTTCTCTCCTTTGTAAGTCTCTCTCCCCCACTTAAATGCTTTACCAAAGTGGTGCATTTTTCCAGGAGATTCTGAATCATTGCAGAAGCTGGATGTGGTCTGGCTTCTCCTGCAGAGGTAATAACTGCAGATAGATATTTACAGACTGAGATGTTGTATCACTCTAATGAACATCAATGAATCAATGATAATACTAGAAGCAGGTCCATGTCTCTCGTTTATTAGTCCAGAATAGCTTTATTGGATTCAGTGTATTGCATGTTTGAGCTCCTTCTTTCTATAGAGCGTGTAAACAGAATATGTTCCCTGATCCTTTTATTATGTGCTAATGTTAATACTTTCAGTGGATTTGTCATTTGCACTGATTATTTGCACTGAATATCATTCCATAATATTTCTAATATGATGGATTATCTAATCCAGGCAGTTTAACTCTCCAGAATTTGCTTTTATTAATTACAAAAATGAGCTTTAGAAATTGCTAAAGGCAGCGAGGTGGATACTGGATACTGGATTATGAGCTGGGCTGATTCTGTGGAAACAATAGCACAAACAGTGTAAAGTAGACGGGCAACCTATGTGGGCCCACTGTGAACTTCCTGAATTCCTGTTGTGACTGACCTTGTATATACTGGCACAATAGTCGAAGGAATGTGGGTCACTGGTGTCATACATGAGACAAGCAACGTCACAGTAGGCATCTGATGCCTTTAGGAACTGCGTCTCCACATCCACCTCATGGAGCTGCATGTGAGGAACGAAAAAGAAAAGAGTTTGGTGCTGAGGGTTTAGTCAAGAGGTTAAGCTTCAACACTGAGATCAGGATTGGGGCCACTTACGATAAGGAACTTCTCCTGGTTGCTGACTTGGACAGTGTTTATGGTATAGGGGGAGAAGGCACTGCTGGAATTTCCATTATTCTGTACAAAAGAGAAAAAACACAGACAAAAAAAAGGAAAACAGTGTTGATGACTGCAACTATCAGAAACTTATCAGTTCACTAATGCAACATATGACATTTTCATCAAGACAAGCACATTGTGCCGTACCACAATGTTGCGGCCCACAAAGGCCTGGAGAAACGCTGTCTTGCCCGTACCCCGCGGCCCGATCACCTTGCAAAGAAACACTGACCGCTGTGTCTGGTGCTTCTCAAGGTCAACCTCTTTCTCCCGTGTCACTGCACATATCAGCAAGCACAAAGGCAAAATGTGAACCAACAACACAAACGCACAGGACTGTCATTCTGTGTGTGAAGCTGACTAAGCACAACTGAACACTCGCCTTAACAATGGTAAAATTTTAAAATGGTCTTTGATTTTCTTTTTGTGATTTACCAATTTCCATTCCTTATTCATTTTTCATTACTTGCTAAATGAAGCATGAAACAGCTCAAAATCCCAATATGGCCAACTACAATATCCAAATTGCATGGGGTGCAATTTTTCTTTTCCTTTAAATCATTTTTATGTTTTTTTTTTTCAGTAAAAAATAAATGCAAAATACCATTTTAACTGAAGCTGAAACATTTGTGATTAAATATGATTTATTGTTTTGGATATCATGCAGCGCTAATTATTCATATCCCTGAAGGAGGACTTTAATATTGTCATTAAGATGGCCATAACAGAGGATGTAAGAAAGATCAACCTGGGGCTGTTGTTTCAGTTCTTCCACACGGAAGACAAAACATCGCTTGGGCTGTATCTAAGATTTCACCAGTCAAACTTATGAGTGAAGTGTGACTCTAAACGATAGAAATTACACCAAACAATGTGAAAATAAGTCATGGGTTGGGAAAAAAAGAGAAACTCTTTGGCTTTAATCTTAATTCTAACATTTAACATGTTTTCCCATGAGTCTGTATATTCATTACATCATATTAAAGTAAAATCAGTCTCAATGTTGAATAACTTTAATCTGAGATAAGGTGCCCTCTAGTGGCATTAAGAGGACTAACGCAGAAAAGAACAGCTGGGGCAAACATGTAATGCAAGAGCATATTAGACCTGTGTAATGCACAGTATGCTTATCCAGTTTGAGTTGAGCAACATATAATCATAGGTTTATAGTCAGAGGAAGCAACACTAATAGTCATACATAAGTAGGCATAATAAAATTGGACTAAATACAGTTTTTGCCTAATTAGTGGAATACATTTTTAGAGTTTGGCCTGAACGTACTGCCACAGGAGGATGCATGTTGTTACCATAAACAAGAAGGTGTATCCTTTGTCCAGTAGCCATTGTAGGAGGTCTGGGACTCATCTTATCTGGCGTCACTCTATACTGTCAGACATGACTCAGCTATTTCTCACTTGAAACTGTACTTTGTCAGCTCCAGCTATTGTTGCACTATATTAATGATCATAAGATGATCAAAACTGTATGATTGGTCCTCAAGAGAAAATGTATGTCCTTATCAAAGGTGAACCATCCAACACAACAGCTGTTTAGTTTCACTAAGGATCACTGTATGACTGACAACCTGACTAACAGACATTTAGAGCAACTCCTATTGTGTTAATGCTAACATGGCTTAAAGTAAAGTACAACAACAATTACCCTTAATAATATAATATTTGATTCACAAATATAAAAGCGCTAACCATTACCCTTGTTAACAGATATGTGTTTCTTTCTAAAGTCATGTCAACAACAAGCTCATCTCTGAGAGAATGTGTGTGATTAGCAGCAGTGAAACGCATTACGACACTTTCCAAACATGTCAAATCTTTCCTGGCAAACTGTTCTCAGATTATGACTAGTTTACATCCACTATGTATTTAGTGAAACTACACCCATGCACACACAAAACTGCTCTTTATATTAGTATGAATCACAAATTTGATAATTACTAGTTTCAAACCAGAAAGTGCACCATATTTCAAGCCATGCATACAAGAAATTGCAATTTGCAAACTCCCAAGTGAAAGTGCAATATTCATTCAGATCTCAAGGACAAATGTAGAAGTATGTAAATCTATTGGCCTACAATTAACTGGATTAGGCCTAATAATCCTCCTTTGTGCTTAACTATGAGACATTTTCAAGGAGCATGTACAGTACATCTCCGAGGTTCCACATGCGAAGGACCTTTCTAATGTACATGCTGTTTACCATGGATATCTACAAATAAGAGTCATTCTCACACACACACACCTGTGATTGCTGAAGTCTGTGACTCCTGTTCAGTGAGGATAGGGTAGCCTAGGTATCCTAGGTGCTCCAGGCAACGGTGGATGTCAAGGTATGCAGAAAGCCTACATGTAAAGGCATTGACATACATGTGAGCTTTGAACAGTGCAGAAAATAAATGACCTATAAGTGTGTTAAAGTGTAAAACTACGGCATGCTTAATCCTCAACAATAGAGTGGGACACTTACATCCACTGACAGAGGTAGCCGTGATTAGAGATGTAGCCCTCGTCTGTAGTTGCCACAGTCATGTAGACCTCAGCACCCCATGGCATGTAAGGACATACACAGAACAGGTTCCTAAGCTCTGTCGGTGACAGGGCAGAGTCTTTGTCCTAAGAAGGAGGAAAAAAAAGACACTTCATAACAAGAACATTCTCCACTATTGAATAAGGAGATTTTCCACGACATTTATCTGTTTCACAACATCAAGGGTCAGGCAGGCAGCAAGGGTCACTACTCACTTCGTCATACTTGTCAAACAGCTGCTGGAGAAACTGGTGGCCCAAATGATTGAGTTCTGTGGTGCAGCCGACAGGAACCCGTAGTCTGATCACAAGAAAAACCACAATTAGATATTTACATACATGTGTGCCAACAAACACAGACAAAGCCACAGCAACAGATACAAGAAATATAGTCTGATATAGCTAACTGTTGAATAGATAGAGAGCAATATTTGCTCTCAACCATTTCAATACAACACTGTAAGAATACCTTTATTATCAGTAACATGACATTTTACAGCTGAAATTAAAGACAGGATACAGTCAGTCGACTTACTCAGGATAGAGGTAATCATCAGTCAGCTCAAGGCTGTCATCATAACCAAACTTCCTGAGGATGGTCCACGTGGTTTCATGTCGGCCCCTCTGGATAAATAGCGTATTAAGGAACAAGAAGCCTGAAAGAAAAAAAAGACTTTTCTTGAGGCCCTGCAACAACATGGTTTAAAGCAGCTTGTTCTCAGTCATGATTGATTTTTACCATTTAGGGTTAAGCCATTGTCCTGCACCCCATCGCTGGTGTTCTTCCAAACTACTGTCTTCACATCTTCTAAGGCTTGAGGAGCCAGAGGATTCCCAAAACAAGATTTCTACAAAAAAGATGGGATTGTTTTAGAGCAAACAAAACATTCTGGTTAATAATAGCAAAGAAAATATGTTGAGTGATTTTAACTGGCACCTGAAACCTGTTGAGTTCAGTGTCACTGAGGATACGGTCATTGTCCTGGTCCGAAACATAGAATATTCTGCTCAGGGCTCGGACACATGAAGGTTTTAGCTGGGGAAAAATATTGAAGGACAAAAAAACCTATCATTAAACAACCAGTAATTTTTGTGCACAAGTACTTAAGTGGATTGGGAGAGAAACAGGCTGATTCAGCAGTTGGCATCCTATTTCAAAAATGGCTGACCTGTTTGTCTTCAGGGTCATAAAGAGGGGCAGTAGGATGAAGAACTGCCTTCTGTGCATAGTAAAACAGCTCGGAAATGTTTTTCAGGTTTTTTGCAGAACACTTGAAAGAGATAATTAGACAGAGACATTATTTCAAATACAATTATCTACACAGGCTAAAAGCAAAAAAAAAAGTCTGCATGTGTAAATATTTGTGTGAAACTCAGTGGCTGTGTGTCTATCACAATGGTAAGGTTAGCAGCTGTATACAGACTGCAGTGATTAGCAGACAGGATAAATCTGCAGTTCAGCCTCACCTCAACACATGTCTCAATCTCAGAGAACTGGTTCATGATGGGAAGAATGGTTTCCATTGAGCTCCCGCAGCGCAGATCAGATTTGTTTCCCACGAGGATGATGGGAATTCTGGTATAACATATGAAGACAGGTTAACTCCCATTATAACAATATCATGATTTGTTGTATACAATAACATGACGATACAGGTGATTCTGCAGTACAAGACATGTTGTCAACTGAATACGGTGTAATGCTCTCAAGTTCCACATTTTGGTGATACGCTCATATAATTTTCAGCACAGCAGACTTCAGTATCTAGACTGCCAAGTTTGTCAGCATTAAATGCAAACAGTAGAAGTAGAGCAAAGTTCAACCACAAAAAAGAGCCCAATAACACACACCCTTCAGCTTATACGTACTTGTTCCCTTTTTCTGCATCTCCGTTTACTAATGGTATCCATTTAGTTTTGATCTGAAAAGTATGACACAAGTCCAGTCTGTATTTTAAATGCATTTAGTAAATATAATACACAGTATTTCCAATGCATGCACGGTATGAGATTATGTAAAGCAAGCAGCAGGTTACTACCTTGTCTATTGATTCCTCGTTGGTGACGTCATACACAACACATACTACATTGGCCTGTGGTGAAAAGGAAAAAACATATTTCGTTCAGCCTATTTTAATTAAGCCTGTGATGTTACTATGAGCAAGACAGTTTGTACATGTTCAAAAAAGGAAAAACAAAACAATAGCTATATTCATTATTGCTGTAAAGTGTGCTTACCTTGATGATCTCATTTCTAAGGATATCATCACTCTGTTCTTTTTCTGTTGGGGTCAAAGACAAACACAAACAAATCACATCATACAGCCTCACATGCAGTGTCTGTGGCTCCTTGTTTTAAAACATGTGTCTTAATGTGCAGCAAGTACTAAAGACCAATCAGAGGATTGGCTAATGATAGTGGTACTGGTTAGCCTTCAGCTCATGTTACCTGAGTAGTCCACTATGTGTGTAGGCACCTTCTCTGGAGTCACATCAGCGGGGATGGTGATTTCTTCAGCTCTGGAGGGAACCTGTCAGAGAGGGCAATTCACAGATAGACAGTTATCAGGCCACACCTTCCCATGATAGATACACAGTTTCTTGCAGCATTTTAAGTAGTATCAAGCACAGTTATCATCACGTGTTCAGACTAAGAGAACACAGTCAATAAGTTTTAACTAATAAAAATATCACAACAATATGAATAATCACATTATACATTATAGAGCAACCATTTTGACTTAGCAAACTGAGCAGTACTTTAATGATATTCTAGTGATGTTACACCTGATCATCACTGAGACACAAACTTAAACTTTCTGTCTCATTCTGTAACAAGTTAATTTTGAAGGTGGAGGTGCAAAAGAATAATATATCTGCAATCTGCAAAGGACAATGATCCTTACACAGGCAGGGAGGAATTTTATTGGCTTGTATGCAGTGAACAGCACGAAGAAACAAATGATTTTTCTAGTACACAGCCATAATGATGAGCTACTGGACCATCCCACAGTGGAAAGAAAACTAAGATGAAAACACAGCAATGGTGAGCAGCTGCACTCTTGCTTACCTCTTCGGGGAACTCCTCTCCAACCAAAGACATGATGAGAGATGTCTTCCCCACCTTGGCTGAGAGACAACATGCAGAGGATGAGAGGAGCCAGAGAGACTTAATGATTTATTTTGGCCTACTCAGTCTGTGGAATGTGGTAACATTTAAGCTAAGTCATGGACTATCCCAGACAATGTCTCCCACCCACTACTGATGATGATGTGCTGGCCAAACAGCTTCAGTCACAGACCTCATCCCACCAAGATGCACCACTGAGCGTCACAGGAAATCATTCCTGCCAGTGGACATCAGACTCTATAACTCTGCCCTCTGAGGGCAATAAACAATACAAATTAATAATAATAATAATAATAATAATAACCGTGCAATACTCTGAATCACTGCTGCACCTTTCATAACTTCCTACTTATCTGTATATACTGAAGTATTTATATTTTGTATTTCCATGTATTCTGCTGATTTATGGCCCATTCACTTATTTTTATTTTGTATTTTTTAATCCTATAATTAGTTTTATTTATTTTACATTATATCTATATTATACCTCATAACAGTCTGTACATATTTCTAGTTATATATCTATTTCTATTGTTGGAGCACCTGTAACGAACCAAATTTCCCCTGAGGATTAATAAATTATTCTGATTTTAAAAGTGACTGCTCCTTATTTGTATTATCAGTCACTGAAATGCCCTGATATGGGCTGAAGTGCTTTAAGTTAAGGTGAAATTAAGCAAACAGTGTTTCTCCTAATTCAAACAAGCAAACAATATTAAATCAAATGTCATGATAACATAATATCTCATAACAGCCAACATACTGAGCCACTGAACCTCACATAGAGTTAAGTTATTGGGAAATGAGTCACTTTTAGAGAAACACGGTGACATGGTTTTATTTAGGTGGTTAGGTTCAGTTCAACGTTAGTTCATAATGTAACGGCCTGACCGCAGCTAACATTAGATCAATAGTTAGCTAACATGTCGATGATCTCTAATGGTTTTCTGTTAAAATAAAAAATATGTGTGTAATGTGAGACATTGCTTTAACTTCTCTATGACAGTTAACGTCAACTACTTACTCTAAGCTACGTTAGCATTAGCGAAAACTAACGTTTGGAAAGCGGCCACTTTATAGAAAACATACACATTTTTAGTACACAGCTAAAATAAAAATATTTAATTTAATTTTAACAACCACTATTAACACCAGAAGAAACCCGGGTAAATTCAGCTCAGTTAGTATGTTAGCTACAACAGCTAACGCCTGCTAGTGTTTTAGCTTGTGGTCAGTTGTAAATGACTTACGTTCCCCCAACAGAAGTATCCTGACGTCCTGTTTCATGTTTCCTCTCTGCGTGAAGAACAGCCAGACACGCTGCGGTGTTACAGTGGCATTTATCTTTCATTTGAGTATCAAATTTCCAGCTAAAACCAAACGAGTGCCTAACCTACAGCGATATGCACCCAAGGTGAATACATATCGTTCCGGTTCACAGAGGAGGCGGTGAAAACGCGCCCCCTGCAGGACAAACACCGCGCTGCTTCAGGTCGACGCCACGCTGGGGTTTCTTCTAAAATAGTCAAGAAAGATCTGCTGTAGATCAATAGAGGTTAAAATATAATGATATTCAAAGTTAAAATTCAGAGTCAAACGAAAGAGAAAGTAGCTTTGAAATGTGACTTTTTCTACCTACGACGACCACCAGCTATTAACAGCAATAACATCTTTGTCTCATACTTTACTGTAAAATACATTTCAGTATGAACTATTTTAAAGTACAGAGCTAAATTATAATCCAACCACTTAATGTTGTTTCTATTTAAAAATTGAGATATTTAAAGAAGCCAGATGGGATAGTTGACAGCTTTGTTTTCAGGGAGTCTAATACCTCAGTAAATATTGTCTTATGTGATTGTTAATGTAACAATTTGAAGTCATTATTCTAACAGAAAAAAGTAATAATATAATTTAATGATGACAATTATTGTGATCAATCAAGAAAATGGTGCAGTAACCATTATTCTAAATGGTTAAAACACCCATATCCAAAAGGTTGGTTTTAAGAGTGTCACCAGAAAGATTTGCGTGCAACAAATTTGCATAATAATCCATCAATAAGCTCCTTATTTAACTCACAGAGGCTGACTTAAATATGAACTGAACACATCAACGTGAAGTTGTGTGGATTTTGTAAATGAGCGGAAAAGCAAAGAATTGCTCCATGAGCACTCTCTCTCACACACAGACACTGTATTTTCAGTGCGATGAATGCATCATTTGTATCATCTGTTGAAAATTTCCTGGGTGATTTGTTTCCTCCATTTCAGTGGAAAATCATGAATTATGTGTCATGTACAGAGAAAAGAGAAGACACAGAGAAAGTCATTTAGGCCCCCAGCAATGTAACATGTCGGCCAGTTTCACCGTTTATCAGCTCTGGTCCTATTTAATTATCAAACATATCTAGTACAATGTTCAATAATTGTCTTCTTTTTGCAGTTATTTACTCTGTCTGTCTTATTTTCTAGCTTGTCTGGTATCAAATCAAACCTCCTTAGACATGATAATGATCAAATTACGAGAAAATCTTTAAGCAGTGGAGGAGGTGGTGTCTAAAGTGACCACTGACAGGAGAGTGACCCAGTACCAGTAATTAGAGAGACTGTCATTTAAGTTGGGAAACTTGGAGCCTTTGTCAATTGACAAAAATGTAAAGTCCAAGAGGATTCAAATGAAATGTTCTGAGCAGTGCACCTCTCCACTGTTCTTTTGGAAGGAGAATGTAAACATAAATTTCTTTGGCAGCTGCAATTGTGTTGGTGTGTATCATCCTAGCATCATTAGTCATCTCACATTACAGATTGTAATTTTTTGTACTGCATTTTATTTATATCCCATGCTAAAATAAATAGTCTTAAAAGTGACATATGGAAAACAATCCCTTCAATAAAAACAGCTAAAAAAAAACAAAAACATGAAAGAAAATGATTAAATTAATGAATTCCATTGTGGTAAATTTAACAAAAAGCTCCACAAGTTGGAACTATTTTTCTGAAATATTTGATAGGTAAAAAAAAAGTACAGAATAATAAAATTACATTAAGTAACAACATAACCTAGGCACACATTAATAGTGAAACCTACAATGTCTAAGGTTCATAAACAGATCTGAGGCTGTCAGAGGCCCCGCACCTCCCACAGCAGGATCTCATTATAAGCCACCGTGAATAGAAGCGTCCCAGAGGGTGAGAAGTGGCATGTCTGCAGTGAGTCACTGTGCTGCAAGAAGTCCTGAAACCTGCCACTGCTCGATTTGATCACCTTCAGAACTCGCTCTGATAAGAGATCAGACACAGTGAAAAATTGTTAGATCCATGCTCCAAACTTAAATTAATTATTTCTTTACTGGAATCCTATAGCGACACATCATAATTACAGAAAAACATTACCGTTTGATCCCACAGCTATGAGCTGACTCTTAGAGGAGAGGCCAAAGCATGTGGCCCAGTGCGGCAGGGCAATCTTTTTTATTATCTGTAAAAAAATATTAAACGTATTTGTGGACATTCTGCTAGTCAAATCTGCTCTGAACAGATTCAGAAAAAAATTCCCAACACACTTCACAAGAGCAGTGAAGCAGGGGGAGCTGCTGTACCTGTTTTTTAGTCAGGCTGTAAAAGGACAGCTCCTTCTCTATTCCATAGCCAGTGTAGACCACCAGGCCAGGGTCTGCTGGGCAGAAAGCAGCCAGACTGGGAGGTGGGCTGCCATCCTACAATAAACAAACAGTTTATAGACACATTAAATAGGCCAAATCTGGCCAAACTGCCAGAGATAATTGCTTTGTACAGATTTCCAAAACAGGTTAAAATGACATAAACATGCATATACACTTGGTATAAAATAAGATGAGGGGATATAGTGCATGCAAATCTTAAGTACTAACCTTCAACCTATATCCTTCTTGGTCTTAACCAGCCTTTCTCTGGCTGTTTGATTTAATAGAGAAAATCTCTCTCAGGCTTTGTTGGGTTACAAATCAGTCTCATAGCTCAGTATTATATGTTCTATAAAACATGTCAGAAATATTCCAATGTGAGTATCCTTGAGCCTTAAATTAACAGGGTGTTGAGTGGCACTCAACATCTGGAGTGACATTTCTAGTCATTAGCATCCACTTTTACTTAAAATATAGATGGTACCCCAAAATAGGCTGGAGCAGGAAATGTAAGCCAGTCGAGTAGATCACACTTGTCCTTCAACCAATCGACAGCCCACACGCTGACACGTCTGTCAGAGCTGGCAGCCAACCACATCTCGTTTGCTTCCAGTCCAAAATTCTTACACTGGGGATTCAAAGATAAAAGATCTTCAGAGATATATTCATGAAAAAAAAAGTCTTAAAATGTCACAAGAACCAAAGGAAGAATTTCAGCGATAACCTTGTACACAGTTGCTGCAGAGAGCTGATTAAAATGAAATGTCAGATAATTCTTATGTAGGAAGGTCAGGGAAAAACCTTTCAACAGCACTTTTCCTGCACATAACTAACTGATTTGAAAAGATTACTTCAAAACAAAATAGTATAATACTATCTAAATTGTTTCCTTGATAAGTGATTGCCATTGCAAAAACACCCCTCTCACTGTTTCTATTGTGCTGTCATGTTAATCTCTGATAAAGCGCCGCTCCTTGGCCCGATTCACTGAGCTGACCTCTTCATTCACACACTGGATGGTCGTAATCGGCACTCCTTTGTGGTCCCTGATGACACGGATAGTTGCTCCATTCACTGGGCTGCTGACAGCTACCAGACCATTCTTACCCCCTGAAAGGATCACCTGACCTGTTAGGGGACAAAAACAGATGCACAGCCAGCGTGAATCATATGAAGCAGCTTTAATGCAACATGAAACTTAACTACAAGAACATGGATCATGGGTCTTTGAATTTGAGAGAAGACTCTTCTGCGGACAATTGTGGAATGACACAAAAAATATATTTAAATATAATTATATGAACCCCTGCAAAGTAGTTCAATTACTTGAATTGCAGCAGGTGCAAGTTTTTGGCACTGCTGTCCTCTCTCACCATAAGTAGAGTACTGGATGGCTGTAACAGCTACGTGATGAGGATGCAGTTTCATCTCCATCTCTGAGGAGGCAAGCCTGAAGACTCTCAGGGTCCCGTCACTGTATCCTGCAGCAACACATGCACTGTCCTTCGTGGAAGAAGGGCTCCAGCAAACACAGCCACAGGCCTGACCAACAGAGGGAAGCAATGTATGCATTTATGGTGCACAGGGGATGTGATTGAGCCCACTTACAGTTCACCATCTTGTCAGCCACCACCTGTGAGCAAAGAATACCAGAAGCAAGCCTCTGATGCAACAAAAAAATTCTCCTGAGTTTGCTGATTATTTAAAAAAAAAATAAATAAAAATTTTTAGCTTGGAAAAAATCAAAAGGGATAAATATTCTCATTTCACCACAATATTAGTTCAAACACCAGACCATTGACTAATTCACCAACTCTATGAGTCAAGTTATGCAATTTATTCTGCTATATTTTTCTTGACTATGTTGTTCTATGATGTTCAATGATCAATGTGTCCATTAGGAAAAAAATGGGCTCTCAGTTTATGCAAGACTTGACCGACCTATTAATTCAGTAAATTTTTGTCCCCTCACCTGGTTGAGCACCTGGAACTGGACCACCAGTTCATTGCTGGGGGTCGACCACACCCTCACACTGCCATCCTCACTGCAGGTGGCGAAATGGCTTTCGTCACAGCTAAACACCACACTGTTTACCTGAACAGCAGAGAAAATGAGAAACACAAAAAGAACCAAACCCCTCTGTCTGAGTGCAGTGACAATAACACGGATAATCTCACAAAATTTAATTGTTCTCATCTCGTATGTTTTTCTGCAATTGCTCTCTCTCCTTACCTCTTCATACAAATGTACACTTCTTCCTCTTTTTTCTGAAGTGTTATCTCTTGCCCCAATCAACAATCAGTAGCATTTAAATTAAATTCCATCAGGCAAGTAAATTTAACATTGTCATGTAAGTTGGGCCATTTAAAATAAGTAAGTACTGTAATACACTGAGGCTGACTCAATTGAAAGAATATATATGAACATAAAATGTAAAGATTGGGCATAGAAAAAAATCTATAATGATTCAGTTTGTCAATAAAATAAGAAAGCACAAGTGTTTTTTTTCAAGTATTAAAGTCTCCAAATTACCAAATGTTTTCCTTTAAATATGTGTTAATTGTTAAGGCAGGTTTACCATCAGTTGACTGAAATGTCATTAGCAATTGTTAATGGTTTCCCTACACTTTCTTTACCTTCATTCTCTTATCTTGGTTTCCTGTTTCCAACACTTGGCCCTGAACAGCTGCAAATTGCTTCTAAATACGAAATAAGCTCCTGATGGATATGATTGATTGACAGGCCATTAATTAAGATTCTCAATGCAGCCAATAATCACATCATTGATGTTACTCTTTCATGTAATTGTGCCACTGACTACACTGTAGTAGGAAGGAAAAGAGAGGAAGTTATTACCCTTTTATGAAAAAAAAAAATCATCAACTTTTAGGGAAATGAGGATGAAATGGATGCAGGATATGCGCTGCCCGACAAAGGCCCTATTAACTAACAACATAACTGGCTGCTGTGATCTGTTCAATTAAGTTTAGCAGATGACAGCAGTGCAGCTATTATTGGTGTTGTTAGTTATACTTGTTATAAAATCCTAAATGAGATATGTGCATTTGTGAGGACGGTAACTGCAACTTCTGCGTAGTCCTAGTCCCCAGTTAGAGAAAACAACTGTATTACACAACAGATTACTGCATTTACTAATGAGGAAAAAAATGTATGCAGTTAACATTTCAGCCAGACTAGGCTTTATAAACAAGCAGCTCTGTGTAGAGTAACATATCAGTTTTTCAAGATTTAGTGTGAAGTGATTAAATATTTGTTCGCCATAAATTTAAGTACCATAGCTGTAGTTTGTAATCAAATGCAGGTGTAACATGCCATGTGCAAATGTGTGCCATTAACCCAGAGTTATATAGCTACACTATATTGTTGGGCTGTTTAGTTTCTCCAAGTTTTATGCTGTATAGACCAGGTCCTCCTAGAGACACAATATGGATGTGGTTATTTTCCTCCCAGAGCTCACACTGGTACCTTGGTCTTGTGCCCGCTGACCAGCCGGATGCTGCTGTTATCTGACCAGTTGATGTACCAGAGGGTTCCTGCTGTGGTGCCAACGATGCCCATGTCCATTGTGTTATCAAATGCTGCACTGACTGTCGTCCCATCCAGCATTATTTCTCGTTCCAACGCCACAGTGGTCTCACTGAAGGATAGACAGTTAATGAAAAAAAAAAAAAAAGAGCCTACTGAAATGAATACAGACATCACTTGTGGATGTGTTCTCATTCTTCATCTGGTTCACACAAAGAATAAGAATAAATTCTGTACATACTTTTTGTGCTTTTTTTAATTATCTGTTATACAGGGCATTGAGCTTGCTGCAAAGACAGACATTTATCCATAATTACACGTTTGTATAATTACACACATTTTAAGCACACTGTCTTTGAAAAAAACTGCTATATACCAAAGTTTGCACATAACACAACACCGTTAACATAAGATTATCACCCAGAGACAAATTAAAGACGATCATAGGCCATAAATACAATAGTGGGTGAATCTTAAACACAGAAACATACATTTTCAGACAGACAACAAAATGCCATACATGATTAGCATGACCACCACAGCTAATGTCACTCAATCATGCCAGAAGGGAAAGGGGGCACTTCTGAAACAGTTATTAACATTTGCAACCCTACAAAGATTATCAAGAATTTTTAAATCAATTAGCCCAAATGTCAGAGTCAGAGTAGGCAGTTAGTTAGATGTAGGCAATACACGGCATATCAGCTAAACTAGATGTCAAACTCAATTCAACAAGTAACAAAATTGTCACCAAGCATATCCCAGAGGCAGAAATGTATTTACAGCTAAGTAGTAACAGTCTGTCTTTCTTGTAAAAAACAGGCAGAATTGATTTCTATTACTGATAAGAGAAAAAAAAAAAAGATTTTTCAGATGTACACAGAAATTCCCCTTTTTCCACGTACAGGCTGTTGTGCATTTTTGACCAACATCAAATGCCAGTTAAAATGCACTTTAGGAGACGAGCTTCTGTGTTATCCAATATCCTTTTGGAACTATTTTGTCTGTTTCAGCTGTATCTACCTCTCTATTGTTAGAGAGATTAATTGGAGCTAAGCAACTCCACTTTCTACTACGACAACTCAGGATTGCACAAGAGGCAATTAAAGAAAAGAAGTGACTGCTAAGATGAGACACAGAGAGAACGGTATGAGAATAAAAAACAGACCTGTTTTTCACATCGCAGACCTTTTCCTGAGGCTTCACACTCTGAACAGCTCCTACCTCCCACAGTCGCAACCAGCGGGTGTTGCTGCCTGTCAATAGACGGTTCCCTTGACACAACAGCACTCCTATGCCGAGAAACCATATCAATATAATTACCAGGATCAAAATACATAAACCATATGCCTCTTTATTATAAGCCACTTTAATGAGTGAAATAAAAAGTATCTCATATCTAGCACTGTTTTCAATTTTTCTATGTGAACTATTAACATTATTTAGCATTGCTATGAGAACTAGAATGAAACAAATTTTTTTACCAATCTCTCCCTCATCAGCTTCCCAGGTCATGAAGCAGCATTGTGTTTTAATGTCCCAGACGCAAACGTGTCCTCGATTGGTGGCAGTGAAGAGAAAGGAGTCCATGTGGTAGGAGAGAGCTGTCTGCTCCACATCACCAACCTCAGCCGGTGCATTTACCCTCTGCACCTACAAGAGTGAAATGTCAATTTGAATATATCAGAGTAAGTGCTAGAAAATACTGACATGAAACCACATACACTTAATATACTTATACTTAATAAGAATGCGTCACACATTTACCTTAAGGTCTACATCCCTGCCATGGGTGTGGATGAGGCAGAAGTAAACTCCTTGGCTGCCCACACAGGTCAGCTGGCTGGCTGTTGAAGGGCTGAAGGCTGCATCATGGATCGGCCCTGACATTCTCACATTGGACAGCAGCTGGAAGGTCTTGCTACTCCACAGAGCTATTTCTGGGTCGGAGAAGTCTCCTACGAGGCATTGGGAAGAAACATTGGTCAGTAGTAGCAGAATCATTTCACTGGCCAAACAAGAAACATTTGTTGTAGTTTATTCATTATGTCAAAAGGCATAAAATATGACTGTAGGACGCAAACTTTACTGACCGACAGAGAGAAAGGAGCGATCGTCCCTGGAAAAAGCAAGACTCTGCACTGCCCCTCCATGGTGGGATATGGTGTTCTGACATTTTCCATTCTGGACGTCCCAAATGCAGATGAAGCTCTTGCTACCATTATTGCCACCAGATGCTGATGCCACCGTCTTGACAGGAGATAACACAGAAAGAATTAGACATTATGTAACTTCAAACACAAAAAAGACTGATTTCAAATTGAAATTAAAACAAACAAGGTAGATCATCATGCCATTGTAATAAAATGCAAATCTATGGCTGTTTGATCTTTTAAATACAAAAGATGAACAGACTGAAAAGCTCTTAGCAAAAGTATTTTCTCCAAAATCCAAGCACAGTGTACTACAGTGTACCAAAAAACAGAGAGCAGTAGTTCAACAGTTTAATATTCTGTTACCTATAACAATGTCATAAGTATGTATAGGCTGCATCCACTGTTATCAAGAATGATAAAATCACCAAACACAAAAATTAAAGACAAAGCCAGTGCAGTGATTTGGTCCAGTCATGTACCAGGTTATTACCCAGTTGGTTTGAAAAAGTCTTGAAATGTAGTGACAATATGCAACACTGCAAACTGTAAACACCCCAGTAATAGAATCTATTTGTACCAGAAACTCCAACTCAGTGACGAGGCACTTGGCTGACTAGTGATGGAAATATCGTCAGACAGTCAGCCAGCTAGTCAGACACATTCCAGATTATAGGAATGTATACCACTATTGCGGTCCAGCCAAAAACCTGACTAGACATTGGCTCTTTGACTGTGAAGCCTAGCTCTATGAGAGGTACCTGTGCATCATTTGTGACTGCGAGACAGGAGATTTCCCCGCTTTGGCCCTGCAAGTGTCTCTGACATCCTGTATGTAGGTCTTCTACCACCACCACACTGCCACATGAGTACGCAAATAAACCTGCAACAAAAATGAAGTGTGGGACAAAACAAAGCAGCCACTGATCACAATGATTGTATTTTGTGTATTCAATTTTATTTTGACTTCAACTGTAGTTTGAATTTTACTGCTCACTTTAGCTTTAGTTAGTTTTCAGAGCGTGTATATATACATCATCCTCCTGAGCTGTGGGAAATTATAATGGGCACGTTTCACCATTTTGCTGGACAGTGAAAAAAATAAAGCAATTAATTAAGTAGATAATCTGCAGACCAAATGATTCAGAGATAATCATAGCTGCAGCCCCATTTGGGGTTCAATATCATGCTTATGAATCCTTTTTGTGAAATAAAAGTCAGCTAACTCTTGTGTTCAACTCTTTGTTGAACTTTGTCATCCACTTTTACTTTCAGTATATTATAATAACCTTGATCAGGGCACCACACCATGTTGCCACGGCCATTGCCATTGTAGCCAATCACTGCTTTCAGCTTTATGCCTTCTTCTCCTGGTTGGGGAACCACAGCAGCCTGGACCAGAGAAAACGGTCAGACTGGACAGCACAGTAATACAACCAGTGACCCCAGCTTATCATATATAGAGAGTGCTCCTTACCTGATCAAGAGTGGAGGGCTTGAAACGTGCAGTAAAGTGCCTGTAACAATCTGGACGTACGGGCGTCTTCCCTTTCAAATCAACTAAACAAAACATTAATTTAAAAAAAAAAAAAAAAAGAAGAAGAAGGTGAAAAAAGTTCAGTTCTGAAATAAAGTAAATTCACTACCAGTAATGAACAATATAGTGGAGGAGTTACCAGTCCCACTATGGCTGGTATTCAGGGGAGATGTGTTGACCAGCTCTGTGACTTTAAGGAAGGAGGCAGCAGGTGTGTGGTCTGATGGAGGGCACAAACTATTGAGTTGGACTGGAACAGTTGGGATGGTAATGGTGTCATCAGAGAGAGACACAGAGCCAAAAGCTGCAGGAGAGAGACAGGAAGGAAAAATGAGAGTGAAAACAAACAAAATCAAGCCCCTGCATCCACTGAACACTTCTGTTTTAGCCACCAGTAAGAAATATATTCATGTTGCTACAAATGCTTACATTAAGATTTGTCAGCTCATACAAGTAGCAATATATAGGATGTGCTGATAATTAACAGAATTAACAGAACTTACCACCCTGGTCAACTTGGTCATTTGTGCTGATGTCAAGTTGTGGAGGGGGTGAGGAGGGGAGTGGCGCAGTCTGTCGAGGTATCCCATTGGACAACTGAACTCCACTCACTTTAGCAATTTTTTGAACTGTTACATTAAAACACAAGATAAATAAATAAATCTGAATAAGCATAATAATAAATCAATTCCTAATTAATCATAAGATTTGTATGAGGTCCTTTCTTCTATAAATCCAATGCAACTATGTGAATTTACCTGATTTAGAAGCTGAGATGGAGCTTACTCTGAGAGGTGAACTGGATGAAGAGAGACCACGGACATTTACAAATAAAACTTGTGCAACACATGCATTAACAATAAAATTCAACATGGATTATTACCGGCTGTGAGTCGAAGAGTAATCAGGATGTGCCAGGAAGTCCCAAAGAAATATGGCATCTCCCACTGAGACTACGCCCAGTTGGTCAGGGGTAAAGCTCACCTGACAGATGGGCTGACTGTGGCCTATGAACATCTGGTTTAAACACACACCTCAGTTACTATTGATATAACATAGACTACAAATACTTCTAGACTTCTTCTAGAAGTGACCTATGAAGGTACAATTCTAATTAGTTATTTGATTAATTGGATGATTAATTTTGATAATTGAGCATGTTTTAGTAATTTTTCAAACAACAAAAATCCCCTTGTTTCAGATTCACACTTGATAATTTGCTCAACTGAATGGAGTCCAGAAAGGACTTTATTAAGATTAATAATATATGAAAATATTTCTTGCACTGGTCACAAACCTACTACATACTTATTTGACTTAAACTTGTAAAATGCCTAAAGCAACAGCAGTTGCTACTTTTAGAATGTGTATCATAAATTTCAGCCAGTCATAGGACTTATTCTAAAGGATATGAATTCAAATTAATTGTTGATTACCTGTGAGTTTATATCAAGCTGCATGTTATAATCCCACACTTTCACAGCGTTCTGTCCTGATGTCAGCAAGAATCGATTGTCCTCACTCACAGCCAGGGATGAGCATTGGTGTTTGTGCACATTAGACATCTGTAAGAAACCAAGATCTAATTCCCATACATGGCTGGAAGGAGGATTAAACCATTGTGTTGAGACAACCTGCAGATATTGCTCTTATTCTGTTGTTAGCATCTCTATTTACACACATTTACCACATCACTCTACCCAATGAGCTTCTTATCATCAGTTATCAGCTACTTGTGTTAGAAGTCAGATCTTTTTTAAACACCTCTTTCTTCTCAAGTTAATGCCTAATCTTGTATTCTCACAAGTAATTTGTTTATGAAGATATTTTCAGACATAACATCCGTGGTGTTACCTCCCGGAGCAGACGGCCTGTCTTAGCGCTAACCCAGAGAATTTTGTTAGCAGATGTAGCCACCAGCAAGTGTTCAGTGGAGGCTGGAGAGAAGCAGACTTTCAGTGCAGAATCCAGGCGAGAGCTGTCTACGTCCAGAATACTCACATCTATATGGAGCAACTGAACAAAGATGGTATGGAACGGTAAGACATAGCAACAGAAAAACATGACTTCAAAAATGAATGAAATGAAATGAAATTAAATAAAATGAAATTAATTTTACTTTGTGGAAGTATTAATATATTACAACCATTATGGTTCATCCTATAAATATTTTCTGTATGATATAGAATTTATTTAAGCAATGTAACAAAATTGGAATGTTGTTGAAAGGTGACAATAACAAGATACCTCATCCAGAGACCGGGCGTCAGCGATGGTGACTATGTATTCAGAGGGACCAACAAAAGCCAGACAGCGGCTGTCACTGCTCACTGTGAGAGCGTCTGGAGCATGCCCACTGCCTCGTGCCACCACATTACCTAGTCAATCAGGTACAGAGTGAATCTGACAAGACTGATACGCCCGATATGCTAAGTTGTGTCTGTGATTCAAACCGGTAAACTAGTAAGTGCATGTATTTTGTATTATGTACTGTGTATTATACACAGTGCTGTCAATTTCAAAGAATTGATGTAATGAAAGTTAGCTAATAAAAACTGATTCTGCACTTACATGATGTTTTACTTAACGAATAAGATGATTTAAGTACAAATTGGTAATAATTGCAAAATATGATGCCATGACCTTACCAGAGATGTGTTTGTGTGTGTTTATACATACATAAAACTCTGATCACATTGCAATCTTCCTCAGAGGAGTTGTAAAGTGCAAGAGAACCCTGGGAGTCAGCACTGTACATAAACTCCCCATCCGGAGAAAAGGCAAGACCCACAACTTCACCTCTGTGCTGACTATAACATATACACATATGTAAACAGAAACATACATATGGAAAAATGGGGATACAGATTAGTGTCTCAGAGTAAAAAAAGCAAAGAATCAGAATACAGTTACAAATCAACCAACTAATAATTATACAGCTACATTCAGAATACAGAAATAGCATAATTTCCCCTTCCCCTTAGTTTCTACGTACTTGTGCTCAGCCAGCAGTTTGGCAGTGGAGATGTCAAAGACTCGGATGATGCCAGAGCTGAAGCCACAGGAGAAGACCTGCTCACTGGGATGGAAGGCCACTGAACATGGGCTGTCCTCAGACACAAAATCATACAGCTAAACACAGGAGACAACAAGAATTTCAGTTTATTCCAAAATTATACACATCAGTGGAGTACTCTTGAGTATGAAAGGCTCAAAGAAATAACTAACAGGTTTAACATTAGAAATACTTAAAAAAAGGCAAAGAAGAGATAACATAGACTCTCTGCACATAGGGGCTTTGAGTTACCTATTTTTTAGTTTGATAGTCTGATGTTGACTGACCTGATGTAAAGAATCCATATTCCAAATGCGCACTGTGCCGTCAGAGGAGGCTGTTGTGAGATGCCGACGGACGCCATCCACACTGAAGCCAAGCACAGTGTCTGTATGCGACCTCATAAGGGTGTTGTAACCACGGCTGCTCACATCAAGGAAACCAAGGTTACCAGTAGAGGTGGCTGCCAGCACTTGAAGGCTATCGGATGAGATAGACACCAGGCTCACAGGTCCCTCGTGCTCTGGAAAAGAATGCCGTGCATTATTCTCCAAATGTTTACTCTGTATATCATTTGTGTGGATGTGAATGTCTGTGACACATTTTTTTTCCCTATTATTTGAATTAACTTGACTTGTATAAGCAGCTTTGATGACAGACCCCAAGAGTATTTAAATCCAATAGAAGGTTCTTTTAAGTTATTTGCACTAAAGAATATTCATATTTTCAAAATTCAAAATTATCTTTTAAAGTATATTTAGAGTTTGATATGGGATGGGATGATAAGAGGGATTTTACATTACTGCTCTCTGCAGTGTTGTAAAACAAATGAAATGATAAGTTCAGGCTAAATCTAAAATGTAAAAACCAGCTGTTCCAGTGAGACAGCCACTGCAAATTTTGACTGGGTTTTGTTAGTTGTGAAACATGATAAAAAAACCAAATATGATTTATGACTCTAAATGAATTTGGGTTTGCAGGCCATTTTTTAAACTAAATTATCAGTTTGATGCAACCTGACCAACATTTCCCAGAGACTGGATCACCTCCTGTGAAGTGGGAACTGTCAACTACAGTCACTTTTGCTGCATGTAAATGTTATGCCACGCCCCGCTGAGCCTACCAGCCTCCAGGAAGACAGCAGAAAAATCCATGGGCCAGAGACGCAGGAAGCCATCTTCAGAGCCCGTGGCACAGAATGATGAGGACACACTGATGCTATTGATGGCAATACCTGGACCTGGACACACCCAAACACACGCGCACGCACACACACAAACACACACACTTTGATGTCCTCTCAGGCTCCTTGCACAGTTTTTCCCTCTAACCAACCATTGCTTCAAACTATGAATAACAAACATTTTCTCTCTCCAACTGATTTCATACCTGTGTTAAAAGTCCATTTCTCCCTGCGGCCTGCATGCTGCTGCTGTGCAGGTAACAGCCTTCTCACATTTCTAATAACAACTCTGCTGTAGTCAATCTCAAAGATATGGCCACTCCGACTGCTGGCAAATCTATGGGAAGGCAGTTGCAGAAGGAACATAGCAATCTTTTAATAATAACATTTTCAGTGCATCTTGGTCAGTGAACCCTGATGGTTTCACAGTGACTGTCTTAGGCACTCACAATGTTCGCTCATCAAGATGCTGGTTGGAGAAGTTTCCCTCCTCAAAGGCCACATCAGTAAAGTCCGGTGAGTTGTATTCACCCAGGTTTACTGGACAGGAGCGCAGTGTGCCATTCCGCACTCGCCACAGACGAATATTGTCACGACCACATGACACCATCCTGAAACCAACAAACTAGGAAATTAACCTGCAGTCTCATTTACCAACTAGATGGCATCTGGCCTATTTCTGTTCTGCTCTAGCGGCCCACCAAGATACAGAGTAGTTGACACAATAGGTGAGCATGAGAGTGGACCAAAATCTGGCGAGACACATCTGCAGAAGTTACAAAACACACTTTGTAGAACTCTTCATTCCACTAGGAGGTTCATTATGGGATTTTTCGATTCCTCCTCCTGTTCCAGACATAAAAACACCAAAGTGCTTTTTAAGAGAATAATCCTATTCTTGCATTTACCAGCTGCATACTCTAGCCCTGGCTGACAGATGCCCAACATTGATGCTGGAGATTTGACTGCAGTCAACTGAGAGCTTCAAGGGATCACAAATTATATGAACAACAGAGATCAAACTGATCTGCCCTGAGGAACCCCTGAGCACTGTGGGAATCTGCTAACAGATCATGCAGCTGCCTTGCTTTCAACACAAACTGCCATGAGTACCATCCATGAAACATATTATGCTAATGTGACATTTGAAGGTCCTAATTTCATAAACAATGACATTCACTCATTTCCAGACAACCAGTTATTAAAGAATCTTAAAGAGTTTAATGACTCAACTAGTCACCATTAGATAACTACAGAACTAGTTACCTCTCACATGACATAACATATGTAGTACATGAAATGTGTCAATAATTAGCTATAACTATTATCAGATAAATCAGCATATGCATATATGTCAATGTATAGAAAGACATGGTTTAAAATATGCAAATGTTGGCTGGGAAAAAATTAATCACTAAAACAATAACAAATACAGAAACAAGGGTACCTTGTATCATCAAAGAAGGCAACTTTCATGGTGTGAATGTCCACATCTGTGTGTGCTTTTGCCAAGACGGCTACCTCTCCTCCTTTACTAACATTCAGAGTGTTCCACACCACCACCATCTGAGGAAGGTTACGTTAGGATCACAAAAATAAGATAACAGCTTGATGAGTCATAGATTTTAATAAGGAGAGCAATTTTTAGTATGCCATTTCAAATTATAACTAGATGAGTGAGTCAGAGTAATGATAAGTTATAGCTTCGCATTTTATTGAACTAGATCTCATGATATCCATGGCTCTCTCTATAGAATCTGAGTATAGCTAGTGCTAACTGCCTTCAAACACAAATAAGCCCTGGAATTTTCATGTGGTAAAATTCACATTCATGGTACTTACTGTTTTATTGTGGCTGCCTTTACCCACTCCACAGAGAATACCACCACTATATGAGAAACTTCAAAATCAAAAGAGATGAATGAAAGAGACATAGTGTGAGCGAGCAGTGTTTAATACAGGCTTAGATTCTAGTGTAGTTTTTTTTTTTTTTTTTTTTTTACTTGAGTGCATGAGTGTATGCAGTTGATTACCTAAGAGATGATAATGAATGAGCGTGAATCCTGAACATGGCCAGACAATTTCCTTTGTGGTAGTTCCACACTCTAACTACACTATGATTTCCAGTTTGTGCTGAGGCCAGCAGTGTAGTGTTGCCATTAAAAGCTAGTGCAGACACCTACAGAGAGAAAACACACATGGAAAGAATTTAATTTCTTCGATAAATACACTAGAAACTCTTTAAAGGATGCCACTGCATTGGAGGCCAGGAATAAGGTGAATCCAAATACCTTACTTACGAAGCTGCTAGTCAAACAGGCCATCCTACACATTCACATTCAACAGATTCTGCACAAAACATCACAGCTCATTTACCTTATCAGTGTGACCAATGAAGAATCTCTGCTGGTTAGAGGATATCTTCATAGAGACGATAATTGCGTGACACGGATATACCACTGCATCTCCCGATTTGGTCCAGAGGGCCTACAGTGTAATACAGCACAACCGTGAGCCCAGTTTATGTATGTGAAGCCAGCATGGTGATGGTTTAGCTCTAAATGATCATACGTATTTTGTAGTTCCCCCTCCAAAGCCGATGATTCGATTTAGTTTGAGAATTGGGTCTGGAAGCAGCTTCTATTAAGGAGGTCAGAAAAAGCACATGTGAAGATTTTGTAATGAGCTCTTAAACCAATGATGTCTCAGCAGCCATTTTCATTTCACTTTTGGCTGTCCTCATCTCTTACCTGTTGTTTGGTTTCCTTGGATGATGACAGATGGACAGGATGTGGAACAGCACTGCAGACAAACTGGGAATATAACATGGTCAATAGTGCTTTTTAATGCAAATACAAAACTCCACAAAGCTATTATTGAGTCAAGCATGTGTATTCTACTGAACATGATCTACAAAAGATATGGAAAAGTGGTAGGTAATAGTTTTCTTATGCCATCAGGTTTTTTTTGGATGTACAATCTAGTCAATAGGAAGCTTCACCTCTTCTTCACTTTCATCTGGATGTCTGCTGAAGGCGTCCTGAGAATGCACAAACACATGAACTCCACTGCCATCTGTATCAGAGAGTGGCCTGGATGCGAGCTGGTGTGAACTGAAGCATGCTGATTCATGCTGCCTGTCATCATCATCATAGCAAAGCCAGCCAACTTCCTGCTGAGAGGACACTACACCCAACTCAGGTATGTTGGTCACCACAGGGGTTTGATTCCTCGGCTGCTAAGAAGACAAAAAAATAAAAATAGCAGCCTCTTAGACAACTATATTTTCACTTAAAAGGTCAAGTTCAACCAGATGCCATTTTTAAAGAAATAAAAATCAAGTGGATTCACAAGTGCATCATAAAAGGTACTAAATTTATCAGCCTTACTGATTTTGGGGCCGTGATCTGCTGGATGAGGGACACGCGGTCCTGAATTGGTTTGCTGATGTTGACACCATGAGATTCCTCTCTAATGGGGCTTCTTTGCTTGGAGAAACAGCCTGTGAAAAACAGGGGGATGAATTCTATAAAATGAATTCTTATCAGAATTAGATAGAAGTGTGTAGGCTAAAAGAAAATGTATTAGTAATGTATACATAATGTGTCTGTTTTATAGTAGTGATTTTTATTGGCAAGGCAAGGCAATTTTATTTGTATAGCCCATTTTTACAAACAGTTTGTCTCAAAGGGCTTTACATAGCATCATAACAACATCCTTTGCCCTTAGACCCTCACATCAACTGAGGAAAAACTCAAAACAAAAAACCTTTTTAACAGGGAAAAAAAAGAGAAACCTCATTGTGAGCAACAGAGGAGGGATCCCTCACCCAGGACGGGCAGACGGGCAATAGATGTTGTATACAGACAAGAAAACAGGTTACAATACAGAATATGCACAGCATGGAAATGGTGTGCAGGAGCTGACTAAGGCTCCAATTTATTTTGATTAAAGGGGAAAAAGAAAATTGTGAAAAATGAAAAATGATACAAGCATATTTGTCTCAGACAAAATCAGACAAGAACATTGCACAAAAGTACAGGGAAAAGCTTTAAATGCCAAAATGATGAGCAGTGTGATATTTTATAACTTACTGGCCTCAGGCCTTGGATTGCCCTTTTGAATGGAGTCAAAGGGTAACTTTGTTCCTTCTGAGGGAAACCTGTTAGGGTGGGACAAGATAAGAGAGAGAGAGAGAAACTATTGATTTCATTTCTTACAACTGGTGTTTTGAGCAAATAAGTCCTGTTGCCAGTCAAGCATCTGTAATATTCAAAGAAAAAAATTCCCCCTTAAGATACTCATCTACATGTTCAGATGTTTTCAGCCTTAGCACTGAATGTTGTATTTCACTGTTTTGGTTCAACCACATGTCATGATTTATTAGACTTTCCTGAATTACTTTGCTCATGGATTCTTTCTGTATGATAATTGATGGTGTTGGTGTAAAGGTCAGCTCAGTTAAAAGACTGATTTACTATCAAATGCTAAATTTTGGGTGTGCAGGAACTTTGTTCACAGGGGTTCACATGTTGTGTTCTTTGGTGAGGCCACCGTACTTGATATAATCATAGAGGTCGTGCCAGGAACTTCCCTTAGGTGCAGGGAATGACATCTCTCTGGGCATGGGGCCTGTACCCTGAGAAGAAGCCAGACCCATCAGCTTGGCCTCACTGAAGGAAATACCTATTGAAAAAAAAAAAATTGGGCAACAGACAAAAAAAATAAATCTGTTACACATGCACAAAGTGGCAACTTTATTCAGAAATGTGATGATGTGCTCGGAATGAATCTGACAATTACTCATAATTATGTGAAGAAAACATTTTTCCTGCTGCAGCATTTCAGCACTTTCAAAGGGTTCTCAATATTCAACTTACCTTACAACGACAGATGTCTGGTCCTTGTATTCAGTAGTGTGAATAAGATGCTTTAAAGAGTGCAATAAAGCTCCAATAACGAAACCACGTTTGTCTAGTATGTGGCAGTGATAAACACTGTTTTCATTTTTTTTTATACATTCAAATGTCTTTTAAGGAAAAACACTGGTATATTTTTGCATTTCATTACATCAAAAAAGTGGAAAATCAACAATGAAATTGGTGCATAAACACGAGGTGTGCATACATAATATCATATATATTTTTGATGAATAATATATGTTTACAATATCAGAAACAAAAATGACAGCAGCACAGTGTTGGGGAGAAATAAAACTCTTTACTTACCCGGATCTAGTAGGAGGTCAGTGGTAAACATGTTTTTCACTGACATGTTGGCACAAAGCTTAATGCTCTTTAGGTGACTGTAGCAGCGGTTGAGGTAGACAGAGAGTGTGTACTGCAGATCCAGCATGAGACAGGTCCAACGCACTAAGGTGGGGGCTGGACCCACTAAACCTGGAGCATAAATAGCTACTATTTTAGTAAGATATGCAGTATATACAAAAGTTTACTCTCAATAGATTGATTGATGAAAATCAAATGCAAGTGTGTACATGTCTTTTACCGTGTCTTGCGGATTTTGCTGTGTTTTCGTAGACTGAATCCTTAGCAGCTCCACACAGGAAAGGAAACTGAAGCCAGGTAGCTGTGGACTTGAACTCTTTGAACATATTGGAAAATGATATACGGACTACTTGGCCCTCCTACAAATCACAGATCAGAGAAATAGTAAATGCTGAGAAAAGTTGACTATTTCATATTGGCTTTCAAATTGTTGAAAAATGACAAAATAAATATGGTACAGATCTTCCACAGTCTGAGCTGATAGTGTGACAGGCATTAAAATACTGCTTGATTCAGATTAAAAAAAAACCCATTGTATTATTAGTAAAGTGTGTAAAGTGCAGATAGTTGGGCAGTGGTTAACACTGTTGTGGAGTTAGCGTGGGTGCCTTATAGGTACTCATGCAGGCCTGTAATAGACTTGACGAGTTGTCCAGGGTGTACCCCGCTCTCACTCAATGTCAGATGGGATTGGCTCCAGCATAACCATTCCCCCTGTGATCTAATTAGGCTAAGCAGTATAGATAATAGATGGATGGATGGACAATATCATATCATATAATGATAGAATGTAGAATACTTGCGCCCACTTCAATTCAATTTAAATGCCAATGATTTGAAATGCCAAAGATTAATGATTCAGAGCTGCAAATGATTTCATTCCAAATAGAGCCCAGCCACATGACTGGCAATACTTGACTGAAATTACTTATTAAAAGATAGTTACCATAGATACCGCAATGCTTCTTCAACATATACACACACACGCACAGGCTTAACCAATAAAATCAGGTCCAATACCTCTGCAGCAACATCCAGGTGGACCACAAAGTATTTGTCAGGTATTGGCTTGAAAAGAAGGTAGAAGTATCGCCCTATCAACGCCAAAGACTGGTTACTCTTCTTGGGTACCAGAATGTAGCTGTTGGCAGGAACAGGACCCCTGATCCGAAACACTGAACACTTCAGTGTCTTGTCCTGGTGGTGAGGGAGAGAGAGTGGGTTGGGGTGGATGTCATGGAGAGTTTGGATAAAGTAAATTTACGATAAACACTCAAGAGATAAAAGTGATACTCCACCCAATAATTAATCTTTTGTGAAACAAAGTCTCACCCTGTGTCAACTTTCAAGTTAAAGAGGACTGAGGACAAAATCTGTTTATTTAGCCAAAAACACAACATTTGACACTACTGGACCACATTAACTGACAGTCATTTCAAACACAGTTACACCGATGCCTTAAGTACAAAAAAACCAAAACCAAAACAAAGCAAATCATATGGACAAGAACATTCATATATTAAGCCTAGAAATTTATCTGATATTCAAAAGACTAGGTTAAACATAGGTGAAGCACTTAGGTGAAGTATAAGGTGTAGCATTTAGTTACCATGTATGTTGACACATCCCCCTCTTTTGCAGACCTTTTCCAGTCTTCAACTCTGACATGTTTGAATATGTTGACATAAGGATGCTGCCAACCTGCGGAGTGAAGACATGTCTCAGTGACAGTGAGCTACAGTAATTAGTAATAAGTGGTAAACTGCTTTTGAAGTTTTGGCTTCTCTGTCTCTTAACTAACGCCTTTCATTAAAAACTGTAAAGCTCACTTTACCTTTGGAGGCCATTGGTGGTATCGCAAATGTACAATCCACCTGTTGAAGTCTTAGTCCTTCTGCTTGCTCAAACTCTACAGGTAGTATAAATTCAGACGTTAGCTAGCAAACAGTTCAGTGGTCCGGACGCTGCCTCTCCTTCCCACAGTATTTAAAACGACAAACGTTTCATATTATTAAAAGTTTCCCGGGCTTTTCCCGGTTCTCACTGGCATCCAGTAAATAACAGTTTAGGTTTTAGCACCAAGTGCTGACTGTAGCTGCTGTATCCTTCCCGCTCCAGCCTCCGCCGTTGCTAACGACAGCACGACGCTCCTGACGTCTGTGCGTTTGGGCCCGTGGAATTCTGGGTAATGAAGTTCACGAGGCAAGATCGAAACAACTGTCGCATTGTAGCATATGAGAGAAAAAAAGCTATAAATGTCCGCCCAAGGTATGTTTCAAAGAGGACACTGTATATGGGCTAGTTCTGGTGTTGATTGGCCTTACAACTTAAAATGTACAACCTATCTGAGATTCTGTTGAAATGTTGTTTTTTGTTTACTAGCCTACAGTTCATTCATACCAAGAGGTAATGTGATCCTCCATACACTGGCATGTCACTGCTTCCATCACACATTAAAATATAATATAAACAAATATCCTAATTTTTAAGCATGTCTTAAATCTTAAATAATCACAATCACTTATTCACATATTCACAATTCTGAAGCTCAGATAATAGATAACAATTACTTACTCACAATTTTACATATTTACAATAAACCACATATGGCCATAAATAAACAGTGAATGCAATCATGTAGTGATTCAGTCTGAATCTATATTTACAACATGTGGGAGTAACTCCACAGGGTCTTGGAGATGAATGAGAAAGGACACCTGCATTGCCATTGAATGTACAGTCTCATCCTGATCCCCATGATGCAGAGTGTTATTTCTGTTTACCACTGATGGACAGTGCAGCAAAGAATCATCAGGTTGTGGAGAGGTTGGCTGAGCTTGGCGTCTGAAAATCAGTGAACTGTCAGGAGTGGGTGAACCATCAGGCATCGCCCTTATCGTTGTGGCAGAGGATCTGTTGCGCTCCGGCACTGTGGCTATGGAGAAAGTCTCTACTCGAGAGTCAAGCACGGCTAGTCACTGTCCACAGCATACAGTCTCTGCCTCTATCCTCCAGCTGCGCAACTTCCTCCTCAGCTCTGTCCTCACCTGCATCAAGATTGGAGGTTAGTCATTTCAGATGTGCCATTTTGCGTAACCATTTTCTGTCATTTTCAAAAAGCAGAAACTCAGATCCCTGGACACAAAGGGATATCTGAAACAATATTTCTGTCTTTTTATTCTAATGCATTTAAAATGATCTGATTAGCTAAGTCACCCAAGAACAATAATAAATCTGCTTCATAACAAAATTAATATCAATCATTTAAGCCCAATTTTACACTTTTTCAGCCATGCAGGTTCATGTACTCTATGTTGTCGATCAGACACTGTCTAGTTTGTATGGAAAATCTATTTAGGGTAAAAAAATGAAATGAGAATATGAGGTGAAAGCACAAACCTCTTTATTAGCATAGCAGTAGAGCACAGCCACCAGAAAGCCCTGCAGAAAGGCCAGATTTAATGAAAAAGTATTGAGTTTCAGCAGTGTCTACTACAGTTGCCATACATTAACACAGATAAGGTCATTCTCTGATCCAATTGAACCTACCTGAAATGAATTGAGAAAAAGCGTGAAGAAAACTTTAACATAGCGCAGAACACCTGTTGTCTGCTCATCTGTAGCAAAGATGAATATGATCTCATGAATCCCAAATAGAGGAATGAGGGTAAGGGTTGCCTTGGCAAGCCTAACAGGACAAATCAAACAGCATTTGTCACAACATCATACATAGTGTTGTTTTTTTGTGTCAACATTCTGCTAACAGCTTGTTCCTTCCTGCCAAAATTCATCACTGCTTTTCTGTGACGGCCAGATTCATGGCCTTGACTCGATGAAAAATAGCCAGAGAAGGCAAGGGAATATGTCATCTAATTTATCATCATTGCAAATATGCTGAGGCAACTTGCCGAAGTTTGTAATCAGGGTATCCACTCTGGTTGCTGGCTTGTAACTTGGAAAGAATGACCTTCAGGATCTTCATGAAAATCAAAAAGTTGATCTGTTAATCAGAAAATCCAAATGTGAGTTGTTGTATACTGTGTTGCAAAAAGAATATACCATACCAATAATATTATAACCAATATATATTTTCCAAAAATAAATATATATATTATGCCATATATTTTGCAGAGGAGTCTTCATGCCAGATGATGACACATGCAAAGGATGCATCTACACATTAGATTATGATTAGACTATTCGCATATGCAATCCTTACGAGTGAGGCGAAAAGAATTGGGAAACGAATAATCCACCAGTAGTTCATGTTCTCATTGACAGCCCAACACCTGTGAAGAAAAGCAGAAGCTACTAACTTTCCATTGTTCAATGTGGAGCGGCAGGGAAGGTCTCTACACATGCACATGCACATACACTTACTCTTTGTTTTCTTTCAATAGCTTCATCACTACCCAGGGAACCACAAATAGAAGTGGTGTTCCTATATGATAAGGACAACAAGGGTTGCAAGATTCAGTCCTGAGGGTGCTTTGGAAATCAAGCCTCAGAGCTAAACAACTAAACAAATGACTGTGTAAATGTTTCGATGGCATCCATTTACAAAAGCTGCACTGCTGTTACAGGGCATGTCTTCTCATAGGGCTGGACTTAATGTGCAGTTATTAATAAGTGTTACAGATATGACAAGATATTTCCACTGTTGCAACATGCCTGCTTTCTCAATATGAGCTGGTCTGTATTTCTCTGGTGAGGTGTTCTTAGATTATAGATGGCGGCAGAGGGAAATCACTTCTAACAACTCAGTGTAAGTCCTAGGAGATGGGACTTACCCCAGCCCAGACAGATGTAAGGCAAGTGTTTGTTGTTGTCGATGAACACTGAGGCTATGAGCACAGAGTACAGATATATTGCCTCTCCAAAGAACCAATAGTGATTTGCCAGGACACAGTACTGCATCATCACCTGTGCTATCCGGCAGCCAAAAGCAGCCTAAAAGAAATGTACATGGAAAGCCACACGAGTCTAATGTTCAAATTTGCTTCATTAAAGTATCTGAATGCGTTCGATACTAATGGGATACATCCCTTTGTTGGTAACTCACGATAAGCAACCATTACCTGCAAATTTTAAATAAGACCTACCTCGTGACTGAGCATCTCACTCACATCAGTCTGTTTCATTATTTCTCGTCCCCAGTGGTGTTCAAGCATGGTGTCTTTAACAATGACAGATACAGCTCGCAAAATGAATGAAAGGAAAAGGTTTGCATGAATATAGTTCCTGGTGCAATGTAGTTTCCTGTCAGGGGACATAGAAATAATAAAAGTTAATACTTTGTATTTCAGGGAATTTTTTTTTAGCTGCTTTTCTTACATCTGATCTGCGAAAAGCACACAATTTGCGTCTACTTTGTCTTTGATTGTTTTGAACATGATACTTTTCATAATGCTTCATCACTTTGTAGTAAAGTTAGTCCCAGATATCTGCAAAATTGAGATCTGTCCATTCAGTCTTCTTTCCCTGCATTAGTATTTGATTCTTATCAATGCTGAGGATCTTGACAGTTCTGAGGTTTTTATTTGTCTTAAGAATTAAATTTGCAGCATGATATGAAAATATCTGCATTTATCAAAGAGAATAGAATGGGTCAAGGGGGCTCATTAGTGTCACTGATGATCCTTCAGAGTGCCAGGAGATGTACAACAAAAAATACTGTACATGTGTTAGATATCTTACCTAAAGCTCAGAAGAATGATAAGAGCCGTTGAGAGTGTGAAGAGGGACAAGGAATAGCCAACAGTGTACAACATCCTGAAGCTCACCATCAATTGTTTGAACCACAACTGTAAGGACAAATCCACACAGTCATTTTTTGGAAGTCTCATAGATTACTTAACTACTACAACCTCACTCTCTCCGGTTATACTATTATCACCTTTAAGTTGGTATGGCAAACGTGAGCTAACAGCTACCTATTTAATCACCCTGCAGACAAAGGGAAATATCACTACACTGTGTTTTCCAGCTTGTTGCAAATATTGTATGTCAGCTGTTTGGTTTTATTAATATATTAATTTTATTGCTGAAAACAGCTGCCTCCAGTAAAGTCGGGGTCCATAAAATCAAAACAAGGAAAACAATGAGCTGATTGGTGCTAAATAGCTCAATAGAGCTGAAGTACAGTGCAGCGCTGGTTAACAACTGTTTGAGTTCAAGTGATGCCTTTCACATCCATGTACTCATTATACATTGCACCATTCTTCTAATTGTTTTTTATTTAAATGAATACAGCTGGATTCCTGACACTGATTCATACATATAGCCTTTTACTGATGAGTCATGTTTGGTTGAATGCCAGTTAACAGTGTGTGTCAACTCATTATACACCATATGTATCACTAACGGCCAACTATCTTTTTTTTTTTACACCTGCAGTTTGGGTATAAAAGTTTAGCTCTGGTAGTACCTTTCAAAACATGCAACTCTGATAAAGTTGGCAAATAGTTAACTGGCTTTCAAACTCAATGACATGATAATAGTTTGAGCATTTAGAGGCACTCACAACTGCATCAAATTGACCCACAAGCTGGAGACATTTTAATTGCCATACCTCCTGAGATGTCACCTCTTTTTCCTCCTCACACTGTGTCATGTCCCTCCACACCTGCCCGCTGTTCTCTCTCTCCCAGAGGCCATTAGAGCCACATCGCCGACGCACAACTCCCTGAGACACTGGAGGCGAAAGAGTCAATCCTTCGGTCATTACCATCTTATTCCCCATTAGGGTCACGGTGCTTTTCACCATCCTTCAATCACTGGTAAACAGTCCGTATATGAATATCAAGACTGAACACATACACATAGATGTCCAAAATAATCAGGTTTTTTTATATATATGTGTGTGTGTGTGTGTGTGTGTGTGTGTGTGTTTCTAGAGAGACAGATAGAGAGAGAGAGAGTCTATATACCTATATTCTAAATTGTTTAAAAAAGGATAGTTAGCTAACAGCCGAATAGCTTAAATTAAAAATTTAAACTTGCAAATATGTCTTTTTTTTTTTTTTTAAACAAGTGAAATGGATGGATCTGACAAAGAGCGCTTCCCACTGTTTCTCGTCTTTGTGTTGAGATATGCTAAATGTTGCTTAGCTTAGCTTAACATACTCAAACGGAAAGAGGACAAACTGACATGAACATCATATTATATTCAAATGAATTTTTATCGAAGTCACTAAATGTGTGATTTACCTTTGTCATACCAGGGCAGGTAGAAAGGACATGAGATGTTGACCACAGAGCCAGCAGGAGTATCTGGCCAGCAGGCATATCTGTCAAAAGACCTGTTGCAGAACAAGCCCACTGGAAAGGGAGAATAAGAAACTGAAGAAACATCTGCTCCTCAAAAATAAATGAATAGAAATAAATCTAAAAAAAAACTTAGATGAGTTAGTGTCTATTCCCTTTCCATCTCTTACCAAATCCGCTTTGCATTATAACTCAATGGCACTTAAATTTAATTTCTCCATACCTTGAGAGATTGGCTCATTTTCTATCATTTTGACACAGTCTTCTTTATACTGGACCCACTTCTGATAAGTCTCTTCTAATATTTTTCCACTAGCCATATCAAACTGTAAAGACACATACAAAAATATATTTAAGATACACTTTCATTTTACTTGCATGTCAAACATTTTAAGTCTTGTAGGTAGAAATATCTAAAAATATAAAGTTCTCTAGATAAGGTATTCAAAAAATTTTCATATTCTATTTTACCTTTGGCAATTTGAGGAATAACAGGCAGATCAAAGCCATTATGTCTTGTGTCCTGTCCATCACTGCAAACTTGTTCTTCCTTATCAGAAAGACTGAGGAAGGAAAATGTAGGTAAGTGTTGGGTCCAGTTCAAAGACACTCTGGGTGGTTTTCATTTGAATATCAATTGATCTACATTTTCCATAAAACTGCAGAAACATTTATTTTTGTTCCAAGAAATTCACATCCATCACAAAGAAAGACTTTTTAAGAGAAATTGGTGCCGACTGGTGCCAAATGCTTTTACATCAGTCATGTTCAGAGGATATGAATTACCATCCATTTTTAGCAACCTCTCAATTTGGTTTCCCGTCACAAGCGCTGAAACCAAGGCACACTAAAATAACTGTGATCAAACATTTTCTTGACATATCACATCATTTAGTCACTTTGGCCACATCACTGACTTTCATGAAAGTTCTTTGCTTGTGTGGAATTTTAAGTTACTTATTTCATGTTTCCCTTATTTTGCTATTTGTCACTGCAATGTATACTGTTTTATTATTAGTACAGATGGAATCAATGTACTTTCCCATTTTGTATTAACATGACATTAGAATATTTACCAAATATCAGCTTTTAAGTAACTCCATCACAATCATCATGTGATTTTATGTTTTACAGAAAATAACTCTAATTTCCTTTCTTTGCATATAACTCATAATGTGGTTTCTTTATTATATGTCTGGAAAATATCTGGTTTTAATAATTCCGACAGAAATAAGCAAAAAGGAAAATATTTAAAGAAAACTCGAAAATTTTATCATCAATTTCATGAAATCATACAATACGCTTTTATATAGTCATCATTATCACCCACATTTCCACCTAAATTTTTTTCTTAGGCTCTCAGACTTTCTACCTTGGATGTACGTTTGTCACTTATAGTATAGAGGAATGACAGGAGTGTTCCAGTTCCAGTCAACCTGGCACCCACTTTATGTTATGACATAATTCATCACTCTGAAGTCAATAATTACAAAAAAATACTTTTCCTGGATTGAAAACAGAACTCAAAATCATATAAACAGCCCAATAATTATCTGTCAAATAAAAGGAGGTTATCTTAAGATCACTAAAAGGCTGTATCTTGTTTTTGTTTCCATCATCTGTCAATCAAAATAGTGACTAGTGTTCACCATGAAATGTTTTTACAGTTTGTCCCAATTTGTGAAAAATTGTGTGATATTGTGTCGAGAAATGTTTTAGGTTGGCATTGTGGCCTATGGTGGTGTTGTGTGCTGGTTAACCTGAGGCCCTCATATTGAGCCACATTTATTAGGGGGCCCCAAGTGCCCCACCATCTGTTGGGTTCCACTTCAGGCTCTGCTGCTGTGTCAACTGCCAAAACACTGAAGTGATTTCTTCTCATGCTATAGGTGAAATTCAACAGCCATCGCCTGTGGCAGCTCAAGAAATGAGACCACATCGGGTTTAGTTTCTTATGTGTCCAGGAACTACCCTGATGGAGCTCTCCCCACTTTGACAGACATAGTAACAGGAAACACTTATTCTAGTGTTCTACACTCTTAACAGGCAAACAGGCACTTCAAATATCATCAATCTTAGCCTTCCATCACCACGTTGGCTTCGCCCTGAGCTGCTCAGTGTTATCATAGGAACGCACACTTAAAATCAATAGAGAGCCACAATGGATCTCTGTTGTATAATCAGGACTCAACAGGCTTTAGGACTCTGATTTTCAAGTGTGAGTCTTTAAACCTGTGCTTATTGAACCAGCAGGTGCAATGTAATTGACAGCTGTTACAATGTTGGTCTATTTTCTTTTCAACTTGCTGTGGGTCTGTGCAATGCAGCACCCATATGCTCTGTCCTCACTTGTTATAGGCTCCATGCACAGCTTATTTTAATTGCGCTGCAAGGAGCACGATTTCAAAGTGTCTCCACAAATTGACAATTTATTCCTGTGGTTAACACATGGCGTATGATATAATGGGTATATTTTCAATAACCCTTGAAAGTCACACAGTTAATAATGACTGTATAATGAAAGAAGAAAATCAAACATCAGCAAAAAGATCCTGGCAGCTGTATCTATAGCAGACATAAGCTATAACTGGACAGCATGTATAAGCCCCTACAGCAAACACACATCACATCATTTACAGCAACATCATGTGTATAAACTACTTCATATGCTTCTAAATAGGTGGTGCATGCAATTATGCGGTTGTGGGCTTCTTTCACCACCTTAGAACAGTTGCATTTAAAATACTGCATGCAATGCATCCCTTAAATTGGGGATGTCTTCTCTTTTCATTTTGCTTATATGAAGTTGCAAGAAAAAAAAAGGAAAATTAAAAGCATCTAATATTATAGAGAAAGTTGATTTTAAGGTGTGCAACACCTTCTCAAACGGACCTGTTGTGCTACTACTGAAACAAGGAGCAGAAAACACGGGCTGTGACTTACGGGGAGATGATCGTGGAGAGCAGAGGGTCGGTCTCAGAGATGCTTCGTCCTGTGTGACAGACGGACAGACGCTCAGACCTGCGGCTCAACTCTCTGAGAGCGGTTTGTCTGTGCGCGCTGCTGCTTTTCACCATCCTTCAAACTCTTTGTCACCCTCAGCCTCTTCGGTGCGCGGAAACCTACAGCAGTCGTACGTTTCCGCCTGAATACATCCACACCTGCCTTTTGAAAACAAAACAAAACCATAAAAAAAAAAAAAAAAGTCGATAAAGTGACACAAAAGCTTTTGTCCAGACCTCGATGATGTGGCATTCAACGTTTTCCTCCCCTGCATGCAAATAGAAACAGTGATTCTGGGCACAAAGCAGGTTTCATTTGCTTGTGGTGCAGAAGGCAGCAAGACATTTATACACAGTTTATGAATGAATCATGTCACAACCCCACTTTTTTTTTTTTTTTTTTTTTGAGGAGGGTGGGCTTGTTCGATCCAGGTGCCTGCTCGAATATAAGCTATAATTAATCTACAATTATCCAGAAACACACACACACCTCACTCTCGTCAAGTGAACAGCTCTCATTCATCACTACACAAACCACTTGATGCTGTCAGGCACATTTTTTTTTTTTGCAAACATTTGTGTCGAAACAGTAAAACTCTGACACAGGAGTCCAGGTGATGCGGGCAGTTTGATCTGGTTATGACACATTCTGACACATTATCCCACACAACCAGTGTGAGCATGTATTAGTCAGCTGGCACTGATCAAATGCATCATTCAGTGAATTTTAGGACCAGGATGCATGTTAAGATTTAATGTTGCATGAATGTTAAAACTGTGTATCTAAATTTATTATTTGTTATAAATTGTCCTCTTTAAATTTAATATAGTACTGAAGCAATTAGTTTATTAATCAATAGGTATTGGAGCACGAAAACTGGCATTTATTTCTCTTTTAACTAATGTTGGTATCATTCAGATACCACTCTTACATAACTACACTGAATATGAAGCTAGATCCACAAGGCAAATATCTTATCTTAACTTAAAGACTGGAAACTAGGTGAAACAGGTAGCCTGGGTCTGTCCTAATGTAATAAAAAATACTAATAAACATAATACATCTTGATACATGTTTTTACAGTTCTGCTTTGTACAGATTTTGTTACTTTTGGACAAAGTTTACCTGACTTGTTTTCTTTGTTCTTAGTGTTAACCGACCGCTGATAGTTTATAGTAGCCCTCTATACTATTTATTAAAGCACTATTGATCTATTGACTTTTCATCTTGTCCAAGGCAAGAAAGCAAACAGGCATTTTTCACAAAGAACCATACTATTCCTTTAAACACTAACTTCTTCAGGTTTGAAATGTTAGTGTCCTTGTGCGGTAAATATGGAATCACTAGGTGTCACCTCTAACTTTGTTTACTCATTTCATGTGGGGATCTCTGGAGATTAACAGAGTGGAAGAGAGTCCGAGCAAAACCTATCTAAGGGTGTTTTGGTATTTATTCTTTCTGTTCCAGTTTTGATTGGGTTCTTTCATGCTGAGGTCTTATCCTGTGATGCTATTTCTTGCGACCTGATCACCATTGAATTTCATTTATTGTCTTTGTAAATTGAAAAAAACTGAAAAGAGGCTGGGCTGTCTATGCTCTGCATATTAATAAAAGATCTTTTTCATTGTTGAAGTATGGGAGGAAGATCGCAGAGACATGAGACAAATGCTGTGTCTGATGGGGTTAGTCTGGACTTCTGAGGGATGGAAAAACAGATGCTGGATGAAAGAGATGAGGCAAGCAGAATAGCAGGTCTGATTACAAACAGGATCAATGCTTGACAGGAGCACAATGGACATTTTGGGGAGCTGGAAAACCATTTTCCTTTCACTTCTGTAAATTCATACATAGATCTGTGACAGAAATATTACCAACCATTAGTCAGAATGGTTGTTATTTGCTTTCCCGACAGAACTATCAACATTAAAACTTTTCAGGACAGCATGACTCCCACATGACCTACTGACAGGGCAATAAATCATGTTTTAAAATCTGTCTACCTATTCTATTACAAACCCTGAAACATTTCTAGGTTAAGACAACTTCACATGGGTGATTCAAATGGCTTTCCATTAGGGATTCAACTGAAATAGCAGCATGGGTAACATGAAATATGTAAAATTGAAGGCTCAAAGAAAATCTAAAGAATTCAAGAGAATAAAATATCATGGATATTGCAGCACAGATCCAAAAAAGCACATCACTAAAAGAGCAAATTCAAAGTGAAAATCAAAACCAATAACTGTCTCAAATTTTATCCTTAATATTTTAATTTAAGCAGTTATCAGAGTAGTGCCTGAAGACCTCAAACGTACTCTAGATTAAGAGAATCAGATATTAGGTATTTTGATCTGAAGCAGTATTTTAAAATGCTGACAAACAACTTCTCTTTGAGCTGCAGTGAGCTGCATCAAAAGAGAACTTTGAGACAGGCTATAAATGAACTATACCACTGTTGAATGACTTCAACATCACAAACTTTCAACTTGTTTAACTTAGCTCTTACCTCTACCTCTACTAAAGCCTTGTAACAAAAATTTGCAAAAGTAAAAACAAATCTTATCATCTCATCATGTAACTTGTAAGTTTTGGGACAGGCGACATTTAATGCGGAGGCAGGCAGACAATTTATTAAGGCACCTGGGGTTGTTAGTTTGAAAAGGTATGTGGGAGATACTGTGGTTCACAGTTCCCTGAGAGGGAGCATGAATATTGAAAATTGCAGAGGGCCAAGGATGGACCCCTTGAGGAATATCACAGTTAAAATTGACAGTAGATGCAGAGCCATTTGTTATGGCGACAGAGGAGGATCTATTGGAGAGGTATGAACCCAGTAGATTTATTGCAGTTCCCTAAAGATCAAGCCAGGTTTCTAAACTGTGCAGGAGTATAATGGTTGATTATGTCAAAGGCAGCACTTAAATCTAAAAATACCAGAACTGAGCTGTCACTTCTAACAGCTATTAAAACTAGGCCGTTTAAAACCTTTGTGAGGGCTGTCTGTGTTTTCTAAAACCTGACTGAAAACCATAAAAAATTTCATTATTATTCATAAAAGATGTGTGTAGCTGTGTGGAAATTTTTTCCAACATAACAAATAAAGAAGAAATTAAGTCAGAATATCTCATTGAGAATGCTCCAATGATGGAAACACCAGTGGTCTTGTATACAACCTGAAGGATTGTGTCCATTCAGTGATGGATATGCAAATGAAATTTAGTGAGAAAAGAGTGAGGACACAAAACAAAAAAATGCAACAAAACACAAACTAGACAGTTTTGAATGCTGACAAGATGGGAAAATCTATGCAAAGCCACTCTTCATCAGATAAATCATACATGGTCCATCAGTGTGAAAACGTGGGCACATGCACAGTGTGATAACCTATTTACACGAACACCTCTGTGTTCTTCTTGTCTGTGAATGAATAGAAAAAAGGAAAAGCAGAACTTTATGTGTGGAAAACAGTGTATTCATTTTTTTGTTAAAAAATCTGCTTTGCACATATTGTATAACTACAATAGAAATGGGCTAATATATTTTGATATTGCATATGGACATAACAGACTACATTGCATTGTATATTATTGTTATTGTATACAGTATTTCTATTCATTTCATATTGTGTCTCGATTATTTTATTTCTTATAACATTTTTCCCTTGTGCTGTTACTTCTTATACTATGATGTCAAATTGGAATATCTACCACGAGGCATAAGATACATCTTATCTTATCTTATCTTATCTTATCTTATCTTATCTTATCTTATCTTATCTTATCTTATCTTATCTTATCTTGAATCCCAGTTCCAGAGGTCTTTCAAGGCCAGATGGGGTGTGTGTATGCATCTCTGTGTTTGTGCAATTTAATTTGTACAGATGTAATTTGTGGACAGCTCCACAATTTGTGTGATCTCTCCAGAGGCAGGGCAACAAATCAAATGTGTCACATATTACTAAGCCAAGAGGAAAGCAGACAGGAAAGCATCTGGCTATTCTATTTGTTAAATTTGTTGAATATTGACGAGGGAGCCTGTGTCTTGACACAAGGTAACACAAGGTTCTCATGAAACAGGAGGGCAAGTTAGGTTTCTACCAAAGAAAACCCAGCAACTCAATGGAGACTTACTTTTCACACCTTTCTTACATCAGTCATCTGCAAATAGATTTTAAAGGGATATAGTCTCATGTGCTACTAATCACCAGTTTACAACAGCTAGAACTATACTTACAGCAACATAAACAAAAGGAATGATGGTGTCAGATGTTGATGATCTAATTGATGACCTTTGACCCCTTCCCATTTAATACTCAATAACCAGTTTTGTTCCAGTGTTCACTGTGACTGATGATGTTTGTTTCTGGTCTTCTTTCACTGTGTAATATCCACAAAGTGGTGGTGATTGAAGGATTGCCAAAGAAAGGGATTTATTCACTTATTAACAACACAACTGATAGTTTGTTTAGGTCTACTTAGAAACACAGGGCCAAATATATTTTTCAGCACAATTCTGCTTAATTTGGATGAATCACTCAAATGGCTTGTATACAAGCCATGACACAATAGTGCCCTGCCTCCCCAAGTGAAACCAAGCCATAACTGCTTGCATTTTAAGATTTTTATATGCAGAATAATAAAATGACAACGACTTTTAAGTCCCTTTTACCCTGGTCAAAAAACCTACTAGGACCTGCTAACATTAGGCTTTTGTCTGCAATGTTAAGGGTTACAACTGGCATTAACTCCTGGGTCAAATGACTCTGCTGTAGAGGTGAGTGTTTTTTGGCTTTAATCGGCAGTAATGCAAACATGGCATGAACATGCTAATACCCTTTTAACACTACAATTAATGCACAGGTAAATCTGCTGAAAAAGGCAATTGGCTACTTTTACACTATTAGATTAATTTACCTTTCTGGTTGAAAGGACACACAACTGCAATGTCATCACATTTAGTTACAGACCACGCAGATGCAGATTCAAACAGCGAACTGTAAGCTGATGTGTGGACTGGTAAAATGGACAACAAAGGAATGACAAAGTTATTCTGTTTCTGTATCTGTATCTTTATTCTCTGGCTCAAAACCACAAATAGATACAGAACGGACAGAGTGTACGAAAGAAACTCAAGAGGATCTTAAACAAGTAATACATTCCTGTGCACTTCGAACCCAGAGACCTCATTGCCTCTGAGGCAGCACCCCCAGGCACAACAGTGCCAACTACTCAGGGCAGGACTCAGCACGCCTGAAGGACAGGGGACACTTATTTGAGGAGCGCCATCTACATTAAGCTGTGTATGACACCATTTATCAGCCACATCTCAACTCTTAGGCTGTCAGCGACCCCACCAGAGGTTAAATACCCAGTTCTCTGCACCGGTGAGTTAGAATTGAAGAAGCCTTTTGAATGTAAGGTTAAAAGTCTTCAACAACCTCACAATGCACCTAGTTGCCATTATCACTTAGATAAAGTATAGATCACAATTGTCATGTGTCTGTACAAGGCTCTCCTTTACTGCACAAACAGGTGATGCTTGTTGCCACAGATACCAGCTGAAGCTTTTGCTGTTTCGTTTTAAACTGCTTATATATTACAACAACTCAACATAGGTGGCCTCTGTGTTTATTCTTTATGTTGCCTGAATTAATGGAACTGTGCAGCCACAAATATGTACTTTATGTGTATGTGGTCACATGGACACACATCTTCAATACCTTCACGTGTGCTGCAAAATCAGAGGCTTGTTAGAAGCTTTCAACCGATGATGTTGATCGATTTCTCATTAAACACACATGTCCATGCATTTCCTCCTCTGTTTCACACATATGATAAAATCTATCATTCAAAATTTTTAATCACTTTTGTTTGCACATACGTATCTTCTTAAATCTTTCACAGTGCTACTTAACTTTATAATAAAACCTGTATTGAAAACACAACAACACAAAAAGTAACACATTTTTTGAGTCAATTGTGTAGCCAGAAATTTCATATATAGTGCAACACAGAAAGTATCTGTAGTATCTGGAGTAAATACACTGCACTTACTTCAATATATATATATATATATATATATGTGTGTGTGTGTGTGTGTGTGTGTGTGTATATATATATATTAGTATGTCAAGCGTACAATAGTAGCTTGACAGAGTAAATCAACCCTAACTGACAAATATTGGTCCTCATGAAGCTGTGTTTGTGACAGTGGCATTGTGACTCTTTATAAACTCAGCAGGTTGATGGGGCCATAGACTTATATATGGATGGGTCTTGATTGATGGAAAATAACAGGTGGAGGAGAACTGCTATGTGAATGGTAGCTTTTATTTCCATACACCAGATTCACTTGTGCAAATAGACAAATATACAGAATAACACCTTAATTAGAACAAATAAGGAGGGATGTAGCTTGATGTATCTATGTTGAGTGTTATGTTTTACATAACAAATTTGTCATCATTCGTGGCAAATGCCAGACAAAATAACTGTTTATTGTCATAATAAATATTAAAATAGCATGTAAAAAATATACTGGAAGTAGTAAAATAACTGTTAATATTGTAATATTCAGAACCATTATACAGCTGGAGTTTACCAAAATTGCATAGTTTATATCTACTTCTGAAAACACAGCCTGCTGTTATTTCTTAGCTACATGTGGTGTTTAACCTTTTTTCAGGAAAAGCTGCTCTTTCCTTAGTCAGATGTCCACCACACAGCCTGGAGCGTTCGCTCTAATGGCATCAGATATGACCTTTGCTCCAGATTCGCCGATGCCATTTCCCTGCAAACTACACAAAACAAGAAAAAGAAGTTGGATTTTAATGTGAACAGAGGGACAGCTTGTTGTTATCCTTGAAACCCTGCTCTCTGTGACATAAACACACTCAATAAATTGCACAATAATGTGAACAGATATTAGGGGATATGTAGAAGAGGTGCACAAAGAAAACTCACTTGATGTATGTCAGGTGGTGGTTTCCCTTCAATGCTGTTGCAATGAATATGGCTCCATCCATACCCAGAGAGTTTTCCTGCAGACTAATGATACACACAGACACAATTTACTTACCTTTTCAAATGCAAAATGCTGGATTTGATTGAATGTTTGTCCAAGTCAACAGTCAACAGAAGGGAAGAATAAAGAGCAGCAGCAGCCTTGAAGAGAGCTACTGCTTTGTGATCAGTGATAATTTCTCTTGGTCTGTCTAACTGTGGGTTCCTGTATTTTCTTCATCTCGCTGTATCAGATACAACAGATAGAGTGGTCAGGATTTGGAGCCGTGTGCACTGCCACCATTTTTTATATGTTGTTTCTGAGAAATTGAAATGCATTTAAGACAAAGACTTTTTAACTATGGGATCTTACTCCTACACCAGAAGAAGAGGAAGTAAATGAGCCATTACATTCAGGCTTAGTTGTGTGTTAAATTAAATGAATGAATTGAGTTTGAATTTGACAAACCATATAATGCAACTAAAACCAACTATCTACAGATTATAGTGAAAACTATAATCTATGGCTATAAACTAAATATCACTGACTTAGTTTAGAGTGTCTCTATGTGCATATTTGCACTTACTTCAATGATTTGAGGCTTCTGTTGCTTTTCAGTGCATTGGCCAGAGCCTTCGCTCCCTCCATCCCCACAGTGTTCCCACGTAGACTGAAACATATAATGGGAATGTGCAAACATTGAGTATGAAACAGAACAAAAACTGTTGTAAAAAAATGGCATATTGTGCTTAAATACTATAGCAACAGTAACGGAGATGAGGGATAAAAGACTTTCTCTTCCTTTAATGTCTCTTCTCTTTTAAACGCAGCTTAAAATGAGTTCTTCCTCTGGACTGGGAAGTGGCTTCACAATGAGTCACTTCAGACTTATGGATCACAAATAACTCTCTGACCCGTGTTCTACCAACTTTCAGTTCACCTCTGTTTTTATATTGTTGCTGTTTTTGTTTTTGAAGTTATGTTATTGGATTGTATTCTGATCTTCCACTCTATTGTTCTGTTTGAAGAAACGAAGATTACAAAATAAAGATTTATTTGTTTCAGTTAAGTTTCAGAAAGACTGAAGAAATGCTGGTATTACAGAATAAAACTGTCTAATCTAATTTTATATTGTGATATCACTATAATAATATAGTACCAAATCAGTTTATGAAACTTTATAGATAAAATAACTGTTTTGGTTCAGAAAATTAAATACCTGCTAAATAAATACACTGATTCAAAAGTCATACAGAAATTCAATATGACTTCTAGGGGTGTAACAATTGATAGACTACATTGGTGTATCGATTAAATCCCTATGATCCAACTAAATTGATAGGCGCTCGGCAAGTTGTCCTTCACAGGGAATGTATATCGCTCTAAAATCAATTTGCAAGGTAAATAATTGATTGTATCAATACTAAGAATTTGCACATTGTGTTTAAGCACAACAAACTTTATATGGATGCATTTTTTTAGCACTTGTAATAGTGAAGAAATGTTAAACGTTACTTTGATTCTCTCTCCCTGTGTGTGTCATCATCAGCAGCACCAGCAGCGTCAAAGAGACAAAAGGAAGTGGAGCGAGAGATTTACAAGCCACATGTGAGGTGTGAGAACAGACGTAGCAGGTTAAGCTACTGTTCATTCAACCTGAAGAAATGTTGGTTTCAATAAAAGGTGAATGTATTTGCCATTAATTGTTGTGTTTACTTGTTTATATCTATAATTAATTTATCCCTGATTCCTTGACAGGGAACTTATCTTGAACTATTCAGTGTTCAGGTATTTATTTCACAGTCACACTCGTTGAATCTTTTGGCAAAACAAGTTACTGTATTGATTTCAAGACAACAAATTGTGTCGTATTGTTCTAGATGTCGTTCTTGAATCGTACTGGAACCATAAAAATTTAACATATCTTATTGTTGTAAAAACATATCTTACCCTATTAGTTTTCCATGGTACAAACCAAATCTCTGTTAACTGACGAACTGACCAAAGTCGATATCTAATGTATATATCTATCTATCTCTGGGGCAGCAATCAGAGCAGTTAAATTATGTGCTGGCATTTACACATCCAAACAGAGACTAATCAAAAGTGGTAAATGAAATGATAAATGTTTGTTGGACTGAACAATGGAAGGAAATGATCTTCTAGAGGATTAACATGAATCCAACACCCCTGCCTGTGTTGTGACCACCATCATATGCGTTGAACATCAAATAACATAACAGTTTGGTGAATGACACCAGCTCAGGACTCACTCTAATGTTTCCAGGGTTTGGTTGGTCAATAAAGCCTCTGCCATGGCAATAGCACCTTTTTTGCCCATAGAGACCCCCTGGAGACTAAAGAGACAGCACACAACACAATCAGCAATGGGAAATAATAGAAAACACAAATTTATAAAGATGTGTACATTACAGTACTATGTGTATAAAAAATAAGCTCTGTGATCAGATTTTAGTTATTTCAACTTAAAGACTGATAAACATTGATTAGTCACTGTACACAGATATAATGCCGACCACAATGTATGAAGAGATGCATTGGTTTTCAGGGCTTCCGCCAGAAAAACGACGCCTTCATTCCCAATAGCATTCTCCTGTAGACTGCAAACACAACAACCATGTTACCGATATCTTCACATAATTGTCACTCCAGTGGTATTATGGTGATTTTCATTACAAAACAAAAGGTGAGTAGGAAAGAGGTGATTGAAATGATTGATAATGGGTTAATGAGGGTGACAATAGTAGGAGTCTAGACTAATGGTCTTACTCCAGGAGCTGCATTGTGCTGTTGGAGAGAAGAGCGTGGGCCAGAGCTTTAGTGGCAGAGGACTTGATGAAATTCCACTGGAGACTGGAAAAGAGAGAGCAATAAATACTGCATCTATACATTTCTCTACAGGGATGGAAAGTAATTGAATACCTTTTATCCAGCTGTGCACTTGAGTGGTATTTTAAAGTGATCGCATTTATGTGATAACTGCAGTTCCCAGTTAGTTGGCAGGCAGGATTTTACTGCTACACTGTTTATAAACTTTTATTTTATTGTATATTGTGTTTTAGGGTTGCTCTCAAAGGTTTGAATGAAGAATAATCTAATATTTTTGATAAATGAATAAAGATTATTCCACTGCATAAAGAGAACTTTTGATACTTTAAGTACATCTTGTTAATTATCCCTTTGTGCATCTCTTAAGTAGAATCCTAAGTAGAGTTTTTGAATGCAGAATATTTGTTTCATTTTTACATTTAAGTACTGCTGGTTTTACTTAAGAACAATTCTTCGATGCTTTCCCCCCCACAACATTATTTTTTATGTCACATCTTCTGAAGAATTTGTGTGTGGTCTCTATTTACTAACTTTAATCTTTAGCAAATTAAAATCGAATTGCTGTCATCAATTTTCATGCATTTTAAGGTTCTGGGATGCCCCTATGATCCACTGTGGGTAATGGGCGACAGGGGGATGATAACTAAACTACCATCCCCCACGCCCTGAAGGACACCCTGGCAGCACCTGAGTAGCTTCTCCTGCTGCTGTCAGACAGTTACCAAATACTGCATTGAGTAGACCACACACACCAAGAACTGACAAACTCACCGTGTGCAAAAATGAACACACACCATCTGTGCAATATTCCTTATCTTCTGCTTATATATATTTAAATGTCTAATTGTACATATTATATCATAATCTATTATTTATCTTTTTTGTATTTGATATGGGCATTTAACATTTTTTTTCTCTACTGTCCAATTTGATTCTGTACCTACTACTTGTAAAGGACAATCTTTTTGGATCAGACATATTCACACTACTAATGTGTCTCTATGTGCATGTTTGTATGTCCATCACAAGCCTCACTTACTGCAGAGAGGTGAGGCCTTGATTAAACTTGATTGCGCCAGCTATAGCCTGAACCCCTTCATCATGCAAGAGGTTGGCTGTGAGACTGGAATACAGACACACGCACACACACACACACACACACACACACACACACACACACACACACACACACACACACACACACACACACATATAGTTGGAGATATAATACAAATAATTACAGATTGAAAAAGAGACAATTATCACTGAAACATTTTCTTATTCTGTGCATTATATACATATAATTTACTTTAATTGGGGAAAATAATGATAGAAATGACCATAAAAACTAAGAGGTGTTTAATGACGGTTAAGTTGAGAATGTCACCATATGTCTTCAAAGAGCTGCTGTGTTAGAATAGAATTGAAATCAATGGTTTACCACCAATTAGTTTTCTATCATGCAGCAGTAGTTGTATTAGTAGTAGTAGTAGTGACATTTACTGTACAGTTGGATATTACCATGTCTCTGTGGAGCATATAACTATATACTGCTATTAAGGTGAGGTGACTCACTCAAGGTCCTGTAGAGAGTTGTTCTCATGGAGGGCATGGGCCATATGTTTCGCTCCCTCCACCCCAATTGAGTTCTCCCTTAAACTGACCACACAGACAAAGGAAATACATGAAAAGCAAAAGAAAGGATTAAGACATCACACTGTTACTTTTCCTTCCATCCATTATAAGAGCCTGTTAGTCTGGTCTGTTTAATGGACTCTGGATGCTTATATTCTTTCTTTAAGAGAAGAAAAGATCAGTACGTTCTCATGTTTGTAAAGTAACTACAGAGTCACAGCTGAGTTTAGCTTTGCATAAAGACTGGGAACAGGGGGCACTAACTAGCCTGGCTCACCCTGGCTCATCCCAGGACCAACACCTTCAAAGCCCAGAAGATAGCCTAGAGATAAGCAAAGTTCATGTCATCTAAGGACAGGAAGGAAGGAAATGCTGAATGAGAGCTGGAATAAAGGCTGTGTCTGACTTCATGTGGAACTTATGGCTGCAGAACAGTATTGATTTTATGGCACCGAGTGTGATTACAAAGTGGTCAGGAATGCTACACACTAAACACAGAGAATCTTCAAGTTGGACACTCACTTCAAGGAGACAAGGCCACGATTCAGCCTGAGTGCTTTGGTTAAGGCAGTCATCCCTTTGTTGCTGATTGAATTACTCTGAAGTCTGCAAAAAGAATTAATTGAAAGGAAGGTCTATCACTGTTTTCACATTATTTAAAGCAAAGTGTAATAAGTTGTAAAAATGTCAAAAGGTAGATTTCTGAAGAGAAGGTAATGGGTGATGTGGAGGCTACAATGCACTCCTGTGTAGAATGTACTGACTGAAGTGAGAGCAGAGTGTGGTTAAGTGTCAAAGCCTCGGCCAGAGCGATTGTTCCTTTGTCCCCAAGCTGGTTGCTACAAAGACTGCAGACAGGAACAAAAATAGACTGTGGACACTAAGAACAAGTTCAATTGTTTATCTGGAGGAACAACAGGATACAGGTTCTGTGATTGACAAGCAAAACATTAGCTACTTTACTACCACAGTATGATAGAGCTCCGGAGAGTGAATAAGTTAATGAATTTATGATTACGTCAGCTTTGTGAGAGTTCGGTTTGTCTTCAGCGCCTCCGCTATCCTTTTGGCTCCTCCTGCTCCAATCGTATTCTTTCGTACACTAAATCAATACATACATGAAAGAGAAATTACTGATTCCGCTACATGTAAAATACATAGGGCATGAAATAAACAAAAGTGAAGCGTAGACAAAACTCACTTCAGAGATACCAACTTGCGGTTGCACTGTAGTACTTCTGCCAGGGCCTGAGCGCCTTCCTCCTCAATGGCATTGTTCTGGAAGCTGATGTTAGGGGTTATGAAAATCAAGTGTTACCCTGGCATTTTGTAAGGTCACTGTGGGCACAAACCAAAATCTATAGCAATTAAACTCACTTGATTGACACCAGAACTTGGTTCATTTTCAGAGCTTCTGCCAGGAACTTCGCACCTTTGGAGCCAATGTTGTTGTTTCGGAGACTAAATTATAAATAGGTGGTTAGATGATCATAAGCCTGTGTGAGCATAAAGGCTATAGGCTATAATTTGCTTCATTTGTATACTCGTAGTTTATTGATGCCAACTTAACCTTAGTGCAAGAAAAGCACAACAGTCAAAAGGTTATCACTTAATTCTGATACAATGAGTCATATGTTTAAGGAAACAAGTAGATCTCACTTGAGAGAAGTCAGGGTCCGGTTGACCAACAGAGCTCGACTCAGTGCTTTGGCACCTTTGTTGCTGATGGCGTTTTCTGCCAAACTAAGGGAATGAATAAAACTGGTTACAGTCATATGGTATAAAATATGATGATAATCATGATATATATGATATGATATTTCCCATGTAATACACCAGACCAAACAACCATAATTAGTTTAACCATGCAACCCATGTGAGCAATCAACCAATTTAATTTGATACAGGTCAGAACCATTAGGCTGATGCTTTACCTCAGTAAATAGTAAAAATAAAAGTGCAATCTCACCTCATCTTTAGAATATGACAGTCTTTGGCGCTCAGCAGGCTTCCCAGCAATTCCATGACATCGTCTTTGAAGTGATTGTTCTCCAACCTGTTGAACAGGAAAACAATACAAGTTCACTCTTCAATCTTTCTGCTGATTTTAGTTTATTGGGAAACAGTGCTTTGGGGAGCTGACCTGAGATGGCTGCAGTACAGCAACTGTGGGAGTAAACATTTCACTGTGGCGTAGTTCAAAGAACCTGTTAGGTTGGTCTGTTCACTGCACTCTGGAGACACATGCAGCAGGTAGCCCAGCACAACACAGTGAGCCCGGGTTAACTTCCTTGCAAGGTTACCAAGCCGTAAATCTTCCTCTACACTCCGCAACAGCTCTGTGTGTTGCAGCTCCTGTAAACAATAAGCCAAGTTGACCTCACGCAGGGACACCACAACACCCCCGCTGACCAAGAGGCCTTGCAAAAATCCTGCTGCCCAGCCCTTTTGATTACCATCATCTTTCCCAAGAGCCAAAAGCCCAGCAAGAGGTTTTAGTGCCATTGGGCACAACAGGCCTGTCAGAAAGCGCGCAAACACATCCAAATGACCATCTTCAGCCTGTTGTGCATGCTGAAAGGCACTTCTGAAGTGGTTCTGGAAACCAATCTTTGGCCAGGACATGGTGCTCTCTGAGAATAAATCAAAGATGGCCCTCTTGGAGGAGACATGGTAGAAAGTAGCTGCAAGAAACTCCTGCAAAGTTAGATGAGTGAACCGATAGGTTGTGTATGTGGTGGACTCCTCCCGAACAAGAACTCCGGCACCAAGACTGCTTTGAGTTAACAGTAGATCTATCCCATAGGCCCTGAGGTCCTGCTCACTGAAGGTGTATTTGTGTTTGAGGAGTCCATAAAATGCCAGTCGTCCAAGATTCCCCAGCAGTTTACGATTGCTCCCATGAAGCTGCTCCATTTTTACAGGCTCTCTGCCTCTTGGTTCACCTACTTCTGCCTTCATGGAACAGAAGTGGGCATAGAGCTCAGTGCAAGTTCTTGGAAGGTTTTCCGGTGCTTCACTCTGCATGATGTACATCAGAGTATCAGCTACTATCCAGCAAATGCATGGGATGTAACACATCACCATTAAGATCTTATGAGACTCCAAGTGTGCCCAAATTTTGCTGGCAAAATCCTTCTCTGAGAAATGGTGGTTTAGGAAGATCTGGATGTCCTTTGGGCTGAATCCTGGGATCTCAGTTACCCTGTCTACAAGTCCTCCAGGGATGTGCGAGGCCACTCCTGGCCTGGAAGTCACCCACACAGCTACGTCAGGGAGCAGATTCCCTCTGATGATATTAGTAACTAGGTCGTCAATGGACACTTCCTTTTTTGGGTCATTGCAGGGTGCTGCATCAGAGAAATTTAAAGTGCAGCGGAATTCATCCAAACCATCAAGTATGAACAATGTGCGACAGGAGCTGCTCAAGACCAGACCTGGGTCTGTTAAATGAGGAAATGCCATTTTCACCAGTTTCTCAACTGAAAGCTTCTCCAGGGAATTCAGCTGAGAAAAGGTAAAAGGTAAGACAAAGCTCACATCTGTATAGATGGCCCCTTGGCTCCACTGTCTGATGAAGTGTCGAACCCAGGTGGTCTTGCCAATACCAGCTACCCCGACTGTGAGGGAGACCCTGGGAGGCAAACTGACCCGTGTCAGGGGCTCCAGAACCTTGGCCAGCCCCAGTTGTCTGAGATGATTTCTTTTCCTTCCTCGAGTTGCCCCCACCTGCATCAGGTCATGCTCCTTTTGCTGGAGGTCAGAAAGTCCATCAACGAGAAGTAAGGTTCTTGATGAGATGTTCAATTTGGGGCAGCTGATTGAATCTCTGTCTCTGTACTGCTCATATCGCCGTAAAAGTGTCTCTTTGTGCTCCTTTACCATGTAATCTGCAGAAAAAGAAACATTTTTTATTGTTTTCTAAGAAGTTATTTGAGCACTTGCACACATTCATACATTGAAGAACAGCTCATGAGGAGCTGTTTAGTGTCGTTAGGCTATCAAGACATCAAAACACTGTTTCCTGTTATGAGTTGATGATCTGGTCTACCACTTGGTAGCATCTGGTCTACTAGATGCCTAATTTTTTAGCCACCCTTTGAAAGAATGACCAATACAGAGAGCAAATCGCATTTCAAGCCCCTTACCATGGTTTATGATGAGTTGGGCCACCTGAGAATCTGAGGTCTCTATGAAACCCTGGAGGGCATCACACCCTTGAGTGTCCTTGCCAGTGACAACAGTTGTGAGCATGGTAACCTGGTCCTTCAGCTGGCCTGCCTCCTTGATCTTAGTCTCCTCTGCCGAACTCAGCACATCTACCTTTCTCAGGTGGGTTAACATCTCCTCCAGGAAGGAGGTTGTTGTGAAGTGTTGCAGCTGCTCTTGATGCTTTTGGATCCAGCCAAGATCTAAACCAAAACACAGAAGATGTCCACAGAGCAGAGAAAATTCTTAAGTCAGGATTTATGTGGCTATCCAGAAACAATGACAATAGTTTATTCTGACCCAGAACAATACTTTGTAATGTTGAAAAAGATTTTATGTTACGCATACAAGTTATGCGTAACATAAACATAACATAACATAAGTTTATTTCAGAATATTGAAAAAAAAAAAAAAAAACAGCCACTGAAAAGCCAATTATAAAAGGACCTTGGCATTCCTATTATGTACACTACATAATCATTCATTTCATAAGTAAATGTTTTTTGGAAAACAACATCAATAAGAAGGTTCAGGCTGATTCTCACTGCGTTTCTACTTCTTTTTTTTCTGTTGGGTAATGAACTTGCATCATACCTGTAATTCTGATAAAGTCTGTTCTTCTTTTTTATTTCTCTTTTGTTTGCCCAGTCTTTACTGAGAATTTCAGAAATACGATCAGGTTAACCTTCCTGAATTGAGGGCTTCTTAAAACAACTCTCTACTTGCATGTTGATGATATACAGTCTATATATCATATAGCCTGCATCCTTTCCTTTTCCTGTTACACCCACCCTATCTGTCTATCTGTTGGTTAAACGGTTGAATCGATCAGTTATTAAGTTTGGTCTGGACTCTCAACAACTATTAGAAGGACAATTTAATTTTGTAGCCATTCATGATCCCCATAGGATGAATCCTGACAACTGAAGGTGGTATTTAAGCAAAGTCAGTTTTATTTACATATAGCCAAATATGAAAAATCACAAAGGCCTTAACAATCTGCACAACATTTGACATTGTATATTTTGGTTGTTGATTTGGGGAAGTACAATCTCCCACAAATAAACCTTTAATTGGGGAAAAGCTATAATGCTAATGCTAATAATATAGAAGATGGAGCCATTGACAGGCATGCAGTAGATATTGTGTTTACAAATGCCCTGACATTTGCTTGATCGCCAGCATCAGGTTAAAACTTAAATTTGTCCAGTATTGTGGTTTATGACCAAATACCTGCAAAAGTAGTGACATTCCCATCATTCTTTAGCATATTAGCATACTAATGTTAAGAATTAGCTCAATTATTATTACCTCACAAAGTCACTAGCATAGCTGTATACTTTTTGTCTTAAATTGATTTCCAGCTTCCAAGCCACGCCCTTAACATGATTTATTCCTCTGAATGAAAACAGAAGGAATAATTATCTTGATCTGGACATTGGTGTTATGCTTTAAACATAATATAAAAAATGATTTATTTAAAAGACCACATGTCAAAGCTAACAGTCATAATATATTTGTGTTTATGTGCAGTAGACGTCAAATGTTGCCCTCAATTTTTGCTCCATAAAATAATGTTTTGTGGATGTTTACTACAGCAGCCTTTTTTAATATATTGTATTAATTAAAAAAGGATTTTTTAACGCTCTTTTTTTCTTAATTTTTTCCAAACTTAATTTCATTACAGATAGATACATGCACTGTAACAACAGATCATCAATTGCAGCTTGCTTTAAGCTTTATGCAGCAATTACAGTGCTTGTGAAAGACACACATTGATAGAGTCGCCCAAACAGTACAAATTTAACCTCAATTTCAGTCTGTGCCATCTCTAAGATTAGTTCAGTAAACCTAGGTGGCATTTAAACACATCAGATGTAAGAGGTTTTCATTCAATTTAGAAAAGAAAACTTTCCAGAAATCTGTCTGCCTCACTTCTAGTCCAACTAAAATCAAACACCTGAAAAATTAAATGCTGGTCAAGGTGGCATCAGTATTCCTGATATTGCCTTGGAATATTTAGCAAAGCAAGACTCTCCCTCCTCTCTGAGTAAATTAAAAAACAGTCCTTGGCATGCAAAGTGAAAAAATTGTCTCCAAAGTAACTTAATAAGCTTTCTGGCTTCTTCGGGTTCCAAATTAATAAAAAATATCAAAGTAATTTCCAGCACTTGTCAGCTTCCTAAACAGCATCAGGGTAAATAGATATGGTGGGCAGTATGTCACAGTCTTTCAGTTTTTTTTTAAAGCTAGTTAAGTTTGAGTTGAGTTTGAAAGAGTTCACCACACAATAACCCTCAATATAAACTCCAAAATATTCTTCAACTTGACTTTAAAAAGACATCTACTGATCTGAACATCTGGAAATCAAACTTCCAACATAATAGATAATAAGATAGATGGCATTTTGTCCTTTTGGGCTCTAAACCTGTGTAGCCTTACATTTGTGATAAGACAAGACAATTGTGAATATGTGTGATGTCGGTAACTGATGAAAATGTCAAATTAAGTGAGGATTAATAAGAACTGACGATTGATCTTCACTATAATCTACCTGCAGATCATCCTTTGTCTCAGTTTTGATTTAATGTACTTTTTTAAAAATCTTTTTCTAAATTTGCTTTAATGATAGTGATACACACTGAAACATTCACCATTATCGATGTGCCTTCCACCATCTACAGTTGGGACTGGCTGCTCTTATACTTGTTTTTCTGTTTTAACTGCTTTTTCATTCATCTCTGAGTATGTTTCTAGAGATGTGCTTGATGAAAATTGATTAAGAAGAACATAGGTTAGAGGGGTAAGGAGAGCTTGAGGAGAAACAGTACATCAGCTCCCGACACTCTTACCCTCTGTTTCTGCTTGTGAAGAGGCAGAGCAGGACGTACACTGAAGGTCCACATAGCAGTCATCCTGCCACGTAATGCGTTTGCTTCGGTCCAGGATAGAGTCGTAATGAGCCTTCCTCTCCATGAGAGAGTGTGATATTTTCTGCCTCCAGATGTTCCCGTTTGTGTCTACACAATATAAAAGCATTACACCATGTGCATCAACAACAAACAGCATGTTCCTGTGAAGAAGGAACATGAAGAAATTGAGTGAGGCCTCAATATCTTCCAAAAACTTCTATCCTGGTTCAACTAAGGCTCAAATGTGAATTTAATGTATCATGTGTTTGGTCATGCATTCACGTACTTGACTGTCAGTCAAGTTCTGTCAGTGTGCAGAACAATTAGTTCGAAAGCTTTCACTGATAATGTTGAATATCAATGAAGTAGCTTTTAGAAACAGATGGCATCCTACAGCTCTCCACATGCACCAAGAATCTATATTCAGTTGGTACAAATGACAGATGCTCTTAACCATCAACATCCAATACCATAGATTAAAGTGAAGATGTTTGATACAACTGCTCTAGTGTAGCACATTCAGTTTTCATTCATATACAAGAACCTGAGACACAACAACAGTCTGAAAAGTCTATACTATAAAAACATCTCTGCTACTCTGCTACTTGATTGTAGCAGAGTAGCGTGATTGTGTTTGCCTTATTGTGACTAGACATGCAGTCTAGCCTCATGCACCCCCCTCTCTGGCATTTGGCTCGATCATTTCTGGAATGGTATCAGTTTCTCTTGTTATGCAGATGACACAGATTACTTCTCTGCTGCATTTAATGATGTGATTGATGAATACATTTTACAGCAGGAGCTGAGTTTTTGGGAACTTGTTGGCAGCCAAAACAAGTTGTAAACACAACATTAAGCTGCTTAAACATTTGAGACTGTGAACTCAGAAATGAGTAATGGAAACTCTCAAATGTCGCTAAAAATATAAATCCCCTAAATATTTAGCAGAGGTAAAATGGAGACGTTTTTCTCATGTTCACATTGAACTGGGATTTGTTGGGTCCCTTTAAATAGTTCTGCAGCTTGGTCTCGACCTGCTCTATAAGAAAAGTGCCTTAAGGTAACTTAGTTATGATCCAATGCAATATATATATATATATATATATATAATTTGATTTGAAGAACCTCAGAATTTATTCGCACAATGCAACACAACGGAACCACAGACCATTTACTATTGTGTTTTGATTTGTCAAAAAAATTGCTTCTGTCTTTTTGTAATGGGAATGTGGCTGCTGACATATGACCACCTTTAAAGTTGATATGACCAACGTGGTAGTAAATAGTAAATTAAGTAATATAATCTGCATCCACAAACTTTAGAGTTCATTACAGGTCATCTTTCCAACCTGGTGAATTTAAGTCCAATACTCTCTTTTACCTGTTTTTTAGTTTTTGGTTTCCCAGCTCTATTTCACTGCAGCACTGAGTGACCATGTTGTGACATTGTTTTCACATTGTCATTTGATACATCATCATAAAAATATCAAAATATCAAGCCACATAATTAATTTTAAAGTCTCCACACATCTGCACAGAAGCAGATAAGATAAGTTTTGCTTTCATCCAAAAAAACAAAAAGAAAAAAACAAACACACATCCTGCTTGATTTTAAACTTGGGACTCTTTTCTCACATTTAAAAAAAAAATCATTGGAGTTTTGAAAGGCAGCTAATTGTTAGTATGATTTCCTAACAATATATTTAGGAACTGTACTACTTTAGTGCTACTTAAGTAAATTGGACTTGGCGTTCCACTTAGACAAACGGGAAATGGTGAATGCCTTCCTGTGTGGTTTGTTGCTCATCATGTAACTTCTCACAAAGGAAGCTAATACAAAAACCCAGACCTCAAATATATGAAGAGCAGCTTCCTTTGTCTAGTTTGCACATAGTCTTAATGGCCAAAACACACTTATGCGACAGTGTAAATGTGTCAGAGAGACTGCTCCATGGTTGTGACTTCGTTTAACACCCAGTCAATGCGGAGGAGCATGCAGAGGTAAAAGTAAAATCATCATCAGCAACGGGCAAAAAATAACTCACACCATCATTTGCATATTGCAAACACGCCACCGATGAAGTGCAGTAAAAAGAAAGCATGTGGTTCTTACGCAAATAAAATACAATATTAGTAAATCATTAGGTTACAGAATATGTGGGAAATATTTTTTAGGTTATGGCAAATTGAATGAAAGTCTGTCAAAAAAGTAGAGTCTGTTTTAGAAAGTTTCTGTGGCTGTCAAAGTAAAAAGGAAAAACTCAAACTGCAGTGTGAAGACCACAAAACTCAGGTAACTCACCATGGGCTTGTTGAAGTTGTCTTTAAGTGTCAAAGGATGTGAAGTGCTGCCCACACAGATGTTTCACACGGTGACACCATAATTCTCATGAAAACAGACGAAAGGGCAACTTGGAGTGCGAATGGGATGAACAGCCGAGGAGTGAGAACTAGCTGAGAACTAACTGAGCACTAATGAGCCCGTTAAGAAGTGACAAACGCACAGCAGCTGAAGTTATAATCTAATACCGTTGGTGCGAGATATGCTGCAGCTCCTTCCTGTCTGTCTACTCTGCTTTCCTGTTTTGTGGTGAGCAGGTTGAAGAGTGAAGACAGAAAAAAAAAAAAAAAAAAACTTCTGCTTTGGACTTGTGCATGCAGCATGAAACAGACCAAGTTCTACAAGTTTTACCAACAATCTCTTCTATTCAAGACAGCTACTCAGTGGGTGGTGGTGTCGAGACCACAGATTAAAGCTGAGAGATGCTACATGATTGCTGGTGTTGAGGCTTAGCTGAGATAAGCACAACAAGTTTCAGGGAGCAAATGCATTAAGAAGGGCCAATGCATACAAGTGACAAATTAACAAATCATGTGTTTCTGGTTAGAAAAAGAGCAAATAAGAGTGTAATATAATGGTTCTCTATGCTGATGATTGCAAGGAGAAATACAGCACATCTCAATCTTTCAAACAGACTCTAGTAACATCCGGGACTGTGTTTGTGTGTCTGTGTGTGTGTGTGTGTGTGTGTGTGTGTGTCTGAAGATTATAATAAGAATTTGATCATTTGAAAATGGAGCTTATCAAATAGAGAGCAGTGACAGGACAGAACAGGTTGAACAACAATTGTGAAATTTAAATTGCACATCTGTGGAATTATTTTTATTTCAAAACTGCTACACGTACATGACATTGGGAAGAAAACAGGGGAATTAAACTGGAAGGCAAACACTGAAATGACAACTTTTAAATTACGACCTGGGGGCCGGGGATACAGACCATACAAAATTTACTTTCCAGTGTTTCCTGTAAAATGTTGTTCAGTGTGTAACTGCTGTAGACCGTGAAGATTTACTGCATGTTAACAGACTTCATATAAACCTCTAATAAAGATTTGACAGTTTCTCGTTTATCTGTTATGAAGACTGCTTCTCTTGATCTGAATATACAACAGAGGTTAAAAAAACATTTTCTGCATTACACTTCTTTTCCACCACTTACGATTGTTGTCAGTGCTTTATAATACAGTATGTAAACTGCATAGAGTACACAGAGATGAATTTGATTCTCATTAAACACATGCTCTGAGCAGCATTGTTTACTTTGAATGGGCAGCAAGCTTTGCCATTGTGTAGCTTCTTTTATAATTTTATCAAAGAACCAACACATTAACATGTCAATATATTATCCTAGTGTATAATCTTGAGGTGAAAATGCTCCTTGTGCTTTGTTTCAAATGTACTATTTTGTCAAACCTAGAAAACGTCAGCTTACAATAAAATACATTTCAAGAACATTACATAACAATTTCTTGGGTAAAATATTATATTTGCTCCCTTTGAAAGATGAAGCCTACATTTCCATTCATTTTATCAAACTAAACGACTTGTATGAGAGCAGAAGTGTTGCTGTACAATAAATCTGAATTCATTGGGTTCATTTTGCTTTCCTTGACAGGATTGAGAAATGTCAATGTTGAGAAATTTGAGTCAAGGAAAATGATCCTGGGGAGGAAAATCTTATCACAAAGGTATTTAAAGCAAATAAAGTGAAATTGTGTGCATCTCTGCAGAAGAGTAAGGCATCATCACAAGGCAAGTGGCACAATAACATTTCAAATGTTATATATATGTATATATATGTGTATCTCATGGCACTTTGTCTCGGCAAGTTTATTTTGTATAAAACTTAAAACGTGGAGCCAAATTAATTACATCACTGAAAAGCTTTCTGTATTTCTTAAATCATTTCAAATCTCCCACCCCTGAGAAAAATAACATCATTATGGCTGCAGCAGGGATGGCTGCGCTTTCCCACTAATAAATGAGGAATCAGCTGATCAAATAACACACAGGTTGAAGGCACAGCAAAGGTTTCTGAGCCACTAACAAAAAAAGTGAAAGGTAATATTTTCCTCAACACCAAGCAGTCTCTCATCTCATTATCCAATATCAACATCTGCCTTTCATATCCCTTTTTCTAATTTTCAAATCAAGGAAATGTAAACAGTTTGCTTTACGTAAGCATACAAAAGTGGTTACAGACACTCATCACAAGTTAGCTGAAGACATTCACATTTAAAAAGACAATCAAGCCCTTAGTGACTAGAGTCTAAACTGAACTATTACAACACGTAGTAGGAAAATAAAGCAGGAAATTGACCCATTGTAAAGAATAAATGCAAGCTTAACAAATATCATCTTGGTTATGAAGCCTGTTGTTAAAACACTGTAGTATCAGCTGCAAATATGATGATGAGAAATTCATTAAATTGAGCTTCCTGTATAAATCAAGAGCGTGGTTGTTTACATATTTTAAATTTACAGGCTTTTTCCACAGTAACAATAACAATGATATGACCACTTAGGACTCAAGTATTTTTTTTAAAAATCCTCCCTTTTATTTCTAGTAACCAGCAAAGTTCACAGCAAACGCACACTATAATTATAATTATCTTATGCTTTAAAATTAATTTTGTCACCTTAAGTGTCACAGGCGCCATGAAATATCATGTCACACCCTGGATGCAACCGCCTCATTAACAAACACCTACAAGTCATTATCATGAATGGTGTCCCAAAGACACAGAGAAGGACACTTGTGGTGGGCATTTTTGTTTCACAACAACCACACGATCGTTTACGCACAAGTCAAATTCACCTCTGATTCACCCTCATCTCTCGCTCTCCCTGCTCAAGTCCTCTCACATACACGAGCACATCCAGACGCAGTGGTTTCAGAGTTATTATAGATCTGACAGTCCCTCTGCGTGTTCACTCAGCTCCATGGTGTAATAGTCCAGAGGACGCCTGGGAACAGAGACAACAACATTAACAAAGTCACACAAGTATCCAGGAAGAATTCTGGGGGAGTCAACACATGGTGATTACACTCACGTTCACTTATGTTCAAGCTATTCCTGGGGTATTATACTGATAAAGTTTTATAATTTACTTTTTGATCGGCGCCACTCTGCCCTCAGCCTCATCTTCTACCAACACCTCAAGCTGTGATTTGCTGCATTTCTCCAAGTTATGGACATGGACTTTCTGTTTGTGTAAATGTTAAGATAAGATAGGTCTTGCGCTTTAATTCGGAGTCACAATCCTACACTGAAACCTGACATTTTCTACTGACATTTCAAACTGAAAAATGTTTTATTTTCTAGATGTGCAATTCTGCAAAACTGAAACTGTGTCAGAAATATGGATTAAAAATAAATGCAAAACCTTTAAACTCAAATCCATGTCACTCTGCTCAAGGCTGCATTACCAACTGGATTAACAGCCACTTCCCCAGTACCCTACAGTCCCCGACTCTGTGGACTAAAAAGCCTTGTGAAAATTTGGGCCCATGCTAATGTGTTTGGCAAAAAACATAAAAAACTGAAAGGTAGAGATCCATTAAGTGACTTCAGCATTTTTCCCTCATCCCGACTCCCCAGTTTTACCATCTTTTAAAAGGGTCACTCAAGTGATTTAGCTTTTCACAAGCACATAACAAACATAGGAGACATGTACAGATGACAATAATAAGACTAGTGCCATCTGTACATAGAGTACTTAGATTTTAAAAATGTAAAATATTGCTATTAAAAATCACTCGTAGGCCTTTTTAAAAAGGCAATGCAACATTTTAATAAATTTGTTAACTTGCTTTACTTTTTCATTCTTTTTCTCAAGAGACATAAGATGATCAACACAACTTTTATGTTTGTATGGTAGAGTGGAACAAAATGAAAAAAAAAAAAAAAATCATTGCGATATTCCATGGAAATTGTCTTTTTTTTTCATTCCACAAAAAAATATATGAAAATGTTTATTATCTGATTTCTGTTGGGTTTTGTACCAAGAAGGCATATTGCTATATGTGTGCAGCATGTGCAACATGATTTATAGGCCAGGGGCTCTCTGTAGCACTGCAATGCTTGATTCATGTCATGTTCAGACACATTTTAACTTTATCAAAAAACTTTTTATTATATTGCACTCGGCCATATGTGACTCCGATCATTAATTGTTCAGCTGTACTGTACATGAAGCTAGAGCCAGCAGCAGGTTAGTTTAGCTTACCATGAGGACTGGAAACAGGTACTTTAATAACCACGACTGACAGCTGCCTTTTACAGGTTGAAAGGTACTTGATTTCTTTTTAAAGGAAGGCCAGCTGTTTCCTTTTGCTTCCTGGCTTCATGCTAAGCTAAAATAATTGTTTGCTGGTATTTATCTTCTCATAAATCTCTCAGAAAATAATTAACTCATTTCAAAAAATGTTTACATTTTTTAGAAATATGAATATTTTACATTATACAGAATATTCTGTATCCTACTGCTATAAAAGTCAGATAACACAATTAAGCAGCCCAATCGCTCCACTGAGGACAAATAAAGTAATTGGTTGATTTGCAAGTCGGTTTTTTTGAACCATATCAACAGTTTTAAGTGTCGGACAGCTCTAATATCTCACAGCTGTACTCATTCCTCCCTGAATATTTCAACACCACTGAAGGCCTCCAACAATGGTGATTAATGAGCATTACAGGCTCTTAATTACACACATTTGTTTGTACAGATCCTGTTAAAGTCACCTAATCATTGTGCAACCAAAATAAATGTCAAAAGGGTAATTCTACCTAAGAATAAAGAAATGAACCGCTGTCGTCATGATCACGTTAGCAAAGTCTGTGTTCACTGTGCACATCCAGCACAGGAGAGAATAATGCAAAGTTCCCACCTCCTCCTGTAGAAATACATGAACAGGGCAGCTCCTAGTCCCAGCAGCAGGAGCACAGCTATTATCAGCCCAATCTGTAACCCCAGGGTAGATGCTAGGAGAGAGTCAATTAAAAGCTCAGTTACACTTTCTGCACAAGTTAATAAGTTTATAACACAACACGTTGATTCAAACTTTAGACACACCAAACAGATTTTGTTTCCTTTATGTGTGACAGGCCCATTTCAGGCCTAATGTACAGAAAGGCCTCCTGAGTTGACATGTTAGTCCATGTAATCAACTCAGTGCAACAGTCAATATAACAGAAATCCAGATTTTCACATATAAAAACTTTTTTATATAAATGTGTGTCATCATTTCAAGATAAGTAAAATTTAAAAAATGTTTGTTGGTTCAACATCTAAAGTTATGGGAGTGCTTTAAATTATAATCTTTCAAAAGCATTTTACTGCTACAGCCAGAGCAAGAGCAGGGCAGACAAACAAATGAAATCCATCATTAACAACCACAGCCTCATTTCATGCTGCACAAGGCCAAAGTAGTTTTCTGTGCAATTAGAGCAGTAAAGTTATTGAGGGGTTGAAAAAGTTCACCCTGCCAATGAACCTCTTCTTTTAACTGACAAGTGTGGCTCCTGTTATTTCTCCCTGCATGATCGTTTGAATGCATTGTTTCAAAAACAGGATTTAAAAAAAAAAAAGGTTAGTACTTTCATATCAACACTTTATGGAGCTAGTCACAAAAAGGTTTAAATTATAGCTCTGTTCAGAACTGGTATTAACATCTATCTAGATTGACCTTGCAGACAGCTGTAAGTACAGGTGTGAGTGCACCCAAGTTGTACTGAGGACACATTTAAGACCAAATCACTGAGACCACATTCAGAGTATTTCGCAGCATTTGGTATTTCAGTATCAGTATTTAACTCAAATGTGTTCTGGGCCAAATTGAAGGACAACCCACTCAACACACTTCCTCTCAAAAAGAAAACAAAAAAAAAACACTTAAGTCAAGTCAACTCTTTAAACCTGGTAATTAAAGGTGATCCGCAATCTCTAGATATGCTTTCAGGCAAAAAAAAATACTGTGACATTAAACAACTTCTCATTCACGGAGAGGTGTTTTTTGTCTGTTTTCAAATAAAAACACAGCAGATGTAATGAAGAGAGCTTGGAGCTGTATTTCCTATATGAAAGATACTGTAAAAGATGTTTAAAAGATGATAAGTAGATAAGGGAATATCATTATCCATGTCTGTCCCTAGTTTGTTTTGTTATGAAGCTCCTTGTCTTCTATGGCTCTAGATATACAGCAAGAAAAAGTGTGTTGGATGTTTAGAAGATATAATAAGGGGAATTTTCACAACAGCCAACAGAATTCATTTTGATGACCTGTTTCCTTTTTGATGCAAGGATGAATTAACTGTGATACTAATTATTTTAAGCATAAACCGCCTGTTGATTTGTCCACTTTGCTGTGCTGCTTTGCTTGTGACGTGTTTTGAGGGTGGTAACCTGTGCTTGTGTAACGATCCGTGGTTGGAGAAGAGCAGACTTCTCCCTGGACAGATGAAGGATTCATGTGCGACGTCTGGATGATGAGGGCCTTCTGGTGGTCAGACAGTGCCTGGATGTCCCCCCACACTCGCAGCCACCCAGACCCGCAAGAAAAGTTGGCTCCTTAAACAAAAATAGATATTTGTGTTTCTTTTTCTACACATGCTTCAGCTTCTTACAAGTGTATATTCCGTAAACAGGAAATGGGAGATGAGAGTCTGCATATGAGGGATGCAGAATGAGGTAATGACAGAGACACAGCCACAGCTGAGCCCATCTCTCTCTACATGATTTATTTCTGCTCTGAAGCAGGACTTCAGAGCTCAGCTTGTCTCCTGCAAGTTACTGCATTATTACTCTGGTGACACACTGTTTTATAATAAAAAATAATCCTGACCACAGCTATGACAGTTTGCTCCTGCACAATAAGCACAGTCCCTTATACCCTCTTCACAACAGCTCCATGGTAACATTGATCTACACACTACACATTGACCTTACACTAAGTACAATTACTGCCCTGTGGTAACACTTCTGTTCCTGAGTGTTAAATAATGGCCAAAAGTCTATTTGCAGAAAATTATGACATCAGTGAAGTTACATTTTGATCGTATGGACATGAAATTATATCATCACTTCATCATTTTAGACATTTGTGTTATAATTGTGTCAAAATAAGCCTATTAATTCTTGAGTTATGGCTAAAAACTTGTTTTGTGAGGTCAAAGTGACCAATCAGATAACCCTCGAATCCAGCAGCCTTGGAGATATACTAACAAGAATGGGATGGATGGACAATCAGATGCCTCCGGCCTATCACCAGCACGGAGGCATAAAAATGTGACAGTTTTCAAATTAAAAGGTGAGTGAAAGTGCCTCACCTTGGAGATACAAGGCAGAGATGCCACAGTGACATCTCTTCTCCAGGTAGTCAGCCACCTCAGTGACCCTCTTCCCCCGGATCAGACCACTGCAGTCTGTGGAAAACAGACAAGAAGCTGTCAACTTTAACAACTGCATGTTTATTGTATTATTATTATACTATTATACTATAGACAAATTACAAAAGTTAGTTTTACATTAATCCCCACATTTGTTTGTACAACTACTTTAAGAACATAAACCCTAGCAAAAAAAAAAATTCTGGAGCCAAAGCCATAAGAAAAAGGCCTTACATTCTACAAAACCTTACACCATCTGCTTTAGACACTATTCTGTTCAACATTTTGTTTTGTTCAATTAATGATGCCTCACCTTCTGACTGCTCGTGCCAGTCACTGGACAGAGGACCAAGGCAAAGGTCAATTTGACTTGAGAAGGCGGAGCTTGGACAGAGGTTGGTGCTCTGAGGTGTGGGGGAGGAGCTTGTCCAGGAGGATGGACTTCTCACCTCACAGCACGAACACCGGCTGAGCGAGACAGGACCATCTTCTACGGACCTGCACATACATGCAATGGGAAATGTAGGTATAGCCATAAACTGTGTATGTACACAACTACAAAGGGATAATAAAGTCAAAACAGTTGCCCTGGAATGATGTGATGCAGAGCGTATGCTTCCATACACACCAATTATTTTAGGGCAGCACTGTATTTTGCAACATTTACATTGTTTTAGTGATGAATAAAATCAGCCTGCTAGGAACTGAAATAATGACATTTGCCTGCTGCGCACACACACACACACGCACATACAGCACACACACACACACACACACACAGTTGTGTGTACTGTTGCTGAAGTCCTTGATTGCGTGATTGTTAGATTAGTTCAATCGACCTGAATGTGCATATTCTATCATTTTCCAGTTAAGTTAATTATCAGTGAGTGGGTTAATTCATATATATGTTAATCACCATCTTATTGCCTCTATAAATCTATAAGTTACTGCACTACAATGATGGAATGCTGAGCCAATTACAATCAGAAATCTAGGTAACTGGCAGGTGGATGTGATAAGTGTTACCCTATTGACATATCCCCTGATGATTGTGACTGACTGAAATGTTTGGTTCCAACCTGAAAAAAAAAAAAAAGATTTTCTGTTTTTCCCCACTCACTGCTTCAAGCTGCTTTAATAACATGAAGCACACATGCAACGCCTGAAGCCGTTCAATCACATCATCTGTTGAGCTGGTTCTGACAGATCCTGTTTTATTAAAAATGTGGTATTTCCTGTGTAAGTGCTTTCCTGCAGTTTCTATGGTTCTTAATTCATCCTATTGTATTAGATTAGTAATGTTAATGGAGGCAGCTATGCCTACAAATAACCTGAACAAGGCTGGACCGCCCATGGTCAAATCCCGATTTTATAACAGCGACACAGTCTGATTTAAAAAAAAAAAAAAAAAAAAAAAAAATCACCAAACAATTAAAGACTGAGATTGTGCTGTGATTTCAGCTATATTTACTTGACGGTGACTATTTTAGTGACTATGATCCATCATTTGTTATTATTGCAGTCACAGATGAGTCAGCCCAAGAGGCACCTGCTCCACCAGGGGAGCCACCAGTGTCCCCTGAGATGGTCGATCTTTCTTATTTTGTCTCTCACAGAGCTCACAGCCTCTGTCAGGGAACAGGGACAAGAGCCTAGAGATCATTTACTTCCCACGGTCTGATGTCTAACAAGTGGCCACAGCTGCATTGTAGTGCAAAAAGCCTTGTTTTGACTCACTCCTATTTTCTCTGTTAAAGTTAGTGTTTTCATACAACTTTAACACATCCTATAATTGTTTCAAATTTAAGGCCCTCTAGGCTTTCAGTGGACAGAAACTATTATAGCTGTGCTGCTTATAGTTTATTGTCTCATTTCCGGTGTTTCCATTGTTTACATGCTATTTATATCTGCTTTCTTTAGGAGCTACGGATGAGCTCTCCCTCTATCCCTCCCTCTCTCCTGCTCTTTACTCAGTGTGCTGGATGTAGTTATTCCTCTGCCTCCTTCAATAATAATGACACGTATAATGAAAGTGTTTTACTTGCTGTAATGCTGGGCGACTCGGTAGACTGCCTGTAAGGAGAGGTACGGCCCTGAGCCCCCAGTTGGTCCATACATGGTCCAGTCATGTAAGAATCAGAATTACTTTTTAAAAAAAATCTGGAAATCTAGTGACAATGTGCAAAGTTAGCAACACTGCAGACTGTAAACACCCCACTAATGTTTCTGTGATATGGCATTTGGCTGACCCTTGATGGAAATGTCTGTCTCTCTATTGTTGGTCTGGACAGCAACAACGAGACCAGCCAAAAACACTACAACTGAGCCATTATTACTGTAATTTGTTCCACCTGTCTTTTCTCTGAAAATGGTATTATGGTAATATAATTATGGCCTATTTACAGCATTCTGTCAGTAGCTCTGGCTAAACGCCACCTTGGATCTCTGACATAAGAAATAATTAGATACAAGGTGAATCAGACTTTGTATCACAACCCTGTCAGCATTCCTGAGATATTGAAGTTATCACAGTTGGGATATTTATATTTGCTTTGGTCAAATCCCTTCAGTGTAAACTCTCCCAATTAGCAGTGCTCTGTAGGTTACCATAGCCATTCTCTCCCTGTTATAGAGAACCAGCTGTGATCAGGTCTATCAGGGTCCATGCAGAGACCAGGTTCTTGTCTGTCTGTGGCCATGACCCATGTACGATAATCAGATTAATATCTTAACATGGCATTTTCAGATGTCAGGTTAAAGCTTTAATTGGCTTTAAGACTGTGGTGTAAAACAAAGGTGTAAGAATTCAAACCTGTAAAAGTTTTCTCTTGGGTTCAGCCTGTGTTTACCTGAGAGCTGGAATCACTTGTCTCCCTCTAGTGGTGGACAGAGAGGAAAGCAACTGCTGGTTTTCACTGAACACAAGTACATCTCTTAGGCTGGAGTTGGTCAGAGCAGTGCCAGCTCTGCAGACACTGAACAGGTCATAGCACAGGACCACTGCTCCCCGTACCGGCACTGTGGAGCCCTCTGGGAAAGTCTGATCTATGCAGGAGAGAGAGGAGGTGAAAGAGTGTGATGAGAGATGGTAGAAATGTAAAAAGTTAAAAGGAGGAGAGAGGGATGCTTTTTTTCCCCTTTTCCAGCAGTCATAGATCCTCAAACAGCAACGTCTCGCAATGTCCTCACCTGCTCCAGTGACATTTCCGACAATGTAAAATCCATCTTGACCAATAGACCCAGTCAAAGGGAGAGCAATGACAGTTCCACTGCGCTCCTGGTCAAACACGCTGAGCACCAAGCCCTGCAGCTTTGTCATGGGGGGCCCGTGCAGCTCCACAAAGGCCCTCTGTTGACTGTGATTGGTCCAGTGGGCACTAGCCACCTCACTGATGACCACACCCTCAGGGGCTGGAGGTGGGCGGGGGCAGCTGTTCTCCCTCAGAGGGGTGGGTGGGGCCACCTACAACGATTGATCCATGTGTTATGTTTAGAAAATTAAAAATATGTGTGACATATCAAATGAACATACACAGAATGTATTTGAATATTAATGCAAACATTCACTTTCACTAGAAATGAAAGTTATCATGAGAAATGATGAATCGTCCCAAAATTCTGTCTAACAGTTAGGACTGACTTCCTGTTAAGTTTCAACACACTGAATACTCACTGAAAAAGCAGACAAGTCATGAGGGTAAAGGCCTCTACACCGACTAAGAGCTTCATCACCAGGCAAAACATCTGGATCCTCCAACAGGGGCAACTGTCCTGGGGTCAGAGCTTTGCTCAACTCCTGCGCCTCTTTATCTGATCCTCTCTGCCGGTACACCACTGCATCCAACAGGCCTTTAGTGGGAATCCCCCTTTGTGCTGCTGATGGTTGGCCAAAAGGGCTGCGATACAGTGCCACAGCATCTGGCCCATTTTGGATGGTATTAGGAGGCAGGCGAAGGGATGGAGCTGGCACCAACCTGTCACTGCCCACCAGAAAGTAACCTTTAGAAGTGGTGAAGTGTCCACTCAGACTGATCTCCCTGTAGGGTCTGTTGTTGTGTGCGCTGAACAGCAGTATCCAGATCCCCTGCAGGGAGACTCGTCGACCCGATGGGTGCCAAAGTTCAATGTACTCGCCATCCTCAGCTGCGCCCGGTGTATCAGTATTCAGCTCATTGATCAGAAAGTCACTGTTCCCCCATGGTGGGAGGTGAGGAGGTGAATCTGTGCCTCCTGGAATCACTGAAGCAAAAAAGATGATGGTTATTAGATGTTGTTAAAGAAATAGCTAGAGGTTCATTAAAAGTTACAAACCACTCAGCTCAGCATATTCTGAAGACCGGAAACACAATGAAAACAGCTGGCTTGACTGTGTCCAAGAGAAAATGAAAAAAAAAAAAAAAAAAAAAAAAAAAATGCCATGCTGCATCCATTTGTACCAAAACCATAATGATACCATTTTTTTTTTTTTTTTTAATGAAAGTATAAATAGTGCAGGTTCTGCTTTTACTGGGGGTTAAGTGTTAAGTGGCTATTTCTTTGCCTGGTGCAGTAACCTCTAATTCCCTTGGAACAGTATCACTCTCGATACTGACTACAAAATTTCTGGTATTGTGACATCTCTACTTGATCCAGTTCACCCAGTTCCTCATCTACTGATTGAGGAACTCTAAGACATTGTGTTTGAAGCTCTGAGTTCTGAGTAGCTAAACCGAATATCTCTTTCTCAGAGTTACAACGTTGGGGCAGAAATTAAATGCTGTTCCAACAAGCAAAGACGACACAGATGGGGCATGCTTTTGAGGAATTCTTTCCTGCTCTGCATCTGCAGTTTATACTAACCAGAGCATGATGTAATGCATATACCTATTTAAAATAAAATCAATGAGCAGAATATAGCAAAAAATAAAACAGAAACCAGTTATTCATAATTTAATTTAGCTGTCACAAAAACACTTATCTGTCTTTTCAAAAATTAAAAAAAAGTCTATTAAAGGGAAGCAAATGGACCAAGAATAACAAAAAGGTTTGGTTTATTTTTAAATATTGCGTCAAACTGGATCACTGGTGTGAACTTAAAGCTGTAGCAGGTTTTAATAAACTGGTATGTTTTAAGATTTTGCTTAAATATCTGTTGTGAGAATCTGGGATGTTGTTTCACCTGTTTAAGTGCCAATAATTGACTTTTCACTTTTAAGCTAAAGTCATGGAGGCCAAGCCTCCAGTCAGTTTGGTCAGGTGAATTTTTTTACTGTCTGTCAATCACATATAAATGATATGTTCTCTTACTTTACCTGTTAAATACAGATTGAAAACAAAGTTATTTTCTGCTGTCAAACACATCAATAACAATCAGACTGAGCTGGCAGAGTTGGGTCTTGCACCAAACACAGGTATTAAATCAGGTTTTAGGGTCTTTATTTCTCGCTCATTTCATAAGCTGCACCAGAAATATGGGTAAGAGACTTAAAGCCTCATGACGCACAAATACTCACCAATACTGTGAGGGCAGATCTTTGGCCAGGGGCACTGGTTGGGCAGCCCAGGAGTTTGTGGGGCCTCCCAGAAGACACCAGGGTCTCTGGCCCAGGTGGCCACACCACAGCGACTCAGAGAAAAACCCCCCTCTCTCAAACTGACAAAATAATGAAATCATTAAGAAACAACAATCACTGACCCTTAGTTTTGAAAAGTATCTCAACATATACAAGATGAGTTACTGCACAATTTGGTCAACTTGATCATGTCCTGCTCAGGATGAACCGTAATAATTTTCCCAACCTTTGAGATTAGCACAGGGATCAGGTTGAAATATTCAGGTTTCTGATAAAAACAGCTGCACAACTAATAACTTTCCCATCAACCACAGCTGTGCTTTCTGATTACAGCTAAACTAAGATGGTGAGCATAGTGAATTTTATTCCTGCTAATATTCAGCCAATGTGAACAGCATTTTAGCATTTTCCTAATGTCAGCGTCACATAGCTGCTAACATGGCTGTAAATCCTTAACCTCAATGAATGATGTCTAGTTTTTAATCAGAGTGGGGTCATGAGATTGTCTATTTAAGCATGAGTTGTGATGTGCTGACACTAATAGACACAGGAAAAGTCTATCCACAAAGTATTTCACAATACTTCAAACCATCATAGTTTCTTGCCTGTTGCTGAGTTGGTAGGGCTGTCTGCCTGGGATGAGAGTCTCAGTGAGGTTGGCACTCGGCTTGTTTCCAGGCCCAGCAAACACAAACGCATCTAAAGGCTGTATCTGGCTAAGTGGACTGCCGACAGGAAAGTCTGAGGCTCTGCCGCTGTAAATGGCCACTGCCCCTGACTCATCCCCTGTGAAGAAATCATAAGAGGAACAAAGATTTTAGAATTAAACAAAAGTAAATGATTTAACAATAATTCATCAGAACACTTCCTTGTGCACCAAATGGCTTATATAAACCCTTAAATTTATTGCATGGTTCAACAGCATTATCCTGAGCCTTATAACAAGATCATGACAACCCACAGCACACTTACCTTTCATGTAGCTCTTCTCTATGGTCAACCAGTTCCTGGAAGTCTCCACATTCACGTCCACACTCACACTGACCCTGTCTGTTTTCCCATCCAGCACTACCAGCACCAGAGGACCTGCAGCTGGAGCGTCTGATAGCTCCACAAACCCGTCCACCTGCCCTCCTCCTAGCTTAAGCTCAGTAATGGCAGGACTGGTTGCTGGGGCAGCAGGCGGGGTGCAGTTGTTTCGCTGACCTGGGGATGGTGATGACACCTGAAAGCCCCAGCGATCCTCAGACAGCAAGCACCTCTCAATTGACTCATCCCCCTCAAGTGTTGTTTCATCCTCAACGAAGGCTGGCTCCCCTGGTGTGAGGGTTTCAGCAAGGAACTCTGCCCCCCCAGTACGGCGAGTCATGTACACAACCGCGTCCACCATCCCGACAGCCGTGACATTCATCTTCTCACTGTAGCGTGCAGCAGATGTGTGGTAGAGGACGATGGCGTCGGGGCCGTTCTGGACTGTGTTGGGAGGCAGGAGGATGGCTGGTTTAGGAAGCATGTCTACTGAGCCCACCAGGAAGAAACCTCTGTCATCTGTGCTCTGGCCTTTGAGATCCAGCACCTTGTAGGCTATATTTCCATTCCCATTATAGAAGACAAGGGTGTAACCATCTAACGAAGCCCGTTGTCCACTGGTGTGATACAGCTCCACAAATTCTGTGGTGTCCAATCGTGGATTGTCGGCGTTGACCTCGCTGATGATGAGGCAGGGTTCACCACTGACGACCACCATGAGGCAGAGCCAGGTCATGAAGGCAACACTCCTCAGCATAGTGTACAGTTTCTCTGAAAGGCCAAAACAAACAAGGCAGCTCCTGCAAATAAAAGACCAAAATCACTACCAGCTGCAACCATCAGTTAATTCATTGTTTACTTGATCCAATTCTCTTCATACTTCAAAGATAATATTTGAGTTTCAGTTATTTTAGTTAGTTTTTATAGACCAAGAGGTTGATCAGTTAATTATAAAACAATCCCCATTTAAAATCATTATTAAAAACCATGCTCAGTCATAAAATACATTCCTCAGAACTAAACAGAAACTAAGTGAGTATTAGGTCTACAAACATGAATGGGGAGTAAAAGGCCCACTTTTTATTAAAAGGGCATCATCCCTCCAGCTAAATCTGGACCGCAGACTGGCGTTTACAGCATTATTGGATTCACTGTTTACCACTTACAGACCACAGTCACAAGAGGAGAGAGAGGGAGAGAAAAGAAATCATTATAACATGAATGAGTCTTCTATGAATCTATTTTTTGTTGCTGGTGACATTGGGAATGCACGTCTTCTGCATGAGTCATGAAATGTTGCGAAACACAGAGCAGATGGAAACTTTGCATGAAACGGTGAAATGCCTCCGCTGCGAATAAATGGGATTAAATGGACAGCTAATTTAAAAATAAATTTGAATTGCAACGTATTATTATTTTTTAATTATTATTTATTTATTTATTTTCCTTCCCAGGATTAACATTGGAATCTGATGCAATTTGCCAATCTCCTGTCATCTCCCAATCACTCTCAAATCTCGACCTCGGCATTAAAATGCATCTTAAAAGAGGCTACATTAGTTTGCACGACAGTCACTCTTTAAGGAAAAACCACGCTGGGACAAATAAATGGACGACTGGAGATGGAGAGAGAGCCTGCCGAGTTAAATTCTGCCCTGAAATTATCTCTCATCTTCACGACAGTTATTCCGGTCACGGTTCTGCCTCTATCCATGCATCTTTCAGTCGAGAGAAAAGCCTGTCAATCTGCGTCCTATCGGCGCCACAGCAGCTCCCGAAAGGCGTCGTGACTTACTGTTTTCTCCCGCCCGTCCTCGGCCAGGTGTCGCCTGTTGCGCCGTCGAAACCTCCCGGCTGAATGCGAAGCCGCTGCGCCTCGGAAATAGTGTTGGTAAAGTTAGTTTTCAAGCCCTCCGCCGCTCCCTTCATTCACAAAGCGGCACTTTCTCACCCCCCAACCCCCCCCCC
>CM076668.1:8371122-8413325 GCA_038496675.1 Rachycentron canadum
TTTACCATTCAGCCATCCACAGCTGAAGTTGGACACATGCAGACCCAGCGAAACATGACGCTGGGAGAATAAAAAGGCGGCTAATAGTCAGGGCCCAGCCGATATCGCCGCCATGCAAAGACGTGTCCGTGCGGGGAAGCTGGTAAATTGTTGTGTTTTTAGAGCACAAGAAAAGCTCGCCTTGGAGTTCACCCTCAGGAACCTTGTAAAGACCTGAAGGGGGCCCCTGACCCCACTTTGCAAGAAAGGGCTGTAACTTCAGCGAGAGCCCAAGTCCCGCCCAACACAGGTTACAGCTTCTGCTCCAGAGGCTTTGATCCCACGCTTTATCTCATTGTTTTGGGAGGTTATCTTTTCTCCAAACTGTAATAAAGTATCAGACTTTCTGATCATGAGACCCTGCTTGCACAACTACACCCAAATTTCATGGATGGGGAATGCACTGATGAGCAAAGTAGATGACAGCCTTGGGGCCCCTGACCCCCCTGGACCCCCCACCCAATACATAAGGTTCAAATTTGTTCAAAGGAAATGCACCACTGGAGCACAATGTGAACTTCAATGATAAGATTTTAAAGTTGGTCTTTGGACACACTAGCTTGTGGAGAGGCCAAATAATAGAAGAAGAATAGGGACATATGGGACACAGACGTGTGTGTTCATTCTAAATTTATCCAAGCAAGAAAAAAAGTGAAAAAGAAAATGACTTGAAACATCCAACAGGATGCCTGAGAATATAATTCTGATTGTTGATTAGTTGGTTGTTAGTAGGTTTGTTTTGTTTTATTTAATTGGGGCACTTCGATTCATATCTCTCTTGGGATTTTGAAGAATGTGTAACAAATTGAACTTGAAAGGGGCCAAAACTTCACAAACAGCCTCACTTGATTCCCTCATCCTGCAGACCTGTTGCAGGAGCTGTATAGGCGCCTTAAGCCTCTGGTGAAACCACAGATAACGTGGTTACAGTTTGTGCAGTCAACAGGCCCAGAGTTTCATTCCTACTCCCTGTGGTGCCAATACAAAAAAGAAAATTAGGTCAGGGAGATTACAGTGTGAAGTCACATTTTCTAGTTTTTCAATAATACATCACAAATTTTTAAATTTTGTGATGTATTTATTATTTTTTTTTATTATTTTCTTGGATTTCCAAAGGTTTAGACCAACATGATTTTAACGTGAGGCAATCTTGGCCCAGGCTTTTACATAAATCTTTACAATTTCTTTGGCATTTTCTCATTATACAATACTAAGCCCTGTATTTGTTGTCTGAAGTTAGTGTTGAGGTTCTGTGTAAGTTATTTGAAGTGATTATTTAAGTGTATTTTTTTTAGCAGATGATCGCTCGCTCACTTCAAATTATAATCAATAATCATATGACACACAACATTTGACAAAGTTCCTGCTTGTGGAAATCCCATCCTGAATATGATGTGATTTAAGTTTTCACATTGCAGGAACTGAAAACATTGTACATGGATGATACTGTCTTCCATATCCTAATAGTACTGCTAATATAGTACTAATAGTATATCCATAATAGTATATCCATGTACTAATAGTGCTAATATGGAAAGCAAGACTGCATGTGGTGTCTTTTATTTATTTTATCTATTTATTTATCTTTATTATTTATATTTTTCAATGGATTTTAATCTTTCGCTGATCATTTTGAAGCCCAGGATTGGTCTGTGAGCCCAGATAAGAACTATTACATTTAAATGTTAATCACATTTTGCCTGAAAATGTCATGTTTTTATCATATTTTGATATATTTTCATATTGTCCTTTATGATTTCCTTGGTTATATTTCACTTTTCCCCATTTTAGTTATTATGTTGTATGTTGAATGTGCTTAAAAATAAGACATGGTATCAGCCGTATCATACGTAGATGTATAGAGACCAGCTCTTTATTAGTGTTTCATACTGATGCCATGATGACGTTATTTTCTTACTTCATCATCAACAACCACACTTTAATTTGTTTAAGCCTTGGTGGTACAGGGCAGAGGTTATTTGAGTTGAATTTCTCTTAGCACCACTAGATGGACCTGTAAGCACAGGAGAGTGTTTCATCTGAAGCACTGTCAACATGAAGACAAAATGAAACTGTCAGCTAGGGAAAATAAGCAAAAATGCCTGTAATAAGTGAGGTTCCCTCGCGTGAAACTCTTTATATGTGATTCAAGTCTGTCCGCACAGAAAAGCTTTCTCTCACATTCTTGTGTACGTGTGGTGGCCAGACACTGCTGTTTGTGTGGTGCTATTTGACTGAGCTGCTTATATTTTGACACAGAAAAAAGGTCAGTTGAAATGTTAATGATGTGCACATTTTGTTCATGGTGTGTGCATGAAGCTGTGCACCGTGATGTGAGCAGGTTTTTTTTTTTGAGCAATTCAAACGGATTTCTGTCAAAATGCTTCTTGCTTTTCAGGAGTCAACAACCCACTGAGAAGGTGCATCTAATTCATTTGGCTGGTTTGTTTTGATGACTCACTACTTTGATGTCATTGCATCTGATTCATTACTTATGCCTGCTCGTGGTAGGAAATACTCTTCCCTGCAGACAATATGGAGAGACAGAGAGAGCTCAGTGTCACACAGAAGATGATTTTAATTAGCTGGAAGATTTAATATGGGCTCACCTGTCCACCAGAATCATTAGTAAGTCAACTGGAGTTTAATTTAATACTTAGAGGTAACTGAGGAGAGGGTGAATTGACCTAAACATAAGCTGGCACACTATTAATCAGCAGTGACATAGCTTTATGTAAATGAAGTGAAAGTTTCTTTGCCTATGAAGTACTTACACTTCAGCATTTTCTGCCAGCATTTATAGACCCTTGACCTGTTTTCTCTAGTGTAGTCTGTTCTTTATTAGGAAAAGACCACTTGAAGTAATCTGAATCTGCACGACAGAAAAAATGCATCCAACTCAGCATAATACACAGGAAGGAAATTTCATCTGAGAGAAATGTGCTGTCATGTCACTTGTTTGATGGCAGTGAAGAGTGTGACAGTGATTGGATGTGAGCGTTGAGTCATTTTGTTGGAAGTGAAGGAGGCTGGCATCATCTCTGACTCAGTCATGAGATGAATTTCAGCAGTGTCAGTATCTTAGGAGGATATTTTCATGGGACCAGATTTGAGACCGAATAAATACAGGAGAGGGTGCAGTTCAATAACACAGAACTTCCTGCCCCAGACTCCACATGGTCAACCACCTATAGTCTAAAATCTATTTCCACTCACACTATGGCATGAACTACTGCTGTCATATAAAAATTTTGTTTCTCAAGTTTTGGTGACTTTTATGTTTATACTTCTTTTGAATGATAGCACATTTCCTTTAGGTGTCCCTCTGGGGAAAACCTAGGTCTGAAGAAATCCTGAGTCTGGTTCTGCGCAAAGTTTCTGTCTTTTAAAAGTAAGTCTTTCCTTGTCACTGTCACCAAGTGCATGCTCTGTTGTGCTATGGCGCTAAATAAATAATAATATAATAACAAATAAATAACAATTGATTTGAGTTGGAGCCGAAGCTTCAGTGGACTTGTAAGTCACATGCATCGTGTAACGTGATTTTTCTCACACGTAAAACTGTTTCCATGCCACTGATCACTCACTCAGTTCAAATTATAATCAATAATCATGTCCAAAGTTAAATGCATATAAAAACATATGGAAGGACAACAGTGGAGGTTTATGTTTATCTATGGCATAGAGAAATAGTCCACATCCAGCTTTGGCTATTCTTTCTTTTTATGAGATTTGTTGACAATAAGAAATATTTTGACTCTTTTTTAACTACTGAGCCAAAATAACACTATATGACCTGGATCTGGACCTGGATATGGCCTGACTGAACTAACCATCACTGAGCCAGCCGTTGACGATCTTTTAGGTGACTCTTTTGTTCTTCCTGTGTATAAATACACAATGCCCTATCTGTAGCTAGCTCACACCAGAAACTGCTTTGCATGCTGCTGACCCTAAAAGCTTCTCTGGTGTGCCTCAAGCTAATTTTTCACCTCATTAGCCTGGACAGACATACAAACTGGGATGCCAAAGCAAGGTTTGTGTATATATTCATAGCAGGAAAGCATGGGACAATGCAGTGGAGAGAGAGACCATGTAAACACGACGACAATGAATTATGGGATAAGAAAGGGCAGCAGCTAGTTACAATCACGTGTATGTGAGTGTGTGTGTGCAGAAGAATTTTCACCTATATATGCCGATATGTGATTGCATGCACGTGTATGGACTAACCAGGAGGTGAGGGCATGGTTTGACATTGATGAATAATGTGGGCAGGACTGTTTTCTCTTGCCCCCTCCTCTCTCTTGCTCTCTCTCTCTCTCTCCCTGTTCCTTCCTCTCTGTCTTGCAGGCACAGAGGAAGCTTTCTACTGCTTCTCCTTTTTTTTCAAGAAAGCACCCAAAGAACCTCATCAGCATTCAACATGCATCACCAGCTCTCTGCATCCAATCACGTGCACTTACAGAGTGTATGTTTGTGTGTGTGTGTGTGTGTATAAGTGTGGAAAATGTGTGTGCTTGATGGAGGGAGAGAGGCAGCGACAGGCAGGGAGAATCCCTTTGTGTTCCCTGTGAATCCCCAAGGTCATGTTCAGACACTCATGAACAGATCCAAGACAGGCACCAAGTGTGAGGCATAGATGGTCTCCTAGGTCAGAGAGTGGGATTACTCTGTTTTTATTTTATTACTGTACATTTAGGTTAATGGGAAAGGCATCACCAATCTGCTTCCGGTTGACCATACGTGTGTTGGATTATTGATCTAAAGTGATGCTTCATCTCCCTTCTCATCACCAGCAGAGCCTTGTCGTCTCAGTCTGAGCTTGTTTTGACAACATCAACTTCCCCTGGTGAATATTCCCACATCATTTGCAGGATAATCTAAAAGGGTTAGCTGCCGAGAGGGGATGAGAGATGCAAAAAGCAGGAGCTCGGCCACAAGTCGATTTCTCCGAGAGATTGCAGTCATGTTTGATACCCAGTTCCCATGGCAACTAGTAACCATGATGTACCTGACCTACATATGTGCTGTATGTACACAAACACGCGCTAACCATCTGTTACCGTCGCATTGTATAGCAGCTCGTGGGGACTTTGAGTGGCTGCTGAATGAGTCTATCAGAGACTGCAAGAACAAACAGTGGAGCCAGGAGCTGCTTTCACCGTTTCTGAGAAGCTGTCATTGAGTTGAGTCAACAAAGGCTCTAAGCCACATGAAGACAAGCAGCAATTCTGTGTTTACAAAAGCCACTGTAAACACATGACGCTATTATTATCAATATGTTGACATGCAATTTATGATAAGATAGCAACACTGGTAATTTTAAAAGGACCACAAATAACTATTAGAAAGATTATAGCTCTTTTTTTAAAAGAGCTATTTGAATAGCTCAGTGGTTTGATAGTAAATTGGTAAGACCATTTACTGCAATGGGACCATAGGCACATATTCACAGTCAAACAAGGTATTTGTCTCTTATAAATCAGGCAATTACATAACATTTATAAAACTACTCTGTTAGGCACGAGGCTGTGTCCCCTCAGGATGAACTGCAATAACTTTGGTGACTCCCTAACTTTTCCTCTCACACCTCACATTAAGTCAACATTTCAATTCGTCTAATACGTTGGTTTATGACTAAATTCCTGCAAACAAAAATTATACTCTCATGAGCGTCACTTTGTGTTTAATGCAAATTAGTACATTTTACCATTAACATGCTAACACGCTGGTGTATGTGACAAATCTTAAACATCAACATACTGTGAGCATGTTAGCATGCTCATGTCAGCATTTACCTTAAAGCCCCCCCATCCAAATTGCCTTTACTACACCCTTTCAGTCTGTTGTTGTATGCATGGACACCTATAGACTATTTGTTATTTGTCAGAAGATGCATCTATTGATGTATTTTTTTGATACCTGGCTGTGAATTGCTTTTGTGACACCATCCATCACTTGCACAGTGACCAGTTCAGAAAATTACAAAGTGGAGTCTGCTGATAGATTATCAATAACTGATGAATGGAGGGATGGAGATCAAACTGAATCTGAGCCCCAGTTTAAGTGTCAGGATTTATGACCAAATAGGACTGTGTGATATGGCCGACATGATGATTTAGAAGGACTGGAGATCCAGACTTAGTTTTGACACTTATATATATCATATATCACGTGGAGGAAATATTTCATGCTCATATATGACACTTCACAACAGCTTTCATGTCATCTGTCTGAGTTATCAACCAAAATACAAATAGGAGACTTTGTTATAGCACAGCTGTTCTCAACTTGTATCTCAGAGCCTTTAAGTTGCAATATTATGAACCAGAAAGGACAAAAACATGTTTTAATGGAGTCATTTTTTCTTTTTTCTTTTTCTTTTAACTTATTTTACCCTCACTCTTGCATAATGTATCTGTCCACAGACTGGTGCTGAGCAAGTACTGTACAAGGGGATTTTACAGCTGTTCAGTTTGCTGACTGAAAACAGTGTGTGAGCATTGAGAGTGAACCTGTGGTACCTAAAACAATGAGCATGAAGGTGCTTTAACGCTCAGTGCAGCTAAGGAGAACTGCAGATTTATTCACAGTGAGCGACCCCTTTCACATCCAAATAGCTATATAAGCCATTGTTAACATTAAAAAATATTTAGTAGGCCTATAGCTGCTTCAAATAAAACCGTCTTTCTTTGGTTGAACTGTTCACTACTCTGTGAATGTGACTTGTAAATTGGGATTGAGAAGGCGAGGCTTCATGTTCAGGGCTGAATGGTCTGAAAACAACTGGCACTAACTGCAGATGTAGCTTACCTGGGCTTCATGTAGCCATATATTTAAAATAACTTGTGGACCTTCTGCCTACTTTGCCCCCTTTTCTCTTTTTCTCTGCATTTTCTTTTCTTCATGATGTTCTTGCTCTCTCTCATGGGTGCGCTGTATTCCAAAATAGCTGTTACTTCTTCTCTTTGTCTTGCTCTTTTTCACTCCTCTGCTCTCCCCTCCATGTTTCATCGATTCTGCCTAGACAGGGCAGGGGACAGTGTTCCCCTGTGGGGCATTCTGGGTAATAAATCTAATTCCTGTCTACATGTGGAGGCTCATGGGAAGGTTCTGGCCCACTTTTCACCCAGACAAATATATCCACAAAATGGAGGAAAGTGGGCCAAAAAAGTAGCATAGATGTGCACCTGAATGAGTGTGCTAGCTAAAACTGAGCTAGTTATTTTAGCCAAATTAGGATTCAGCCACCAAGTGAAATAACAATGACAATAATGTTCAGCAATGTTAAGACTCAAGACTTGTTTCCAAACCGACCAATGCAAAAGTCCTTTAATGTAGCAGATAAAAATGATTTGCAGTAACAGTGGTTTTCTAACTTGTTTCCCACACGACCCCATTAGAGGAGCTCATGCACCCTTCATTAACACCACCTGTCATGTTCAGGTTATTCAACACTATATTTGGATATTGTTTAAAAAAATGCCCTTGTTCAGGTCAGTTTTGTGAAGTTAGTGTTTATACTGCAAGGGACAGAAGCTGGATATTTCAGCCATTTATTCATATTACTGTTTCACCCACTTATCTATTACCTTTAGCTAGATATTTAAATAGTTGACCTACTTCACACTCCTTCCATAGACCCCATTATTTGTTTACACTATTTATTTTTATTTTTATCTGATTTTTAAATGTAATTGAATGTTGGCATGAGAAGGCTACAGTAAGTAAGATCCTTTGAAAAGCTTGATCTATGATTTCCATACATGCTAGTGTTATATTCAGTTTTTTTCATATCTTGAATGCCCCGTTAGCTACTAAACATATTCATAGCTTATAAGACATGAAACTGAATAATATAATGTAATAATGTCATATTATAAGGCCATATCATGACCAGCATGACATGCGACACTTGATTTACTTTCTTGAAAACACTGTTATCTGCACTTTCTTAGACCTCTTCCTCCATCACTAATAAGTGGGAAACAACAGGCTCAGTGGGACTCCTGGGACAAAATAAATGAAAATGAAGGATAGAGGAAGAACAGATTAACATGCTATAAGCAGCTGTTGTGCTGAAAATGAAGCCAGGAGAATAAAGATATGCAATGATCATGTCTTGTCACAGATTTACATGATCGTATGTAGCACTCTGGTTCTGAATAAACTGTATAGCACTGATTGGAAAGTCAGATTGGAGATGAAAGTGCACTTTGGCACAGCGAAGGGAAATAGCCTTGTCAGATTCAGTTATGTAAAAGTGGAGTGTGCTACAGAGCACCAACTGTCCAAAACAGGAGAAACATGCTTCCTTTTTCTACAGCAGGTTGCTCACAATTATCTGCAAAGCACAGTGTGGTTTTTTCCTGTGCTCGACATAGAACCTGCATTTTGTTTACACAGGGATGACTCTTTTAATTGAAGCTTAGATAAGACGAGACATGCAAATGAAAAAATAACAACCAAGAGTGTGATTATGAACTAGATGCTTTGTGTTAATCAACAAATCAAATAACAATTTTCCCATTCCAGTGCTTTTGACAACATCAAATTCAAATTTGTATGTTTTTCTTTTTAACTACTACTACTACTTGCTGAGACACTTTTCTCCCACAGCTTGAGCAACATTAAATCAGTATCAGTGTGGCTTTGGGCCATAATTGCAGATTTTCACCTTTGTTATCTCTTCTTCCAGGAGCTAGTTTCATATCTCGTGCTGTCCAGCTGCAGCGGCCCTGGGAATGTCTCTGCCTGAATGCTTCATGATAATTAAAAATGGAATTTATAGTCTGGAGAGCAACCATTTCTGAGGGTTCATTAATTTTTAATGGTTTTCCAGAATGGGAATGTGAGAAATTATGTAAGATAATAAATCATACTTTGGACGTCACGCAGTACAAACAATATTAGGTGTCACTTTGTCAGTGAGTTCACTTTCAGAGCTTGCTTAAAACATAAAAAGCATGCATATGACTCTAAAAGATGAATTTCCTTACTCTACAGGGAAATAGATCTGACTTTGACCTCAAGATAAAAACATGATACCATCCTATTGTGACAACATGACAGCACTGTCATTTCTTAAAGAAATGCTGGGTACAAATTGTCTTTTTGTTTTAGATACAGTTCATTTCCTCACAGCTGCCCACAGGAGACTGTTTCTCCTGGCACGAATTCTACAGACACAGCGCCATGACTGCTGATACACTATGTATGAGATGCTAGCACAATTAGCCTGGAAAGCCTTCTCTCTCCCTGAAGTGCCTTCTTTCACTCTTTCATCCCTCCATTTGCAACATGAGCAAGCTATTTTTGACTGCATCATCAGTGATGAATACCAAAAAAAAAATGAAAAAACAAAAAAACAGAACAAATGGAGACAACTTCTTTGTTTAGAGCCTTTTGTGTTTTGTGTTTTCACCCTGAGCTGAAGGCGAGCTGGTTGACTTGGCATCCGTATTAATCACATTGGAATGACTTCTTTCATTTAGTATGTTTTTTCTTCATGTGCTGTTACATTGTTTTTCACACAGTTGTCATTGTTTTCCTCCAGAGAAATTTTTACGGTTGAGGAGATATGCCACCTCACTTGAAAGTACAGTGTGATCAATGGATATCATTGGCTTGGAGTGTAACTCTGCATGCATAAATAGAGGTTTTGTGGAGAAATATGGTTGCAGACACAATTCGTATTCACAATCCTCATGCATACAAACACATAAATACTCTTACATTTACATATTTAGTCTGCTAAGGAGGAAATAAACTTTTGGACCAAAGCATGAAGAAGAAGTCTGTTTCAAACCTTTCACCAACAAACTCATACACAGTTCTTCCTTTTAAAACATTTGTGAGGACATAAATCTCTGGAGGCAGCCATAAAGTACATGTCCTGTTTTTTTTCATGGCATGAATCTCAATGTTTTCAGTAGTGAGGAGAATACAGATTATTGTAACACAATCACTCATTGATTTACTGCAGGAAATGAGCAAGACACTTTTTCTGAAAACCTATGTGTGATGAAGGTACAGCATGTAAAAAAGGTGTATTTCTATTTAAGCATTTTCAATCACCACTAAAGTATCTCTCTTTTTTTGTTTTTTTTTTTACATAAAAGGTAAAGGTTACACTGCTATTCCTCCAACGAGACTCCTGCTCCAGGCTTCAGGCCTGGAATCGATTGTTAAGTCTAACTCTACTGCTCTGGTGACAGGGGTCCTGATTGGTCACCACCCTGGGAATATTGTTCAGAGCTGCAGCTGGGATAGGCCGCCGCTGGGTTTGCTGAAAATTATTGCAGCAGATTGAAGAGTATGAAAGCGCACTTTTCCATTTAGAGTGTTTGGGTGTGTTTCTAGTCTTCAAGGTCACAAGCTCCGAAGCCGTTTACACGTCTGCATATTCAATCACTGCTGCCTAATGAGTTGTACAAATTTAATCATGTAGAAGGTTGTTTAGTTCACCACCAGGTCCTCATTAGATTGTGAGAAGACTTGGGACTCATTTCACTGCTGCCAATCACATGAGTCTTCTCCGTGAATACACAGAAATATAACCCAAATTTCATGGTCTCAATGGAGTATGTCATTGTTAATCTCATGAGTACACACAAGCCTGGGATAATTGTGCATTAGTCATGCTGATCTTTTAACCATATTTGTTGTTCGCTTTATTCTGAGCATCGCTTTTATTGCTGTGTTGTTTTTTCTATGCAGAAGTTTCTCTCAGGACTAAAAAGGAGCCAGTGTTATGACTTCATGTGTTGATATCATCGCCTGCAGTAAAGGTTGTCTCTGCATATGCAACTTGTTTTTTTGAAAACATATATTTCATAAAATGAATTCAACAAAGTGGTTTACATTAGTCTGCTGAACTTCTTTCACAATGCTCATGTTTTGTTAAACAAACCCATTACCTCCCAGCCCATTCTAACATGTCTTGCTTTTTATTTATTCAAGCGTTTGCTAAAAAGGTAAAATTCCTCAGTGAACACAGGCTGCTGTCTGCGTGTATGTCTGCTTGTTTGCATAGGTGCTTATGTGGATGTGCGCTGGTGTCCAGAGAGAGGACATATGTTTTCCCCCCCGGCAAATATGTAGTTTTCAATGCCAATGAAAACACTAATGTGGAGTTTTGTTTTTTTTTTTTTTACCCAAATTCTCCAAAAATCTATATTTTGTGACATTATCTCTTTACATTTTGACCTTTTCTTTGACTGCAGTTAATGTATTAATTTTTCAGCCTAAATTTTACATCCATCAATTCTTGGACATTAAAACTTTCTACTTCTACTCATCCATCCATCCATCCATCCATCCATCCATCCATCCATCCATCCATCCATCCATCCATCCATCCATCCATCCATCCATTCATTCATTTATTCATTCATCCATTCATCCATTCATCCATCCATCCACTCACAGACTATCCGGTACTGGGTTGCCATGGCAACTGGGTGATTAGAGCCACCCGGGTGTCCTTTTCCCCAGCAACATCATTCAGCTCCTCCTAGGGGATCCCAAATGCTCCTAGGCCACATGGAACATGAAGTCCCCCAGCGAGTCCAAGATGCCCTCCCAACTGTTTGCACCTGTGCTCTCGAAGAAGATCCATCTTTGCCAGCAGCACTATCCTGCTTGTGGCCACAGAGGAGGTTCACAATGAAGATCAATGAGAAAATTATGTTGCCCACTTTTCTCTTCACCACCATGGTCCCATAGAAGAGCATCAGCTTTGGCAAAATAAACAATGTTACAGAGGAAGACACACCAGCTCTGGGCTGCACCTTGATATCTTTTCTGATGTGTATAATAAGCCTATAATGCTGAATACATAATGCATTACAACATTAACTAACTGTACACAGCAGCTTGACAGCCGAGGTTTGGAGCTGCAGGGCTAATCGAAAAGACCTGACAGTGTCAGTGACGATTTATCACCCTGTCACAGAATCTTGCAGTGGAGTAAATGCACACTCCTCACGAATCTTAACAGCTCATTTTGATATGAGTGATTGGCAAGCTGATTGACTGACCCAGCTCATGCCTGGAGACAAGTTTTATAACATAAAAGAAATGCATACTGTTGATGGTATATAAGCAATATAGAAGAATAGAAGAAATAGTCATGCAAAAATATCCAAACAACCCCAGTGCACGTTCACCTATATTCGGCCCAGAGAAGCATGTCTCAGCCAAACCCCGTTCACTTCCCCTTGGAAAGCTTAGTGAAGTGGCTCTGAGCTGCTCTTTAACAGGTGGAGGTGGAGAAATAAACCAGACAAGTATTTCAAACCAAAAAGTCCTCATCCCTGAAGCCTTTTGCCTAATACTACAAAATGCAGTGTGGACATACTGGTAGCACTAATATTTACTGATACCAATACAATGCTTTGTTTTTAGTGTGATAATAGCATCAAGTTGAAACCAAAAATGCTGTATTTTCATCTGTTGGCTGCGTGTGGACAGTGATCACCTCTTGACTTCACAGTATCACATAATGACCATTTATTATTTGCCATTATTGCCAAAGACTGTGTTGTTTATTTGTGGCAAATAAAATATATTCAGAAGTAACCTATTAAGTGCATTAATTTTATAAATCATATCATATTTGTCTCTTTTACATGCTTGTACCTTACCTGCTCTTGAAAATAAAACCTTGAGTAGGGATTTATTTTCTTTTCAGAGGTGGTTTCTCTTCATGAGAGCAAAGGCTTGGCAAATGTCCTGTATGTCTGATTAACGTCCCCACCTGTGGTAAATAGCAGGAAAATGTCCTGGTCTGTCTTTCATGTATTGAATGAGCCTTGAGCCACTGAAGCGTTACTGTATGTTACCAGGTCACTACTAACTGCTACTGGGGAGAAGTGTTTATGTGTGTGATGTACACATGATCACATGTGTCTCCTGAATTTACAATCTCATCACAGTTCATTGCTTTGCTTCAGCCACTCCTCTTCACATGTGGCCGTATCTGCTGTCCCAACGGCCTGACTGGGCTAAGGTCAGACAGGGACAGTGAAGAGGGAGAGAGACCCTAAAACACACAGCTGGCCTCAACTTGCAGCTCCAACATGCACACACACACACACACACTCCTGCACTGAGGGAGGAGGCTGCTCAGTGCATCAGGGAAATCAATTGTCCAGAAGAGTAACGCTGAGCTGCAGATGATCCCAAGGGGGGAGTGGTGTGTCGGGACTGTGTGTGTGTATGTACGTGCACATTGGGAGGAGGACTTAGTGTTTAATAGGTAGATGGCTCTATTTTCCAGAGATGCAGTCTCTGTTATTGCTTGTTCACCTTCTGGATTATCACTTTATCATCATCCTCATTTGTTACCTAAGACAACAAAATCAATTACAATCATTCATTTGATTTCACATGATGCATAAAAACTACATTTGCATATCGACCCCTAAAATGTGCTGTCAATATTGACATTACCACATTTGAAATGACACATATCTCAAACATGTCAGCCTGTTTAATCCCCACAGACGTATGTGCTTCCACCACATATGTCCTGATTATATTTATAGTAGCTCTTCAGAATTAGCGCCAGGATTGAGTCTGCCAAGGACAGATGGCACTTCCTCTGTAAGCCACAGCTTTTTAATAAAGAGTGTGGTATAAACAGCAATGAGTAAGAGATAAAAGGCTGGGAAAAAAAGCACAAGATAAAGAAAATATATTTGGTGTAAGCAGCCAGACAAATCTGAATGCTGTAGAGCAGAAGAGAAAAAATGCTTGGGGTTTGAGTCATAGATCTGAAGCTCCGCGGGTCATATTTACTGACAAATTCACCCCGTCACTCCTTTTTTTAACCACAGTTAACTGAATTTCCAACTCCCTGTTTAGATTTCCTGGCAAGTGTGCAGGGGATAGTATTTTTGGTCTTCTTTGAATAACTGCCAGTTTCAATGTGATCCATCTATAGCAATCCAGACTGGGGCATCTCTGACGCTAGTGATGACGTAAGACCTTCAGTGGGCTATGACTGTGAGGACCCATCATTTTGGCAGAGACGGGAAAACAAACACAACATACAGGTTTATATCAAACATCTATGAAAGATTATACTTATTAATGTATTTTATTTGCCATTTCATTATGAGAATAAAAAAAATATCTATAATCAAAAGAGGATTGCTTCCTTCAGGTTTATGCATAATGGCGAGTTAAAATACCTCAGCATTTAGAGGCTGCAGCTTCTCTGCTTTCTCCACTGCCTCCATTTCTGAAAATGGTTTGTCCTTTGAAGATAAGAGAGACACGGTTAATGAGAGATAAATCCCAGAGCAATAATAGCAGACCAGACTTCAGTGTCAGGATTGAGCTTCCTCTCTGCCATTGCCCAATATGCTGCTTATTTATATTGTTTCTAACATCATCAACTTCCAGTTTCCTTGACATTTGGCCTATAAAGCTAAAAATAAAGAATATTCTTGATAACAATAGAATTTTTCACACAGACTAAAAAGGTTATATAGCTACTTCCATAAGGTTTTAGTCTGTCCTGAGCCATGATAACTGTTTGTACTGCAGATTTAATTATTCTTTATATTTCTAATGACACAAATATTTCATTTACATCCACCAATCTCTCCTCTTTCTGCTTCCTTCAGTAACATGATTTTTTGAGCTGTACTAGATTCCACATAACTCATGTCATCTTATAAGCTGTTTCAATTTTTTTTTAATGTGTATGCATCAAACTAAAGTTAAGAGTAAAGAGATGAGTGGTTTTATCAAATATTTCTGTTTTTAGAAAGGTTATCCTGAGGTGAGCCTCAGAGTTTGGATTGTGGCTGATCCAGGATATATGAATTTATATATTTTTTAATAGTTTGGCGGTGTAGAGGTAAAGGGGAAACACAGGGAAAGACGGGAAAGACAGCAGGGCAGGACATGCAGCAATGTCTCAATCCAGACTTAATAGACAATGTTGTGGTGAGATGTTATGCATCTTAACTACAATATCTGTCAGGTTGTGCTCGATCCAGGAATTATATTAGTTCTCAGATTCAGCTACTGTAAGACAGACTATTTTTCATTTGTTTTCTCTTAGCACAAATCATCCTCCAGTGCTCTAAGCACTGCTTAAAATTGGAAACACACACAATGTTATTTGAGAAAATTTGGATCAGACTTCAACTGGGATCAGGAGTAAAACATTTGATCAGGCCAGTTTTCCTTTTTAGTTCTGTATAATTGTAATTGCCTGTATGTACTGATGGCACAAAAGAAAACGATAAATACATTATATACAATATACACATCATTTCTTGGAGTGCACACATTAGTGTCATGGAACATTATTATCCCCCTAACTCTCCTTTCTTCCCTCCTCTCATATATCATTCTCGCTCTTTTCCTCACATATCCATCCCACTTTGCTATAACTTCCTCTTTCTCTATTTCCCCTATCACTTTAGCCCTATTCATCCCCATTTCTTCTCTCCACACTTCACATACCCGCCTTCATGGATGAGGGTGCATTACAAAAAACACCCCCCACCCCCCAAGGATCTTTAAGAAGGTCTGACGTAGCTGCATGGGAAGAATGACGCAGATGTATTCATAAGAGTAGGTGGTGTAGTCCTCTGGAGAGAAACAGACAGGGGGTGGGGGGTGGCAAAAGGGAAACAGGAGACTGAGCAAGAAGGCAGGGAGAAGAGCGAGAAATGAAAGGAGACAAGGAAATGGGAGTGGAAAGGGAGGCGACTGAAGGAGACAGATGAAGAGGGGGAATGTGAGAGGGGACAGATTGATGAATGAATGTTTGTGCACGCCATGGTGAGGCAAATGCCAATTTACTACACCACGCAAGTGTTTCAAATTGAAGTGATGTTTAGAGAGAGACTGGAGGGGGATCAACTTGCATTCATAGTTCTCCCTTGTTTCATCTTCAAATCCCTCCTGTGCGAAGTTTGAAAAACACCAAAATAAACTCAACAAATGACTTAACTGTTATAGTGATCGTTTGCCAAAACATCGAGTCTTGCACTCAAAATAGCCTTTGTATCTGCAGCGTTACACTGGACTACTTGACCTCACAAAGTGTTTGGAGAAGTTTATGTTCTATTTTGCATACAAACCTCCCATTTCACACCTGCAATAAATTATTATTTTTTTGCCAATTGGGGGCAGCAGAATCAAGAGCACAACGTTGACATATCATTACCGTTTATATTACAACACTGTCACTTAAAATTTACATTTATGTGAGTCAAATTTTAAAATGCTGATACATTTTGAGGGGAACATAATCAACAAGATTACATTTTCAAATTATATCTAGGAAATTTAAAAGGAATTTGCATATTTAGCAAGTGTAAAGTATAAGTTGACTGAGAATGTATTTCTTTTCTGCCTTGATAAACTGAACAGAGATAATTGTGTTCACAATATTTTCCCTAACCAACCTCAACGAACCAGAGACAGGAGTGAGGATGTCAAACCTGGGCTCGGGTGTAACTGTTATGAAATTTTCACGCTGGTCACCTCCCAATGACTCTGTGCAGTAGATGTTGTAGAACAAAGTCCAGCCGATGATTATATTTGTCACCACAAACTGACTAAATTAAGTGATATATAAATGTAATTTCTAGCAGACAGGACTGCTATTTAAGTTGATAACAAAAACATTTAGCAACATTAAATCCAATATTCACTGCAAATATCTGTCTCTTCTGTGTTCACCAGTGAGTTACTCACTGTTTCTTTCTACTGGTGGTGAATCGGGAGGTGGGTTTTCAAAGCTTTTTCACTGAAAACAGCTACCAGCTGTTTTGACTGTTAATGGGACTTTGATAGTGGGGAGATTGAACCAAAACAATAAAGTTTTGCACTGGAGAGTTCAACAATAAACTGAAAGTCACTGTAAGGTCTGTAAAGACCAACAAGCCTCCAGATAATTCTCTTTAGATTGATCATTAGAAATGACTCTTTCCGCATTTCACACTGTCAATTTGTTGTGCTTGAAAAAAATATACATTACAGCCACTTTAAATGTCATGTATGTTGGATTTATAGCAGCATTACAGGTGACACCTCCAGCTGAGTTTGCTTGCGAGAGCACAGTGTGCTCAAAAAAGGCTCCAGTTAAATGAATTTCCATGGTGAGGTCTGTTGTGCATTACATTTGAATATATCTATTCAAACACAAGCACAGTGAATGAAACACAAACCTCTTTAAACGGGTAATGACTGAAACACAATGATAGCATCAACAATGAATGTGGCTGTGCACTGTAATAGTCGAGGAATGCTTTATAATATTAGAGGACGTGCAGTGCCCCAGTGTCTGTGTCTGAGCCCGAAACTGTGTTTTTATTATAACATGATAAAAACACAGTTTCGGGCTGTGTAATAAATATCATATTTATTATATTTTCATTTTTGTTTATTGTTATTAGGCTTGATAGCCTGTGAGCAGAAAAAATGAGAAAGTATAGATATAATTTCACAAAGGCTTGGTAAACAAATTGATTTGATTTAAACAACAAGTGACTAGATAGTGATCCATTTTTTGGCTGACTAAACCAGCCAAACTTCACTTTACATTTGAGCTCAGATCCTTCAGTTTCCAAAATGAATTTTTGAGAAATATGTGTGAAATTATTCACAAGAGATCAGGAATATTTCCCATTGATTGAATGGTGCAGCCATTAGAAACATGGAGATTTTCATTGTAAGCATATTCACTCAGTACATTTTACTTGGTGTGGACATTATTATAAATATAAGATATAAGATGGTTGTTATACAACGATTAAGCTTCTCATGGGGGAAAACAACTGTTCAGCTCAGCCTCTGAATAACCTCAGAACTCATAAGAAACATAGGAATAATACATTATTTTTATTGTGATAATTATAACTATAATAATTCTTCTTCTTGTTTTTATTATTATTATTATTATTATTATAACAGTAACAGTCAGTGTCCCTAGCTTGCTGGTCACAGCTAAGTTCTGTGCAATTGGTACAAATGCTATTTGGGAAAAATGTCTTAGAATGAGATTGATATTCATGTGAATGATGTTCACATCTTTTATTATTTATTATTATGATATCACCATAAAGAAGCTGACATGTGAACACCATAGTGGCTTAGTTTTGCTGCTAGAAAAGCTGAAATGTACACAAACACTTAAGCTATTAATCATTACTTGTATTTTTAGTTCTTTTTTGTAATAATATTCAGAATATTGTGCTCATATATAGTGACATGCAAACAATGTAATTTCCGCTATCAAGGCAGCAGCCAGGATTTTAGAGATACTGAGCCCCCTTTAAATTTGTGCTTCATAAAATATCCCAATAACTAGGTACAGTGTATAACATCCTTCCACTCAGCAGGAACCTACGAGATACAAAGTTTCACTCTCCACAGTGCTTGTACTAATGAACCTTGACTTTGATGAATTAACGGACCCTAACTCTTTGAGAAGAGCACACCCAGAAATGAATCTGAACCAGGATATGAGCTGCTGCCTGGAAACAGTGTGTAAACAGAATTGCTGTGTGCAGAGCTGTTTTTTCCTCTCAGTGATGGGAACGCTGACATGTGTAGCTAAGTTATTTATAAGATTTAGCTGATGATGAGGAGGATGATTGCAACAAAGTACCTCAGTGCTTCACTCCCTTACTCAACAGAAGTGTGGCAGACTCACTGGGACGGCATGAAAACACAATTATCATATTTCTGAGTTCAACTGGGCTAATCAGTCAAGTATGAAATGACATTACTTACATCAAGAATACTGTGTATTATGGTATTTTAAAATAACAACTGGGTATAAAACCTTCATGCATGCAAAGGAAGGCGAAAAGGAAAAATTTATGAAGTAGAGGACATGGAGGATGCTAATGGGATCTTGGAGCTGTGTCCTTGAGAAAACATATTCATGAGAGATAAAGACAAAAGGCATAAAACGTCATTAGGATTAAGAGACAAACCCTGTGTTCAATAATTTACAAACAAAGTGAATTAATGTATGGGTAAAAAAAAACATAAAGTACATTACATTACTAATGTAAAACCCTAATTAAAATCTATTTGTGTTGAATTGGAATTGTGAGCATGACTTTGTCTGTTTGAATAATGGGAAAAATAAAACACTTTAATCTTATACAGTTGGTCACGTTGGGCAAGAATTGTGATTAGAGAGGGACTGTATGCAGACTCTTACTTTTAATAACCCCATAGTTAGAAAAGTTTCAGTTCAGTTTTTTCCAACTGGAAAAGAAAATATTAATAAAGCACAGAAACAAACATATTATAAAAGCTGCAATATGTGAGAATGATGAAAGTCTGGTGCCTTGTACTGTTAGAAGTGTCACAGTAGAAAATGTTTATTGTGATTATTATCACCACAATGAAATGCATAGATTTGTGCAGGACAAAAAGGAAGATGCCCCCAGCAGACAATACTTACTGATACTGATTCCATTCATCACACACATTTATCCAAAACAGTGGTGCCCATAGCAGCGTGGAGGGTTTGCAGATGAGAGCAGAGAGGAAGCTTGTAGGCCACCTTTTGTTCGCTGCTAGGCAACCTCAACTTTAAAGCTGTTGATTGGCGGTAGTGTGTGTGTGAGTGTGTGTGTGTGTGTGTGTGTGTGTGTGTGTGTGTGTGTGTGAGTGTGAGTGTGTGTGTGTGTGTGTGTGTGTGTGTGTGTGTGTGTGTGTGTGGTGTGTTTATCCCTTCTTCTCCAAAGCTTTACTTCCTGTCTTAGAGTTTCATAATGGTAAACATTTGCTTGATGGTTCCATGAAATCCACCATCCTTCCAAACTGTTTTCAGATGAGGAGCGCCTTAAATGTTTGCAGTCGAGCCTGCTTTTAACTTCCAAATTGCTCCCCTGCATTGCTCCATCTGTTTCGATTTGCGCCAACTTCACCAAGACTCAGCCAGTTCAGTCAGACAAGCCAAAGTACTTTAAGAATGATAAAATTTTAAACTCTTTTTCCTGTTGCTCACCATTGTACAGCATCGGCAACCCAGCTTTCAAGAAATGCTTACGTAATGTGACAAAATTTAATCAACCACTGAGTGTGTTGTGTAACAAGCTTACTCCAGAACCTCAGAACATATTCTAATTATATTGAAGCCACCTGATCCCAATATAGAGGACATATTGGGTCACTGGATACATAATCAGGTACAGTTAATATATTTGATTTTTTTTCGCATTGACTTAGCTTCTTCTGACTGCAGACAGCTCTGGCCTGGTGGATATAGGTGGAGCTGATGGATTTGGCAGGAGTTTAAACAGAGAATTTCTCATGTTAATCCAGCCAAGTGAAATTTATGAAATCAATAGGTGACGTTCATAGTTCCCATTATTTTTCAACACTGAAGGAAATACTACAGCAGGACATTATATTATATATGTGGACACGATGAATAAAATGTTTCATTTAAGATTTTAACAGTGGTTGAACCACACTTGCTGTTACCACCATTGACCACAGGTGTCACCAAATCCACCAGGACTGAAAGGGTTAAAACTTAAATTGTTAAATTTAAGTTAAATTGTAAAAGTAGCATAATACATCTCATGCGTAAACCAGGCTTTTCTTTTCAGTGTTATGTGCTGAGATCACTACTAGCTCAGGCCTTGTGTTTCAAAGTTTATTTTTCAGTTTTTTCTTACAATCACATATTTGCAGATTCGTTTAAATCACAATCCATTTTAATGTAAGTAACCGATAAACAACATTCAGTTATTTAACTTAACTTTAAACAACATTCAGTTATTTAACTTAACTTTAACTTAACACTTAACACAACAGATCAAAGAAATAAGAACATATGAAGGTTGTCATAATAGTGATCAGTGACTGGCAGGGTTGATCACATAAATGCATCAAACTAATGTGTTGCCTGTGTAATTAAATACATATAATATAAAGTATTAATTTAAGATAATATAAATTAACGCATAACTCAATCATCACAGTAATCAAATTTTGTAGAAAATGAAAAGATCAAATTTGTTCTAAATATTAACTCAAATTTTTACTCTTACTTAAATAAGTACATCTGGAATAAAATAAATCAATAAAGACAACTGGTTGATTCTGTTTGATTGACGGGGCAGATGATCAGAGGGGCAGAGTTTTTACCACCATCATTAAGACAGGGGCTGAAGAATGGGTAGATTTTCTCAGTGAAGGAGCAGCTAGTAAAGGTGTAGATGAGAGCTGCAGCATCTACATTATAAAAGGAGACCAGACCCTCTTCATAATCCACAAAGACCCCCACCTTATCGGGCTGAGTCTTCAGTGAGAGAAAGACTGGAGTGTTATCAAGAGCCTCATACTTGTTTCCATTTCTCAGCCATATAGTCCAGTTACACTCTTCAGGGCTCACTGTGATTTGTCCCTTCCTGTTGATCAATTCGCTGGCCACTCCTAATGTCCACTTAGTCTTCCCTTTAACCTGAACCTCAAAATAAAATCTGCCTGAGGAGAAACTCTGCCTTCCTAAGACATTAACACATTTAGAAAACCTCTCTGGGTTGTCTGGGAGATTCTTCTCCTTGTCACCACAGTGAACTTGTTTCCCATCATCTGACAGGATGAGAGCAGGATGAGCTGTATTAGGATCAAGAGTCACATCTGCTGCATACTTCTGGACCCTCTTCAGCTCAACCTCAAACAGCTTCTTCATCTCTTCACTGAGCATCTCCTCCAGCTGAGCCACAGCTCTCACCACTGTCCCCTCATACAATGGTGGATGGAGCTTGACCTCTGTCCAGTCCTTGGTAGGTGGAGCAGCTTTCAGCAATGGGAAGCTTTGGAGGAGGTGGAGGTGGTCTTGCGAGAGTGAGAGCTGCTCCACCTCAGTGCTTCTCTTCATCAGCTCAGAGATTTCCTCTTCCAGCTCAATAATACGGTCTTCAGCCTGTTTCTCTGTCGTTTTCTGTTTCTCTTCAATCTCCTTCATGAGCTGGTTTAGACCTATGTTGACAGACTCCTTCAGAGCAGTGAAGGCTTGAACACCTTCTGCTGACTCTCTGTCTGCATCATCTTTACTGATCTTGACTGAGTGTTTGATTTCCTGAATCTTCAGTTGTCTCTTCTGGATCATTTGCTGAATTTCGGCTTCTGTCTTCTCCAGCTTTGCCTTCTTTCCTTCATATTCTTCTTTCAGTGTAACAAATTCATGTGTCCTGTGGTCTAAAGCAAGGCAGAGCATGCACACACATGCCTGGTCAGTCTTGCAGTACAGCTCCAGAGGTTTATTGTGCTTTGTACACATCCTGTCTTCCAGGTTCTTCCCTGGGTCGGTGAGCTGATGGCTTTTCAGGCCTGATTTTTTCAGATTATGCTCCAGGTGAGTCTGACAGTAGGAGGTCTGACACACCAGGCAGGACTTCAAGGTCTTCAGCTTGGTTCCACTGCAGATGTCACAAGGAAGTTCTCTTGATTTAGATGCTTGTTGCACTGAGCTGCTCACGTCGATTTTCTGTTGAGCTCCATGTCTGAACTGAGCAACCATCTCAGAGATGAAAGTATTGACCTTTAGCTGAGGTCTAATGTGAAAAACCTCTTTACACATGGGACACTGGCATTGGACATTTCTTTTCCAGTGTTCAATGATACACTCTTTGCAGAAGTTGTGTCCACATGGTGTGGTCACTGGATCAGTAAGCACATCCAGACAGATGGAGCACAGAAAATGATCTTCAGTGAGCAAACAGCTGGCAGTAGACATGTCTACACAAAAGAAATGAAAGACCAATAATTTACAACAATGTTCTGTTTGTTTAAACTAGTGGTTATGTTGTTGTAAGTTGATGTAAGGTTTTTGAAAATGCAACGTCAAATGTGGGAGTTAGAGGCCAAAATGCTCCTTCTTTGCTTATAGCACCATTTATCAGTGGATGTATATCACTTATCGTGTCTAACATGTGTGCACCACTCTATTCCATCCCTGATAACAGTGTAAGCAGCAATACCACATTTATTAATGGAAAAATTAAATAAAAATTTCAGTAAAATTCAATATAGATACTAGCTAGAAAATGCTTGAGGATATAGAAAGTAATGTAGCTGGAAATCATCAGCACGCAGTAATAAAACCAAGGAAGGCATGAAAGTGAACTTCTACCTGATAGAGACTGTTGTGGGCTATAGTGGGCCTGTGGACAAACAGAAAAAGTTATATTGTGACACATTTCACACCTATCAGTATGAAATGAATGAAGAGAGTGAAACTTTCACCTGGATAGAGAATGAAGATTTGTGTTGATGCTGGTTGTTAAATCAATAAATATGAGCTGTACTCACCGGTGTTTGGTAGAGACTCTGTTGTGTTGTTGACAAAGACCTGATGAACTCTTAAAAACTTAATTTTCTATTAGTGATAGACACTCATCTCCACTGCAGGTTGATTATTCTGACAACCTTTACTTTCGTTTGTGGCGAGTGACGTTGAGGCTCTCCTGTCTTTCTTGTATTTCCTGTTTTTCTCTGATTATCTCTGATTATTATATGATTATTATCTGTGTACTATGTACTATGAAATAGCAGGGTTTTCTACAGCTACTGAAATGTGCTTTAATCAATACTTTTGATAGTCTGCTTGTTCGGACAGCATATGTGATTAATTGGAATAGGCATCTTAACAACTGATTTGCTTTACAGTTTAATAGAACAGATAATTAGAAAGACTTAAGCCTATGAGTCCATACATCCATATTTAAGTGAACAGAAGAGTAACTCTACACCAGAAACTAAACTGGTTATCACACCATATACCATATACATCATGCTGTTAACAGCTAGTTGTGTATCATGTAGCATATTTAGGTTTGCTACCATTATCCTTAAAGAGTACTCAGAAAGAGCAGAACCATACACATAGTATTTTTTCTTTTCCATGCATGCCTCTGTCAAACCCTGACACTTACATTACCCATAATGCCACAGGCTGATAGCAGCCACAAGCCTCAAGCCTTTATAGCGTCAAGCAGAGTGGAGGAGCAGGCTGCAGAGGTCTGGTAAACTACTACTTTCTACCACCATACTGCCTTAGTTTAAAACTTGTAGTCTTCAACTGGCGCCACCTTTCGTGACACCACTTGAGGGTATTTATCAGACTTTTTACAACTTCAACTGCAAAAGGCTATATTTCTGTTGTTTTTTTCCTTCTTTTTCTTCTCAAAGTCTGTTTACAGGTCTTGCACTTGGTAAGACTTGTAAACAGACTCTCTGCAAAATCATTGGAGTTCTCCTTTAAAAATAGTCATAGGATAATAAAACAATCAACCTGATGTAGGCTGTGAAATAATTTTGAGGGTACATATGCATGAATAAATAAATAATTAAATGTCACACACTTATCAAAACATTAAATTCTCAGTAACCCACAGTTAATAAAACATTGTTTCATTTACAGGTTAAAACAAACCTGTTAATGAAAAATGTCTGTTACAGAAAACATGCCAGTGTTTAAATGGTTAAAATACCCTCAAAAGAAGACTATTAATATCTCCACCTCCTCAAGGGCTTCTTATGTGTTCAATGCAGATGCATCTAAGGGAGAACACTGTGTCACAGCTACACTGGTCTTAAGGACAACTTCTATGTTTGGCTTTTCTGGGATTTAAGACCCGCTTTGTTTTCCCCACATACATATATTTTTGGAGGAGAGATGTTACTCACTTGATGATAAACCTACATTTCATTGCTGCTTGAAACCACTTACTTTAAAATGTCAACTTTCCATTAGCTAAGAAAAACAGCCCCAGTGTCGGTGATTTATTTTTCAAATACTCCAGTGGGTTTTTAAAAGCTTTATTTAGCTTATAAGGTTTTTCAACCATGAGGGAATACCTAATCTTTCAGGTTATATGAAAAATTAAGAAATCAACAAAGAACACAGAAACAGCAACACTTTATTATTCTTAGTTATTAATTCATGCTTTGATGGTGCAGATGTTTTGTAGCTGAGAGGATCCTTCACTTAAATGTGGCTCACAACCTCCAAGGCAACTCAAAGGCCTTATTATGAATCTGTATTGGTATATTAATGTATTATTCATTGACAAACTACAAACCTTTTATAAGTGTGTCTTATTGTAATGTTTTACCATAAAAATCAAACTAGGAATTCATACATCTAAACATTTAATTTATTTGTCTATGGATTTCTCATTAAAATCAGCCCATTTCTCAGACAAAAGTAGGTATTTTTTAGAGCCTGTCAGTGGAAGTGAAGGGAAGTAATTAACTGGACACACTCTAACTCTGATAAGTCTTATTTCTTATTGTGTTGAGTGCTGATATGAAGATGAATTAAGTGCCAAGTCTGAGTTCTGGTTTGATAGAAAATGAGGCAGAGAAATTGCCTTCACTCTCAGTCTGAATATCACTGATATGAGGGGAGGAAGGAGCATCGCATAATCAATCTGTCTCTCAGTTGAACTGCAGCTTCTCTGTTTGCCTCAAAACTTTGGGTTTTGATTTCCTTTTAATGTTTCTGCTCTGAAATCAGTTTCTAGGGATCTTAACCTTCAATTGTTTGATGACCTCATCAGCCAAGCAATATGCAGTGCTTGAGCACGCCCTCGGCTCGCTTAATGATGTGTTAAAAATTGAAGAGCAAGCACAACTGCCTTAAATACATTACATACAATGAGATAATTAATGAGGTAGCCAATGCTGCCATGTATTTTTAGTATCTTTTTTCCATTGCTTTGAGTTGTCGGCTCATCTCTTCAAGAGCTTCTCCAAGCTTTTTGGCTTTCCAAAGCATCTAATCTTTTTTCATCATCTATTATCTTTACCGGATAATGGACGCCTCTCTCAGTATGATTCCTGTTTTCCTCCGTAAAAGCCATTTCTCCCCTCAGCTGTTTTAATCACAAACAACAAGCACCCAGTCATATCATGTTACCAACCATGGAGAGGAACATAGGCGTAGGTGTGTTTTTACACCAGATGCAAAGCAACCACTTCATGGGACCTGTTTTAATCACCTCTTGGAAATCAGCAGTGTTTGCTGTCACCCCAATCAAATCTGGCTACTTTACAGAAAACAACACCAAGATCACAGGTTGTGACAAGAGAGCCAGAGCGGCGTGAAGTTGTCGGGAGGGAAATCAGTGAGTGTGATTCACATCTTCAGTACATTCACAGAGGTGTAGAATATGACTCACTTGGGTCACAACCTGTAGCACTTAAACATACGTCTAACTTTTTTCTGTTCAGAGCTATTTTCAGCCACAGGAGCCTCTGAATCTGCCTGGATCTGAACCATATCAGTGCAGCAGCTCTACAATACAGTATGCAGTAAACAGTGGAACATATTTAATTATTATGTATGATATATTTTATTATTGTTTTATTAGCACTAATACAGCCATTAAACAGTAACAAAACCAAAGTAATTATCTTTGGTCCCTCAAAGTTCAGCTACCTCGTGCTCACACATATAAAGTCTCATGCAAAAAGTTTTGTTGTTATTTTGGATCCTGAACTTTATCTTGACAAACAAACCAGTTTGGTTGCTAAAAATAGTTTCTATCATTTAAGCACCTTTTCCAACCTCAAGCCCATTCTGTTTTTCTTCAAAGTGGAAAAGGCAATTCATGTATTCATCACATCATGATTGGACTGTTGTAATCTGGGCCTTCCCCTTGTCTTCATTAACGTCACCTGCCTCTCAGTTCTAGTTCCCTATTCATTAAAGAATCCAATTTAAGACATTTTGTTTTCAAGGTCCTAAATGACTAAGTGTCATCTTATAACACAGAGTTTATTCAGGGGCACTCAGGTCTTTTAAATCTGACAACATATTTCTCTTGTTTGTCCCATGGTCACAACTAAAACTAACCACATCAGCCTTTATACTGTAGACTTAAACTCTTCAAGGTAACAGGCCTTTATTTCTAATTTCCTCTGTTTGATATGTGTAACTGTACATTGCGCTATTTCCGACTGAAGCCTTGTTTTGATCCATTTCAGTAAACGTTACTAGAGTACGTTAATACAAACTAAACACTTACGAGGATACATGGATACAATAGATGGAGTTTCTTGGCAACACTCAGTTTGAACTGTCCTTCCTGCAGTTCTCGAGTAGCCGGGAGGCCAGGTTTGCTGGGTGACTGCATGGCTAATTGCAACAAGAGGTGTAGCCCTAAGCCCACAGTTAACATCTGTACATGGTCCAGCTGTAGGTTTATACCCAGTGTTGTTTACATTAAACTGCTCAATATGACCGTGACAAATTTTAAATTATGAAATTCCAATGGCATCTCTAACCCTCGTCCATAAGTGTGTCACACAGGAACTGAAATATATTCATTCTTTCAGTAGCAGGGGCTGCATGCTGTGCTGGGTCACCAGTGGAAGAATTATCTGCTACATACAGAAGTGAATATATTCCCAGAGTGTCTCAGGTGCACACTTGTGCACGGCTGGTGGCAGTGCCATGGGTGTTGAGACTTGTGTGTGACGTCAAAGCTGAGGCTTCTTCATCTCTGTCTGTGTAGGAGGGAACCAAGTTTCATCATACAGCCACTCAACATTTAAAAACTGCAGGGATGGTTGGTAAGCTTTATCAGTTGGATATTTAATACAGAGTGAGAAAAATAGGCCAGCCAGTGTTGACACTGAGAACGCTGACTTCCTTTTTCCAACCAGATCACTTCAGCTTCATTCCAGGAGTTGCTGCAGCTGCAAGCAACACGGGCACATAAAGATGCATGGAGTTCTTTTTCATTTCATCAAGAGATGTTATGGCTCAGGGCTGAGGACAAATAAAAACACATTTATTACTTCCTCAAGGTCAGAGGCACCAATTACATGGGCACTTGGCTCACTGCTAATTGCGAGCACCTTCAAGGAAATCATATATGGAGGGGTTGTGTTTAGAGAATTGTAAAATTTTTATAAGAAAATACGGGATCCTGGCTGTACATATATGATATGACTGAAACAGATTTACTTCAACATTTACAGGGAATGCTATTGAATTCTCCCCAATTTAAAGATGCAGATCCTTTGTCAATTTAATGCTTTTGCCTCTTTTTTTCTAAGATTAACATCAGATTAGATATATAAGATTAACCACGAGTTCTGGTCTTGTTTATCCTATGCCTGACATGTTTAGAGTACTTTATCTCCCTAACATGGTGGTATGGTGAGGTGTGCCCCAAAGTTCAGTCCTGGGCCCCTTTCTTTTATGTCTGTACAAGCTGCCATTAAGTTCTATGATCTGCAGACATGGCATCTGTTTCCATTACTACATAGGTGGGACACAGTTTTATATCTCTGCTTTTCATGATCTGAGCCCTGTTTACTATATTGTAAATCACATCTCAGAAATCAATGCAGTTCATACAGCTGTAATTCAATCATCAATTTTACCAATATACTTTTATCTATAATCTATTTATCTATTAATACACAAAATTAGTGTTATATTAAAGCATAAAGCATGGGTAGAGTAAAGAAGGAAGATGAATGACCAGCTATCACATATAGGAAATTTATACACAAGAAATTCAATTCTGTAAAAGCTTTATTAAAATGGAAATTTACACATTTTACAAATCATCATGAGGGACACTACACAGAATTAAAAATCATTGTAATGTCTTATGTGGTCCTGGGTAAACATTGTCAAGTTTGAGCTTATTGCTCAAATGATATAATTTAGTGTCTTGCATTTAGCAGTTAAGGTGTAATGAAAAAGTTGCAAAAAACAAATAACAGTCCACGGCTTGTTTGTCTGACCAACACATTTATTTTACTGTATGACAAAGAAAAGATGAGAATCAGATTTGAAAATTTCAAACCAATGAATTTATGGCATTATTGCTTGAAATATCACTGGAATGATAAATATGTATATTAAAAAAAAAAATCTTTTTTACAGGGACTAAAAAACAGGATGTCTCTGGCTGTGCTGGGTTGATTTTTGTCATCTGTTTCCTCTGCACTGTATGGAAATGCTATGCTAAATTGTGAGTACTTCACTTAACACAGGGTACAGATGGTCATAGAAGAAGAATCTGATTTTCTTTCCTCTGAAATCTTTTGCAATACACAATGTTGAAAATATACTTCTAGTATTTTGCATAAAAAAGGACTACATGTAGGTTGATGATGGTGATGATGAGGTAGACTATTCAGGTGCATTAACAGTATCACAGTTTTGCAGTGCTCTCTAACCACAGCAACAGGCTATTTTCTCAATAATACAAAATTCATGTCCCAGCAGGTGTCTGAAATACCCCTCTCATTAACTAAGAGACTGTCTGGAGGCTAGTCATTGAAAATACTGCAAATGAATGCATTGATGGAAAGCCTCTCCTATCATAGTGTTGTTAAATGTCCCAGCTATTGAATGAACAGTTTAAAAATTGGCTTCCTTAAAGAAAGTAGTTCTGTCTGTATGCAATCAGGGGAAATTATTAATCTCTCCTTGTCTTGGCCCACTAAGCAGCCATTTAAATGATCCAGTCAAGCCAATGCAGGAAATCATCTCCAATGTCAGTCTGGAGATGGTGGTTTGCTGTCGTACTATTATTCTGGTGGACATGAATCATCTTTGCTGAGCCGCTAGCAGTAATTCTTCTGTCACAGCTGCATCTCTTGTTTCCCCACTTGTTACCGAAAGTCATTAGCAGATAATTGAAAGTAACGACACTGATTATGAGAAGCGCTTGAGCAGCATCCCTGGGGTCTTTGCAATTTACAAGCTGGCAATGACATGCGGACGATGCTATTGTCTACCACAATCCATAAGGGAGTTGTGTTGTTTACAGGCAGTAAAAAATAATAGTTTTGGTTTATGATTAATGATTATGTTGTGTTTCAGCATGTCTGTCACCATTTCACCAATGCTGACCTCTGAGTTTGCTTCTCCCTTGTTGATAGAGAACTAGGGGCTAGGGAAAAGAATAAATAAGGAAAAATCCTCCCTCACACATGTTATATTGTTAAGAAGATGATGTACCTTACATTACAGCGTATGCAGTGAAAATGCTATATATGCTAATAGTTTGGCACATTTGGAAATAAATAACGAGAGAGTTAGAAACCACAAAAATACAATATAATGTGGTTTTTGGATTAAACTGAGCTTAAGAGATGCTGATAGTTATGTATGTACACAGCCAGGCTAGCTCTCCCTATTCTCCTATTTTAGTCGTCATGCTAACCTTAGGTAACAGATTTGAGGACAGAGACATTTTAATAAGCCTATATGGGCTGTGATGGGAGCGATATCAATTTTCTCTAAGCAATGAAGCAAATAAGTGTTTTCCCCAAAATGTCAAATTTTTGTTTTAAAATGAGGCCATTTATTTATTGATTGATTGATTAAAAGACTAAACAGCAATGATCTTTTAGATGAAAAATTTAAATAAAACAGATTTGAGCGATAGGCGTGGTGGTTCATAGCTAAGCTAATGTTAGCAAACTTATGACTGCATGACTTCATTTTAACATTTAACATTAGCGTTTAATTGTCCACACTGGCAGGAAGTTAAAGTTGGATAGTTAGCAGTAAGTGTTTTCCGTCCCTGAGAATCAAACAGCAATGTCACACATTCAACAGTCCTTCAGTGATAAATCCATCCAAGAGGCAGGCGGTCTATGTTTGTTATGTTATTTTTTCATCTAGCCCACAAGTAACTACATTTTGAGAGACTTGCTTTTTCTAATAATAAGATATATAAGAAAATATAATAGGAATTAGTATTTCTATGGTTTATGTCAGACTTTGATTTTTTTAACGAAGATACTGAAACTGTGAATTAATAAATATATCCTATTGTTATTATCAGTACGTAGCGTTCCTATTTTTGTATTTACTTTATTTTATGTAATGAACAAACTTGTAAATTGCCTAGGATGATCAGATTGACAGCCAAAAATTCTAGTAATAAGAATTCAACTCATGAATATTTATTATATCTTCTGAGATTGTTTTTATTGGCAAAATTTCAGAATCTATTTGTTTTTTGCAAGAGACAAGCACAAAAGAACCATCTTTTGTTTGTAATCAATATTCTTTTTTTCTCTGATGTTTTCGAGGGAAAGATAAACGAGGTACTGGTCAAAAAGCAAAGCTGCTGTAGTGTTTTATTTCACATATGTGTTGTCATTTCTTTCATATTTTTGTTTGCTTTTCAATGTTATTCAATTTAATGTTTCAGATATGGATTTAAACATTGTCTGCTATATAGGAAAGATTTTTGATACATAACATAGTGGATTTGTCCTTTAGGCTGGGGGTGAAGGGCTGGAAGAATTAAAGCATGGGAGATGACAGATGTTGGTGGGTGGCGCACACTGGTCTCGTGGCTGCCGACAGTGAACATTCAGGCTTCAAAATGCAGGGAAAATTTCTGCTCTGAGTGTTGATAGTTTGAATATGAATATAAATGTGAGGCTCATAGTTTTCATTTAGAGTCTCCACAGTCTGAACAACAAGATTCTCCATGATTAATACATTCAAATGTGACTTCATGCAGTGAAACTAGATTCAAATGTGTTGTTTTTTGTGGCCATCTGAACATATAACTAATTAATTAAACAGACTAGTCTCTCAAAATTATTCTTGCATTAAGTTATGCTCACATTTTACCATGGTTTGTCTCCTGACTCACATAAGCACCTGGTGTTCAGAAACATTTCTTTATGTGTTTTAATATTGGGTTGTGCTTCCAGGATCCCTTTAAATACATTGCAGTATGCTTCCATTATGCATCTAAAATCCATCTAAAATGCTACTAAACACAAACTGCCAACTAGATTGTGATAGATTGTGATATTTTGTGTACTAAATTTGCATGTTGACACAAGAGAAGCTGGAATACCATCACTAAATGTTTCTGGTATACTGGAGTCATACTCAGACATTCACGATTCATTCATATGAAATATGAGCATCTACAGCCAATTTGATCAGAATCTCTGTGCTAGCAGGACGGTCAAAGGGTCATCAGATTCATTATGTATCATTCATGGGGGATCAGAACAAATTTCATGTGGTGTCGTTATCTAGATATTTAAAAAAGTAATTGTAAAAAATCTAATTAAATTAGAGACAAAACATGTCTAGATCTTGATTTTGGAAACTTACAGAGGATTCACAGTATATAATGTGCTCATACGACACAACAGACTCTACATTGTACTACAAATGGATGGCTGCTGGATATTTTTTGTGTAGAGGAAGCCAGTTGTGTACTGACGTAGAGATATGGTAAAATACACAAACAGGCAACCTCCAGCTTAATGAACTATCTGTACTGGAGACAGAATGTTTCAGTATGATAAACCTAAACAAAAACACACAAGCAAATACTCAGAAAGTGCTTGTACCGTGCCCCCACAGCAAGGAACGTGGTGCTGGTTTCTAAAACAAGAACAAAATTTCAGAGCTCCTCTAAACTGAGACCTTCTCAGTTGCTATAGCAATGGTGGCAGACGACCACACACTGTCTGAGAGTTTATGTCTGGCATGGACAAAATTTTGTGGCATACCTCAGGCAACACACATACAGTACATATAAATAGGCTACTGACGGAGTACAGGTTTGCAGTGACCTAAAAACAACCCACATTTGGGATAAACAAGGTTATTTTCTAATGACTCCCCTGCACTGGATTTAGTGTACACTCACTTTGTCTCTTTTCTCTGCTCTGACACTCTTTTGCTTTCCTTCCCCAGCTCTCCAGCTGTGATCAGACACTATTTTACATGATGCCTGAGATGTGACGGAGCAGGGAACATCCCTTCACAGACAACCCCTGCTGAGATCACTATCACTATCTGAGTTTCCGACTTTCGAATCTCCGGCAGCATTTCCAGCGTCATGCCTGCAGCTGTTTTTCAGAATACATCAGGGACAGAATAATAGTTCACGGTGCATCCAACGGTTTCAGAGTGATTCATCTGTAGGTGCAGAGGCAGGAAGCTGAGGTGACGCAGGAGCTTTAATACTGTACAGTATGTTCCCTGTGGTGTTGGAATGAGCAGAAAATAATATTACTCTGCAGTCTGCAACTTAGAGAGCTTAAAAATATCAGCCTCCTTTGTTTACTATGCATACAACGTCTGGGAGAATGCTTCGTCTGTGCTTGTTTGTCCTCTTACAGAGCTGAATTTCCACTGAAGAAAACCACAGTAGGTGGTTTATGGAAAGACACAACAGCTGCATATCTTTTTGTTCACCAGTGAGGCAGAAATGTTTAGTAATTACATGCCTGTGACCTCAAATCTGTCCCCATCTTCATCTGTGAAACAGCCTCTTATCAGGCAGAATTTGAGGATTGTGACAGGTTGCTACATGTACAGCCAGATGTCTGATGTGACCACTCTCTGTTCTTGTTTTGAAGCTGCACACAACTTTTAAGATTAGCTTATTGCATTAAAGATTCTTTAAATATACTGCAGGTACACCTGAATTATTCATTGTTCTTCGAGTTCACTTTCATTCACAAACCAAAGCGAAGCTAAAGGGATTTGACAATCTCTCTTTTTCTTCCAAACATTCATGCTGTGATAATATCAAGTTGAGAGTATGAGGGAGATTTTTTTCCTCTGTGTGGGTTCAACTCGTGCTTACATGTAATTTTATCCAAGCGAGACATCATAGAGATCACCTGAAACCTGGCATTTGATGTTCGAGATGTGCTGACGTGAATCGGGACAGTGAGTGGTTTCTGCTTCTGTCACACAGTCACCTCATGTTGCCAACATCAGCCCTCGCTGAGACAGCGTAACTGAAGCGGATTTAACACTTGATCTCATGGAGACAGCTGCATCCAGGGAGATCACGTTCCTAGTTGTCCGTGCTCCTGGACCACTTACTGAAGGCTTAACAGCCAGCTTCCTTCAGTCCTGGGAATCAATTTAGTTTAGCTGACAGTCTTTTAAAAGCTGCAGCTGAGGAATAATCCAGCATTGCTGAATCTTTGCAGGGTCAGTTCAGCCCAATCAAGAACAAAAACACATTTTTCTTTTTAACTGTATCAGATTTGGGGGCAAAGCAGCAGAATCATGTCTGTAAATTATCCAGCTTTGTGACTTGGATGGCATGGTACTTTAAATTCACATGTAGCCTATGTCCTCTCTTTGACATAGTCTGAATTCAACATCTTCCAATTTTTTAGTTGACCACTTGAGCTAACACAATTAGGACTGTTACACTGCCACTAGGCTGCTGTAGCCCTTTAAGGGCAGAGAGCAAGCTATCACAAAGGACAAGCTTCCACTCACTACACAAGCCCTGCGTGTCATGGTTGACCTTTTCTTTCTCTTGCACTGTCTGAACTGATTAGCTTTTCTCAGTGGCACATACACCACAGCTTACCGCCACTGTCTAAACTCTGTCTGATAACAACTTGCGCAAACTCCTCCCTGACACAACAGCTGAAATGCAGTAAGAAGGGGTGGTGGGCAGATAACTGTTCGCATCCTCAGTGCCACTTTCTAACTGCCCTTGAACTCATTTGCTCTTTGAGGGCAGCAGATAATTCCTATCTACAGATGTGTTAATTGGGCTTTCAGAAGGAAGTCAGCATATTAAAGTAGTCTGGGGGCTCACTGGCGAAGCAGACCAAAGCCTCAGGAAATCACATGTGATTCAAGCTGACCTTCATCTAATGTGCAGTCTAGGGACCATACATAGCTGGGCTGAATTAGCTTTGCCAAGAGAAAAAATTCCACCACAGTGTTTCTAACTACCCACAGAAATACCCAGGAGCCACGACATGGTGCATAAATTTATTTCAACATATAATAACATTTTGTTTATTCTTTTTTTGTTTTTGTTTTTGTTAAAGACACAATACATATAGTATTTACATTAAATTCTACAACAACACTTGCTGGCAGGAAACAGTTTGATAATTTGATAAGGATAAACTGGGTAAGAGGAAGGCTACTCTCTATAGCTTCAATATAACTGTAGAATTTGATACCTCATCATTAAACAATTCCTGTTATAACAGTCCATGAGAAACAACTGTACACACTGTTAGCAGTCTAATGATGATAATGGCTGTGATATACAACAAAACCCACAGCTGTTCGCATGAGAAAACTGTGTACCTGTCGAGTTGAGGGCTGAATGTATACAACAAGTTTTGTTTTGTTGCATCGTGTTATGATATGTCATGTTATGATACGTCATAATACATCATGTTTTGATAAGTCATATCATGATACATCATGTTAAGATAAAACATATTATGGTGCATCATGTAGAAATGCATCAAATCAAACTGCCTTATGTTATTATGCATCATGTAATGATATGTTGCATCATGCTATGTTGCATGATGTTAAAATTTGCAATAATGTGACGATGTGTCACACATTGCTATGCTATGTTTCACTGGGTTACATTGCATTCACTTTTGTTACTTCACCTGTGTTACTTTACCTTATGCACATGAACTGAGGGTCCATCTAATCCCTGTCTCCTTGGTGCAAGGCAGGGTTATTCACACCCCAATACAATCTTCTGACGGATTACCTTTTGACAAATGTTATGAGGCAGCAGCATCTCAGCATAGAATACATCCCTTTGACAAAAGCTTCAGCCTCAATCAGGTCACCTTTGCACAATAAAGAGTGAGGCTGGAAAGAGACAAGGGAAATGATAGGGACCATCAACAGCTTTGATTATATAAGATGAGAATGGATAAAGACTTTGGTCTGTGAACTGGCTCATAAAATACAAGAAAATATGTATCTGCAGAAACAAGTACTGCAGAATAATAAGCTCAGCAACTGTCATGAGGAGCTGTGGGTGACTGGGGTGGAAGGAGGGGGGTGGAAGCGTTAGTGACCAGTTATTTCATTTGGGTTCAATTATACTTGATGTTGAAGACGAGGACAGAAACCAAACCAGAGGGGCAATAGTGCTGTCACTATAGCGACAGAGCTTATAGGCTGTCATGAGAGGAGTATATAATAAAAGTGAAGACAAACACACACTCACACACACACACACACACACTCACACACACACACCTGACTGACATACCGGTAAAGCAATTGAAGCAAGAAAAATATTGGTAATGAGCATTCATTGAACCGTACACACTGAACAAACAGTGCTTTTTAGATATTTCATAATTAGCAGTATCTCTTTGGAAGCTGAGGCTGGAGCTGTGTGCTGGTCAGGATCAATCAACAGCCTGCAGAACATTAATGGCTGACACAGAGGTCATTCCTGCAGAAAAAAAAACACCTGGGTTCTGTTATTTGTATGACACATTTGGATGGTTTCCCAGAGACAGAAACGAAGATTAAATTAAAAGTGAGGATGGGGGGGTGCAACAACGTGTTCTGAGCAGTTGGGATTGTGTGTTTAATGTTGCATCAACAATAAAATACTGGAACGCATTTTGTGATGCAGGAAACGCTGTTGACCTGCAAAGCAGCTCTGAACTTTTACTGATTGAACGAAGATACAATGGGCTGCACTCACTGACAACATTTATGTACAATGATTGTACAAAGAAACTGGATGTTGCTCATGACAAGGTTATAATGACAGGAAAATGTGCAAATAAGAGATCTCTATTCTCCAATTTGGGTCACGAAAACTTCAGTTCAAATAAAACGCAAAACAGGAAAAGAAAACTGAGAATAGTACTGCTACCATGTTATACACTATGATCATATCTCTATATATTTCATTTCTTGTGGTAGACTGTACATTCTTCCAAATTTTGTTTGCTACATACAGTGCGTTGTCCCAACAGTAAATGTAAAACCCTCAAACCCCCTTTCCCTGTTGTAGAAAATTCGTACAGCTACATAGTTGAACTACCTGATATAACGGTGCACTCCTAGAAATATCAAATTATTTACAATTAAGAGTTGTAATTTTCTCCTCCTTTACAAAAATCTTGTGCTTTAGCTTTTGAAACGCACACATACATGTCCAAACACACACAGTAGGTAGAAAAGAAACAATAACCTTTGTTCCATTACCCTTTCTACTCAGAAAATGTACAATCCCTGTATTTTACTGCGTTACATTGGAAATGAATCTCATTGAGAGCAGTTTGGAAGTGGCAGATGTGTCTTTCAGCCAGTCAATGGTTTTCCATTTATGATAAAACAGGAAGGGAAGTGACCCACTGAAGTGTCCTGAGGTGGTGTCTATCACTGATGATCTGTATCTCAGTCTAGACACCTGCATGAAAAGACGTCTCATAAAAACTGCTACATTAAGCTTTCTTTTTTGTCTTTTTTTCTTTAGAACACACTCTCTTGAAAATGTCAAGGGCAAACTTTAATGCATTGGAAGTTGGCAGGAAGTCGGAGAAATGGTGGACGAATGCAGTTGCGTAGATTGCTCTCAGATCACCAGCCTCCGACTGAACAACATCACTAGATCAGGTGATGTTTTGGCCTCCCTGGAGCTTATATTTGGAGAGGAATCAACACTAAAGTAAAGAGACATGGATTGATGAGTGAGAAAAGACAGAATTTGTTTTCATGAAGTATCTAATTATAGAATCATTAGCACCACCACAGTGTATGAGCAGAAAGCACAAATGTCTGGATGGCAGAATGAGCTGCTGAGAGGAGCATCATCAGCGGACTGTGAAACTCTGCCCGCGTGGCTGCTCAGCTTGGGAAGCAGTCTTTGGTCACAAATCAAAACCTAAATGGCAAGTGCCAATGTTAAGCTGTCCGAGTGTGTACCGCTTTTTGATGGTGACCGTGTTCACAACAGTGGAAGTGATCCTGAGCTTTTCTTTCATGGTTAAAGTACCTCTCCTTTTTGATTGGAGTGTCTGTTGTAGTCATTAACACCTATTCACAGTTTGTTATTACTGTGACAAGTCCCACCTCGAACATTAGTGTGGTCACACACAGATTTCGATGGCAGTTGCCATCACCATCTGACTTTTGTTCTTGTCTCGGCCTGGAGACTGGTGCTGTCCAGACTCCTCTCTGGGAGACAATGGGTCAGAGAGGACACTACGTTTGAGCGGTGCTGGGCGAAGGCAGGATGTTCCTGGAGGGGTGGAGGGCTCAGGGTGTCGGTGGGAGGAACGTGAAGAAGTGGAGGATGAGGAGGACGTGCAACTGCCAGTACACACTCCCGAGCTTGACCTCTCACCTCTCTTGGCTCGGCAAGATGCTCTGCGCCTGAGCTCACTGATCAACTCATACTTGACAAAGCAGAAGATATCCTTGACTCCACAACGTTTTTCTGGCTCAGCTGCAAGCAGCCTCTGAAACATGCGCAATGCATCATCAGTGAATCGGCGCCACTGAGAGGGGTATGTTCCCACAGGACACCCTGCTTTCTGCCAGCGCCTAAACTCCTCATAGAAGGCATCGGCCGGCAGCGCTGCTTCCCAGGGGAAATTGCCTGTCAGCATACAGAAGACCAGCACGCCAAACGCCCACACATCCAGACTGGTGGTCACAAGGAAACCTTCAGCACGACTGGCGCGGCACACTTCTGGTGCTGTGTAGGGAATGGTACCACTCACCCGTTTCACACGGCAGCCCACACGTCGAGTCATGCCAAAGTCTGCCAGCTTGATGCGGCGGCACTCACGGTCAAACAAGAGCACATTCTCAGGTTTGACATCCCGATGCACAAGGTTTTTACTGTGCATAAAGTCCAGGGCCAAGCCCAGTTGTTGCATGCAGCGTTTGACCATTTCCTCTGGCAGACCCACCTAAGAGAAAAACAGAGTGGAGCAAGCAACAGAAAGTGTTAGGAGATAGAAAGAGAGAGAAAAAATTGATTTTGATTAACACAATCTAACAGGTACAGTAGACAATGTAGGGGGTGAGGCTATAGGAGGTGATACAAGAAACAAAGTTTTATGATGAGGTGACACTGCTGGTTAAAAGAATGGATGATGGTTATGTTTAAAGGACAAATGAAAATACACTGTTTAAAGTGATAAGCTTCTCCGAAAAGGAAACCTAAAACAAAAGAGTCTCAGTTCTAAGTTCTGCAACCATTTTTAATGAGTCTTCAGAAGAACCTTGAAGTCAAGCACTCCCAGTGCATCAACTGGAATAGCACTAAAGCAAAGTGAGAGTTGTGCGTGCAGAGAAAAGCAGGACAAAGACAAGGCTCCAATCCCACGAGAGCTTGTTAAAACCGCCTTGTCTGAACACGGCGACTGATTGGAGCAGCTCTGGCTGAGTGAGGACGGTGATTGGTGGAAGGAAGGATGATAGCGTTACCTGTGGGGGGATGATGTCAAAAAGGTCCCCAGCGGGGGCATATTCTTGTCCAAACACATAGCTGTCCTCCGTCTCAAAAAGCACGTCCAGGACTTTGATGATGAAAGGGCTGCAGCTAAGTGAGCCTGTTAGACTGTATTCCCGCAGGAAACTCTTCAGTTTCGTCTTGTTCTTGGTAACAAACTTCAGCGCCATTTTGGTGCCTACATAAACCAGACAGAAATATACAGAACACATGAGCGGACACACTTGATCTTTGGTGCATTAAAACTGTGTATGATACAATATCATATCAAGTGCCAATATTTTACTATTCAAAGCACTCCAAATGTCATCACAAAAGCATTTCAAAATTAATTTGGAAGTGCTGCCTGATGATTTACATGAATAACCCAGCCTTGTCTTGTAACAGCTGCTATCTTCAGTCATATAAACATATACAGTGAATGAATGTCACCTTCATTACCCATGTTCAACCAGCCTCTCGTGATTATAGCTGTAGAAATCCAGGGGCTCTTTAGTGTGCACACAGCACTCTTAATCTCCAATGCCCTCTCAGCCTTTCAGTCTCCCTCTGCACTACTTTATAATGCTTAGTTATACGGCTCTCAGACTGAGCCAGTCAGCTCTCTAACCTTGATTTTCTTATAACTGAGGATTAAACAGTAGTCCCAAAAAAATCCTTAACAAACCCTTTAACTGTGCTGAAATTAATTTCTTGGCACAATGCCTTGTGAATTTATAACATGCTGATCTGCCTTAACTGGTTGTCATCAGCTGTGAGGCATGCTGGCACAATGTGGATAGCAAGATCAGAACAATCTGTTTTATTAAATTTCCTTTCCATATTTATGCTTGATTGATAAATGATTAAAAAAATAGTTCACAGTCAAGACATACTAGACAGGAACATAGGATTTTGATGCCTTAACCAACTCACCCTGTGTTCTGTGTGCCACCAGGTCCACCTTGCCGTACGTGCCCTTCCCCAGCTCACGAATGTGCTCATACTGTTTGGCTACATCTGCTGCTGACAGAGAAGTAATGGCCAGGGCTTGCATGTCTTCCACTGGCACCCCTCCGCAGTAGCCCATCTTGGATGTAGGGGAGCCCCCACCGCTGCCCACCCGTCCCGGCCCAGATGGAGAAAGAGACAGGCTCGCCTTGACGCTGTGGGGTAGACTACACGAAGAGAGCACTGCTTAGGTTTTATTCTGCTGTGATGATAGCAAGTTATATACAATTTATGACAGAATGCGTTTCAGTATCTTTAGGTTTGTTGGCGCATATTAATATATTCTTGTCTGTGCAGGATGTCTCAGTGGGGGGTTAAATCATGAAGGCTTTAACAGACTTCCATTTCCATACAATCAATTGAGGGAAGGCATCAACGGGGGAAGTACTTTCAGTAAATGTATTGGACTTCCTGCTGTCCCTCTAGATCATTCTGGCCAGCTTTCAGATATGGTCTCAGACAGCACTTACTGGCAGACAGCTATGGGAAAATCAATATGACCAGGTACAGGGACTAACAAATGGAAGGAGCTGACAGCTTCAAGGTGTTTACACGCAAGTCGTAAAACATCTGTGACACGTTGAGGCGATGCATATATATCACGCATACATATTTTCTATACAGTAGAAAGAATCAGTGTGGCTGTGTGAAAAGGGATCCCTCAGTTTGCACAGCAGTTGTTCCAAATATTTTAGTCAGATTGCTGAAGCTGGAAAAAAAAGAAAAAGAAATACTGCAACAGAAAAGTTATTGCTGATTTTCAGAAGTGCCAAGTTTGAAATAGGTCAAACTGATCCTAGGAGGCAAAAATAAAAAAAAGCTGTTTTAATTGCAAGTTCAGATGGAGTCAGCCACACTAACTGTACCCACCGACAACAAATTAAAAATTAGTGACTGTGCACGCGAGCCTCTGTTACAGTGTTTGAGTAAAATGAGAGGAAACTAAAACTATTGAACACACTGCACAAAACTGACCTTATTGATGAAATGAAGCGGATCTAAATAATGATCCTACCTATTGTCTCTTTTCAACCCACTCTCTGTACACTAACAATCAAATGTAATCATCCAATCATGCACTGCACGCACACACATATCCTTTAATAGGCACTAAATCAGCACAAACAATTTTGCTGATGGCCTCCTTCATCCATCATTCAACGGCAACTGCTTTGCTCGTTGTTCTTGCTTCCCCATAGCGTGACACCTAAACAAGAGCATCTCAAATGTGTGTTTGTGTCTACTGTTTGACACATTTTGGGGGAGGAGGGGGGAGTTAAGCTGAATTAATGCACAGTAGATAATGTATATGTGATGAAAACATGGAACAGGAAGTTGTTCAGACATTCTGAAGGTGTTGAGGTTCCTATCTTGTGAGAAGAGTGTGATAAATATAGCTATTAGACAGAGAAAACTAAAATAAGATGCGACCATTTGCAGCCTTGTGTTCTTGGCTCAGCACTCATTGTCGAAGAAAACAAAAAAAACAAAACGCAACACTGCAAATAGAAAGAGTGCCCTGTGTACTGTATGTATCTCTGCAGATCACACTTCTTCTTGATTTTATCACAAGCATGGTGTTGGTTATATAAGAGAACATGAATATTGTAGCCTACTCATGCTGAGTGTGCCCACTGTATAGCCTTCAGCAAGTAGACACAATCGTTGATCACTATCCAGACCAGTCTGTGGTCCAGGTTTGGTGATTAAACATTTAAAAAAGACAGACAGACAGACTGGAAGCACATTTCCTCTGACCGCCCACCTCGCAGGGCCCCATAGTCTCTATCAGTGAGAGCAAGGCAAAGCGAAGGGAGTGCTTGTTTACTGGCACTCCTTCCAGTCAGCTCCACGGGCAGAGTGTGCTGCACTCCAGCACGGATCTTAATCACATTACTCAGCTCCCAC
>CM076668.1:8413725-8532570 GCA_038496675.1 Rachycentron canadum
TGGTTTCTGTGAGATGATTGTGTGCGAGTGTTTATGTGTGAGTGTTTGGGAGGGAAGACAGGGAGGAGGGGTGGTCTGGTGTATCAGTCGCACAGTGACACTCTATCAAAGGCCCTTTGTATTCCTACCTCTGAGAGGGAGCAGCTGTGAGCCTCGCACGACTCAGCACTCGTGCTCGACCACAGCCACATGCCCCACTGATCTCCCATGCTGGCCTCTGCTCCTCTCCTGTCCTCTTGAGCAGCTAAAGACAAGGTAACATAAACCCAGTCCACATACAGATGAGGATTTGGTTTGAGACACATTTTAATGTCTGTGGGTTTTTTAGTCAGTCCAACTCATTGTTAATCATCCATAAGCCCTTTAAAAACAGATCCCTCAGCTGCCTGCTAATTCCTGTATTATATTTATTTATATTGTTGTGACAAGACCTTGTAAATTCAAAATTTGAGATTTTCATGCTTTAATTGTGGTTATCTGGTTTTCAGATAATGAAATCCACTGACAACTGATTATCTGCAAACCCTCAAAAAAGATCTCAAATATAGACTGCATAAATAAGGTTCAATCCAGAAACAAGCCTGTTTTACTAATTCCTAAAAAGTAGAGATACAAGGTTTACATCTGTTTTCCAGCCACTAATTTCCTCTCAAATACAGATTGACAATCCTGCTCCATTCAGCAATTACTCAAATTGAGATGAGTGCATTCACAGTATAACCCTCTTAAAACCAGAAAAGGCAAAACATCCAGTTTTATGTCCTAACAACTACTTCGACTGTCTCAAACCTGTTGTGGTGGACTACATGTGTCCCCACATGAGATTAAACTGCAAAAGCAACCAACCTTTTCTTCTAAAAACACTTTGCTAGAAATGAGAACAGAGATGAACCCTGTGATGCCACTGGCAACCACTCCTCTTGTCTCTTTACAGCCTTAGGGTGTGCTCTTGCTATGTTCGTTATCCTGTGTGTTCCTAGCCTCTGAATTCTCAGGGTTACACTTGTGAGTGGAAGTCTTCAGGTGGCTCCTTTCAGCTTGTTCAGGTGCCTCATGTCAAAGACACAGTCGTCTTATATTTTCACCATGCCAACAACTAGAGAGGACCGTATCACAACTATTGGATGTATTGCCATGAATCTTGGCCTTAATGGCCCATAAAGGATAAATCCTATAAACTTTGTTGTTCTTCTGACTTTTCCTGTTTTGCCACCATGAGGTCAAAATTTTCACTTGTCCTTTGAAATATCTCAACATCTGTATGGATGTCCCAAATATTGGTCCTTAAATGACGCCAAAGAATGACTTCAGTGATCCTCCTTTTCCTCTAGTGCTACCATAGAGGTAAGATTTGTGGATTTGAATAAAATGTGTCCCTAACAGTTGGATTGATTGCCATAAACTTTGACTTCTGACATTCATGTTCCCCTCAGGATGAACCATAGTAACTTTGATCGCTTAATGATCCTGTTTTTCTAGTACTACCTCATCTATTTTTTGTTATCAGTGCTAATTAGCAAATGTGCTGTTTTTGCTAAGTAAGCAAAGTATGCTCATTCTTTACATGTTTAACTTCATTCAAAATAACTTCAAAAGCAAAATCTCCAAGGTTAACAGTCCAATGCAACTGGAAACCAGAGCCTGCAAATGGTAAAATATTATCTTTCACAATGTCATGTGACTCATCAGGGACAATAATTGTGTAGTTAGTGAGCTATTGGCTCTACTGTCTTAAACTATGTGATACAGTTGCAATTAACTGTGACATGTCATTGATTTCCACATAAAGACTTTATAGAGGTTCAACCTTGAATACAGATTCACATCTCAGATATTAATTGTGTAAAGGGTGAAAATTTGGGTATTCAAGTTCATGTTGCACCTTCATCTGTAACAACTGTATTTTAATATACATAAAACATATAATAAAGAGAGTCTGATGAGAGTCAGCAGCTTTACACTCAGGGTTTGTTCCTTTTAGTCTGTTCTTCCTCTCCTCTTTCTCTCTTGTCTGTTGCTGCTAATGTAAACAAGGGACTAATGAAAGAAATAAATAGATTGCTGAGCCTGCCTCACGTCTCTACCTCTCTTCATTACTAATGGACTAGTTGCTTTGCTCTCAGCAGAAGAGTCATTATAGGTGAAGACTGATCTCCTGTGTCCAATTTACTGTCAAAATGCCCAACGTGTCTTGCCTCCAAGTCAAAGTGAAACCAATGAGTGAAATATGATGTGACTGACAGGGCTTCTCTCACCGTCTCTCAAAATAAACCAGCTGCATACATAGACACACATATAGAGTGCGTATGTGTATGTGTACATTCTGTGTCCATCTTGTTGTTCCAGTATAGATGGGTTGAATAAAAAAAAACAATCACTGTGCTCCAAAACAATCCATCATTTGTTCAAAATGCGTTTCACTATGACAGCCAATGGCATTCAGGTCACACTGTTCCTGACGCATACATAAAAAACCCGAATCACCTTCCTCAGCAGCACAGATCATCATTGCCAGTGAGTTGGTGGGTTTAGTGCTTCCGTCCATACACGGTTGAAAACAGCTCCCACTGTGCTGCGATAGGTGAACCTACGGCACAGGCCACAGACACTCACTTTGACAAATCACCTGCTCTCACCTGTACCCGGCTGCCTGCATGGATGATCCCCACTGGGACCGAGTGCTGTGTAACCCATCCCTGATTTGTCTCACCTCTACTCTCCTTCCCATCAACCCCCCTCTTCCCCTTTCTCCACTGTAAAGCACATACCCCATGGAGCTAGAGCATGCTGAGAGGTCCTGGCTGAAACACTGCCAGCCTCTGGCCTCCTGCTGGAATAACCTACGACCCGGGAAGGGATAACCCAAGGTTACATGGATCCAAACAATGACTGAGAATATGAGATTGTTTATGAGAGGTGATCCTAAAGGACATTTGGGATAACATTAACAACAAATAACTATCAAAGAAAAAATGGGCACAATGACGAATAAAAAGAAAATAAAGCATTGCTTGGTGGAGTCCATCAGTATTTAGGATTAGGGCTTTGATGTTACGCTCCAGCTCCTCTGATTGTAAATGACAATCATAATAAATGTCATATTCACCATCATTGTAATTGTGTCCTGCAGAAAATGATTCAATAATGAAATATCACTGCAATAAGATATCCAGGGAACATACTGTACCTAACCCCCACTCTTTCACAATCCAGTAGCCTCAAGTTCCAGTAGGAGGCTTCATGTTGTGTGTGCATGAGGGGGGGTCTCCAATTAGACTGAACTGAAGCATCCCTCCCTTTCTACCACATGCTATAGACTGTGTCCCTTTGATGTCAAATACATGGGGAAATGTGGCTCGAATATGAGCTCAGTAAAATGGGGTCTAAGTGGGGGTGTGGCTAAATGATGTAACAGCACTGCTAAGAGGACCGATTCAAGGCAAGCTAACAGGACATGGTGAGTTGTGATCGTTCTCACACACAATAGTATCTAAGCACAATCTCACTAATGTTGATTGCTGAGGCTGCACTCACCCTCCCGCCCCCACCCACCTCTCTTAGTCAAATTCATATTCAACTATGCTTTAATTGTATGAGAGGGTATTAGGCATCACGTTCAAGAGCAAGTGTGTGACACTGTGAAATATGAGATAATTAAAAATCTAGTGCATAGTGGACAGAAATCAAGTTTCTGTGAAATTAAAATAAAATAATAATAATAAAATAATAATCAAATAAAAATAAGATAGTCGTTAATAACCGTGAAGAGTCAAATGGAAACTATATGACACAAACAAAGACAAATATAAATGCAAACTGCGCACTGTATGCACTGCTATTTATACTATGACCACATCCACACGCATGCTGTATGTATGAGATATTTGTGTTGCTTCTTTATTTCCACCCAGCAGGGCACAGACTTTTGAACAAGAAGTAAATAACAATGCTTCTTGTGTCCTAATTGAGTGTTTGCACCCTCTGTTTTCTGTGGCTGACATCTTTTCCTGTGGCAGCTTAAACAATCTATGGCAGCTGAGTCTGTTTTCCTTTTGTTTTGCCAGTAACTCACAGTAAAACTGCATTGGCGATGTCCATTTATTTGAGTTTTGTTGAGCTGTGTGAAGGGCAGAGATGGGTTTAGTGGTGTGCCAGCTGTTGGAGTGGGTCATATAAAACCTTTATACTGCAGCTGTCTTATCTGTTTGCAGTAACAGCAGATATTATCCTAGTTCTGTGGGCTATGGTTGGGCCATGTATTTGGACTTACACAATGTTTTGGTTGAAGTCAAGATGGTCCTGTTTATGACTGAGTTGGGCTCGCTTCCATTAATGAAACACATGCTTGTTTACATTTGTCATATGGGGGTTGTTTGCTGATTGCTTGTTGCTTATCACCAGTGTAAATGTTGCTTATTTCCTGAAATCATCATTTCTATTGTTCACGTAACACTGATAACATCCTGTCTGCATTTCACATTGATAACATTGCACATCACCTGCTGCAAGTAGAGCTCTGACTCAGTAATGACACAGATGCTGTCATTACTGCTGTGTCTTCCACCAATACAATGTTTGTGACAAAGAGCATGTGTGTTGGCTCCTGTGTTGTTCCATTTAGAGTCCATTACCAGCCTCCAGGCTTTGCTTTTACAGGGTTTGCTCGATCAAGTCAGCTGTTCATTTAAATGCATTAGACGGCATTAACGATGAGATATCACCTGTCTGCCCTGGACAAAGTATAAAAGGGCCATTAAAACTGAAGTGCCCTGGATGCCCTCGCATCCATCTAGCACAGACTGAATCACAAAAGCAGTGGGAAACAAATAGGTGCGGATATCACGAATAATGTGGGTGAAAATACAAATGAAGCCGCAGTTCAACCGTTAACACTAGTTAGACTTAATCATAGGCCGATGGTAAATGAAGCTGTAGAGCTGTTTAATAACGGTTGACACTGGGGTTTTATTAGTGCAAACTGGTGTCAGTGAACAGTGTCCGTCGACAGTGGGCCAAAGTTCAGACAACACAATTTTACTCAGGAGGTTTGGGTTCCCAATTCAGCCTCTTGGCCAGATTAGGCTCTTTCTGTCTTTCTTCGCAGGTTTCGGTATCATGTAGTCTGACCCGGTTTCAGGCACCTCAGGGTGCATCTAGGTGTTACCCACTCACCTGCTGGCGACCTGTCTCTCTCCTCCATGGTCCTGCATCCGCTCGGCGAGCAGAGCTGCTGCGCTCCGCTCAGCACTGATCAGCTGGGTCTGCAGGAAGCTGTCGGGCGGCTCTCCTCGTATGAAGGAAGTTATCGATCAGTTTTAGCTGCGGAGAAAAGCTGTGCAGGTCCTTCAGAAAGGGGAAAAACCCTGAAGCTCGCAGTTTCACAGTTGACAAAGCCTGGATTTGGTCCGTCGCTGCGCTTCGCTTGCTGCCCGCCCAGGATGATGATCCCTGCCTAGTTTCTGGAGATGCTCTGCAGTTTGTGTGACTTTCTTTGGAGGCGGATGAAATCAAAGCATCATCTGATGCAGGATGCTGAGATGAGGACACAGGCTGGGATCCCTCCTCTGAGCGCCCACCAGCTCAACCTGCCAAGCAGCGGGAGGAGGGTGCGTGTTTATCTTTCGCTCCTCCAGTGGTCCGCATGACCCAGTTCAGCACCACACACACTGAGACGAACCCATTCATTCACATCCACACAGATGCTTCAGCAAAGCTCTAGTCTCTGCAGTGTGCATGGACAAATCTACATGTCCCCCCTCCCTCTGAGCTCAGCTCCGTGTCCTGCAGTCTCTGTCAGCCGGTCAGTCTTGTCTGTCTGTCGGTCCAGCGGGAATCTGGGGTTGAGGTGGGGGGTGGGGGGTTGGTCTCAGATGTTGCTCCTCTGCTGGTCCTACCAGTCAGCTCCTTCATTGTTCACCGTCTCCACCCTCTGGCAAACTAATACGCTCACGTGTCCCGGGTCCTAGCGCCGGGACGCTCCCATCCATCCACCATCCATCCACCATCCATCCTCAGAGCCTCCATGAGCTTTTTCACTTTGATTCATGCGCTGAAGGAACAATCTGCCCCACTCTTGCATAATTCAGCAGCTTATGGCCTCAAGTTCTTCACACTGTGACTTTGCCAACTGTCCTTAGGCTATTAGGTAAGACTTTCAATTAATTCACTGCCCTGGCAGCTCCCCTTTACTGTACATGTTTACCAACAGGCCTCCTGCCAGGCATGTTTGCCAACCAGAACAGATTGGACTGAGAAAACAGCATCAACATAACAAGGATAACCTCAGTGCATCATCATCAAGGACCACTGATGGAGTGAGCGAATGTATGTTTGGAGAGGTGAAATGATCAGAGGCTAGGTTTTTATTTGTTAAAGAAAAATCAAAAATGTGGTCTATGTTGAATTTCCTGTGTTATTATGTTATTTTCTGCCACTTTGAACTGAACTGAACTCAAACCCCAAACGTCCAATGATACATCAAGGAGCAACTTCTTTTTATTTGTTGCCCTGTTTTTTTGTGTGTGTTTGCCTTTTCTGTCTGTACTCTGTTTTCTCTTTTCCTCAGATTCAACACAGACACTGATACAGGCTGAAATACTAAAGTGAAATATCAGCTGTTTTTTTTGTTTGTTTTTTTTTTTTTTTTTAAATCAGCACAGGATCAGGGTTATGGGAATATAAGCTTTCAGTTTACTGAAACAAAACCATCTGACCTGGGGTGTTTTTTTGTTTTTTTTATCATTGTTGAGAAGACATGTGGATATTAAATGGCTGCATCTTCAGCACCTCTAAGACATTCAGGTGCCTCACACAGCACATGGCAATGAGCTGGAGAGTTTCCTCTGGGTTATCATGGCAATAAAGCTGTCATAAATCACAGGGAGGGTCAAGCACTGTGGGCTGACAGAAGAGAGCACCAAGGGTCAAACACACCAGGGGGACACGCCTCTGAGCTGTGAACAAATAGAGCAGGGCTGCTCCTCCTCTCCCTTCCTCACTTATTTCTCAGACACCAGACTCATGTCCTAGTTTCTACTTTTTATGTGTCACCTCAAGTTTTCCACCTCTTGTTGCAAGGGGTGGCCTTGTTTTTTCCCTGTTCTCAAATTTCTCTTCATGTGGAGTTTGCTCCATTACTTTGTGTCCTAGCTGCTCTATAAATTGCAGTGTCATAGTAAAGGGACATTTACATTGGGCCTCCAGCTGCTCGGTTTGCAGAGTTTGGATGAAATCTGGATGTGATAAAAATGTTACAGCAACCATTTATTTCTGGGACCATTAGAGGAGAACAAGCAAAAGACATTTCAGTGTTTTTCATCCTGTGCAGACAAAGATTTAATAGATCTAATACTAACTGAACATGCCATTAACACCACTCAATGTGCCTGTTCCATGATGAATAATTCAATCTCATGATATTATCTGAGTTAAATTTGCCATCGCTGATTTCATTATTAGAGTGTGAGGAAACCAGAGTCAGTTCAAAGTGACCTTGCAGATGGGGCACATGATTCCCAGTTACATCTCTGCCTGTAAATGAATATGAGTATGTATCTCACCTTAATAACTGTGAAAATGTTTCCCTGTAAACTATCAAACTAAATGCCTGCAAAATTTCTTCCAACATTTGCTCTGAACAGCAGGTAGTTATAAAAAGAATATTTTTCACTTTGGAGAACATGTGGAGTAACATTTAGCATTTAAGCAGAAAAAAAGTATTGGATTGAAAAATGTACTGCTCATGTACAAAGCTACACCCCAACTTCACACCTCCAGGCATTGGTCCATAACAGCCTCTTTCTGTCTTACTTTAGCTCCTTTGTCCCTCTGCTGCTTTTCCATTTCTCAGTCTCATCTGGCTCTCAAATGGTAGAAAGACTTTCTGACTGCAGCCTCAACAGCAGAGTCATTTCACATCTTTTTTTTTTTTTTTTTTTACAATCCAAAAACAGAAAAGCCTCCCACTGAATATAGTCATCTCCTCCTCTGCAGACTCCTCCTGTAACACCCCCAATATTTCATCCTTGGCTCCTTTTTTATTTGGTTCTCATGGCATTTTTATCTTATTTCAATACGTGCATGTGCATTACATATTTTTTCAGAATATGATATCTGTCTCAGTATTAAAGGTAAAAAGATATACAGCAGATGTACTGTATTTTCCTTGACAAACCAGTTCACCACTGGTTTTCAGCAAAGATTTTTTTCAGATGAATTACTCTTTATTAAAAGAAGCATTCATTCAAAATGTAGTCTATAGTTTATTTATATGGCACTATTCAGAGACGAGGTGTTTCACAGAGCCATAGAAATATAAAAAGTATGAGACATTAGGAGGATGTTAAAATTGCATCTTAAAGGCAATAAAAAGGAAATAAAACAGGAGCAGAAACAAGCAAATAAATAAAGATGGTGTAGCAAACAATAATGTTTTTAGCCCTAATTTAAGTGTACCAACAATTTTAGCATAGCTCAGGTATTCAGGAAGCACAGAAACGAAAATGGTTTTGATCCTGTGAACATTTAGTAAACCTGCCTCAGATATGTTGAGGAGTATGGATGCTATGTATAAATAAATCACAAGTGTCTTTAGTCCTGAGACCTTTTGGGGCTTGATGGACAAGTAAGAGGATTTTAATATCTATCACTCCCCACACAGGAAGCCAGAGCAGTGATTTATAAGGGCGGCTGTGATGTGCTCCACTTCCTTGGTGTTGGTGAGGACTCAGGACGAGCCGGAGCTGCCTGGTTGATTTTTTTACTGGAACCTGTGAAGGCACTATTACAATAGTCTATCCTCTTGAAAATAAAAGTATGCACCTCGTTTTTTTTTTTTTCTGTACCTTGTTCAGACAAAAATCTGACTGGATTGATCTTTATGTGGTAATTGACAGAGACCAAACACCATGTAACAATGTATTTAAAAAAAAAAAAAACAACAACAACACAGCGTGAACTACTGCTTGTGTTAGAGCTTTTTATATATAGCCACATTTTAGAGGCTCATCAAAAATAGGACTACATTTCCCATAAGGTTTTTGGTGTTCGGCGCATCGCGGTTGGTCGGGACGCGGCTGATGACGGTGAAACTATGCGCGGGTAACCTTGTGCTGCAGCTCCTGTCAGATCAGCCCTGGAAACAGCGTTGATACAGTTTGACTGTGTCGTCTGTCTGTCGTCTTGACTCCGGAGACATGAGCAAATATATTTTACCAGTTTCTTTTTTCGGGACAGTGTGTGGATGCGCTGTTTTGCTCAAGTGAGTAGCTCTTTATCAGCCCACTGTGTCATGATGTGACTGTATTTCATAGTGTATTTTCGTGCTGACACAAAGGTGCTGCCAAGTTGAGACCCAGTATGTGAAACACCTGTATATCCAATGCACACAACACACAGTGACCCTGCAACACGTCTGCGTGGCCCATATAATCCAGTTAACTGTGGAGTTGGACTGAATTGCTGTATATTGTCAGGTAGTCAAATTATGCCAAGATACTAACCTAGTAGTATTTTTTCCTCCCATGGTGAGAGCACATATAACTGCTAGGTAACAATTCAGTATAATACTCTACAAAGACTCATTGGCTCAGCTCCATATCAGCATTTATAACGGGGTCAATGTACTGGACTCAATAGACTGTAAAGATGTTTGAAATATTTAGTTCATCCGTTCACAGTTAGTAAGGCTCGGGGGGAACTTGAGAGACTTTCCACGAGTCGTAGCAGTGAAATATGTGACATGATACTCTACGTTAATAGAAGTCAAGTCCATGATCATATGCACATTGATTAATATAGGGTTTAAAAGATCAAGTAAAGACTGAAGTAAAATAAATTGAAGAAAAGACATAAAATCCCTATTTTGTCATAAACCCTATACCATGAGGAGTAAAAATGGGCTCTTTGTCCCCTATTAACCCTGTTTGTTCTCCCACTTGTGCAACAGTATTCCTCTGCTGGATTATTAGAACATCCCTAGTTTGCTATGTGATTGATTAAACATACACATGCACATATTAAAACTATATTTTGACACAGAGACTGGGCTGATTAGACCTTTGTGTTTGGTGACATCAGCCTGACTGGAGGTCAGTTTAGACAGTTATTGAAACCACTTAGGCAGGGAATTTAATATCAGTTGATATTGGGCCGTCGTGCTGCTCATTCACAAAACACTGAGATTGAGAGAAATCCACCTGGCTTTGATGTTGAAATAGGAGGTGTTACAATCTTTGCCTAAATACACAGCACTGCACTTTGTTTGAATTCCTCCCATAGGAACCATGTGACTGGAGGCCAGTGTCCTAGCAAGGCTACCATCACTGGAAAGACTGTGGTTATTACAGGAGCTAACAGTGGCATTGGGAAAGAGACTGCCCAAGAGCTGGCCAAGAGAGGTGTGCAGAAAATCTGATGTCACTCTTATTTGGTGCAAAAGACACAATATAAAAAAAACCTTAAGCAGATGTTTTGCTTTTGTTGAAACACTCTTTTACCCATTCCCACGTCATTAAGGGGGCCGGATCATCATGGGATGTCGGGACATGGAGAAGTGCGAGGCAGCTGCAAAAGAAATACGAGGGAAGACCCTGAATCCTCATGTTTACGCACGTCACCTCGACCTGGCCTCCATGAAATCCATTCGAGAGTTTGCAGAGAAAGTCAAAAAAGGTGAGGACACAAAACACACCATGTGCTCAATCACAGAGATTAAGCAGAGTTAGCTGCAATTTGCTAAATGTGGCCTGTATTGTGTTGTAGAGGAGCAGAGAGTGGATGTGCTGGTAAACAATGCTGGGGTCATGAGATGTCCAGCATGGAAGACAGAAGATGGCTTTGACATGCAGTTTGGAGTCAATCACTTAGGTACTGGAATGACAAAACAGGCAAATTAAGACAGACAACGGTGTCTGTTTTTAAAACTATTCGTAAAAAAATAAAACAGAAGAAGTAGCCTTTACATTGCTTAAACTCTCCCCTACTTCATCACTACCTGATTTCTCTCTTCCTCCAGGCCACTTCTTGTTGACAAATCTTCTGCTGGATAAGTTAAAAGAGTCCGCCCCCAGCAGAGTGATCAACCTGGCCTCACTCGCCCACATCATTGGAAAGATTGACTTCGAGGACTTGAACTGGGAGAAGAAGAAGTTTGATACCAAGCAGGCGTACTGTCAGAGCAAGCTTGCCAATGTTCTGTTCACCAGAGAGCTCGCCAAGCGATTACAAGGCAAGTCTACTGGCTGTTGCATATGTGGGCAAGTGTGGGAGGGAGTGCGGCCCAGGTTCTTGTTTGTAATTGGCCATTGGATATATATTTTTAAACAATGCTTTGTGTGTGTTTGTGTGCGTGTTTGTAACAGGCACAGGAGTCACAGTGAATGCTGTACACCCAGGCGTTGTTGCCACGGAGCTCGGGAGGCACACTGGCCTGCACCAATCGCAGTTCTCCACCAGTGTGCTCAGTGAGTATCTAGCTTCCTTATTGGAGTCTGAATTTAGAATAATCAATAATTCCAGTCAGGTTTTGCTTACCTAATGTATGTGCAACAAAAGGCTTAGGCTGTACACACTCTGATATGTGTCTATACAGCTTCAGCAAACTTTCTACTCTTCTCCTCTTCTATATAAATAAACTGAACTTCAGAAATAACTTCCCACATTTCTGTTTTCCTATCCACAAAATTTCCACTGCACTACTACAGCTGGAAAATGTTCTTAGCTTTGTGAGTGTGCTATATAGTGGTGGAGGAAATGTTCACTAGCAGTAACTGCAAAGACCACTCTATTGCATGAGTCCTGTATTGGAAAATAATGTTAATCAAAAGTACATCAGTATTGTTAATAAAAGGTAAATGAAGTGTAGTGAAAAAGTTATTTTATTAGATATTTTATAGTTAGATTTTTATTAATAATACACAAATGAGTAAAATATGCTTTATTTTAGCTGGATGAAGTGGAGCTAATGTTCAATGACGTAATGTTGTGTAATTGTAGTGTAGTTTCATAACACACACTTTGTATGTAAAGACTAATAATCATAAGTTTTTGATGTAAAATCTTATAGCGTGAAATTACTACTAAATAAAACCTGTGAAATAAATGTATTTTATTAAATTTAGAACAAAAAAATTGACAAAATCAGAGTTTTACTTCACATCAAGTTCTATGTCACCTCAACTGCCTGCTAGAAAAAGTAGCTAGTTAGTTTGTATATAATCTGAACTCACCATTATACCAGTGCTCCCAGTGCTGTTGCTGTCACACTTTCTATGTAATCATTCTGTGAATTTTCATTATTTTTTTTCCTTTTACTCTGCAATAATCTGTGATTATTATATTTTGTAATTACAAGATACACTCTGGGGTAATAAACCTCCTGCACTTTAAGGGGGGCAAAGTGTTTTTATATTGAAATTATTTACAGTCAGTGACAAAGACAATAATAATCCATAATACAACGTGTGATTTGGATGTGATGCACCTTCATGAATTTGTTTCATTTTTTCTCATACCAGAGACAACAGTATAGCTCCAAATTGTACTTGAGTTTGATGTTCGTCGATTCATTTAATAAAGTACCTGTGTTTTATTGGAGCATTAAACTGTCAAGCCTCTGTGGACTCTAACCTCCATCCCCCACCCCACTCCGCAGGTCCCTTTTTCTCCCTGTTGGTGAAGAGCCCAAAGCTTGGGGCCCAGCCCAGCATCTACCTGGCTGTGTCCGAGGAGATGGAAGGTGTGACAGGACGCTACTATGACGTGATGGCAGAAAAGGAACCAGCCCCCCAGGCCCTGGATGAGGAGGTGGCTCGCAAGCTGTGGGAGGTCAGCAGCAGGCTGGTGGGTCTGGAGGAGGAAGGACAGCCCGGCAAGTTCAACCCTCCAGCAGAAGGCCAGAGCAAAACTGCACAGACAGACCCAGTGCAAAAACATGGACAGAGCCCAGCACCAGCTGTCAGTGCTGAGCGGCTGTAGGTCTGCTCTGGCCTCTGGGCCAGTAAGAGATAACAGACATCTACGACTTCAGATGCACCATGCTCATTGCAACAGTTATGAGTCTGTAATTCTGGTTGTCTGTATATTGGCAGTCTTTTGTACTTGCCTTTATGTTCCTGCATCAGGATAAGTCCTTTACAACCTGTACAATAAGCAGCCTTTTGACTCTTTTTATTCTGAAGACAGACTATGTATATTTGGAAAGAGAAAGTAAAACTTTGATTCTCTTCAAATGAAAAGTTGACAAACACGTGCACCCTGACTCCAGTACAGAGGGAATTTGCTGCTTTAGCCTTACTTGGTCTGGTATGACCAGTAGCTTATGATTGCCAATGTTTGCTATGGTTAACAAACATGAAATGAACATTGGAGATTCTCAGATTTTTTTGTTTGTTTTGTTGACTCTGTGACTCTTCTCTATTTGAGTTCCTGTATCATGATCTCTACCAGTAAAGAAGTTGCACAGTCTCACTTCATTCATTGAAACATATTTTAAAAAATTATATGAACTGCTAAAATAGAAAAGGTGTCTATGTATTGGTATAATTATGGTAGGTAGGATTAAAACTAAAAGGGGTTCATCTTATTTGAAAATAAAGAAAAAGGTTAAACTCAATCTCCACCTTAAACATGAATATTTCAATTTTTTGCCAATTTAGTTACCTTTTTTCTAAAGCCTTTCACTCCTAAATATAAGGAAGTACACAGGATTTATAATAAGAGGCACTCTTCACCTTCACTGTAGGTTTACAATGACACTGCTGCACATTGTTTTCTTTGTGGATTCAGGATGAAGAAGCAGACATATAGTGCCATCTGGCTGCCAAGCTTTAGAATACAGGTGTTTGGAGGCTGATCCACATTAAACCATTTCATCAAACCACTTGATTGACTGATAATTATTTATTTACTTTGTAAAGATCATGTGTACATAAGTGCTGACCACTCTTAGCTGTTTCAAGTTTTTGTGGAAGTGTTTGAAGTGTTTTTTTTTTTTTTGCACTATTGAAGCTATTAACTAAGTTTAGTTAAACACGATCATCTTCCAGAGACCTTGACTTCACTTTATCTTGATAATCCATCACAGGAAATATGGCCTGTTTTTCCTTTTTTAAACCATTGTATAGTAACCTGCTGCAGATATTGCAGATTAGTCTGCTTTACTTTACAATGATACTATAACCTTATAACCTCAATAACAATAAAATGAATGAACACCCCTAAGAAAGTGAGACAAAATTTGAACAGTTTAGTTAATAAACAGTGATAATACAGCCTTAAAAACACTGTCAGTAATAGTGGAATATATTTCCATGGACTTTTGAAGTTACATCTGTTTTAAAGCGCATTTCCATCACCTTCATGTGCTCCTCTGTAAAAGCAAATCAAACAAATCAAGTTACACTCATCTTACATTTCAGATCCTCTCAGGCATGAATCAGAGGATAATATCCATCCCAAAAGTCTTTGAGGGATCCATTGCATGGGGCTTTTTCCAACAGTAAATCCCAAAGTACGGATCAATATGGGCCACTCTCTGCTCCAAAGCACACAGCTCAGCCTCAGACCTGAAATGATATCCCCCAGATCGTTCAGTTCAGTGTTAGTTTACCGGAGAGGAGCTGTGCTGGTGCCATCCTAGAAGATGATGTGTACTGCAGATCAGCTGCAGAATCGCAGGACTTTCCTGTGCACCCTGGTCTGAAAAGACCCTCTCCCAGTCCCCTGAGCATGTTGTTGTCTCGTATGCTTTTTCTCTCTGGCATGAATCAGATCAATCCTGACCTCTAAAGTTTTGGACTCACACTAGTTGCTGACTTTTAACGCTGTTTCCTTTGGATGTTCTGCCTAATATAATATATTGTCTCTTAAACAAACACAAACCCGTTTGGCCAGCGACACACTGTTGCTCTTGAACACGCACACACGCACCCGCACTTCGCACGCACTTCATTCCCCATAATGCACCACTGAAGGACAGTAAAAGTAAACGTCCAAAGTACTAATAGTTCGTGCTGGGGGGGGAAACATCTTATGTGTGAGGATTAATGTGAAGGTGCCTCCTCAGGGTTAGATACGTGCTTCGTGTGCAGGTCGTGTGTAAAGAGGAGTCGACGCTTCTTTCTTCAGCTCTGCAAAAAACCCAAAAAACAATACAAAACAAAAACTAGCTTGTTTTCTTCAGCAGGTAAAACGACAGTAGCTTCATGTCAGTCGTGATACTTACAGCCTATAATCTGATATTGACAGAAGTGTTTTCTGTAGAAAGCTGTGGACTAACTTCACTTCGTCTGCAGTCCATTTAACGGGCGTTAAACTGGTTCATTGCTGTGATGTGAAGAATGAATCAAACAGCCTTTCAGGGACTTGAAGTCAGGGTCTTTGTCACTGTAGTGCAGTTTGCCCTTTGCCTGACATCCTGGTTTCATACTCATCGTATACATATACTGTCAATATGCGTCCAGTACTATATTACTTTCACCATTTCTACCACTGGAACAACTTAAATTTCACTTCTGTAATGATTTGGAGATTAAGTCACAGAAATAATGAGAGCATGTACAGGAAAATGCTTCAAATTAAAGAGCAGAGTCTTATGAGTGATAACTAAAACACAGAGTAGAAGTTTTCAATCAAGCAATCAAACTTTTAGATGACGATAATAATCCTAATAGAATTAAACACGATTAACTCGTTCCAGACTGTTACTCTGTTGTGTAGGGTGTTTTTGTTGTTTTCTGCAACTCCTTTGTTTACAGACCAGCCCATTTCTAGATTTAGGTTATGGTAATACCAAAGTGATTGTATCTATTTGACATGAATTATTTATCAGCATGGCAGGTCCGCAGAGAGAGGGAGAGCTGCTGCCTGAGGATGTTGGCACGGACGACTGCCTGACTTCATACACGCACATCTACAGTCCAGATTTGCTAAAGTAAGCATTAAAACGTGCTTTTCATCACCATTATTGGTTGATTTACGGCATTTCACACAGGTGTCTGTAGTTGACGTTTTGCATGATTACTTTTTGTTGAATTGTTTGTCATTCTAGTAACTGCACAGGGTGACCTTTGAGGATTTGAACTTTATTTTTCAGGGATCAGGTTGCTTTCATTACAGGTGGAGGGTCTGGAATTGGACTCAGAATAGCTGAAATCTTCATGAGGTGAGTGCCTATTTTATTTCTGCATAAATAAATTGCATATCTCTTCCATTAACAGAATAGATTAAATCTGTAACATGAAGAGTCAATTCTGTGTGAGCATTATGTCACTAATAGTCTAAAACAGCAAAATGTATGAGGGAGATAGTATGTAGGTGCACTTTAAACCCTCATCTTGTGTTATCTGATTACCAGTTTTATCATTTTGCTTGTGTGACAAAGTTGAAAGAAATAGCTCATCTAGTTCATCCAGCTCTATAGTGCTAGCAGCCAGATTTATAGACTGGAAAAACACTCCTAAGGCTTAATTTATCCCTCATTTTTGACCTTGTGTGCCCTGTTTTCACTTTTTATCCTTCTTGTCTCGTCATAAGTTATCCCCTCTCTCTCCTAGTTATCCTCACTTATATGCAGGTATTCATTTTCATATCATATTTCACTCTCTTCTTTCTCTCAGGCACGGCTGCAATACAGTGATTGCCAGCAGGAACCTGGACAAGCTCAAAGAGGTTATGTCTCTTGTTCAGCTTCCACAATCCTTACTACATATGTTAAACCATGAGTAAATTTTAATGTGTTGGCCTTGTGTGGTTTGACTTTGTGTCTCTCTAGGCAGCTAAAAAGCTGTCTGCTGTGTCAGGACGCCGCTGTCTCCCTTTGTGTGTAGATGTGAGGCAGCCGGAGAGCATCACAGCAGCTGTGGATGAGACACTGAAAGAGCTGGGTCGGATAGACATCCTCATTAACAGTATGTGACCTCTCATTTCTAAAAATGTGTATTTGTGCTGGTGATTCAAGAGTTTTTATGTGAGTAGGTTCAAATGTACTTTGAACAAAGGTCAAGTGTGAAAGGTTTTGGTTTAATCATCAACCTTTCTGATGCTGCATCTATCTTTATTTTCTATCTTTACACCGTACTAACTGTTACAAGATGTTACATCACAACAAGGTTATTAGTTGTCAAATCAAATTCAACCTAAAGCCTTTATCTCTACTTAATTGATGCACCTCCCAATAAATACATTCACAGCTTTAATGAAGCATTTAAAAAGCATGAAAAAATCCAACTGTGACCTTGGTTAGATTATTTATGCTGTTTTTTTTTTTTTTTTTTTGTTTTTTTTTAACAGATGCTGCTGGAAACTTCCTCTGCCCGGCTACAGCACTTTCCTTTAATGCCTTCAAGACAGTCATGGAGATCGACACCATGGGTACTTTCAACACCAGCAAGGTGGTTTATGAGAAGTGGTTCAAGGTACAATACAGTTTTCATCTGTCTGGGTAAAAAAAATATTTCTTAACTTCAAGTTAAGGAGCTATAAGTAAACTGTGTCCTGCCCCACAGCATATAATTGATGATAATGTATCTACAGGAGGACCATTGGGTGAATGATCAATAACACTCTTCCTTTTGTGCAATTCCTCGTGATCACCAAAAGAGGACAGTAAAGATCACAGATTACCAAGTGGTACCAAATAGATAAATGGGATTGAGCTAGAATAATGGCAGCTCTTTGAAGCTGATCAGATTTTACACATTGCATTGATTTTGAGTCTCCCATCAATTCTGTGTGCAGGATCATGGTGGCAACATAGTAAACATCTCTGCAACACTGGGATACAAGGGGCAGGCCCTGCAGGTGCATGCTGGCTCTGCCAAGGCTGCAAATGGTGAGAGCATTTTTAGTGTTACGTAACGGATTTCTAAATGAGGATCTAACGACTCTATGTTCCCTCTGCTGTCCTCAGATGCCATGACTAAGCACCTGGCTGTGGAGTGGGGGCCAAGTGGGGTGAGAGTCAATGCTGTGGCTCCAGGTCCCATCTCTGGCACAGAGGGATTCCGCAGACTGGGTAAAAACAATGTTCACTCAAAAGCTAATTTATGGCTTGTATATTAAACAAGCACTTCTTTATAATAAGCAACAGTTTGTTCTTTTACAGTATGCAAAAATATCATACACAACCCTCAGAGACAGATGGGAGGTTGTCTAGAAAGTGACATTTTGGGGCAATTTGTTATTGACATATTTACATATTTGTCACATGGTTCCTTATTCAAATATCACATATTTTTCCTTTTTTGTCTCTCATGAAAGTCATTCTGGGGAATGTCAGAAATTACTAGCTGAAGTAGACAAGCATATTGAGGCAGTTAAAAAAGTCAAATTACAACACTTTCCATTACACTGATAACCTTTGAAGCTCTTAAACATCACAGTTTGAAATTAAAAGAGGAACTGTCAACCAGATGCTTGTATACCAGTGGATCCCTCTGTAGTTAACGGGGGTAGTTGGAAAGCTCAACATGGTTACTCAACTGACTTAAACGGATGCAAATTTGCAGTAGCCAGTAACATTAATGTTGAATTTGAGCGTGAAAACTAGTTTGCAAATCTATGCAAATGAAAATCTAATCAAATAAACATTTGATATTGTTAGCTAAAGGGATAGATTAACAATAGAAATTTGCCAGATGAATATGAATAATATGTTGAAATGTTAGTTGACAGTAATAAATAACAGTTGAAATAGCTAAAAGTAATGGATAAATTGTTGAAATGGACAACATTTGCCACTAATGGTACCAATGTAACTTAATGCAAATGCAACCTAAACACTGACAATTTAGTTGATTGAAACAATTTTTGTAACAATAATCACTTTTATATTTATACTTTTAAATCACAAATAGTGTTAAATAACATCCAGTTATACATTCATAAGATCATGTCTGGAACATGATGGAAGGTGCTAGTTAAGTGGGTCATGGCTGTGGGAGAACTAAGTAAGAGTGTCTGGACATGCCTTCTCTTTCCCTTTCTCTCAGGTGGACCCAGAGGGGAGGTGGCTGGTGCCTTCCAGTCCATTCCTTTGCAGCGAGCAGGCAACAAGACAGAGATGGCCCACTGCACCCTTTTCTTGGCCAGCCAGGCATCCTCCTATGTGACTGGAGCCATCCTGGTGGCTGATGGCGGGGCGTGGTTGACCTCTGCCAATGATGTCTCCATGCTGTTGGGTATAGCCTCCTCTAAATCCGCTAAACTCTGATCAGGGACTCTTCTGCCCTCCTCCTGGCCCAGGTGTGTAGGAGGAGGTGCATCCTGAGATCCATGTGGAGAGACTGAATGACTGAGAATGAAGTGATCGTGTAGTGGACTGTATCTTATCAAAATTTAAGACATTTGTTTAAATGACAAATACAATACGAATACAATATCTATATTAATCCACCTGTCTGTCTTGTTTTCTTTCAGGTTATTGGTCGTCTGAAAAGAAAAGGGACAAATAAATGCTGAAAACAAGAGTAATTTAGGTAACATGGCGAACTGATATGCTACATATACAGTGTTTGTGGTGTATCTTACCCATTGCTGTCTTAAACACTAACATGATATTCTGTTGATATGTTACAATTGTGGTAGTGGAACAAATTGTATATCAATTCAGGGATGTTCACCCACTACTGTGCTGTGTATTATAATCATACATTTCATGTACAGTTGTGTTTATCTCAGACCATTTCATTTGGTTTCTCATTACCTCTCATTTATTAATAAAACTTTTATAATTAGTTTATGATGCCTACAGTTTGCATTTAGTCATTTTTCTTTTTTTTACCCGATTAAAAAGGTCCCATGTCCTTGGCTATTGAAACAAATCTAATAACACAATATTATCATTAATGAGAGTTTTTGTTTTTGCATTACAGGATATAGATCAATGAAAATCAAACACATCAAAGAGTTGGAGCTGTAACCTGTGACAGTGGTTTAACTATGTAATAATTTGATCTTTGGGGGAATAGAAGCCAAACATGGTTCCTATGGTTGTAAGACAGGTGGGGGCGCCAAAACATTACAATTACAACAATTTTCTCCCCATAATAAAATCTTCTGTGTCCACATGAGTTGGCCCACAATATGACATTTCTTTATGTATTATGTCAGGAGTTATCAGAGCTGAGCGCATCATGAGGTGTCGCCCCAGTCCCCAGTAGTCGGCCGTGAACTTTGACCTCCGCTCACTCCAAACACTATCACGCTCTGATAAATGTGTGGGTGTTTTGTATATCGGCCACGAGTCTTGTACATAAACAGTAATCATAGGTTGATATCTGGCCGCTGCTATAAAACCGATGATACTGCGGGGTGCTTTGTACGCTTGCGTGAAACGTCAGTGGTGTGTATGCGGCTGGAGGAGGAGGCGGAGGAGGAGGAGGAGGAGGAGGAGGATGGGACACTGCTGATGCTGATGCGAGAGCTTTCGGCGTCTGTGATGTGATCAACATCGGTGGACTGGCTGCCTGTACGATGGATCTTAATTGGTCTAATTCATCGCCCCCTTTCGTTTCCTTGTGGGTCTCGATAAGAGCCGCTGAGGCAGATGTGTTTTTGAGACGAGAATAATAGGAATTTGAAGCTTCGTCTCGTCTCTCGTCTGGCCTGTCTTGTGACTGACACAGGTGGATTGCTGCTGGAAAACGGCATCAAACTGAAGACGTAATATCGGACCACCACAGAGGAAACGGTTCCCCGTGATTACCCCCGAAACCGTGGGATATCGACGCCGAAACGTTTGGTTTAATTTCACGGAGAGAAGAAGGGGGTGGACCGTTTGCTGTGTTAGCTAGCTAATAGGCTAATTTCGCTAGCTAGGCAGTTAGCAGCTTCTCTGGCCAATGGCACGAAAGAAGCGAGATGCTCGAAGGAGGAGTTAACGGTAGTCGCTAGCATACATTCATTTGAGGCAAACCAGCCGCCGATACATTTAGTCAACCGCCTTGTAAAGAGGGGGGGTTTAACATGGGCGTTACAGGTCGAGGTTAAGTCACGTTTCAGTAACGCTGCTCTCATCTTATTCGCCGCACTGTCCGCTCCTCGGCAAATTAGCTCGCGATGGATGAAATCAGACAATCGGCTAAGAAAGCTAATGTTGACAAACACCGGTGACCTAACGCTTTGACTTGTGCTTTTTATGAACGGTTTCGCCCGTTGTGTTCGTCGGTTCACTTCAGGCTTTATTTCGGTGATTTAGCAGCTTCCAGGTCGGGGTTGAATCATGTTGACGTTGGATGAGCTGAAGCTGGAACATTTGGCAACAACCAGGAGCGGATCTGCCATGACAGAGAGGGACATAGTGAGTCAAAGCACACTTACATCAGGACTATTTTTGCTAAGGCTGAGGTATTAATATGACTTTGGAGTTTAGGTAACATTATAGAAGGCAGCCGCTGAAGTGACAAATTGTGAATCTATTGCCTGTCTGACATTGTTTATTTAACTAACCTACCCTCTTGAGATGATCCCTGTTGGTTTACCTTTAAGCAGTTATTTATACAATCCCAATACTTGCCAGCATTTTTGAAATATCAGAGCAATGCGATGCTTGTAGGAATTCCACATTTATTTTAAGACCCCACTGACAATGTGTGGTGCCATTTAAAAACATGGCATTAAAATTGAAGAGCTGGATCTTGACAACAGCAGTGAGATAAGGCGTCTCCAGCTTCCACAGGTTTGCAAAGGTGAACAGCCAATATAAATGGAACCTACAGTTCTGTCTGGCCCTCTGGGGCACACACAGTGGGAGTCAGACCAGCCATTTCCTCTTGGATTTCACACACTGGATTCAGACAATGGGGGTATGCTCTGTCAAAACAAGAGCGGCCAAACAGGTTTGGATTTCAGAGACAGAGACCAGGATGAAACATCCCAAGAAAGTGAAGACAAAAAAGTTTTCCAGGACACGCCAGTAGAGTTGGGCAACCTCATAAATATCTCAGATTTTTCTTGTGCAGATTTGCATTTCGAGGCCGATCAATCCCCATCCTCTAAAAACTCTCTTCAAAGTACTCATCCAGAGGAGTTGTCATACAAAGAAAAAACTGAAATCAGTGACTGTACTTTATCGTGGCTGTTTCCTCCCAACCTCACTGACGTGGTAGGAAAAAACTTTGCCTGTGAGGAACTGAATCTGCCACAGGAGGCCCCTCGTGAGGATTTAAATGGCCTCAGTCGTCAGGCTGAGCTAATAACCCTCAGTGTACCTGTCTCTTCATCAAAGATTTCCACAAGAAATTCAGAGGCCAACACAAGGGATCCATTTTTGTTGGTAGGTCTCCTCTCAAATGACTCCCCTTGTCTCCCCACAGAGCCCTCAGGTGAATTCAACCCACAGGGTGTCAGTGAGGAGCTGGTTGATCTGTCAGAACAGGAGAAGGCAGGTCTCCCTCCCTCACAGAGCAGGGGGACTTTGTCACCTGAAACTGGAGACAAAGGTTTATTCCCCGATCAAGTGACTGGTCTGCCTGTAACCAGTAGCACTACCCTGCAAGGTTTGCCTGAGAATTGCTTCTCGCAGAGCCACATCAGCACGCCACTGGACTGTTTGGAAGGAAATGTGCCTTTGTTGGATTTAGAGGTCCCAGATTGTGACAGCTGTCTGAGCCTATGCCCAGCCAGTCCTGCCTCTGATATCTGCACAGGTGCGCTGTTACATTTATCAACAGAGGAGTCAGAGGTGCAACATGCAGGAGCTGCTGTAATTAGAAATCTGGCTTCAGAGCAGCAAGGTGAGAATGACTCATTTGCTCTGGGTTTGTCAGCTGAACCTTCATCACTGACAGTGCCTCTGGAAGAAGATGCCTTCACTGAGGGTGATTTCACCAATGAGAGTTACTCTGGGGAGAATGTGTCTAAGGATTTGATGGAAGACAAAATTTGTTCTGAAGCCAAAAATCAGGGCAATGAAGCAATGGCTTTGGATCTGTGCTTGACTGCAGAAGAGGTCCATGATGAGGAAACCTGGGATTTGAAACCACAGGAGGGTGTGCAGGGTGGAAGTGTTCCTGATCCAACAACTGAACAGAGGGAAGAGGAGAAGGTGATAGAAACTAACCAGCTGGAGGGATCAGATTGTCATGAAGTTGCCCCGTTTGATTTTTCAGTTCAGGACTTGAACACTTCTTCTCCTGAGGCTGGATGGACTAGTGAGCAAACTGTGGCGACAATTTCCCTCTCTAAGATGGTGGTAGATGACTCACTGCCAATGGTTTCAGCTGTGAACACAAGGGAGGAAGATATCTCCCCGCTAAAAGCTGTATTCGATGCTTTAGACCAAGATGGAGATGGCTTTGTTCGCATTGAGGAGTTTATGGAGTTTGCTGCTGCCTATGGGGCTGATCAGGTGAGATCCCTTGTTTTTTTGTTGATTCCACTATTTTAAGCCTACAGCTAATGGTTAATGCATGCTGAGTGCGGTTGTGTGTAAAACCATATAAGACTCCATATACGCAAATGATTTATTATTGATTTTCTGCTGAACCTCTGAGAGCGTCCTGCAAACAGTTTGCTTTATTCAGTGGCCCCATGCTTCAAGTTGTTTAAAGAACCAAATCCATTTGTTGTTTGAAGCAAAGTCAGTAGATCAGCCAAGGTTTTTCATTTTAATTGACAAGTTTTGTGAGAATATCTAAAGTGTTCAATGTAGAGATTAATAGTGTGTTTGGTACAATTTATATTACATCAAATATTAGTTCAGATGTCTTTATGAACTGCATCAGGTTTATGTTGCCCTGATATCTAACAAGGCAGAGGTAACACGACTCCTGCTCAAGTGTTGGTGTGTTTCCCTCAAAGCAGCTCCCAACATTCAGTGTAATAGATTTGGCTAATACCGCTGCATATTGTTAAAACCATGCCTGGATTAGTTTGTCGTCCGTATTTGGTGAGTGTTCAAGAGCTAGGATTTGGGTTATCGTTGAGATAAGTCTGTCAGGCATATTGGCTGTAATAAATTCTGTCAGGCCTGGAACCCCTCCATATGTCAGATGACAAGCACTCATCTTTCCATTTGCATATCCTGTGGTTTGGGGATAATCTCTTGTGAAATGGCTGATGTGTCTCACTCCACCCTTGACACACACCCATTTGTTGTATCTCCCCTTTTGCACCAGGCCTTGAACTTTATTTTTGTAAGATAAGATTTTAGTGACTTACAGGTCAAGCGATACTGAACAATTTCCAAAAAAAACAAAAAGAAACCTACTAAACTTAAATCCTTTCAGCATATTAGGATTAGGTGTTGGCCTCAACTTCAATTGAACGAACTGAACTGAACTTCAATCAACATCAAAACTATTCTCATATGCTCCTGACCTCAGTTTCTTTTCCTGTCAGACGTGCTTGTTTGTTTGCCTGTTCAACTGTGTACAAGAATCAGACTGAGCTTCAACAAGTGATCACACCATGTGCAGTGCCCCAGTGAGCTTTTTCACCTCATTATGACTCTGTGTTTAAGATGCCATAAAACCAGTCTCATCACAGTGTTTTTAATCCATTTTTCAAAGACGTTCCTTATAGTTTTAACATATTGGTATTGGGTAGATTCAGGCTATGTAATAAAATTGATATTAACCAGTGTAATTTAAACAATTTTTGGTGAACTTTGAAAATGGCCTTTGGATGAGCATAGGTACTCCACACACAGAGCGTGGTTCTGGCTCACTAATGCTTTTTAATCCCTTCTCTCCCAGTTCAAAGCGCCTCTATTGCCCCTGATCTGTCCCATGTCTAGCCGTAGATATCTGTGGCTCCCCAGGCAGGGAATTGTGAAGGATTAAGAGTAAAATGTATTTTCCTGAGTCAGAGGGACTTCACGGTTTGGATGCTGTCCACCAACTGCCCATGACCCTTGTTTTGAGGGACAAAGCGGGGCTTTTGTCATGTTAAGTCTAATGTAAATCAATTCCACCTGTTGTGTGGCCGGGCAGAGTGAAAGGTAACGCATTTGGGTGACACTGGGAAGTGATTTTATTTCATAGGTGTGGTCTGTTTTACTGTTATTCCTTGGAATCCTCACAAGTAGCCGCTTCCTTTGTTTATCAGCTTCTTAAAGGTTTTTTGGACGGCTAATCCGGTTGTTCAGACTGATTTCCTTTTGTGTTTTTCTTTGAGTTTATCTATCAGATATCAGCATGCGCCAAATATGTGTATATTTACTTCCAGGAAACTCCTCTTTTCTGTCCTTCCATGATCAGAGACAGACTGAGGCTTAGGCATGTTTGTCTTTTTCATTTATAATAAGTAAGCAGGCAGCAGACAGACTTATCTTCAGAATTTTTGGAATGTTATATAACCCCTGTAACCTTTAAGTGGATTTGGCATCCATTAGCTGAACTCAAGGATCAGTGGGAAAGCCAGGTCTGATCTAACAAGGCACATACAAACACACACACACACACACACACACACACACTGATTGTTCTATGTTGAGGTAGAAAATGCTCCTCTGTTCACACATCAGTTTGGAAAACATGTGCTAATGTGCTTTTCATATTTGAATAAGTTTCACCCTGACATGTCCTTGTGTTTCAGTCACCTGGTGATAAAAGTGGTTTGAATAGGCTCCACACCTGAGCGGGTCTGATTAGTGAACTCTGCATGTATTTTAACAGTTTATTTGAGAAAACAAGTTCTATTGATCCAAAAGCACATCCATAAGTAACGCAAGGGTATGGATGTAGTGAGTGGAGGTGAGGTTAAGGGCTAAGCTCACAATATCATATGGAGGTTTATTAGCTGGAACTATTTCTGAGTGCAATAAACAATATTTGATATAGTTGTTAGTTTTTATTGTGTCCACAGGTTTTATACATCGATCTGTGTATTCTCTCTGCCAAGCCTTTCAGTAACCTCTGTGTTTGGTTGAGGACTAGGAGCAGGCCTTACATGTGTACCTCTTTGCAAATGTCCCAGCTACATGTTAGAGACAGCAGGAAGGTATTCATGAGATATTTGCATGCATGTTCATCTGGTGCTTGTATGCTAAGCATGCAAATGTTTGCTCCAGAATTATTCCAGGATATGATAGTGACTATGTACATATATACACACACAGTGCATTGTGTGTGGTTTGAATATGAACATCATATAATGACCTTAAACTGAACTGTTTTAAGACTCTTTTGGGGAAAAAAGACACGTGTTCACCAATCTGAGTTCAATCATTTGTTCGCCTGTAAAGCCCTAGTATTTGTTCTTCAGTTAAAATAAGTGCTCCCTCTCCAGCTTTTCTGGATGAAACACATTTGTCAAAAGAACAATTATTAAACTGATTTACTAATTGAGGGGTTGATATCTAGCCTATAAACTAAATGTCAAATCAAAGTCATGAAGCCATCTCGTTTAATGTAGTGATATTTCTTAACTGGCTTAGGAAAGCTGAACATTTGAAACTGACTTGCTGTTATCTCTGCAGGTATGACTCTCTAAGACTTTTTGATTAAAAGCAGAAAGAAAATGCTCTCAGAAGTGAAATGTCCTGTGGGCACGCACCATATCTGTGCATTTAGCCACTGAAAAGCTCTGTCCAACCCCTTCTGGTTTTGACCCCGATTCACAAAAGCCATACTGAACTGCATTGTGGTCGGGTCTCCCTTGTCAGTCGTCACTCCTAACCCTGCTTTAGCCAGCCTCCCACCCCTCACCCGCTGCTTTTTTGTACTGCCCCTCTAATCCACAATGGAATGTCCCATGCCCTGAAAAGTCCCCTCTCTTGACTTCGCTTTAGTGTACATGTTTTATATTCAAAAAAAATTTTTTTTTTCCCTGTCCTCTTTTGCAAGCCACTAGGCTTACGCTCACAGTTATCAGAGTTTTGTTTTGGAGCTATTGTGAAATCCCCTCCAGGCAAGACTTTCACCAAAGGGTATTCTTCTCCATGGGGTTATGCACAACAGTGGTCTGTGTGGAGGCGGTCAGGCGTGCCCCGGCACTGATTAGACACAAATAGAGGAAACAGAAAAACCACAGTGCCTTCACTGCCTTGCTAAGCAGTAGAACTGACAAAGTTCCATTTGAATTTAGTTTTTATCTCAGCCTTACCGCTGTCTCTTGTTAGATGAAACCATGCATAATACAGTCAAAAACTAAGGCTAACATTTTAAATTAAGTAATTAAAAAACCTAAGAGTCTAAAAATACACGTCTTTGCTGGCAAATTACTTAACACCTATTTATTTAAATACTTATTTCTATTAAGTATTTGAATAAATAGGTGTTGACTAATTTGCTTAAATGGGGACAGTTTGCCAGTTGAACAGCTGTAGAGAGACTTTCCCAGGATCTTGGGACCAAATAACAACTAAACTAAAACCAAAGTCACCTTTAGTTTTTAGGTTAGACCTAGGAATAGCCAACAGGCTCTGCTCAGAAGACCTGAGGGGCCTGGCACTGCTGCACAGACTGAACAACTCTGATATAGGCCGTGGGTAGCTTCCATAGTTGATTTACACTGCTCCGGTTACTTTGGCTGTCAAAATCTTTATAGGTAATTAATTGTACTGTCAGTTTTTTTTTGTTTTTTTTTTGTTTTTTTTAACTGTGGAAGTAATAACTAGTACTAATTCACTGCTTATTATAACTGCTAAGTAAAAATGTCATCCAGACCACAGGCGCTTAGTACCCCACTCTCACCTCAATTTTCTCACCTCACCCAACAGAAGTGTTGCTGCATGGAATAGAATCACTTCCTGTGATGCAAGTGAAACAGAAAACATAAGAGCTTTTTTTAAAAACGCCACACCCACAGATTACGTTTAACTAATCCCTGCCTCCTCACCAGACCTTCATCTTAGAGTATATAACAAATCTCCTGTATGGGAAGGTTTTACCATAGCAGAGATGCGAGTGGGATGTACCTTGATTCCACATGCTAAACTTAACACTGCAGTGCAAACCACCATTCAGTGAGACCAACCACTCCTCTCCTCTTGCTAAATACAGCTGAGTTTAATTCACCAAACCCAGATCACAAGCCACGGGTTGTTAGGGGCAGTTTATTAGGAGTTTCAGCCCTCTCAGCCTCCTGAGTCAGAGCTCAGCATTTTTAAGAAGATCAATTTGTTTTTAAGTGTAAGCGATATAAAAAATGTGGAAGAGAGAAGCCGCACAGAGAATGAAGGTCACTGTAAAATGACCATGTTCACATTGTGTGCTTCCTTTCTCAAGAAATAAGTGAGTTGAAACCACAGAAACCGCACCCGACATACTCTCACGCTCCCTCCCAGCTAATTTTGTCAGCGGAACTGGCCTGAAATTATACTGTAATAATGGGTTTGTGTAATTTTGTGATGGACGACATTTGACTTAGTCTATTATTTTTTGTAAATAGACTTTGATTGGTCGGCGCCACCAATAATTCTGCAGATAGGGGCACATATCCAGTTCTCGGAATAGGACTTAGGCATCAGCTAACTAGAGAGTAAACGTTAACCAGTGCAGTGTGCAGAGGTATGCGTACCTGCAGGTGAACACTCTCAGTGCAGATCAGATGAGATTTAACCTCACATACACTAGGAATCAGTTTCCAGTCAAAATAAATTGTTGAGTCAAGGTGAAGTGTTGTGGGTTTTTTTTTTTATTATTATTTTTTTTATATCCTCTGAGGTCCTACAGTTACTGAAGCACAGTTTCTCTTGTTGCCAGGTAACTGACTGTAGGAACACACAGTATGTAGGTGCACTTACGTAACCCATTTAACACTTGATGCAGCATGTCTGTGCAGAAAATGCTATATTGCAATTTGTGAAAGTGTAGAGAAAAAAATCTGGCATTAGGTAACAAAACCTGTGAGTTGCATTTTTTCCCCTTATTTTTTCCATATTTTTTTCTTATGATATAAGAAACATTTTGTTTTTTATATTTTGAAATCCTTGTAAACTCACTATTGCACCAACTTTCCCTCTGTAAGTCAGAAGTGTTTTATTGGTTGCTTTTTGCTTCTGTAATCAAAAGTTTGTAATTCTACAGTCGAACTGTCATTTGAATGAAGTGAACTAGGAATTAGGTCTTTGTAGTTTCAAGTTCAGGTAAAGTACTGCTTTGTTCTTCTGCCCATGTTTTCTTTTACACTGAAGTCAGTAATCAAACATTGCAGCAAAGTTATTTTTCCCAGGAAAACTTCCCCTTACATCATGTATTACATCATCTAGGCTACACAAATGATAGGGTTATGATAGAAAGATGTCTTTCTATTGCCAAGATGTAATTAGATTTGAATGTTGTGTGAATTTTATCTTTCAGGTGAAGGATCTGACCAAGTTTTTGGATCCCAGTGGTTTGGGAGTGATCAGCTTTGAAGACTTCCACCGTGGAATCTCTGCAATTAGCAATGGAGGTGAGATCAAATTCACTTCTACTAAACAGTGTGTGTACATAGTTGTTGAAATTACATTTTTCAATTTCAACTCTTCACCATGTGTCACCTTTTTGTGGACTCAACCGCACTGTTGACTAAGACTCTGGGGATTCAGCATTCGGTGATTTGTGAAGCCAGTGTATTAAAAAATATCTGGACATATCTGACATAATCTTGCATTGTGTCATGTGCAACAAATGCAATGAATGTACAGAAGTTGAGATATAGTACGTTAATAAACTCTGCTGTTAAGGTAAGAATGCCTCAGCAGCAGATTCACTCACCTACATTGACCTAGCATCATCTGCGTTCCCCATGATGCCAAGTACTGTTATAAACATAGTATGTTCAGTGTGTGTCTGTCGTTGAGCTGAGGTGAAGGATTTTGAAAGGAAAGGCAAAAGATTGACCCATATTCTTTTTAACTGGGCTCAAACTGTTATTCCGTGTTTAACTATTTTAGTGCCCTACTGTTCCACTTTATGATATAAACTACTGTAAGCTGTAAGGACTCATATACAGTACAGCACTGCATTGCCCTCTTTAAGAAAAGATAAGATGTAAGTGATCTTGTCTCGACTGTTATATTTCTGAGGCCTAAACTCAGCTGTCAATCTGATCCAAGTCTTGAATTGACAGTTTTCCTTGGTCACAACAGTTAGTGAAAGATACACAATGGTTTGGCAGTTTGTGTTAACAAAATGTTCAGGTTGTAGTGATGTCACCCCAGCAGTGCGCTGTTTGCCTTGATCCACCCAATGTATTGATTTGTGGAACTCTTTCCCAAGGCCTTCTGGGTTGCACAGCTCTGGTTACTCAGACCATTAATAAGTCATGCCCTGGAAAGCATGAGATGCACAGACACATGGGCTGATTGGCGAGGTTTTGGAGCAGGAGTGGCAGAGAGATGGGGTTTGGACAGAGTCCTATTCACCTAAATAATTTACTATCCTCTGCCCTGTCCTCTCTGTTTCTCCCCTTCTTGTCACGAGTTGCAACTCAGTGCTGTCAGATTGATAAAACACAGACCTACTATATAAGGATTGGTATATATTGACAAGTCAAAGAAGCTTGATGTGATGGTTATTTTACGGCATAGACGATCTGAAATAATTGGCTTCACAGACTGAATGAATGTCTTCACAGCACACCACCTTCATTTGGTTCATTTTGGCACCATTTGTGTTTGAAAAGGGTGCCTTTTTAATAGAGACAGGCCTGCCAGCTATGGAAATGCCTGGTCCCCTGCAGTGGCTCTGGCATGTCTTAAACAAAAAAAACTTAAAGTATCTGTGGCCTGTCATATTTTGAGATGCCAGGAGACTGTAGGTGTGTTGTGGAAACAGAAGATAGCTTCTCCCGAATAGCTCCATTTGGTTGAGGCATGTTTCACTTAAATGACCTCAAATGTGTACAGGTCTCGAAGAGCAACGGATTGAACGAGACCAAGGGGAACAAAAACCCTTGAGTATTCTGAGAGCTTTTGCGAACGCTGTTTGTGCTCTGTTCTCTCAGTGGGGTGCTCTTCACAGCTCTGTTTACTAGATACAGGAGCCATAGTGGCTGATAGGACTCCAGCTTGTTGGTGTATCTCAGGTTACACTACTTTTCTGCAGGTCCTTTCAACAAAGGCCTGTATTGACATATTTAAATTGGGTATGGGTTGCTTATTGTCCTTTTTTATTGTTTTACTTTGCCCATATCCGTCTAACATTACATGTTACAGCCTTTGAAATGCAGAGTGTAAAAGTTACATAATCTTTATTGTCACATCACACTTAGCTTGCTTACTGTAAATATGCCAGTGTGCCACAGCTAGGACACAGAGTTTGAATGTCCTGATTATATATTTGACTAAACACATTAGAAGCACAAATATTATTTGGCAAACATTACTATTTGCAGTCAGTATGTTAATGCGGTCACATTTATTTGACACAATCCTTTTTTGTTTTTAAAAAAAAGCATTTCTTTTCCTTATCAGGTCAAATTTAAATTTTAAATAATAATCCAATTAACATTTTGAATTACAAAAAATATTAATCAAATTAGAAATATAAAATTGCACAAAAACATACTTTTATTTTTAAGTTAATATAAAAAAAAAAAACTTTTGAAGATTATTAAATCAGCTCATACCTGCATCAGGTGTATATGGTCATTGAGATTATTTTCACAGGCTCCACAATTTCAGTTTGGCAGATATATAAGATATCCTAGATTGCTGTCTCATGGTCATTTAGTGTATTAAAAAAAAATGCTGTCAGGGTCCTGAAATTTTAATTTCATAATTTGTACTTGTTGACAACATAAATGCATATTTGATGATGAAAAAGGCATATAAACTTTCAAGCATGCATTTTTAATTATTAGCTTTTTATTATCAGTTAAATGATGCATGAGTAAGAGTAAAACTTCATCTCTATAAGAATTTGCCTCCACATGAATGAGAGAATTCCATTATTGGTGCTGTATATTTTACTGTATTTACGTCCCCTGTTGACCTCTGCTGTTTCATGTACCTGGTGTTGCAGCTCTCTCTTTTTTCTGCATCATGGCTTTGTTTGTTTATGGATGCTGGTGCTATACACACCAGTCTTGTGTTTGTTGAGCTTCCCTCGCTGTTTGACTTTATGTGTTTATTCTGCACACATTAAACCGGTCTTCATCCTCTCGTATTTGCAGGTCCAGAGCCACAACTCTACAATGTAAACTACAGTCCGGGGGATGGAGCTGTGGGCTGTCCTGAGGAGTATGATGAGGTGAGGTGCCTCTTCTGAGTCTTAGCCTCTCTGCCTCTCTCTAGTTGTGTACGCAGCCCACTTGTTGTGCTTTCAGTTCCCACTGGTGCACACAACAGGACAGTGTGAAGGTCACAGGCTGACCTCCCTGTGCACTCTCACCCACTGTAATTCACTGAGTGGTTTGCAGAGCTATCATTACCTCTCTGTGAATATTCCACACAGACTGAACACCCTGGTTTGGCTGACACTAAATAGCATCTGGCAGGGCGAAGCTTTTGAGTATTCTTTGACAAATATTGGATTACCTGGAATGTGCTAGAGTTTTTGCATGTGTGTAGCCTTGTGTTTTTACAGTTGTGGTTAGCATATGTGGAATTCCTGTCTCCTCTTGGGCACGCAACTTGTATATTTAACCATCATTGTTGCTGGCCTCTGCAAAATTGAAATGTTTTTGCTATTGTGTGCACTTCAAGCACTGTTGGCCTACAGCTGTTGTTTTAGTGCCATGTACTGCATAGTATTAGCACCCTCTCTTGGTATTATTTAGAAATGCAGGGGCATGTACTTCAGTCAAGAGTGCAAATGGATTCCCCCCTCATCAATCCATTTTACTGGCTGCATAAGTTGATCATTCATGCAGCACACACAGGCAGGCCTTGTTACAACAGACCATTCATGGGTTATAATTGATGGAGCTCCATTAGATAATTGAAGTTACTGTACATGCCAAATGCTCTGCATGTTAAATTATGTGTTAAATGAGTTGATCCATTAATAGATCATCCTCTCCTGTGTAAGAGAAGATGTGTGTCATTAATATTCAAATACAAATATGCATCATACCAGGACAATTCTTCTCACAGCTGAGGTCTAATTTGTACCTCAGTTTTTGTGTTGCAGTTTATTTTTTACAATTTTAGATATAATTTGTTCATCGGTTTTTTGTCTCGTGCAGTTGAGTTAAAAAATAAATTACTAAAACGAATGGAAAATGGCCACAACAAAAAATGGATGTGTTCCACATAGGAATATTAGACATCAGTCTGATGATATAGCCAGTCTTTTATACATAAAGTATTTTCTACATAAAGTATTCTAGTTGCTGTAGCTGCTGTTTACTTGAACCCATAAGTAGAGTTTTGGAGAAGTGCATGTTTGAAGTAGTTGCCACACCTGTGTCCATTGCCTTGTTTTTCCCTTGGGCTTCTGGCAGAAAAGGGTTCCTCTCTCTCAATGGCTGTGCTGTTCTAGACCTGTTTGCTTTCAAAACAGGCAAGGTAAGGCTGTTGAGCTGCGGCCGGGCATTAGAGAAGAGCAATGTCCCATCCAGCCCATTTTTCCCTGACTAAATGTTTTCTACCATTGCTGGCTTTCACATTTCCATCTCACATTTTAATTCATAAATAGAAACATAACATCAGTAATGGAAGCCTTTCCATTTATAACTAATGTTATTGTCAACACAGAGTTTTACAGCTTAACGGCATGTTATTTTTCTATTGGCACACGGTCACACTGTTATGGCAGGTTATTATGATGAACAGTATGGCCCTGTAGAAATGACATGTAGAACATGGATTAATGATTTACACTGTCATACTAGTCCTGAATGTGAAGCTCCCGGGAGCCAGGAAACATTAAACAGTTATTCAGCTGATTGTGTGCTGTTTAACTCAGGACTGAAAACTGGTAGTAGTTGAATGAGCACTACAGCTGACTTCTGTTAGTCTTTGGACTTTGTCTCCACCCCTCCGGCCACCCAGCGGATCTGTACGAGGTGTTACAGTATTTCCATTTTTACAACATATGCTCTCTCACTTTCTCTGAGAGTGACACTAAGGAAGCTCTAGTAGGAGTTATTAGGTGGCTCTCATGGCAGGCCAGCTTTCCTGTCAGTGAGACTGGACAGAGACAATGGTTCTGGGCATCGTGGATAGCTCTCTGGGCCCTGCATCTCCTGATACTTCATTTATAATGGTACGTTATGTTTTTCTGACATGAATCACTTTCTTCATAACTGCCTCAAGGTTCTGATACTTGATAATGTGTCTGTAGTTGCTGATAGTATCAGATGTTCCCTTTTGTCACGTGTCAGTCTGTGGGTTATTTGGTATTTAGTGCTGGGAAAGCCTTAAGCTTGTATATTTTATTTGGACTTGTTGCTTTGAGGTGTTGATGCGGCAGGTTTTGGTTGGAACAGAAATCTGAATCATAGCAGACTCTGCCTATAAAGTCTGTTTATGCTCTAGGCTTTGTTTTGTTGTTGGTATAATTGGCATCACTACCAAATGGCCAGACCGGAAGATTCAAAACAGACCATCTTTGAAATTGCTGTTTTTGTCTTTAATCAACCTACAGGTTTGCAGTCATGTTTTTTTTTTTTTTTTTTTTTTTTTTTTAAATTAAACAATGCAAAATAACCTTGATTTTTAAATGCAACTGATTTTAAATGAATAAATTTTTCTGTACATGCTCTTAAAACGATATGCATAGTTTGTGTTTGTGATGGTTACAGCTTGTTGAGCATTGGTTTGTTGTTTGCTTCAATACAGCAATATTGCACAAAGTTTTCTGAAACCATGTTATTATTTCAGAAAATAAAACAAAATACCGTTTATACAGTATTGGTGTATATAATAACTTTTACCTTTATTCATATCATTATGGATTTGTAATGTTTGATCAGTATTCTGGAATTTGACCATCCTTGCTCTGTTTCTGTTACTACAGCAAAATGAGGTGACCGACAGTGCATACCTGGGTTCAGAGAGCACATACAGTGAGTGTGAGACCTTCACTGACGAGGACACAGGAGCCCTCGTACCCCCTGAGATGCATGAGGATGTGGAGACGGACAGTGGCATTGAGGCCACGCTGCACGATCCAGAAGATGGTGGAAATAGGTCAGTATAAATTTCACCCTCAGCCCTTAGCACAATGTCAATTTTGTCCTATATGCTCACATTTCCTGGACATATATGTCCTGCCGTGCACTTGGCGATGAGGTTAGTTGTGGCCCTTAATTACTTCAATCATGCGTCATTGATATTAAACTTGTCATGCGAACCAGATCAACATCGCAGTGCTATTTAAAATTGCTGCTGCCTACAATTTACCCTCAATGTGTGTGAAATTTCCAGCTTAGGGTTATCCTGTTAATTGCCCTGCACTGACCTTTCACACAGACCACGTGGTTTACAAGTCTTGTTTGCCCAGTGTTGAATCACTCAGGTTCTATTTGGGTCACCAGACGGGCAGATTAAAAGGAAGCCACAACTATTGACCCAGTGTCTTGAATTACCTCTAGATACACCAGACACAGTCAGTCAGACACACTGAATATTATTCTGTGCTCTCTGCATTTTTTTCCTCGATTGTCCTTAAAATCGAGCCGCTCATGTACTCATGTACACCATGCATTGTTCCGGGCCGTTTAAGACATTTCCCATAATCACCAGGGATGCTCACTGTTGATGTTTTCTTTGAGGCTGAACAGGAAAGCTTTTCAGAGATAACTTTGAATTTGCACTGTGTAAGCATAAAAAATCCTTGAGCACAAAGTCCTACCATTTTTCATCAATTTCAGTATTTTAGTGGCTCATCATTTATATGGGCTGAGAAGACTCAGATGTGCTCATCCTCTCTAAATTCTCAGGTTATAGCGCAAGATGTTAATGATAACAGTAAGTGTAATATTTTTCATGTTTAACGTGTCCCTTCTGGCTTTTTGTCAAAACAATGTTGATTAGTCTTATGTTGTTATGGTTTGCCATTGCTTTTTACTGACATTTGATTTTTCCATTTTTTTGTGATAGCACTTGAAAATGCCCAGTTAGCCTAGTCGTCATCAGTACTGCCTGCTTAAAGTTGTCAAAATAGTAAAAGCCATGCTTCTTACTGGCTACCTCTGCATTGCAAATGTCTTGAAAATGGGATCAGTGACTCACAGCTGTTTGTCTGTGTCACACGTTGGAGTCAGTTTTTCAATAATTAACTGAAAAGAAATCATGGCTCTCTTCACTGTGATTTTTAATCCATATTGACTTAAAAATAGTAAATGTATATTATGATCACTTTGAATAGGCAGCAGACATGATTATGGATTGTGTAAACTAGTTTTGAATATGTTTAGGGTGTAAATGTATTTTTCTCTAACTTGTTGTATTACAGCTTCATTATTGAGAAAATACTTCTTTAGTTTACTGAACGCTACACACTAGTATTTAATTCCAGTGCAAAAGACAAACGAGGAGTATATGAGTGTATTGTGATTTAGTCAGCTTTGTCTTATTGTGGAAGGCAGGTAGCTGCTGCAGATGAGGCCCACTGATCTGCACAAGTCTTCTTGTTGATATAGTATTTAGGGCAAACACAAGGGAGGAAATGCAAAGCAGTGAGACCTTTGCTGACTGTGTGACCTGTCTGTCCGGCCTGATGACGGATTGGAATAGTCTGCCTGACATGGATGTGTTTGGACTTCCCATTCCATGATTGAGCCTTGAATTCCAGGAAGTGTTGAGTTAGCTTTTTTTTTGTTTTCTCTTTTTTCCCGCTTCTTTGTCATGGGTTAATCTGATTCTCTCCTTTTGACTCACTCATATTATTGCCCTGCCAAATCTACTGCTGACTGGGACACTCATACTATATGACTCTATGACCTTTATATTTTAGTAGTATGTTTACTAAAACCTTGGAAACTCATTGCTGACTTGCCTCCTAGAATGAAAACCCACTCTGATTTGTCAGTGAGTTATCATGCCAGTAAAAATCTGTTGGCGAAGGTAAGTTTTTATAAAAAATAGGGGCATGTTCCTCACTGCCAAATCTTTTTAAAGGGGTTTACAAGTGACAAGAGTTTGCTACTTATATTGATTTAACTATGAATGTGAGAAACACAAAGGCTAGTAACTAAACTGAGGTTTTGCCAAGCAGCCTGGTTAGCCATATGAGCCCTTGCTGCAGCCTGCAGCCACATAAGACAGTCAGAGTTGGAGAATATGCGCTGGACTGGGGATTAAGAATCTAACAGGATAAGCCTCCCCTACCCCCCTCTGCTTACTCCTGTGTCCCTGCACACATTTGGTCCTTGGAAGGTCAGCAGGACTGTCTGTTGGCCATTGCTTAGCCTCAAATCTGATTAACCCACTCACTCAGTCAACCCTTGCTGGTACAGCCTCAGGTCTTTTGGGAGGCACAGACCATGCACCATCAGTCATGTGGCACTTTAGATTGGCAGCTCATTAGGACCACAGGCTTGGCCATTTTTAAAGACTGTACCATTTTTTTATCTCCAACCGGGAGAGTCTTGGTTTTGTTTTAAATTGGTGTAACCTGAGAAATTTCAGGATTCCACTCTGGTTGTCTGGGGTTTTAACTCCAGTTGCTCCACGGCTTTCACGCCAGGGCAGTGGAGGGCGTTTAAAGATGCGTTCCCTCTCTTCACCGTCGCTCTGTGTGAGGGACCTCAATATGGGGCCAAGTAGTAAGAACCTGAGTAAAGGGTAAGTGGCTTCAAAAATCGTTGTTCTACTATTAAATCAATTCAGCCTAATATTCATTTAGGGGATTACTGCAGCTGAAACTGCATTGTTGTCTGATTTAATTAGATTGAAGAGTGTCCAGAGTCATTTTCAGAATTGGATGGCTTTGTCTGTGCAACAGTTTGTGATTTCAGATTTTCACCCTGGAAATTAAAGTGATGTTTTAGCTCTGAATTAGGCAGATGGGCGACATTGTTGTAAACAAGCAAAATGGGCTTTGTCATTGTGTGCTGAGAAAGCAGACTTTTCTGCTGACATCCTCGTCCTGTGCGTGTGCTTAAGACATCTAACATATCCTGCTGGACAACAGGAAAGGCTAGCTTTCCTGTTCAATGGAGATCAAGGGTTTCAAACACTTGTAACACTATCAAATTCTTGTTGTGTAAGATAACTAGCTAGTTATGAAAGCCTAGGTCTCAACCCCTTCTCTCAGCACAGTCGAGCCTGACCCACATCAGACCCCATGAAAGCTCCTCTGACATCTTGCCATCGTGGTTTTGCATTACCAGCGAGGCACAAAACATTTTGTTTCTGCCAAAGCAGCCTTTGGGATTAATGTGAATTAACAGATTACCTTTGAAGACAGTGATCGTTGAACTTGTCCAGATTGCTGTTCTTCCTGGGGGGAAGATTAATTATACATTTGTGGGATTTACAGCAGGCTCTAATCATTTCCAAGCTTCTGGGTCCCAACACCCAAACCCTCAGCCAGCCTTTTTAGGGCTTGTTATCTAGATACTGTAGCTCAAATACTACGCTACTAAAAGAAATATGTGTTTATACACATATAAAGAAATATGTGTTTATACACATATTTCTTTGAATGGAGTCACAAAATGGGCCTTGTTTGGTTTGGCTAAAATTGTGGTTTCTTAAAATTATGGTTAAGTGGCTGTTTATACCCTGTCAGTCGTCCATTTTTATTCCATCTAAAACTTAGACATAGTTTTCTCAATTTTGACTCACACTGTTGTTGTATACACAAGTGAATACACACTGTAACACAGCAATCCATTCTTATGTCTCCCTCAGGTTTTCGCTGAACTCTGAGCTCCATAACCACTCCCTGGTGACAGTCATTGGTGGAGAGGAGGAGCACTTTGAGGATTTCGGTGAAAGCAATACCTCAGAGTTGCTACTGGAGAGCAGCGTGGAGGGGACGGAGGGGGAGGCTGACTCCTCTCTTGTGCAGCCCCTTGAGCAGGTCAATGGCTCCTCACTTCTGTCTCCCAGGTACGAGCTTGTCTTCCCTTCACATGGTCAGGTTTTGCCTAATTTTGATTAAAAAATATACCAAAACTTTTTACATTTGTTGTGCTAGAGATTTTCAAAAATGCCACCTCACCCCCAAAGGTTGTTTAACTGATGTGATTATTAATATAATTTGCACCAGGCTGTCAAATAGCTCTGTTTTCATCAACCCTTCTTGAGAGCTGTGACACACCGTTACATTCCCAGCTGCATTGTCCAGACCCAAATACTTCTATGTACATTCTTCAGAGAAAATGTTTTTCTTTCAAAGACACTGAGGTCAAACATTGATAAGAATTATCTGGAGACGTCCTTCACACCCCTGTCTGACTCCTTTGCTTGTTGAAGGGCAAGATAAATGAAGTGAATACAAAGTTAATTCAGGCAGGCTTTCTCTCACTGTTGCAGGGATATTGAAAATGTGGATATTGGGATAGATTCTCTTCTAAAACTGTGAAAGAGCGAATATCTCTAAGTCAAACTGTTAAAGTCTCTGTTAAAGTCTGTTAAAGTGTGGTGTCCGTTGCCAAGTCTTCTGGGACAGGCAGAAGGTGGATGTTTTGTTGCGATGAGTCGATGATGAACACCTAACAAGCTTTGCTTTTGAGGTGTGGGAATACAGGCACTGATTGACTGTAGCATTTTAAAGATAAACATCATAATACAACACATACACACGTACTCTCCTCTTCATGGCACAATTCATTTGTGTCGAAGCACCTACTGTAGCCTTTTCCCAGTCATCTCTTTCCTCCCCCCTCCTCTGTTTTCATCAGAGACTATAAGATGGATAATGTGTAATTCCCACTTGGGTGATATTTCTGTGATTTGCGTTGCCAGGAATCTAACAGCCAATTTCCCAGTTTTTTTAAAGCCCATTGACAATATGGAAATAAGATGATTATTGAAGTACAGTGTCCTTGCTTATTCCTACTGATTTGTAGGAGTCATTGCTACCAATACACAAAGGCTGACATGGCAGAAACTACTTGATTATATGTAATATGATGCATATATATCTGATATTCTTTTGAATGACTCTTTCATGTAATTTATTTATTTATAGCACAAGGTAGTAAAAGGATACATTCAAGTAAATAGGATAAAGGAGGAATCCTTAAATTATAAATGAATGAAATTCAATTATCATATTTAATTTTGTGTTGTTGAAATTGGAGAAACTGTATGTGAAAGACTACCTCACATAGTTGAGCACATATCTGCCAGCTTGTTATGGTGAAAAAAAAGTCACTCAAAAAAAAAAACTGCATCCCACAAACTTCACCCACTCAGTGTGAATGCGTCACCCTGTTTTGAGCCATTCGTGCTCATTGTTGGCGCATGTAGCAGTGCTGCCTACACACACCCCCTTATTTATCTATCTGCATATTACAGCACTTTGACTACATCACTGCAGCGTTTTTAAACACAGTCATACTTCACGCTGTCAGTAGACAATGGCAACAGTGCATACGACCACCAAGTGACACTCACTCAAAGTCTGCCATGTAACACGGCATTTCTGCCTACATTAACAGGAACCTGTGCCAGTTTGTTGCATAATTCAGACGTGACTTGCTTCCTGAATGAACAATCAGCTGGTCAAGGTGACATGACAAAAGGGTACAAACTCCCAGCAATGAAATATGCAACCATGTGTTTAATATAATATAATGTTATTTTGATTTATTTGGAGAAATAGTAAGAGTTCTATAGTTTGTCTGAGCTCTTGGCGAAGACACCAAGGTTGAATAAAGAAGTTTGACAGCGGGGGGAAAAAAACTTAACACCACTGAAGAGAGATCAACACATTCTTTATCCTAGAATGTTTTGTTCCTGTCCAGAAATCCAATCACAAACACACTGCAGTCTGTTTCACGTCGCCCCCCCACTGAAACTCTTTCAAACTCGTCGGTGGATTTCACTAACACCTCTCACACCCTCAGAGGTGTCCTATCCCACCTCAGTGCACCCACAACCCCTTCCCTCCCTCTTCACCTCCTTCTTGTCCATCACTCACCACTTCCTCCTCCTCTTCCTCCTTGTTTCCTCTTTCCAGTGCACCTGCTCCTCTCCCTGACTGCTTTCAGAGCTTCCTCAGGGAGGAGGCGCTGGACTTTTTCTGTAGCCAGTGTCACAAACAAATAAGTCGTCTCGAGGACCTCTCCACTCGCCTCAATTTCCTTGAGATGACTAGGTAACACATCATTCACAACCCACTCCGACTGTAAGCTGTGTGAATGTGTTTGCAGTGCTGAATAGATACAGTATCGCGCATGTTCTCATAATGTGTGCATGCTGTGTTGGACTAGCAACAACATGGTGTGTCTTTCATTAGCATTTAGCATTTATTGGTGGAAAAATTCAAACTTTACATGGCCAGGTCCTCCCATTGTCACCATCTGCACAAATTATCATTTGCTACTCAAACGTAATAAACATTTTTCACAGTAATGGATTGATTGTACATTTTTAGTTCATTAGAATGGGGTTGTAGAAATATGAAATAATACCCTGGGTATCACAGGTAAGTGGTGTCTGTTTCATTACCTTCATGCTTCATTTAAGTTGTTGCAAAATGCCAGCTGGTAGTGGAGTGAAGCTTGTCCAAGAACCTGCTTTTATCAGAACAAACTTGCTGATCCAGGATTACAGACCAGTGGCTGTATTACAGAAACGTAGTGACTCTCAAATCCTATTTCATCTGTTTACCAACCTGTGCAACCTCAAAATATCACCAACATAAAAAGCATCTAGAAAGCTGTAAAACACCAATCAACATATAGCTTTTATGAGCTTCTATAATGCAGTCTGTTACAGGTCTGTTAAATAAAACTAATCCTAGATCAGAATTTGTAGTATATATATGCTGCTCTGTTTGTGTTAGATTGCTGTGATGTGTGAATATTTTGCCTAAGTTTTGTGTAAACTCTAGCAATTAACTAGTGCAGTAATAAAACCCCACCATGCCCCTTGTTCAATGGGGTTCTTCTGCTGTCAAAGAGAGGGACAGGGGTGGGTAAGAAGAGATGGTGTCTCTTTCCTCTATCCTTTTTCTTTTCCTGACCATTTTTCCTGTTGTTCTATCTTCCCATCCAGCGCTGGTAAGAGGCTGTCCAGCAAGAAAGTAGCAAGGTAAGCAAAATAGTTGCTCTGATTTCAGCAGGCAAGGTCTCATTTTTCTTGGGTGATTGTAATAGATAGTTGTGTTTGGCATCAGAAAATGTCAACCATTTTCCTCTCCCCGTGCAGACATCTGCTCCAGAACAGCTCAATGACTCTGGACACAATGAGCGACCTAACGCGGGACATCCTGGAGCTCGCTGACAATGACATCACAGACAAGGTGACGAAGTTAACTGATGATCTTTTTCAACAGTACCTGCCTCTCCTTCCCTCTGGTTAAACACTTTTGAACATGTGACCTCCCACAGGTTTTACCTGTGAAAATAAGTATTAAAGAAAAGCAGAAACATTTCATATTGGGAGTTAGACAGATACACCAGTACTGCAACAAATCATAGTTGATTACTCTGACAGTAAATTTCAACTTTTGCTTCGCTAACCGTGAAAGGTTTGCTTTTCCCAGGTGCTCCTCCTTGAGCGTCGAGTGGCAGAGCTGGAGAAGGAGTCGGAGGCGTCGGGGGAGCAGCACGCTCGACTGCGCCAGGAGAACCTTCAACTGGTGCACCGCGCAAATGCCCTGGAGGAGCAACTGAAGGAGCAGGAGCTCCATGCTGATGAGCAACTACAGCAAGAGAATCGCCGCCACAAGGAGGCCCTGAGCAAGCTGGAGAGGGAGAGGGGGCTGGAGCTGGAAAATCTGCAGGCCAGGTGAGCACGTGAGAAAAGATTTTATTGTATTTGAGTTAATGGTTCATTGTGACATCAGTGGTTGATGTACTGTTTGCTGGTGGAGTAGTGCTTCCATACTGCCACCCTGTGGCATTTATCTGCCACTGAACATAAGCTGTCTTAATACGGTACAACACTGTCAACCATTACCAAATGATGCAGATATAGCAGCTGTTACTCTGTGGTTGCACTGCAGTTTTTTGGCTTGAATGACTACAAAATGTGTATTTATTTCTCAGGCTGCAGCAAATGGATGAGGAGAACAGTGAGCTGCGATCTTGTGTCCCTTGTCTACGAGCAAACATCGAGCGGCTGGAGGAGGTGAGTGCAATAATACCTTATCTGCTGGTTTGTTTTTCCTTCCTTAGGCTCATATAAAATCTTTCTCATAAGTTCCGTGTCTCACATTCTTTGATTTTTTTTTTTTTTTTTTTTTTTTTCCCCCCTCCAGGAGAAGAGGAAGCTGCAGGATGAGACAGAAGTCATGTCAGACAAGCTGAAGGATGAGACAGAGTCCCGCAGGAAGATGGGTGACAAGCTGAGCCACGAGCGCCACCAGAGCCATAAGGAGAAGGAGTGCACACAGGAGGTGGAACTGGTTTACCTATGTTTAAAATAAACAATACCCAATGCACAAAATATTATAGTGCAGTGTAGCGTTACACAGCATGACTGTCATTTTCCCTGTCTAATTTATGTAATTACTTAAAAGAAGTGTTTTCGTCCTTAAACCCATAATTCCATATGATTCCTAATGGCTTTCCTGACTAATGTCTCTTGATTTTGTTTATAACACAGCTAATTGAAGACCTACGTAAACAGCTTGAGCACCTACAGCTCTACAAGTTGGAGGCTGAAGCAAAGAGAGGGCGCTCACCCAGTGCAGGGCTGCAGGAGTATCAGACCCGAACACGTGAAGCTGAGTTGGAGCAAGAGATCAAACGACTCAAACAGGTAGAGTCTTCTTCTTTTCTTTTTCACTCAATTTTTGTAGCATTTTCTCTTTCTGTCACTCTAACCAGACTGATTGGCCTGTAATGTTTTATGATCCATTACATTTGACTTGACATCTCCAGGACAACCGCAGCTTGAAGGAGCAGAATGACGAGTTAAACGGCCAGATCATCAACCTGAGCATCCAGGGAGCCAAGAACCTTATGTCAGCCTCCTTCTCCGACTCCCTGGCAGCTGAGATCAACTCTGTGTCTCGCGCAGAGGTATGTTTAGAGAACAGAAAAGATATACAAAACAATTAACCTTAGAATTTGAATTCCAGTGGTAAGGTTTTTTTTTTTTATCTTCACTGACTTCTGTTTCCCTGTTTCCAGCTGATGGAAGCTATCCACAAACAGGAGGAGATCAACTACAGACTCCAGGACTACATCGACAAAATAATTGTGGCGATCATGGAGTCCAACCCCTCCATCCTAGAGGTCAAATAGACACCTTGCAGCCAGAGGGCCACTTGGAGCAACTGCTCCGGCTGTTTAAAAACATTGAAGACTTGGCTTAAAGAAAACTACCAAGAGAGGATGTAAAAATATTCATCATATTGGTAGAAAAAAAAAAAACAGCAACGCACTCAAGTAAACCCTCAATCCCCTCCCCAAAAAAAGAAGAAAAAAAAAGAGAGAATTTAAGATTCCTAAGAAGTCCATGGCTGTCAGTGATAAAATAAGCTATTTTCAGTTAGATATCCCCTGAGTCTGTACTTATTTGTGAGTGGTGTGTGTTAACCCTCCTGAAAAAAACTTGGGTTCTGGTGACTTCCATGTATTTGGCTAGAGGGACCTGAGACTCCCCCTGTGAGAGTGAGTGAATGTGTAAATGCTTGGTGCAAGAGGTCAGTATCATTCAGAGTAGAAATCTACCCAGTCCCTTTCCAAAAAGTGTCAATGTTTGATTCAGCTAAAAAAAAAATAAATAAAAAATAACGATCAGACAATTATACCTAAAGGCCTTAAATGAAAGGTGATTAAAGGATACATTCATGCTACATACCATACATGCCTCAGTTCATTTGGTGGGCTGTGGTGTCCTGACCCAAGCTGAGTCATGTCTTAATCACAAGAGAGAAAGCCCTATGAAGCTCTGGTCAGGAGACAACTAGAGTTTGTATTTAATAATTAAAAGCTTGCTGTGCTGCCGACCAGGCCCTAGAACAGTGTGCTCTGTCCTTTAACCAAGTTCCAACTGTCTTTCCAGTGAACCCAAGTGAGGGACATTTCTAGGGGTCGAGGATGAGAAATGCCCGGAGGGTAATGTGTGTATGTGATGTGTGTATTTTTTATTTTTTTTTTGCTCTGTGTTGGGTAAAGGTTTTGAAAAAGCTTGGTGACACTAGAAGGCGTAACAAGCATGACACAGTCGTTCTCGAACGTCTCAGTCTCCCAAATGAAGGAACCGACAGGTTTGTAATGTGCTTCATCATTCATGAGCATTGAGCAGCATTCATGCTCTTTTATTTTTACAATGAAACAGGGTCTTGGAGCTCAGGTGGGCTGTGGACCTTAAGTGGGAAGTCACTACATTTCCCATCACTCCCTGGCACAAATGATAGTTATTTCTAACTGACTGACTGTAACTGACTAACTATAGCCACTTCATCACTTTGTAAACTCTCCAGACACTCAAATTAAGCATGAAGGGAAACTGATGAGTGATTCTGGGAATTGTAGTTTTATTTTAAGTACAGCCCACCTGAACCCAGTGTTCTCTTGCTGAGTGAAAGTGATGGAGAGCGAGCTGATTCAGGTTACCACCCGTTTTGTTTTTTTTCCCCCCATTTTCTGCACAAGTGATGTATGGTCAGTAAAAATGTATGAGACTGAAAAATGCTGACCCCCGGAGGTCTTATGTGAAGAATCAAATAGTTGTACTTTGCACTAAGTTTTGTTTTGATTTTGTTATTGTTGTTGATAAAACTATTAATTGTGAAGGGATCAAATGTTGACATATTGAAGAGTTTTATGAAGCCTGCATGAAGATGATAGCCCGTTGGATTTGTTGCTACAGACACAGGGCTGGTGTGTGCTGCAGACATCCCACTCATGCTGAAGAAGAACACCACACTAATGCCATATTGAATTGGAAATATTCAAGAAAACTACAAAAAGGTCTCAAATTTTGTTTTCATTTAAATACTGTGTTTTTTCAGCCATCAGGACTTCATCAGAGATTTCCCCCCTGATAATGGCCAGTTGTATTTTTTCCTGATCTGCATAATATTAGAGAGACGGCAGACTTTGGTAGCAATAATGCTTTGCAAGAAAGTGGACATTTGTGGAAGGCAGATGAACTGAACCTGCTCTTTATTTCCTCTGCTGATGCAACGTCTGTGTTTTCAAAGACTGGTTTTTGGACTGATGCAGTGTTTATCTGTACTGTGCAGCCTCAATACTTTTGGACATTTCTTTCTGACTCAGAAACTGAACATATGTGTTGGATTTACCCACCAGATATCTTGATGGATTTATGGTCGAAGTCGGGGAGGTTGGATTTTTTTGTTTTGTCCAAACAGCATGGCGTTAGGCACCAGTATGCTGAGAAGAATTATTTTTCACCCTGTTCACCTCTAAATCTTATCTCACTGCTCTCCTTCACCTGCCACTCCATGGAAAAATGGCCTTGGATGTAAATGAATTGTACATGTAAAGTTTTTTCTACACTCATTCTAGATTCTAGGTATTTTTATAGCCAGAAAAGAAATGAACATTTCTTTTTCTTGTCTTAATCTGAGAGACAGCTGCCTGTATCTTCTCTAGCATGTAGCGTGTACAGTATCTGTTTTTGGTTTTTTTTTTCTTAATCACATGCAGATATTTATTCATCATTCAACACAAACAACAACTCGCACTCTGTGATCTGTTCTGCTGAAAATATATTTGTACATTCTTGAATTCACAAAGGGAGATCACTAATTCACGTGGGAATATTGACACATTTAAAGCAAAGGTTTATTGTCCTTGGCTGAGTCTCCATCGTGTGAAACAGCTTATATGAGCTTCTCAGAATAGTTGTTTGTTGAGGTTGTCACACTCTTCCATAATGCTGACGTGACTTTGACCTCTTCAGGGTTGTGCTTTTAGATCTGTGGCAGAGTCTGCAGTTTCTACTGTTGTCTTCCCAGATGGAGTCAGGTACTGCATGGAAACACTGATTTTTATTGTATATTCAGTTGTTTGACCTATGTTTTGACTGACAAATCATATGCTATAATATCCATCAGTGCAGTTTTAGGTTGTGAAACCTCATAATGTCAGCACATGACACCTAAAACCTCATATCCAGGTTTGCTGAGTTAAGCATCCTGTCTGTTAGTATAATGGGAGGTTTACAGATTTAATGCGTAATTCTTTAGAGTAATGAATCAAATATGCTTTATAAAGAGGAAACAGGATGACACCTGGACACAACAGGCTATATTACAGTTAATTCTCTCCCTGCTTTATATTTTATTGTCAGCTTTTGACAGAGAGTTTGAGGACTCACACAACTGGCAACAGAATAAGTAGACAACAGGTGAGACCACAGAGCTGATCAAACATTCCCTCTTAGCAGAGCTGAAGGTGATTGCACTTTAACTTGATCCAATTTCTCCATTTTACTCCTGCTTTCAAAAAGACCAAAGACAGACATTTGAACCTAAACTGATCTTTATCTATCAGGGTCCGTAACGCTTTTGGTAACACTTTTCCTGTTCTAATAAATCATAAATTGACAGACTCAGCTTTCCCTGAAAGAAACTTGCCTGCTAGTCTAACACTGTGCCTCTGTGTCTCAAACTTTGCCTTTAAACTAACCTGATGATGAGCCCTGGGAAAAGCACTGACCACGTGACTGTCAGTTTGTTAAATTATAATGAAGAAACCTAAACTGTAAATATGAATTGTCATTTTTGTGAAATTTTCTCTCTCTCTCTCACACTCACTTCCAGTGTCCAAAGAAAGTTTGCTCAAGGCACAAACATCACTACTGGAGTAGTGCATGGCTTGCCATTATGTGACATGGGAAGATAAAAAGAGAATATTGTAGAAAAGAGAAATTGTAAAAGTTAAATTTATTCCTATTTTCAAAAATAAATGTATAAATTATAACAGTATTGGTTACAGCTGTATATTATTTTTGAAGATCCCCAAATGGTCTAATCCTAATTGTTACTGGGGAAATATAATTTCTGTCATTGTAAAAAGAGAAAATCTAAAGGTAAGCAGTGAAAGTAAGATTAGAAAAATAAATGGAATAAAAGGACCTTGTGTTGGTTGTGTCATTTTTTATTTTTTTTTTGCAGGTATACACATTTTACCATGTTATCTTATTTTGCACAAATACTATATACTAGATTTTAGATTTTTCCCCAGAAAACAATTAATTTGACTGTGTGGTGTTAACCCGTTTCATTTATGATGACTGGCAGGCTCTCACATGGTCATTTAAAATTTCAAGTGATAGCGATGGTTTGTGGTTTGTGTCCTCCCCATGACCAGACGTTCCTTCAGCCACAGGGGCATTGTTCTTCAACCAACCATGGCTTTTTTTTTTTTTTGTCCCCAGTGTCTATTATACTGATCACTTTAATGAAAATGGGCCTAAGCATGTAATGCCCAGACATGGAATTAAGGTCCAGACCTGAAAAGAAGGTGTGAAGCCCATTCTTCATAATAACCATGTGATTATAGGTGTGCAATAATAAAGGCTTATATTCAACTAATAGCTGATAATTAATTTCTGTACTGAATCTGTGAGAACCCATTTGTATTCATTTGTTTTCAGTTGGTTAATCAATAACCAAAACAAAGGCAAAATAATAATAATAATGATAAAAAATAATAAATACAACAATTTGTCCTATATAGTAACTCATTACTATTCATTGATTAGTGGTGAATAATATAATTTTTATTAAAATTTCATTTATATAAAAGACATACCCTAACATGAGTAAAGGTTTTGGTTTAATACAGTTTTATCTGTTTTATCCTTTTTAGGTTTGATTTTCTTCATTGGTCCAAGAGGTAAGACTTAAACTACTGTCAAAAAATTCTTTCAGATGTTACAGAAGCTGTCAGGTGTTTCTCATGACCCACAGTTCATAATAAAAACAATGTTCTCTTTTGAGGAATATAATTCTGATGAGATTTTGTATTTAGCTCATATAACTTTAATGGGAGCCTTGGTGTCAGATGCTGAGTCACTGCAGTTGAAGGTTGTCATGTAACCCACATATTGTAGCACATTATGTCTCCTACTATCATTCACTTTAATGTCCCAATATCCTTGAATCATTCACATATTTTATGATATTTCGGCATTATTTTTAATCATTTTTTTACTTCTAAATGATTGATATATTGATTAATTCACAGAGTAGTTTATTTGTTAATTGATGTATAAAGTTATAATCTGATGAAGGACATCACGAGCCTCCAGGAGTGTTACAAAATAAACGTGGGCTTCTTGAATGCAGCCGGACCGACTGCCCCCGGAACCTTTCGTCTCCTCCTTGTTCACCACGAACTTATTTTGACGCAGCACACGCCAAACCGGGCGACGGGGCGGGCGGTGGGAAAATGAACTGACAGTAGAAACTGTACATTTCACCCCAACAGAAATGTTTTCATGTCTGGCTGAATTTCCGGTGTCTTCTTCATTGAAAATGCTCCGGTACGTACCAGACTGAGGGTTTAAGCTAATGGCGACACATGTTTATTTACTTCCATTGACAGCTTCTGTATTTTGATGAAAATGAGCCAATGCACTTAATAAATGTTAGTTACAGGATTAAAAGCAGGATCCAACCTGAAAAGACTTTATTCTTCTTAGCACAAGTGAAGGTGCTGAAGGTTTTGCATTATAGAAATGTGCTAAACATACCAGTAGTTGTTAATTCACATTATAACCCACTGTTTTTTGTTTGTTTCTTATGTGTGTGTCTAGATTGTAAAGCCATGGCATCACTAACTCCTAACACTGAGGTCCGTCTCACGGTGGCCCAGTGTTTACGGACACTTGCTGCATCTACTGCTGACAAAGACATTACTGCTGCTCTTCAAACACTTCACTCTCACTTGGATGAAGGACCAGAGAGTGCAACCACTTTGGTTCAGCGGGCTGAGTTCAGGAGAGCTCACTACACCCGCACCCTTCAGTTCCTCATCAGCAACATCCAGGCTGACTGGTTGCACAGCCTCACGGCAGCCCAGCACACAGAGTTATGGGACGGCCTGTTCCTCCGCGGGCCTCCAGAGCAGGCACTGCTGGTGCTGATGGAGGGAATAGGAGTGCTAAGGTGGGTGCTGCTGGAAGAGGGATGTGAAGTATGTTTACCATTTCATCCATCCTTTAATCACTATGTTGTCTCTTTTCTGTAGACCCAGCACAAATCTGGACCACCTGGTCAGCATCACTGAGAAGTTCCTTCAGAGTGGTCGCCTTGCTGACATGCTGTGGTCGTACTGTAAGGACGCACCTTCCTCTGATTCCCCCCAGCTTCGAGAGACTCTGCTGGGGCGTATAGTGTCGCTGCCAGACATCACCGCCAACAGGTTACATCCCAACAACAAGCCCCTGTTTCTTCCTCAGCAGTACTACCCTTTACTTGCCACAGAGATGCTCACAGCCCTGGAGCGGACCTGCCAGGCCCTCAAAGGTGAAAGAACATACAGTATGCTCTGCACTTAGCAGCTATGAGAGATTTTATTAAAATGTATTATATGTCAGGAGAAACTGTAATTCTTAAATTGTTTGTTTGTGTGTGTGACAGATGGCACAGACTGTTCCTTAACCTTTGTGGCTCAGACTCTAGGAAAAGTGTGTATCCAGGGACATAGTGGTGAGTTCATTTACAGTTGTACAAAAGATTTTCTCCTCATAGTTTTGCCACATTCACACTGCAAGCCTTTTGCTTTATGAGTAGCTCCATTAGCTACACAGTGGAACTTACCTAGTGATAATATAAGTAAATAGAAACAAAGTTTTATCATTGCATCATTTTTGAGCTGATGTATTAATTAGTTATTTATAGTTAGTTAGTTAGTTTATTGTTATAGAGGCTTTGAAGTGTCATAGACAATCTTCATTAGTTTTATAAGCAACCGTTATCCATAAAAATTCAGTTCACCAGTAAGAACATAAGGAAATGACTGTTGACAGCTGATTATGGTCATACCAAATATTTCTTGGCTCTATATTTATTGGAGCATCCACAGTGACACTGAATACCTCCTCCTCTGGCTTTTTTCCTTCCTGTAGATGCGGTCCTGGCAGTCATGGCTCCTCGGCTGTCTGCCTCCACACGCTCAGACATGGTGTGGCAGAGGGTTTGCTGGAAGCTGCTGGAGAACGTTCCACAGCGTTGGATGGAGAGCGTGCTCACTGGGTTGGTGCAGGCTGTCAGTGGGTGAGTTTGGGTATAGTTTCTGTCAGCCTGGGGAAGTCATACTCATCTAAAGAGTCAGCACCTTATCTGCACACTAGCTGTTGGTTTTCTGACTAACTATATCTTCTAAATATCTATATCTATCTACTATATCTTTCTGTCTGACTATAATAATCCAAATCGCTTGCCTCTTTTTTTCCAGGCCTGAGGCTTTGGGTCGGATAATCGGGAATCTAGTGTTAACAAATAAAAAGGCCCAGTTTGTCATCACTCATAAAATGCTGTTACTACAGTATAAGTACAAGGTAAGAAGATAACTTGTGACTTGTCAGTAAATCATATGTGTATTTTTGTAAATATAATATGAAAAATGTTTTGTTTTTTTTTTTCTCAGACTCAAGTCTTGAGAATTGTTCTGGGTTACCTTGCAGCAGACAGAGAGCGAAGGCCACTGCTTATACAGGTGAGTGTATGGTATGTTCAGCAGCATAATGATATCTTGTTACATGTAGTGATCACTCTACATGTATTTGTGTATGCTTTCAGGTGTTACGGTCTGTGTCCCAGGCCTGGGCTAACCCTAGTGCAGTGAAACACACACCTCTAGAGCAGCAGTTGTATGTTAGCAAGACCTTACTGCTGAGTTTGAGCCTGCTGATAGACTCTGAGCTACAGGAGCTACGTTCAGGTGTGATTCTGACAACTTGTGTTACCATTCATCTCCAAACCGGAGTTAATATGTTTTCACTTTGTACCAGAAGAAACCATAACGTGTTCATATAAACTGAAGGAAATTGTTGCATCTCCTCTCACTCTGTTTTTTCAGAGTTACTGCAGTGTATGCTGGGTGGCATGCAGAGCCACCTGGACAGCAGTGTGGTCCACATCAGGCGTTTGGGCATGGTGGTGGGAGAGTGTCTGAGCTCTCGCATGGATATCAATGGAACCAAGCTTAAATTTGAGGTACATTTGATGCTAATTACTAAAAACATATGATCATTAAATTCACTGGAATTCCACGATGAGACATGTTGTCTGAGTTTGCATTGTGTTGCATTGTGTTGTAGTATGATCACGATGAGGAAACTCAAGAGCTGCTTTCTCTCATGACTCCTGTCACAAACAATGAACCGGAGCCTGAGCCTGCAAATAGGTGGGTGTCAAACATCACTGCAACTCTTACTTTAAGATTTTGAAGCGTAACCCAGTCATCAATTAATTTAACTAATGAGAACATAAGGTCCACTCTCCTCAATGGTCCTGAAAAGGTGATTTGTGCTAAAATGCTGTGCCTATATTTAGGAATCTTGAAATACTGTCTTAAAAAGGGAAATTATGCCATCACCATGTTGCAATGAAAAATACATTTTGCTACATTGTTTTAATTATATTTTATAGTTTAAATGCAAAAATCGGCAGTGTGTTGACCATTCATTGTGTTGATCAACCATTTTTAACTAAAAGAGCAGTGTAGAAAATAACACATACTGCGCTTTAGCCAACCTTAGCTTGTAAAAGTCTCCTTACTTAATGATGATGTTGAACAATCGCACAAATCCCAGTCGCTGTTAATGTAGAGACATTGATTTTATCTAATGGGATTTGTTATCTGCAGAGTTAGTCCTCAGGAGACCAGTGAAGTGACTCCAACTACTCAGAATATATCATCTCAATTTAAACCAGGACCTCAGCCTTCAAAAACTGATCCAGGCTCCGACCTTGATAGGTAAGCAAAAGTAATGTAACATCTTTAGTATTGGTAATTTTTGATGGTTTTGGAGGGATTATAGAAGGGTACTTTTAACCAAGAGTCTGTTATCGATCCAGTGATGATGAGCTCACTCCGTACGATATGTCTGAAGACCAGGAGATCAGTAAAGCATCCCCACCTCGCTACCTACGCGACTGTCTGGAAAGTACGGCTTCACAGATCTAATCTCTTTTCGACTTAAGTGATCATCTAATGCAGTTGTTTTCAAATATTGTGTGACTAACTCCAATATCTTATTATCTGAAAACGCATCCAGTTTTAATGTCGTCATATGACCCGGTGCGTGTGGAGCTCAGTTTGAGAGTTGCTGAGAGTTTGGTGAGGAAGAACGTCTTTGCAACCAGAGAGGTATGACAGCAACACCAAAATGGTTATAGTGCCGAAAGGACAATGATTTAATTATTTCCTATTGAAGGCATCTTATTCCTTCCAGTGCACTTTTCTTCTTAAAGCAAATATTACAGATTGGTTTTCACATTATGATTCATATGTATTTGTTACCATTTTCAGATCAGCATCCAGTTTACCAAAGTGCTTCTTCACATGGAGGACAAATACAACATAAATGATTTCCTGAGTTTCAGACAGGCAACTATGGTGGCTCTCACTGCCACTGACTGTATCCCTGTATGATATTCTACCTCAGTTATAGCACTGTCTACCTTTTCCTGTTCAAAATGAGTATTCAAATATCCATTCTGTCTTTTTTCACAATGTCCCTTTATGACATTTGATAGGTGACTCAGTATTTGACTACAGAGTTTTACTCCTTGAACTACAGTCTTCGCCAACGACTGGATATTTTAGAGGTGAAAACAGCAGCTTCTCCGCTTTTGATAATGGTTGTTTCCCCTTGCCAAATAAATGTCTTGATTGATTTAATCTCTTTTGATTATTGCCCCGAGTGTACTCATGGGGCTGTTCTTGTTTTATTAGGTCCTTGCTCTGGCAGCTCAGGAGCTCTCTAGACCAATCACTGAAAACAGAGATCTGTCCATTAGCATAGCTACCAGCACTGATTTGACTCCATACCCTGGTGACAACCCTGTCCACTGGCGACAAGTAGTAGAGAAGCGGATTCAAAACAAGACCAAACGCTTCAGTAAGGTATTAAAACTAGACAGACATTTTCATCTGCCATTTCAGTGTTAGAGTAAAAAGCTTAAACTTTAGCTCTACACTGATTTCTCTTATTGCTACAGGGTCCCACGCAACCTTCAGCTAAGGCCACCCCTAACCGTTATGCGCCTGTTGCTGGACACTTTTTCTTCCCGCTTCTCAGGAATTATGACAAGTAAGCATGTTCTTTTCTGCAAATTCCACAGTTTGTAGTTTTACGCACTTTAAAACATGAAATGCTCTGAAATTTCTTTGCTAGGCCTCAAGTAACCTTTGACCTGTTGGGCAGTGACCACCTAGTCCTGGGAAGGTTGATCCACACCTTGGGCCTCTTCATGCATTTGGCAGTCAACGCACCGGTAGTTTTATCTAATTGTCCACGTTAGAATGACCTGATTAAATGACCTAAATGATGAGCTTGTTATCAATATCAATGTCCCAATATATTAGGTACGACTCTTAATACAGTCATGCAGTATGAACATCTCAATAGCTAAGCATTAGAGGCATACACAGTTAATTTTACTCAGCTGGAACAGAAACTGTAACTTCTATGTATCAGTATGTCTTGATATTACATTAAGCTAACCCTAACCCTAGCTAACATGTTTCTTTGATTCAGATAGCTGCACAGATGGGTCGTGCTTTGCTAGACTTTGTGTGGGCAGTGCGCTACCATATTGACCGGTGAGTATAATGCATGTGTTTCTCTTAGTGTAAACTTATAAATATATTGAAATAATAGCAGCATGTTTTGTCACTTGGTCACTTAGATGTACCACAGTTAGACAAGAAAAAAAAACAATAAACCAAACAGTCTATAAGCTTTGAATGTGCTGTTTAGTTATCTTATTCCAGTCTGAGCTGTAACCTGAAATATTTCTGTGTTAAAGGATGGTGAGACGAGGCGTCCTCTTCGCCGTCTGCTCTATATTTCTGAGCATGCCCAGTCAAAACCTGCTGGTGGACCTCAGTGATCAGCTTTTTGAGACCAGAACTTGGCTGGCAGGTAAAAAAAAAAAAAAAACTCTGCTGACATCAAAGGTGAAATGAGAAATTTGGGATTTTCTTCATGGAACCTTGAAATAGAAATAATTCTATTTTAAGGACAATAGATGTATTTCATTAAAGTCTCAATTTATAAAGTAAAAGTAAGACAGAGAACAGTCAAGCTCTAAGTTATTAGAAGATGACAATTTCAAATATTAGCGTAATTTAGAATTTAGCTATGAATAAAGTAAATAGCTTATATGTTACTAATAATAGATTAACCCTAAAAGCATTTGTTTCTTGTAAATGGACTTGCACCTGCATGAAGTATTTCTGTCAGGGATGTCTCCTCAGTTACACATATCCATGGACACACAGCTGGACTGAACATTTCTGGGAAGTAGATGTGGAACCAGGATGTCCTGTACTACACATACAGTCCGTGACGTGATTGGCTCATCAACTCGTCATTTGTTTTGTTTGTATTCACAGATGTGGCCAAAGGAGACCCTGATGCAGATTGCCGTAGTCTGGCTGTACAGAGTCTGGTGCTGCTGGATAGGAGCCTGAAGAAACAGCTACAAGATCCACAAGCACTTAATATGGAATCATGAGCACAGCATCAAGAATGAACATTGAAATCCTGTATCTCTCTGTGATGTGTGGTGGGCTTTACCTTCCCTCCACCTACGCACTGGTCCACACACAGCCTGGAGACTTGAGTTTGGAGGTCAATGGAAATGATGGTCCGGATATTTGCTGGCAGGGGGTCTGGCCTGGTGGTAATGTACGATCCCGGACACTGAAGGATGTCCTTTTAGCTCCAGAGCTGCCTGCTGCAGGTGCTTCAGAAATGTTTTCATATCCGGGTACAAACAGTCAACCAGAGGAAAAGGAGGGCACATGTTCTTTTAGATGTTTCTTTATGTCTCTGTGCATCCCTAAATCACATACACACAGAGACACACACACAGACACACACATGAATTGAATATGAATGCCATTTTTGTCCATCAATAAAATGTACTTTAGGATATCCTTTTCAACCTCTTTCCTGTACTGGCACATCTCTCCACACTGTGGTTGTTTGTTTGCAAAGGACATCCTGTGAATATTCACATCCATACACTCATTAACAAATAATACAAATGCTACTTCATCTTGTGACATAAATGAAATATGTGTGTCCATCTCTATATTCCCAAACAATGACACATTTAGAAATATTTGGTTTTTATTAATCGTGGCCCTGACCTAATCACCCTGGCATTTTTTGTACTGTTACTGCCCCTGAATATTTGTCCTTAATTTAGTAAGGATGTAAGTAGCACAGAAGATAATCTTAGGAGTGATTCTCACTAAGAGGCAGTGAACAGATCATGTAATACATTCATAAAATGAAAATGAGTTTGTAAACAAATGTCCAAAATTGCTGGACAGATCAGGACTGCCCTGGTTTGCAAGACTGAATAAAAGATAAATCCCGTTCTCTGACAGATATAGACTTAAAATAACTGGGTTGAATTTGAAATTTTTAGTTTAAAACACTTGACAAATGTTGTATAAGCCAGGAAACACCAAAGGTTTATTATTAAAGTTTAACTTTATTGAAATATTAACAGTCCTTACTCCTTTGTTTGATGACAAAAAAATAAGATTTGTGGATGTGAAATATCTTTATTTTATTATTATATATATTGTATATTATTATTACAACAACATATCAAATTCAACAATCTACACAACTGCCATTTTCTATTAATAAAACTCTGCATATTGATTCAACAACATTTCTTATACAAGATAATCAAATGTAAAATAGAAAAAAAACAACTGTTTAATTCAGTCAATTCAAGCAAGCTTTTTCCCCACTGTAGGCCATTTGTTCTGCTGAAAATTTCACAGTTCAACCTCAAATGATTTCTGATGTTTCTTAACCGCATCGAAGATTAACTTCGGCTACAGTCGTTGTTTTCCGTGACTCCGCCTCTTGTCCAGCCCAAGAGGTTGTCAGGGGCAACTGTGAGAGACGCTTTATGCTCAGACTGGAGGCTACACATCAACACTGGGAGTTACTCTCGATGTTTAGAAGTGTTTCGAGTATAAACACCTATTTAATCTGACTTTAAGCTGAAGAAAAGGTCAGTGAGGTTCGTCTTGAGACAATTTTACAGAGCGGTTAACGTTATTCTACGGTAGCGACGGCCAACAACTAATGCTAACCTTGCTTAGCTTATTTAGCTTAGCTAATGTTAGTAGCTAAAGCTAACTTTACCATTTGCCTTATAATAGCACATCATAACGTTAATGTTTGCTAACGGTCTCGACCATTATGGTGACTTCATAGCTTCATTCACAGTTGACATTGTTGAGCTGCATCCAAGTACACTAACGCTGGCCAAGCCTAAGTAAAAATATAGATTGAGAATCACTGAAGGCTGTTTAGGGTTACGATCTAGAGTTAACTAGATAGTGGTTACAGAGCTCTTAAGACGCACGTTAGTCAGACGTGTACAGTGAATAGTTGGTACAGAGATATGGTACAAACGCGTGACTCCAGAGCCAATATTGGAGGTTCTATCTAGCTGGTATCTCCATTTTCCTATTTAGAGAGGAGCACTGGGGACATGGCGGTGTATTTTGACCACCGTATTGAAGCCCCTGAAAGCAGTGCTGTACCCTCTCAGTTGACCTGGCACTCGGCTATTCCTGTACTGGCCGTGGCCTCAAGTAGCCCAACCACCGGAGGCAATGTTGACCTCTTCCTGCAACAGGTAAACACCATGGTTTGATGATGCCCTTTGACATAGAAAGAGAAGACTCTTATATTCACAGTATGTGAATATTATGAATGACAGCATGCTTAACAAAGTTTGCATACTTACAATCCTTACTGTTCATGTGCAGGGGGAGTATGTGGAGAGCTGCCATGTAGAACGTCAACACCAACCTACAGTGCTCCGCTGGCATCCCACAAAGCCAGTAATAGCACTAGCCTGGGAGAATGGAGAGGTAACACTGCTGACACACCCCTCTGGAGATCAAACTACCGTTTCCAGCGCACATACAGCCTGTATTACACTGTTGGAGTGGAGCAGCTCTGGCAGCCGCCTGGTGAGCGGGGATCAGGTGAGTGTTTTGCAGTGCAATGCATGCCATATCGACTTACTGATACAGTCATAGCTTCTGGGTGCTTCCTGAAGGCCTGATTACCATACATGATAAAAATGCATTTTTTAAATTACCAACATGGCATATTTGGTACAAGACTTCTAGTTGCACTGCATAAACATAGTGTAAATATTTGTTGATAGACTGGAGCACTAGCTGTATGGAAGGTAGATGCAAGAGGAAGACTTCAAGGAAACTATCTAGTGAAGCATGAATACAACAAACCTTTAACTTGCTGCATCTTCAGACCTGCTTCACCTGGGGAGTAAGTAGTTTTTTCTTCTTTTTAAGTCCTTAGTAGTCAGCTTATATTGAAAACATTGTGTTATCTATATGTTGTCTCTAAATGTTGTGTTGCTGATAGAACCTAACTCTTGTTACAGTGATGTGGCAATGCTAGCACGAGCATCAGTTAGTGGAGATGAGAGTGCTCTAGACATGTTCAGCTGGAAGGGAGCACCTCTCAAAATGGGCCCACAGGAAGGGCTTGCTTTCTATGTCAGCACTGTAGATGGTAAGTTTGTAATTCGTTGTTTGGCTTCTGCATTTTAAGTAAATTCTTGTCTTTATTGTCTTCTTAAAGACATGCATAGCTCATGACTTGTGTCTTTGACCAACGATTTTCAAAAATAACACCTCTGTAAGACAGTGCATAGTGTAATGACAAAAACAATATCTGTTTTTGACTTCTGTGTTTATGTATTCCAATGCTGGTTACTCACTGCAGTGCTGTGCTTCATCACTGAGCAATTACATGATGCAAAATGAAATCTTATATTTTAAATCTTTAACCCTGGGTCCCTTATATATAGGTAAGGTCCACAGTGTAGATGAGCACTGTAAGACAAGTACACTTCTTAGTGTGGAGGGTTCCATCAAGAAACTGTTCTACCATGAGAAGAGAGAGGCCCTCGCTGTGATCACAGAGACCATGATGCTGTCACAATACACTCTGGGATCTGAGGGAGGAGCCCAGGTGTTCATGAAGGTAAACTAAGATAATTGAAGATGCAATTTCTTTTATTTCTGTTGAAAACCACACCAACATTGATGGATGATGTTTTTACGTGTAGCTTACTATAAATGACTGAAAAGAGGGATACATAATTCAGTTTTTGAATCTGAGTGAGTCTTTCTCATGACAGGTTAAGTTGAGTAGCAAGTCTGGACAGAATGTGGACATTGTCTGGACAGATAATGGCCTCCTCATAACAGCAACAGGGGAACAGACTATCAGGTATATTGTTTGTACACACACACACACACACACACACACACATACACACACAATTACACACACTTACAGACATAAGCGCGCACACACACACACACACACACACACACACACACTTTTGAAGCCAGAATGATGTCCAGCCACTCTGTTTTCATAGGCTGTGGGACCTAGAGCGAGATGACAACTATGTTTTGTCACTGGATGAGATGATGGGGTTTGAGAGAGGGGAGATGATCAACTGTGTTTCATACTGTGCAGGAAAAGGTAAACTAAAGTGCTTTTTTTTAATACATATTCAGATCAGATTTTCAGATGCTTTATTTCATCACAAACTCCAACCTTGAGTGGATTGAGTGCTTTGCAGACTTCTTTCAAACCTCGCAAAGTTTTATTACCTATGCATAACTGTGGCCTTCTCAGAAATCCTGGCAGCTGGCACTAGCCATGGGCGCATTGCTTTGTGGAGGATGGTGACGCAGCCAGGCAGTAGTAAGGGGGACACCAAGGCCCAGTGGAAGCTACAGACCCCCACTGAAATACAAGGAAATGTGACTCGGCTGCAGGTACTGTCAAGAGCAGCATTTATACACGACTGCTCTGTTATTATAAATGAATATCAGTGAACATATGTATAGCATTCTGCTGCGAAAGTTTACTCAGACCTACCATTTCAGTGGGGCTCTAGCCTGAATTTGCTGGCAGCCAACAACTCAAACACAGTCCTGATCCTCTGTGAGCATGTGATGTCAGCCCACTTCAGCCAACAGGTGGCAGCAGTGCAGCTTACCCCAACCCAGCTCAGCATCACTCAGTTCACCACAGGAGTGAACCTTGCTCTGCAGTCTGAAATACACATCAAGGGAGTGTGTGTGACTAAGTTAAGTATGGAGGTGATGTAGATGCAGAATTGAGCACTACAAAGTTTAGATCTTTTAAACAAATAAAAATTTTAACCAGTATCATGGTAACTGCATGTGTGTTGTCACACCAACAGGACTCAGTGACAGTCTGGAGTGGCAAGCAGGTTACTGTGTATGAGCTTTCTGGGACAGTTCTACGCAATACAGGTACAATAGAGTGACACTTACTGTCCTAATTTCCCTGTCCTTCATCCTTTGTCAACTCATTATTTTCCTTTCTGTTTATCTCCTATCTCTACCTCCTCTCTTGCTGATTTTCCAGGCTCGTTCACTTGTGAATCCCATGTAGTAGCTGTACATGGTGAGAACATCTACACAGTGGAACCTAACAGGGTACAGATCCGCACTCCACAGGTGTGTTTGTCCAGGTTGGAATCTGCTATCCAGTATTGTTATTGTTATGTTTGAGTGTTCATGTAAAAAATCCCCTCTGAAACTGTTGTTGCATTAGTGCTGAATTAAAACTGATTCTTAAAAACTATTGTGATAGTTGTCGTTATGAATTTGGTTCATTGTTTGAAGCATCTTTCTTTAGGGCACTGTAAAGCAACTGCTGACTTTCTCCAAGGCAGAGGGAAACCCCGTGGTACTCAGTGTGTGCCAGTCTTACCTGGTTGTTGGGACAGACACAGCACACATCAGAGTCTTTGACCTCTCCCGAAGGTATGACGTTAATATATCGAGGTCACTTCCTTGAGGAAGAAGCATCCAAGTATTGCAAATATCTGTTTTCTGACTTCTGTGTGTATGTATTCAAATGCTGGTTACTCACTGCAGTGCTGTGCTTCATCACTGAGCAATTACAGAAATATGTACCATGAATCTAGAGAGTCTAGGGAGTGTATAACAGGTTTAAAGGAGCTATTGTAGATGTGTATTTGCTATTGCTCCATAGCTAATGTTACCATTACCAACTGTTTATTAAACCTGTGAGAATCTCCAGACAGGGCGGTTCTAAAAATCATCCCAATACATTTTGATCTGAAATCAAAAAAGTTCATTTTGTGCTATGATGCATCATTAACAATTTCTCTCTTCAAAGTATTTTCTTGTCCAACATTGCCACTCACTATATGTCTTTAAAGAGATGCCAAAGCTCACTGCAGTGCTAAGAACCTGACTGAACAGATTGCCAATCTGGGAGCCCTGAGGTCAGTCAAGTGTAATGCCAATGGCAGCCAAGTCAGCATCCTAATCTCTCAGGTGAATGGACAACATACAACAGTGACATACAACAACACACTTTTTTTCAAAGATGACACAAATGTTTTAATTAGAGCCATTAGTATTTTATGCTTATTTTCAGTTTCTTCAAATAGCACCATGAACATTTTTTCTGAACTGAATGTAATCCTTTCCTTTCAGGTTAATGGGCGACCTGATCACAAAGTGTACTTCTATGACGTGGAGATGGACACTGTGACGCACTTTGACTTCTTCACTGGCAGACCTTCCAGCAGTATGTCACATCCTGAAGATGGTGAAAGGTAAATGAACTTGCTTTTGTCTTTATCTGTATTCCTCCCATGTAGCATGTTCTCCTCTGTGTTTTTTATGCTCTGTATTTCCTATCTGTATTTCAGGCAGCAGTTTCAGGGGACAGAGCTCAGTGGTCGCTGCCCTGTATCTCACTTCTGGGATGAGAGTGAACCTCGTCTTTTCGTTTGTGAGACGGTGCCAATCAGCTCTGAATCTTCATCAACTAGTTTTTTGGATATGGTAAAGAGGGTTTTTTAACATCGGGACTGTCCTATACTGCTCTGTGATCAAGGCTTTGGACTAAAACTGCTGCTAGCTTTGACTTCCCCTGGGTACAGCTGTACTAAAAAAAAAAAAATACACTTGCGCTACTTTGGAACCCTCTTGGGTAAAAGTGAGAACCAAGATGAATGTATGTTGCTGATTAATTAATTTATCATTGACGACCAGTCAGAATCTGATTACTTTTTAAGTAAATGTGAAGCAGCTTTACAGTATATTGTCTTCACTCTGTTTAGGTGGACGTGTCAGTGGTGACACTCTTCTGTACGCAGGAGCATGGGCTACTCCTACAGGACTGCTACCCCAAACCGGCAGGCTTGCAGGCCCTTCTCGCTCTGGATGTTCCCTACTATTATTTCAGCTGCAAGGTTGTGCATGGAGTACACTGTTCACATTTGTGTTGTCTCTTCATTGGGGGGGTTCCTATACAGCTTGCTCTCAAACATATTCCTTGTGTTTTTGTTTGTAACCATCACTGTTCTTATGTCAAACTCTGTGTGTTTGGTCTAACACACCCCAGCTATTGTTTTGGAGGGGTGGTGTCTTTCGACCAGAAGTAAGTATCTGTCCCCGACAGTCTATCCAGAAAGCTTGAGTACTCTTGGCTCCCAACTTCCAACAACTGTGAATGTGTATGCCTTGTGCTGCATTGAAGCAAAAATGAAAATACTGACTCATCAAATTCAGCAACACAAGAGCTTCCCTGAAATATTGAGAGTCAATTAATCTGTATCCAGTTTCTAATGTTGTGTGATGATGTGTTGATGAATAGATTTGGTCTGTGATGTTTTGCTTGCTTTGTGTTTTACCCGTTCCCTAACCCCTGTGTTTCCCCCACGATTTTCATTTCACATTTTTGTGATCCCACAAAAATGCATTTATTACTATCTCTGAACCCAGCGGTTACCAGTATTGACATTCTGATGCTCTATCCCTCCTCAGCCTGGTGAGAGGGATCCAGGGTTAACAGAATTTCCAGCCACAACATCAGTGCCTGCACCCCAGACCCAACCACCAAGAGGGGCATCCGCCCAGTTCCCCCCTATGGTATCCAGGCGAGCTCTCAGGGACTTTGTGGGCCTGGAGAATTGTGAAAAGGCCACCCGTGATGCTATGCTCAACTTCAGCTTCTACCTGACCATCGGCGATATGGATGAAGCCTTCAAGTCTATCAAGCTCATCAAGAGGTAGGCCGTCAATATGTGCATGACATGCCCACTGTGGGTACATCCCCCTGTTTGGTCCATATCGTCGAAAGGCCATTTTCACACATGGCTTAAATTCTTTAGTTCAAAGCCAAGCAGTGGTTGGAGGGAAAGAATTGTAACTCCACCCTTGACCCTTCTCTGAACACTCCAATGGTTTGCAGTGGGAGAGCTGTAACAAAGTGCCTTTGACTTGTGCTGAGAATGGGGCATTGTTGCCACTTGCTTTTCTTCACCCCTCGTTTCACTCAGCACCTTTGACTACTGAAATAAAATTACAACAATAGTTCTGTAACCTTAACTTTGAAGACTTACAGGTGATTTTATTGTTTTAATTTATCCCTAAGCAATAAGAACATTTTAAATCAGGCACTTGACAGGTCTTTGAGGAAAGATGCAGCACCAAAAAAAGGAAAGAGTAGTACATTTTAAATACTTTATATATCTGATTTCATGATATGTTGGTCTAAACTCAGCAGTTTGCCTGCAAAGTGTTTTATAGCACAAATTAGAGCCACCAAAGTCAAACTTATGTTACAGTGATGAATGAACATAAAAAATAGATTTTTAAACACAGGACATGATTAAGGACTTTTTCTGTGTCTGTGCTGAAGGAAGGAACTCTTCAATGTGTATGTGTGTAACTGTTTCTGTTAGTGCGGGTGTGTGCTGAGGGGATGTACATTTCTAAACACACTGTGACTCACACACACACACACGGTCTCCCTGCCGCTTTAGTCCAATGGGAGTGCCTTCTCCATTCTTGTGTAAATCAAATCAGGCCACTGAAAAAGATGTCCATTCCTGTATGTGTGTTATGGTAAAACACAAGTGTGATTTCATCAAAGATGTGATATTATCTTTAGGAGAAGACGTGAATCAGGGCACTCTGTAATTGGGAATTCTGTAGTAGTAGTTGCTTTTATACGTACAAACATTACATAATTGTGAAAATAGCATAAAAAACAAACAAATGGGAAAATAGCATATCCCACTGGCCGGATATTCCAAAGAGTTTAATAGGCCTGATGAAAGCTTTACTAAGTTCCTCATTGATGGCTATTTTTACCGTGGCTACTAAAAAAAAAAAAAAATCAGTATTGTGTTCGATTCCCGCAAATCTCCACCCACAGGAATATGCATTTCCTGCAGCAGTAACCTGTATCTTCTGGGACTTGTCTTGATGGTGCAGATCCTTGAATTTACAAAAGGTCTCATACTTTAGCCTAAAACTGACTGTTTCATCTAGTACATGTATTTAAGGTCATGTAATGTCTGTGGGAGACACTAGGGACATTACACTCATTTCACACAAAGGGTCAGTTCACCCAAATCGTAGACGTGTAAGTAATCTATGTGTACCAATGGGGCTTTAATCAGCATTGTCCCTGGATGTTCTGAATGAAATACAGAAAATTATTAATGTTATTTTATTATTATTGTTATTTTAATTCATCCAGAAAAGATATTCTCAGTGTGAATCTGCCTTTGCCTCGCAAAGCAACATCTCAGGTAGAGGCTGAAAGGGCTTTATTCTGTCCAGACTGTGCTGTTTCCTCTCATTCATGTTGTCCTTGACTTAAGGTGACATGCTACATGGCTATCTGCCCATATGAATGCTAGCCTTCTCTTAATGTCTTTTTTGTCATTGTATTTGGTATTTCAAAGCAAAACCCCCCTATTTAATCAGGATCAAACACCAGAGGAAGTGTTTGGGGTGAAGCAGAGACAGATGTTTGATGTTCTAGTCATTATAATTGGCTCTGGTTCATCTAACTGTCATGCTCCCAGTTTATGCCATTTGTCATTGGAAAGTATGTAATTCACTGCTTGAAACTATTGCAGTTTTTCTCCATTGGTAGACCATCATTCTTCAAATAAACTAGTATCACCAAAATATTGATAGTGGTGGTATTTGAGTCGTCTTTCACCTGGCATGTTTGGGACAGTTTACTTAAATGATGGAATGTTGGAATTTTAAATAATTCATCCGATGCTCTCACTAATTATTAATCGAGACATGAGTTAGATTGCTGTGATCTAACTGAAATATGTCAGACCCAAGGCAGTCCTTTGTTTTTTTGGGCTCAGCAGCACAACACCTAAGCAATATGTATTATGTTCAGCACATTTTCTTATTCCCCTTCTTTGTAGTCTATGTTGTAACTCTATATTCTCGCTGTATATTGTCAGAGGACTCTTCACAGATCATTGGGATGACTTGTCTGTGAAAAACTATTTGAAGAATTTGTTTTATGAAGTTCTGTATTGTCCATTTTTCAGGAGTATTGTTGGAAGCCAAAACAGCAACAGCAACCACTGTGTATGAATATTATTCAACACATTTATTGAATGTATATGATATATTATTATTTTAATGTGCCCCTATGTTTGGCAACGTGGAAGACCCACATATAGCCTGGAGTTCTTTGCATGTATGATATGACCACAACAATACTATTTATGATACCACTATTCTTTACACAACTATATTATATTAATTAATTTAAGTATACAGTATGTACCACAAGCGAGCAGAATTTCATATAAAGAGCATTGTAACATGTACGTAAGTACTGAAATGTGTATGTCATTTCAAAATTAAATACATAACCTAATGCCAAAACATTTGCTACCATCAATTTAACAAATACAGTTTAAAAATGACAAATCAATTCACATACATCAATTGACAAGTTACTTGTATTTTTTTATTTTCCTTTTTTCAAGAGGAAAAGTATTTATGTCATTGTGACTGAGTGAGAATGTTCCCTGATGTTCATTTGATCAAAATATTGCTGTTTTAAAATGAATTATTACCACTGATTTGCATAAGCACAATCAAAAGGTTTGCTGAGGTTGACTGACTTTTCTGCTTTTACCATGTTAGTTTACCTACTTACTCATATATAATTAACATTAATATGTATTAAAATTGTAGGAAGCCTTAAAAAGATGAAAACAAATATGAGGTATTCTGGTATTACATTTTCAACATCTTTCATAATTTCCAATTTCCAATTACGCAGGAGGCCATTTAATAAGTGCACATATAACAAAATAAGTCAAGTTCCAGCTTGATCTTTTCATAAGAATGATGTTTCATAGAATATAGTCCTAGTCCAAATTCCATGTTTAGCTACTGATTAGCACACCCATCGTGAATAAATGAAACATCATACAGTTTTTGAATATGTTTGGAAGTTTAGGGCTGCTTTATAGATTAATCTTTAATGTGCGACTTTTGTGCACAAAGCAGCAAAATTATTCTGATAGCTTTGTTTATTGTGGGAGGAGTTATGAAATATAGAGTTTTATAATTGCAGGTACATGTAGAGCCACAGGGATGTCCTCTACTCTCGAGAGTCACATTTGAGGCACCAGCTGGAGTAAAACATGAATAGCTGAAAAATGAGTGCACAGTCCAGTCAGTGCAGTCTATTACTCCTTATTGGCTTGGCTCATGAGGTCACATAGCTCAACAAGGCGACTCCACATAGTCATTGTCCAAACGTGGGTGAATAGGCGATGCCAATGAGCGGCTGATGATGATAACTCGAGGTGCAAGGCAGTCATCACGGCGGTGTAAAATGTTCCAGATAAGCATGGCCGCAGCCATTGTGGCCAGCAGGCAAGCCGTTATGTCCAAGTAGCAGGAGTAGGACAGGTGTGTGTAAGGCCCAATCCTGTAGAAAGTCACAAGTCCAATCACCAGCACAAAACCTGTACAGGAGGACAGAGAGACAAGCAATGTTTACCATGTTCATCATCTTAGATTATTGTGTCAGCATGCTAACATTGACAAATTAGTGCTGAACACAAAAACTGGGTCATTAATTTTGCCAATATTTGGTCACAAACTGATGTATTGGACATTGACAAACTATTGGCTTGTTGTGGTACTTGGCAAAAAGATAAGTTATCACCAACGTTATTATAATTCATCCTAAGTGTGACATGAATGTTTGTAACTTGTTTTTCATCACAGTCCATCTAGTTATTTCGGTCGTTGGTTGATGAATAGTCAGGGAATTAGGATTCACTCTCTGGGGATTATAAATGTCTGTCCATATAATATGACCATTCTTGGAGCCAAAAACCTGACCAGAAACGGGGAAATGTTCTTGAGGCAGAGTAAACAGAAAAAGATTCAGAACAAAGTGTTCTTTTTGTAATTGTGTATTTATTTTATCATTTTAGTGTTTTATTGGATATTCAGAAAATCTAAGGGTACATTAGTTAACTGAAAATTTAAGTATACCTGATATATACCTAAAGTGGCTTTTTGAGATTACACATGTTCCCATTTAGACATCCATCCCTGTTGCCTTGTATTTCACAGTTCAGCAGGAGCTCTGTGTGGGGCCTTTGAATATGGAAAACTGTTTCCTCCTAGGAAGAGCTTCTAAGATCTCAAGATCAAAGTTCACAACGGTGTAAAAATATCAGCGCATAAATATATGGTTGGAAAAACCTTTGAGATCTTTTATCTCCTGATTTCTTTGATTCACAATAGTTGAACTCACGCAATGAGGACCCTCTGTTTTCTTGTGAAGGTAGAAAGCCATAGCCTTCAATTCCATGCTGTTTTTTTGATCTTAACTTTGTTTAATCAAGGTTAGAGACTCCATTGTCCACACCTTTCCTCATTCTTAAGCATCAGAGGTGTGGATGAAAGTCCATGTAGATTTATCCCAGTCAAACATTCCTTAGTCAATAGCTCATTTGTCACATTCAAGTGTATTCTGGAGCCTTTCAGTAATCAGTAATCCCTGTCTTGCCTCATCCACATTGGTAAAAATACAGGGACCAAAAATAATCACTGGAAATAGGGATGTTGGTGCTTTAGGATATGAATCAGTCCATTTCCTGAAGCAGTCAAAGGCACCAGGAGGTGGAGGTTAATTTATATTTCTTTCTCTACCTCTACAGAAAGATGGTTGTCATTGTTTGAAATGAGGATGTGAACAATTGTATCTGTGTATCATTGCGTGTCCACCACTTTGTGTACACATAAGAATGTAGCTGTTTGCTTAATCGGTTCGTGTTTAACCTGTCTGGCTCCTTATCCAAGAAAATGAATAATCTCCTGTTCAGGTTTCAGCCAGGGTGGGCTGTGTGAACCTCTTTTCTGGCACAGACTTATCTCTGACTTTCCTTCCCCTTCTTCCTCTTTCCATCCGTCCTTCCTTCCCTCCTCCCCACACCCTAAGCTTCGAGGTTAATATATTTGCTGGACATTTGACATGATCTGTCAGAGAAATCTAAACAAGTCTTATCTAAAGGCCATACCGTGGAAATTCATTTAACTGGTTTGTTTACCTTCCAGTTACTAATGTCTTGGTTTATTCTTAAAGTTCACAATAGTGTACTTCAGTGTCTTACTCAAACCTGTATCAACCCCTTATTACCAGGAATCTCTTGAGCAACAGACTTAAGGGGGAAGGATTCCTTTCTGAGCTAGATTTAACAGAATTGAGCCCCACATTTATTCTTCATTCATTATTTAAAAGAATAAAGTGATAGAATAAACTGTTTCTCAGAGCCATGTGACCTTCATTTGTGACGTTTGACATATTAGAGCAGTGTCCATTCAGAAAGCACATTCCAGTGTTGTCTCCAGGGGAGAAATGGCCAATAATGTGCTTTCAGTCTGGACCTGCCAACACCGCTGAGATATCACTGAATGGAACTGGATATTGTTATTCCACACTCTAGCTGAGCATTTTGGCATGTCTGAAAATGAAAACATTCCTGAGAAAGAATATGATGGGTCAAAATAGTCCATTCACTGACTCAGTTTATTGTGGGGGGGGGGTCTAAAGCAGGTAAAGCAAAGGGATTAGTGAATGGTACAGGCCAATATAACTACCTCCATTTAGAACATGAGGCCCTTCTACTTAAATATGGGTAAATTTGGTGTTCATGTTTTTTACATCCTTATTTTTAGAATGTTCTTTATTCTTATAAAAAGAAGTGAAACTGCAACTAACAATTATTTTTTGTTATACCAGATTTTTATCATATTCTACAAATATAATCAGTTGTTTAAAGTGTGAAACAAAGCCATTTTTCCAGAAACCCACAAGGATGTTTCAATATTATTTGTTTTTGCCAACAAATAAATAAATAATACAAATAATATCTGGCATTTCAGGTATCCAAAGTTTCTATACTATGTATCTTGAAAACGTTTGTGATCCCCTAATTTTTCCTCACGCCACAAGAAGACATTGTGGTTTTGAGTGAGATTCCTCATAATCGCAATAAATTTGGCAATGCCTTACTTTTTTATCTAGTGCCACATCTAGTCGAAGTTTTAATTTGTTCAATACATTGGTTTATGGCCAAATACTGGCAGAGCTTGTGTGTTGTGTTAATTAGCAAATGTTAACATGCTAAGACAGTAAACATGGTAAAACATTACCTGCTTAACATTAGCATGATACAGTTACTGTTGTTTTTTAGCATGTTAGCATACTGATGTTAGCTTGAGTTTGTTTGTTGCTCTTTTTTATGACCAAATACCTGTAAAATAATGACATTTTTACCAGTACATGCTAATTAGCTATATTGTTATTAACTACTGAACTTCAACATTTAAGGTCAAAAACAAAGTTTGATGATTAACTTGAGAGGTCCAGCTCTATGACAATTTAACTATACAGTGGAGGTTCTGGAAAAAGCTCAAAACCTTGGTGGGATTATTTTGTTTAAATCTTATTTTAGTCTGTATTTTATGAAAACTCCCAAAAGATTAGACTTTTTAATTGAAAGAGAAACACAATTAAAAAGACCTAAAGTTATATCTGTTTCACTATTATGTTGATATTTTTCTGGGTATCCTGTTTTTAGTGTGGAACATTCTGCCAAGATACATTTAATTTGGTTTTTCAACTCTGTTGTTTGAGATGTCGTCTAATATTGGAAAATACAGTAACATTGGGTGGGTCTCAATCCTTTTATCAAGATTTTTGGATAAAGCCCTTGTCCCTGCTCCAATGATAGATGCTAATGATAAACAGAAGTCTTTATTTTCTGCTGCTCTTAGACATTTTGTAAACACTGACTTAAAAGCTACTCTGTCTTATCTAGATGGGGGCAATTCCCACCCTGCTGTCATGTGTGCCACAGGACATGTCGCTACCAAAACACACTATAAACACACAATCACAACACACACACTGACATACACAAAAATATATGCACATAATCCCTCCTACCAGTGCAGACACAAAAACACAGTCCCCCTTGAAACTGTCTTTCCCGTCCATTGCCCCCTCCCTTCTTTTTCCTTCTTCGGCTCGGGGGTTTGCATAACAGGTAGTTACAGACATTTCCTCGTCCTGAGCAGGGATATCCTGGCGCCTGACAGTCGCTCCCTGGCTCGCTGCAGCTCTTGCCGATGGATTCTGGACTGGGACTAAATTTAGACCCAGAACAGACCCCCTACATTCTACCCTGCTACAATATTACCAAGTGGCTGAGCGACCACTGCACACTGCACAACACACTTCCTCAGTAGGGGCACTGGGACAGGCCATGCCAGCCAACTCTTTAAAGTGGCACAGTGGGGTGGATGGATGTGTGTGGAAGAATGGTTTTGTCACCATGACTGCATTAAGCCATGTCCCACAAGGATGGCTCTCTTTCAGTTTTCTGGTTTCTCAGTTTTCCCCAGTTTCGTCCCTTTTACCTTGGCTGCTCCCCTAGTTTATGTGGTGTTTTTACTCTGTCCTTTTTCAAAGGCATCGAAAATACAGATTAAATTAAATTAATGACTTTTTTTACTTAGAAAAAATGAGTAAACAATAGTCTGATATTGTTTGTATACATTTTCACATGGATTCATATTTATATTAAAAATATATAATGTTATTGAGCTAGGATGAAATTTGTTGCCATATAGTTGATAAATTTGCATTTTTCTTGTATTTGAAAGTGTGTTCATGCAATATTTAACCTCAGTGTTTGGGTTTCTACCAGAGAGCGTGTGAACTTTGCTCTACAGTGTCCAGATTTCTTTGTTAGAATAATGTACCTAATTCTTAGCTGCAAGGATAGTTGGCATCAGAGAGGTCCTTATCTGAGGCCTGTTTTTCTTCTGATGCAAAGCAATTTAAACAAACAAGCTACATAAACACTGGTACTCACTGGCTAGCTGGAAGAGTGCAGCGATGGCTTCCTCCCACCACTGTGATTCCTGTGTGATGAAAGGCAGCTCCATAAGGCCTAGAAGGAATATCAGCTGACCAGCAGTTAGGGCCACCGTCGCCATCAGGTTACATGCTCGCATCATGTCAAACTGCACTTGAGAGAGCAAAAGAAGAGCTGTGTCATATTTCCTGCTGTATGATCTAAATTCATTCACAGCAGGTTGGGGTCAGTCTAAATCAGAAGTCTTGATCTTTAAAAGGACTATTTGATAATATGTCTGACTGTTGTAGTGCAACAGAAAACTTAATATAGTATACAGTTTTATCATGAATGGTGAGGCACGTCTTTGTTGCTGCCCATTGTGAGGTTGGTGATTCAAGATGTTCTTGAATGGGAATTTCTCAATGGAGCTTAAGGAAAGCACATAGATCCAGTGCATATCTCATTGTGTCCTAAAGTCAATCCAAACTAAATTTACACTAAGACCCTGTTGGCAATGTTATTATGAACAAATTGTTGTTGCCATGGGCTGATATTTCTACAAATACATTAGGTATAAAAGCTTAAAGCACTTAGATTTGATTTGTGGGTGTACATATCAAGTTGATCAAGTAGCAGTGTTTTTAATCCAGTGATATCAGTGTTTGGGTTATGACATATATTTTATCATCATCTCTGGCATCCAATCAGAGGCCCCTGAAAATGGAAATTATTTTTCTTACTAACCTACATTGAATTTTGTTTCTGCAGTGTGTTTTTAAATGGAAAACAAACTTAAAGTGTAAATTAAAGTAAAAACTTACATTTGACAGTGCTGCGCGATTCTTGGTAGCCTGCATACTCAGACCCCCAACCAAGACCTTCACACTGCCTCTGTGTCCCTTGCACCCGTCTTCCAGCCTGGATGTCATCACGGCCCCTTTCCCCACCAGTGGGGCACATCCTCCATAGTCCCACACTCCGCTTGCGTCCATCCTCCAGGGCTTGCAGGACCCAACTTGGGGTGAAGGCTGCAACATTGTTTAAGACCAGGGACAGCAGGGCTACTGCCACCGCCGCCGCGACCAGCCTCTGCACGGCCATGCGACGCCTGCCACCCGCCACCTCGCCCTCTCCCTCGTGTCCGTCCTCCAGACCCTGTTCTTCTTCAATGTCCTGCCTGATCCCGTGTCTCTCCTCGGGGGCAGTAGCACCACCAGTGCTCAGGGCCCCCTGGCTCCTCTCCTCCACCACCACCTCCTCCTCCTCCAGCTGTTCACTTGTGCTGTCCCAGCTCACACAGAGGTGGACCCGGCAAGAGTGTTTTCTTGAGGCTTAGCTAAAGAACATCTCCATTCATCCTCATTCAGGAGTTTGTTGTTGTTGCAGCAGATCCTCAGCCCTCCTCCTCAGACAGCACTGCGGGTATACTGGGATTGATCCAACTGGCACCTAGGTCCATTCCACTGACTCTGGATGGCTGCAGCTTGACTCTTGGACCCTTGGAGCTTTATCCCTGTTTTTCTCTTTGTACTTTATCTTTTCCTTTCCCTATCCTCAGTGCTTTGGTTATTGCACTGGTCGGACTTCTGCTTGTGCAGCTGGCTTCTCTGTGCACACAGTAGATTGTATTTCTTCTTTCTTTTTCTTCAATCACTTCACATTGCCTTCATATTGATGCAAAGAGAGCAGATTCTGTTGACAGCGTTGCTAGGAGCTGAGTTGTTATTGGCTTTGCCCAAGCTTACCAAGACTGTCTCTGAACTAGAAGAGCTCCCACTGCCTGCCTGGAACGAGAAGTCCTCTAAGCCAGCTCTCTCTGCTTCTGTCTGTCTTTCCCCCTCTCTCTCTCTCACTCACTGCTTCTCTGCAAATCCTCGAGGTCAGAGTTGAAATGTGGGGGAGTTGCTGTTCGTTATAGTCCGAGACATCAGTTCACAAATGTAGCAAGCTCTAAAAAGCCACCTCCTTCATGATCACTTTAAATGTGTGTGTGCGTCTGTGTGTCAGCGTGTTTGTGTGAGAGAATGTCCAAAAGACGCCTGTTGGACGTCACTGTTGTGTACTCTTTTGTCTGGAGCCCAGGGGGCGTTCGCCAAAGCTCTCTCTCTTGTGTGCAACAAACATATTGGCCACTGCAGTTAACCAGCAACAGGATGTGTTTCCTGAGAGGAAAAGAGGATGGGAAGAGGGGCCAAATGTAGACCTGTTCCTTCTCTTGTCTTTCCTTTTCTGGCTCTCTAGATCTTGCCGCCCAGTGAGCAGAAGTCTTGTATCTCAGTTTTTGACTTCAGGGTTGATTTTCTGTGACCATGTAGAGCAAGACTTTGGCTAATACTTACTACTCTTGCTTTCTTTAACTTCAGCCAGCCTCCATTCCCCCTCTTATAGCAGGGCCCCTAAAGATTTGGGGTATTTCCTGTTGCCTAACTTTAATAAACAGCCCACATCTGTATCAGCTAAAGCAAGGAGGAGGGAGGGGACACAAATAGAGACCAGATGGCTGTGGAATCTTACATTTGGAAATTAAGCAAAAGAAAAGGAGGTAAAGGGGTTGATTTACGTCAGCAAGACAAAAGAAAAAGGAAAGAGATAGAAAAGCACGCCTCTTGTACTCATATTTTGCACGACTGACCCTCACTCTCAGTGTTTGTACGTAGATAGTTCGTGGCAGATTTTTGTTAAAATCATGATAAAAGTTGAAAGAATACTGAAGTACTAGAGGTATGGCAGGTGAAACAAAAGGGTATTAACAATTTTGTGTCACCAATTTTAAATGCATACTAAGGGTTTGGATCTAAAATAAAAACTCTAAAACAAAACAAAAACTAAATTAAACTTAGATTTAATTAAAATTAAACACATGCCAGATGTACATAGCACATGTATACAGTTACCCTAACAACCAGTCATTTCTATTTTCTCTGTAGTAAAGCGGTATGGGAAAACATGGCACGGATGTGTGTGAAAACCTGCCGCCTGGATGTGGCACGTGTGTGTCTCGGGAATATGGGAAATGCCAGGGCAGCAAAAGCACTGAAGGAGGCAGAGGCAGAGCCTGAACCAGAAGCCCAAGTGGCAATGTTGGCAATTCAGCTTGGCATGCTGGTAAGATACTCAAGTATTCAAGTAGTCAATGACTGTGGTGATATGCCTCACTCACAAGAAAGATAATTGAGTTGCTTGTACATAATTTTTCCCACCCCTGTTTATCAATTACTTTAGAGGAAATGGGATAAATGTTAATCCCTCTGTTTTTAGGTGTAAATGGACCTTCAACTTTACATGACAACTTTTTCAAACTGGAAAAACATTACTGAGAAGAGACATGTGAAAAAACCCTATATTCAAAAGCAGAGTAAAAAAGATAGAGATGATCTTGCATTTGAAAAAAAGACAAAGCAAATAAAATCCATCTAGAGGATATTTTTTCTCAGTTCTTCAGACTTAACTTTACTCCAACATAATACTGCATCCTTTGGCTACAAATAACATGTCCTCTTTTTAGGTCTAAGCATTTCACCACACAAAGACCAAGGGACTTTCCGGACCAAAAGAATTTATCTTTCCATCATCTTTTCCTGTCTTCCAACAGGAAGATGCAGAGAAGTTGTACAAGAGCTGTCAACGCTATGACCTACTGAACAATTTCTACCAGGCTTCTGGCCAATGGCAGCAAGCTTTGGAGACAGCTGAAATCCATGATCGCATCCATCTGCGTACCACCTACTACAGTTATGCCAAATACCTTGAGTCCATGGGTGATAAGACCCTGGCCCTTGCATAGTAAGACACAATCTTTCATGGTTCTATGTTAAAAAACCTTTAGTTTGGTATTTTATATTTATGTAGAATGATGTTCTGTGTAAATTTACCCCAGGAACAAAGGATAATTGTCAGTATTTGTGTTGCAGTTATGAGAATTCAGACACACACAGGGCTGAAGTTCCCAGAATGCTCCAGGACGACACATCATCTCTTGAGATCTATGTTAACAAAATGAAGGACAAGTAAGTCCAAACTTTCCTTTGAATGTAAAAAGCCTGTCATCAGAAGAGGATAGTACACAATTCACATACTAAATGTTACATTTAAACATCGGTCCTATCACTTTATCAACACAGGAACATCTACAAGTGGTGGGCCCAGTACCTGGAGAGCCAGTCAGACATGGATTCAGCGCTGCATTTCTATCAATGTGCTCAAGATTACCTCTCCCTGGTTCGAGTCCACTGTTACATGGGGAACATACAGAAGGTGACTCCATTTGTATTAGACATAATGTCATAATTATACAATTTTATTGAAAGTGTTAAGTTTTGAAATTACATGCATAAGTTTTTTGCTGTAATTATAATATTGTGTGTTTTTAATTTGAGGGATAACTAAAATGCCTTACACATAAATGCCCCGAAATAAAGTCCAGAAATGAGACAATTTATTTGTTTACCAGGCATCTGAGATTGCCAATGACACAGGTGACAGGGCAGCATCATACCACCTGGCCAGACACTATGAGGGTCATGATGATATCAAACAGGCTGTTCACTTCTACACACGAGCCCAAGCGTACAACAATGCCATACGACTTTGTAAGGTGAATGCTCTGCTGTGTACTGCATATATGGATTTTTGAGTTGAATTCTTATTGGTCATGATGTTGGTGCAGAGAAGTAATATTTGCCATTATACTGATTCGCTCATTTGTCTCTCAGCACAGTGACTTATATTATGTCTAAACAGGAAAATGGTCTGGATGACCAGCTGATGAACCTGGCTCTACTCAGTAACCCAGAGGACATGATGGAGGCTGCCTGTTACTATGAGGAGAAAGGCACCCATATGGACCGAGCTGTTGCACTCTATCAAAAGGTTCATCACAAATGTTTGGTTTTTCTGAATGACTGAGATTATTTTTGGATTGATGCATTCTATATCATTCCACAAGGGGGTGATATTGCACATTGCATATGCTTAAACTGAACAGTGTTGATGGGTGAAAAAAAGCCAGTGCCTTTTTTTGTTTTTGTTACAGTTGTATGTTTTTATTATTCTATTCACTGCAGGCTGGTTATGTTTCCAAAGCTCTTGAGTTGGCCTTTGCCACCCAACAGTTCTCTGCACTTCAGATGATCGCTGAGGATCTAAATGAGAGCTCAGACCCAGTCCTCCTGTCCCGCTGTTCTGACTTCTTCATCACACATTCCCAGTATGAGAAGGCTGTGGAGTTACTGGTAGCAGCCAAGAAGGTACCATTGTGTGGCACATTATTAACTATAAATTGAAGTATTTGTTCAAAAGTGTGCATTTCTGCATGTGTCTTTATATTTGTACCTCTACCCAGTACCATCAAGCCTTGGAGCTGTGTGTGACCCAGAACTTGACCATCACAGAGGAGCTGGCAGAGAGAATGACTGTAACTGATTCCAAAGATTTGTCTGAAGAGGCCCGCAAGGAGGTGCTGGAGAGGATAGCTGACTGCTGCATGCGTCAGGGCAATTATCACCTGGCTACCAAGAAATATACACAGGCGGGCAACAAGCTCAAGGTAATGCTGTGGTGTGTAGTAAACACTATATGAATGTATATTCGTGGAGAGCTCAGAAACATCTTGCAGGTATCAATTACTCCACCTGATTTCCAGCCTGGTGTCATGTAGAACCAGCAACACTTGCAATGCACAACAACGTAAATACATGCATACACAAGTTATGCACAGTATGTGCTATGACAGTGTTCAATTATAGAAAAGTTTTGTTTTATCTTTTTTGACACAGGCTATGAGGGCACTCCTCAAGTCAGGCGACACAGAGAAAATAGTATTCTTTGCTAATGTTTGCCGTCAGAAGGAGCTTTTCATCATGGCTGCCAACTACCTGCAGTCTCTGGACTGGCGAAAAAATCCAGAGATTTTGAAGACTATCATTGGTTTCTACACTAAAGGCAGAGCACCGGACCTGCTTGCTGGCTTCTATGAAGCCTGTGCTCAGGTAAAACACACCAAGCAAAAAATTACTTGATTGTGAAAACATTTTATGGTAATTATCCAAAATGACCAACCACTCATATAATTTAAACATTGCCCCCTGTTCTGTAGGAGAAAAGTTGAAAACATGAGTACACAACTTTTACATTTAGCGAAATATCTAACTTCAGAATAAACAAATTACCCTAAATAGCAGAGTGGGTTTGTAACATTATTTTTGTTGCTTCCAAAAAAAAAGCGTTTCTTGAGGTTCTGAAATATTGAATAAGCAAATAAGGGAATGCTTTTCTTGTTATCTTTTATTAAGGTGGAAATTGATGATTACCAAAACTATGAGAAGGCACTAGATGCATTGACTGAGGCAGCCAAGTGTCTTTCAAAAGTAAAGGACTCAACTGGACAACAGGAAGGAAGAGTGGCTGACCTGCAGCATAAGATCGCCTTAATTAAGAAATTTGTCCATGCACGCAGGCAAGAAAATCTTTTTGTTTCCTTTTGAATCAAACATCATCCTTTTTCGATTTTGGTGTTGGTCCTAATATAAGGTGTGATTTTGTCCTTCAATTTGTCCGTCTGCAGGTTGTATGCGGAGGATGCTGGGGAGGCTGTGCGGTTATGTGAAGCCCTGCTCACGGAGCCAGAGTTGGACCCTGCTGTCAGGATTGGAGATGCATTCGGTTTCTTGGTGGAACACCACTGTCAGCAAGGCAACTTCCAAGTGGTAACTGTCATTTTTTTTGCTGTTGTAATAAGTGAAATGACACTTTGTTAAAAAAAAAAAAAATATCTGCATTCAGACAAAGAAAGTATTGAAGTGAAGTAAGACTCTTAACTCGTTTTTCATGTTCAGGCCTATCGTAAGCTGGAGGAGCTCCAGAAGCTGTTGCCATCACAGAATGTCAGATACTACATCAGTCAGGCCAGTCTGCAGGCCCTGCAGAAAGAAATGGGTATACCAATGGATCGTGGTGACCACAGGCACAATGTGACAGAGGATGATGAAGTGGAGGAGGACTTAAATATGTCCTAAATTAGTCTTAGTGACAATTTTATATCATGCTAAAAATGTTTTTTAAACGTCTGGTTGTGTGTATGAGAAGTTTGTATTGTCAATCACATGAATGCAAGAGTCTACACTTAGATGGGGAGGGACAGTACGGTTGGCCCTGAGTAACACAACAACAGGTGATTTATTAGTTACCAACTGACATCTCATGGGTAAAATGAGTGCAGTAATTTGTTGTAATATGTAAATAGAAGGCACTTAAGTATTACACAGGGCAAGCGCTGTGGAGTGAAGACAGAAAAATCAAGGTAGACAAAGCTACAGGACATATGGCTTCTTTATAATGGCCTGAGAGGATTTCTATTTCTATTAAAAATACAATTTTTTGACCTGAAAAACATAACACACAAATATTAACTATATCTAAATTATACACAATTTGACAACATTTTTCCATTTCTTTTTGGCGGCAGACGGGTGTGGATGAACACTGTTGCCTTCTTCAGAGAGAGAGAGCTATGCTTGGTTTTGAATGTGAGATTTGTTATAGCTTTATTTCCAGGTGTAATTATATGGTTTACAGGCATTTGGCACGATTTATGTTTTTCTACTCAATTGATGTATTATTTGTAAATATCCTCTCATTGTCAAAAGACATATCTCTGAAAAGAATTTGCAGCTATTTTTGATAACTTTAAGCCATAAATTGATACATTACAATCCACTGTTATTATACATTGTAAAGTTTCAACAATAAAACATAAAAACCAAACACTGTATGACATTTAAAGTTTTATATCAGTGTTACAATGCACCAAACATACATTTAAACTATTTAATTCTCCAAACATTAAAATGTGTCAGACCATAGCTGTTATTTAACCATAACATAAGTCATTATTACTGTTAATATATAATGGTCATATCAATCTAGATGTTATTTACTGTTTTCCAAAACAAAGAAATACATTTTAAGACCAAATTGGCAGAAGTCAGGATTTGTAGTAGTGGTGATCACAGGAGGGCGCTGTTGTCAATGAAATGTCACTATGCACTATTGTCACTATGCTCCTATTCATTTAACAGAAGAAAGGATGAAGCTGGGCCTGGCTGTTGTTTGTCAGCTTGAAACAATAGGTGTAAAAAACATGTAAACTCTAACATAGCAGCTTAAAGTCCCTGTACAGTCTTCTTGTGTGATACAGCAGGAGGGAGCCCTGTAAACTAAACTAACTGCAAACCCTTAAATCCTTAACAGGATTAGTTTGAGGTTGATGTTAAAAGTTTACAGTGGCAATTGTGATGCTGCTGTTTCTAAATAAACATTAAACTTAGGTATCAAATGAAGTACGAAAGAAAAAAAAACTGCGTTCAGACCAGCTTTGTTTGTGTTTTTACACCATGGCAACAATGTGTTGGTGGATACACCGAGTGCCATAATTTGGTAGCCTCTGAATAAAGATGGACTCTCAGGACCAGTCTACTTCAGACAAACTTCAAGCTCTGACTGAGGAAAATGTAAGCAAAGTATGTGGTCTTGTTTTAGTGTCCAGTGGTTATTCTCAAATTGTAAAATAGGCTAATTTTGGCCAGGTATTTGGCTTGTAAGCAAATGCTAAGCTAAAGGAAAAGTTAGCTGCATATACACTATAATACAGTACATTTCATTTATATATATGCAGTTGTTAAGCAGATAATGTGTTGTAATGTCAACAGCTATAACTCATCCAGAAGTGGAGGCTGTATTACACAGTAGATGACAATATAGTAAAACACTGTTGTAATAACATAAATTATGTCTTTATATTGTTTGCAAACATTGTACATTAACAAACACTTTGAAATATCATTGTATTTGCACACAACTAAATTATATTAGTATGGTATAGAGTATTATAAGCCATGTATAATGACTGCTTAAAGTAAAGTCTTATGAGATCATATGAGATCATTTACCTCACCTCACTTCAGCACCAACTGCGAGACAAAAATGAACGCCTTTATGCCAAAGTGGGCTACCTGGAGAGCAGACTGGGCCACCTCGCCAGCTCCAACACAGATCTATCCTGCAGGCTGGTCCAGAGCGAAGAGGAAAAACTGAAGGTACAGCACATAAAATATATGTATTCAGTACAGCACCAGAGGGATTTGTCTTCTCTGTCTCATCTTTCAGATATCTAAGGAACTTGTGGAGGAGAAAATTCAGACCAACAAGATGAGAGAGCACTTTGAAGAGGAGACGTTTGAGCTGAAAAACAAGGTGATGGTTGGCTTAAAGTGATGTAGTGGTAAATAAAAAAAGTGGGTAAAATTAAGCCTCAGTTTGATCAATATCATGCAAAGATAAAAGTTGGAAGTTGTTGAAAAAAGCCCCACCAGCACTTCTTCACCTTTTTCTTCAAAAGACATTCCCCATAACAGACATATACAACTACAAGTTTGGTTTGTTATCATGATAAACTGAGTTAACTCTTCTCTACATCCCTGCATACATCCTGATCCCAAATAACTGAGGTTGTCTGTGCTGCACTTTTTTTAGATACTGAACAAAGACATTGTGATCGCAGAGCTTGAGATGGAGCGAGACAAGCTATCAAGTGAACTTCAGTCAGCTGAGGCTCGTCTTAAAGTGGGAGAGAAGAGCGGTCGAGACCTGACAGAAGAGCATGCCAACCTGAAGAAGAACTACTCGATGCTGGCTGAGGCCCATGATTATGAACTGGCCAGGGGTGAGGAGCTGAGTGCTGAGCTGCTGACACTGGCCCAGGCTCAGGACGCCCTCCGCAGGCAGCTGGAAGAGCAGCAGCAGAGTGTCAAGACTGCCACCCAGGGCCTTCATGGAGAGCTGGACAGGGTGCGGGCCTTGATCAGCCGCATGTCATCTAACAGAGTCATGGTGGGACATTGTATTGATTGTATTAACAGTGACACTTTAATAGAGTCATTCACATCATAGTTAAAACCTCAGTCAGTGCTGAGACTCTTCCAGCTCCAACATAAGCAGAACATGTTGCTCAGATTTCTCCAAACTGTTTGTGCAACCAGTGCCAAATGATTTACCTCATGGTACAAAAGTCTAATATATCCCTCATGATTTACTGTGTTTTGCTTGCCAACTAAACCCTGTTAGCACTTGATGTGATGTCTTTTGGGTCCAGTAAAAAGATTTTATGTGAAATATTTTTATTGGGCTTGTGAGGGATTTTCTTTTTGGGTTAAACTCAAATCTTCAAGTTGAATATTTTCACTATTTATCTAAAATGTTAGGTTCAGATTTATGTAATTGTTTTTACAGCCTGAGGATCTGGCAGCACTGGACAAGGAGCAAAAAACTATGGAAAGAACTGTGAGTGTTTTTGTATAAAGTGCAATATAAATTATTATTTTGAACAGTGGCCCGAGTATGTTTAGCATATATCAGTAAACTATCTACCTACAGATGCAGTAGCTGCTCCTTAAACCATGCCATCTGTGCCATGTCACACAGCTTCTTGGAAACCAGAATGAGATCAAAGACATGCTGGAGAAAATGAAGAACAGTTACGTGGACCAGCAGAAGAAACTGGAGGAGAAAGTGTGAGGGCCAGTGAATGTTTGTCATTTACTGCTGCACGAGCCTAATTAAGATGAAACGTCATTATCTTTCCATTTCCAGTCATCAAACAGCCAAACCCATCTCAGGATGTATGTCCCAGTGTTCATCCCACATGCATTTGCTCTGTGGTTCCCTCTTTCATTTCTCTCTCTGGTTTTATTTACTGTGTGTGATGTGGTCTCTTTGCTTCCTCCTGTGATGTGGCTTTCTGTGGATTTTGGTCACTTCTCTCTTGTGGTTGAGCCTGTGTTTGGTCACCAGGGTTGCTATGGGTAAAGAGCACCAGGAGAACAAGAGAGCCATCCATAATAGCCAGCAGAAACTGTCTGAGCAGAGTGTGGTGAGCATGAACAATCCCCGATACTGATTTACTGGACTTTGGCAAAGTTATTGTAGATACTATCACTGTAGTGTCTGAATTAATGTTATAACAATGTCAATAGCAGGTTAAAAATGGTGGAAATGTGTTCAAACTGAAATGTATAATTTTCATCATTTCAGGCCCTGATATTCTCTCAGAGCCAAGTGAAGGAGGTCGAAGAGCAGAACTCAAAGCTGCAGCTTCAAGTCAAAGAGCTGAATGAGGAATACCGTGCAAGGCTAGTGTGTTATATACAGGACATAGCTGTGAGTAGCAGTGAACTGCAATGTTTGTTACAGTAAAATATGACAATCTCAGGACAAGTCCTTTGGCATCTTCCTGTCTCATTCATTTGTGCATCTTTTAATCCAGGGGTACGTGGATGGGCTTGGAGATGGTAAAACTCCCTCAGAGGGAACTAAGATGAGGGCGTTCGTGGAAAACATGCTGCAGGATGTTCGTTCATCCTACAGGGTCAGGGAGGAGCAGCTTGCTTCTGCAGCTCGCTCCTATAAGAAGAGGCTACAGAAGATCACCAACACCCATCGTGCCCTGCTTATTGCGTACAGGTAACATTTCCTTTCGTTTAATTTACTCATCTTCTGCATTAACATGATCCTAAAGTACATTTTCAGCTAAACAAATTAAGTGGCCTAACAGAGACAAGATGATTTAAGATGATTCATATCTTCAAACATCATACGTGTCATTATGTTAATATTGATATAATAACAATATGATAATAAGGTAATGACAGTTGATTGGTACCAAAATGGAGTTTAAAGGTCCATAACTGCCACCCTAGTGTTCTACTTTTGATGCTACTTTACCACTGCTATCAAGAGCAGATTAACAATGAATCCATTTTGAGCTAAAGGATGATGTCGCCATAACTGTATATTTTTGTTCATTGTCAACAAATCTCATGAAAGGACAAAAACCACCGGATCTCCAAATTCTTTCTGACTTCCTACCATGTTTGTGATACTCACCAGCACCAATAATCTATAATAATCTATGAAAAACAGGTCCATTTTATTTAATAAAATCCTGGCACTGAACTATACAATAGAATAGAATACACAACAATACCCAAATGGGAGAAAATAGCTTTTATTTTTAGGTATATTTCCTGATGTAATTTAGCCACAGTTTGGTGCTCATGTACATTACAATGGCTTAGCATGTCACCAGTGCTAATGTCACCTTTACTGCCAGACTTATACATCACAAGATGTTTTTAGGGTTCAGAGGGACCAGATCTTGGCGAAACCAGAGAGCGGTATTGACCCTGGATCTCCAGAGGCCAACTTCAGCCTGGAACCCACTGAGCTGAAAGATGAAAGTGAGACCGAGCTCCAGCACCTTCGTCAGGACAAGGCGAGGCTGGAGGGTCAACTGCAGGTGGCCCAGGAGCAGGTAGTGTCAAAGAAAGATGGCTCCTATTGATGTGGATCAATTTGCTTTTGTTTTGTTTTGTGAATGCTTGAATTTGGTCTGTGGGGGATTGTTCTTTGTGTCCACACTTCCCCAGTTTTGTTATGTGAGTTGTGAACTTCAAAAATGTCCTGGAGCAACATGAAGGACTATTGTTGCAGTGGTGGGTTGCAGATCATGTCACGGCACTGATATTCCTTTATTGGTTTACATACATCTATCTGTTTATGGTGATCCAAGGCTTTTCTGACTTTTCTCTTCCAGTTGGCTGCCCTCAAAATGCCTGTTCAGAACTTAAGCTGTGAGGAGTGAGTGTCATTTTCATATTTTGGCAAACGACAAAACGTGGTCAGCTGCAGACTCTGTCATTAAAAATCTAACTTGAATAGGCCAACAAAACTGGAGCAGACATGTGAGAAGTCCAGCCTGGACATGAGGACACAGCTGGAGGACATCACAGACTCTACACTGGTAAACACAATCTAAATTTGAGATTGTTTGATGGCAGTCTGAAAACAAAGTGTGTCACAATCTTTTATGCGACAACGGTGGCTTAAAGCTTTTATTTCTTCAAACCACAAAGGTGAGCTTTGAGAAGGAGCGCGCCCTTCTCATCACCAGAGCTACAGTTGCAGAGGCGCAGGTGCTGGAGCTGCAGGACTACATTGACAACCACCTGGGCAGGTCAGGAAGCCATTTAATGTGTGAGTCATATCATGATTCATGGTTCGAGTGTTATATTGAACTTACATGCTACCTGCAGGTATAAACAGGAGATCACACATCTCCGCAGACTGCATGGGATACAGGAGACGGGGCGTAGCCAAAGTGTTAAGTCATCTTTCCAATAAGAAAACTGAAGTCTGGAGCCAAGTTATAAATCTCACACATACGTAAATTGAAAATTAAATTGTAGCTGTAACCATTTAAATCCGTGATAAAATTGATTTGTATGTGTAATGTAACTTGTATGCAGTCTTAACTCCTGTTCAAATGAACGCTCCATATAAATCAAACTGAATGAGCAGTTTTTAAGCATCTAAACGTGATGTGTGAAGCCCTGGTACTTTTTCACCATCACTAGGTGGTGCTGCTCATATTGGTGGTTTTCTCTATGAAAGGCCCCCAAAGAAATCCAGCCTTGAGAAAAAAATGCCTGGAATGTTTGTAAAGCTTATGTCAATTTCACGAGCTCGGGAGAAGAAAGCGTGGTGACAATGAGGGGTCACCCTGGTGAGAATAATGTCATTACATGTTACCCAGACACGTACATGCCTGCTAATACTTTCCCTCAGTGCCGTGCTGAGAACGGTGAAGCAAACAAGTCAGGCTTTTTCCAGAATGAAGGTCCATATTTATAACCTCAGTGTTGGTTTGAATGGACAACTATTCCCTTTAAATCCCTGGAACAGTGAAAGGGTCTGCTCATTTTTCCTACTGTGGGTTTGGTGGCTGGGTTTATAGCTAACAGCTGACATAACTTTAAAAATAGAAAATCCTTTTTAATGTGGCATTAATTAAAAAGTTTGAGCGTCAGGAAATTTATGTCAAAAAGCTAGATGTTGTTTATGTTTAGGCTACATGTTGAAAACAGTTGAAGCAAAAATACTCAGGGGAATGATGGGAAAAGTTGAGGAGATGGAAAGAGTCATAGGCATGTCACCCCAATCCCCTTTTCAGGGGGCATGCCAGCCACGGGAGGGGGGGTAGTAGGGGTGTGAAAGTTTGAGAGGAATGGGAAGTGGGATTTTGTTAGTAATGTATTACACTCCCAGGGCCCTGGGAAAAGGGGTGGGGGGTGTTCAGCTTGGGTCAGTGCCAACATAGTCACTGTGCCAAAGCGTTTGGGTGCAGGGGACCACTCCTCTCACCGGCAGATCTGTGGGAAAATCAAAACCAGGTTGTTCTTTGCTGCTCCACCAACAAAGACAGGGAGGTGATGTGTCTGCAGAGCCCACTGCAAACTTGTACAAATGAAATGCACTTGGAGTAAACAAAAAGCAAGAAAAAGGAGTAGATATTGTAACAGTACAAATGCATTGTAGTATGGTTTGTTTAGTGCGCCACAGCTGGTCCCCAAGGCAATGTGCCAAGTTTTTTTTCTTATAAATTTGGCAACAAAAAGCTTTAATATAAATGGGAATTTTGCTATAAAACATTAAAAAATGTTGAAAAAGATATTGTTTAAATAATCTTTAAGAGAGTCTTATTAAAAGGAGAAATTGATGAGATCATATGCAGTTATTCTAGTAACTTCTCTTCTAACAGATAACTACACTGAGTTCAATGAAACAACTAAGTCTGGTGGTCTCACGTTATCAGATTTTTCAGATTACACAAATATCATGGCCAAAATAATTCATAATAATGGCATCGCCAAGATATCTAAAGAATATTTAAAGGAAATTATCATGCAATTTATTTTAATATTGCGATTGTCATCACTGTGACTTACAACCAATAGCTTAGCTTAGCATTTTTTTCCTTTAATTGTTATTTCCCCATCAACTTTCTAAGCCTTAGATCAAAAGATGTAAATGTCCCTCCTTTCATTTATGAGCCAAAGGCCCAAGCCTACTTCTGATAAGTCTGTATTTTCCAAGCAGTGATTGATTCATAAGATATTAATTCTTTGTGTGTTGAATGTCAGCTCAGTGGAGTTAAACATAATTTTCTGTCATTCTGTTTTTGACCCTGATGTGAAGACCTGTACCAGCAGCATGTACTTAGTGTAATAAGCAGTTTTTGTTTCATCTGTCACTTCAATCCAACCAGTTTATCTAAATGTTCCCATCCCACTGAGAGTAGAGCACACTGTAGCTACAAGCTCACAACTCAAGAAAACATACACACAGGCATTAAATCTGCTGTAGGAAGATTTACACCTGTCACAACCTTATGTTAGACACTATGATTTGACATGTGTGAGGTTTAATTGCCACTATTGGACTGTTACAGATGTCACAAATCCGTTTTCCTCTAATGTTCTCAAAGCTGTATTTAATATATGAATATATTCATTGCTTATTTACTATTTATTCAATCACATTTTATTATTAAAAATACTGTATAAATCAATATGTCTGTACAGATTATAACATTAAAATCAAATATCATTGTAGTTGCTATTAAATGGTCATTACAGTGATGCTTTTAACATCTTACATCTTGTCTTCAAGCTGTATTTTTTCCAGTAAGGTGGACAAAATACAGCTTGAAGACAGTCAGCAGTCAGCAACATTTTTAACTTAATCCTTGAGAAGTGCTAATGCCACATTTACTCCTTTCTTTCAAAACTGAGCATTTTACCCTCAAAGATCGAGTTAATTACAGGACTATTGCATTTCATCCTGTAATATTGTACAAGTGCTGCTTCTGTTGTAAGTCCATGTACAGCATTTTTTGAAAAATAATCAGACTCGTCTGATAAAATATTGTAATAATAATATATTTCTAAACATTTTGACTCTCCTTGGCTATAGTAGAAAGTATATTTTACTAGAAGGCTAAACTGTCAGACCCTGACCTAATCAACATTACAACTACAAGTAAACATTTGATGCTTTCTCCACTCTCATCTGTTTTGTTGTTACTTTGGGCCCAGATTTGTTTTGTGACCAGCACAGTGGGAAAAAGGTTGAATGAATGTGTCGCTCTGAGGATGGGAAGCAGGGTGGAGCGATGCGGAGGAAGTACCTCACATGGCCTGCGATGGGCCGCTCGTCAAGAGGCCCTTTGTTTTAGGAGGTTAATGCCTAATTGATACAGGCTTAATGAGAGCAGGCTGTGTGTGCAGAGTGTGTGAGCCGGGGGCTGGACGGCCCCGCCATAATTGGAACGGACAAGCCTTGTGTGGAGGAGTGCACAGGGAAGGGATTTATGGGAACACAAGGAAAGGAGAGAGAGAGTGGGAACCAGGAAGAAAAGGTGACACTGAGTACGAGGAATGTGGAGGCAGTGGGAGAGGAATCTGATGTGATAGTCAGAGTATTGCAACATCATGAGAAAGAAATGCAATGACAATGGAAAAGTGAGCATGAAGTTAACCAGGACGTTCCCATGGATGTTTAGTTAGAGCTCTTCCCATGACATATATATGTATTAAGATACATTTTTTTTAGCTTATTACATATGGCATGTGCACTATTCCAATGATAGGATTCATTAAACACATTTTTATGTTGGATATTAATGAATGAATGCAAAAACAAACAGCAACATAAGCTGTCTGTAACTCAGTCTGTGTTTTATGAGACACCTGTCTTTTCTTTTCTGATGAGCTGTCTTTTCGCCCCCTCTTTCAGTCTGACAGTCTCAGACTATTCATGCAAGAGTCCCCGGCTTCCCTCCAGACAAGCTTTCAGTATGAAGGCTGGAGAGGCATTAAGAGGGAGGAGGGAAGGGGCAGGAGAGGGGAGCACAGAAGAACCGTGCACTTCAGAAAGCCTTGAAGAATTAGGACTGAAAGCTATGGAGATTCTGGGTGGCTATGAGTGAGGAAAGAAAGAATGAAAAGAAGAAAGAAAATATAAAGGGGATCAGTGTGCATAATTATAAAGATGAGTGGGGGGAAACATTGAAAAATGGATTCTTGAGGGTCAGGGTGAAAAGAATGAGCTACTAAAGGTAAAAAAGTGATGAAAATGGAGAGTGTGGAAAAAAAGACAAGAATATAGGGTGAGAAAAGAGGGGCGGAAGAGTTACAGTAAGGGTGAGAAAGACAGGGGAGGGAGGCAGCTTGATGAACAAGAGCGAGTGAAAATGAGGCTGAGTGTCGGTGAGGGAAGGAGAGAGGGACAGACCCTCTGCTTTCCCACACTCGGCCGGTTCCCACAGTGGACCCGGCTAATCCCTGTCTTAATTGGGGGAGAATTCCAGCGCACATGTTCCCCTGGAATGAGCGTCAAGCAAAGGGAGAGGAAAGCTCAGGAGCCTCTGACACATCAGACAGGCAACAGCGGCTGGGCTGATGCACAATGTGCGAGTGCACTTTGTTGGAATATAAACATGCAGCCTGACTGTCAGCACATCTGATGCATCATTGGCTTCACAAGTTTCTCTGCGGCTTTTTTTTTTCTTTTTTCCACTCCATCCAAGATGAAAAGTGCTTACACCAGCCACTTAACATTGTCACGTTCCACCATGACTGAAGTATGTCACTTAAAGGTTTTGTTTTATTAATGTTCCTACACAGACCACACTATCACAGCCAATTTACAAAAAACAAAACAACTAACCTCTGGTGCTATTTAGCAACATTGCTAAGGTTTAAAAATTTGTCTCCTGGTTTTAATCAATACTTTATTAAATTAAATTTATTACTAAAATTATTTAGTAAATTAAATTTTCTTTATGGTGCTTAAAGCATTTAAAATCACATCTGAAAGGTGTTTAACTTAGACATTGTTGCTATAACCCAATAAATTCCATTTTCCTTTTATTGTGTTTGAGTTATAGCAGAAGTTTCAGTGGTGAAAATATCAAAACCTCGGGACTATTACCAATGAGTTTGAGATTGCTTTGATGATTTGAAACCAAAAGTTAGTAACATCACTTTGTGAAGGTCTCACAGTATTAAAATGTAGCTGCTGCTCTTTAGACTGAAAGGAATCCAACTTACAATCACATTAGACCAGGATGCAATATGGCAGCAACATATTTTACGAGTGATGGTACCAGTGTACTCCAACCAACCACTCCAAGTGTTGTAGATGGTTGAACATAGTGTGAAACAGCCCCACCTGCAAACCTTTCCAACATAAGAATTTGATTAGCTACAGGTGCAGAGGTGAGAAAGTAGCCAGGTATTGATAATATCTAACAAATAAATTCTATAACAATTAATATATTTGTCTAACACTGACAAATGAACTTCTGCAAGAGTTTTATAATGAACATCATTCAAAATATCACCACCTTTTCACGTATCTCGCAGCACAGTGCAGCAGGAGTATCTGTTGACAAATCTTGCCCCAAAGGTGTGGATTGCAGGAGAAAAATGCAAGGAGATACTAGTAACATAACAAAACACTGTGAGTGGCAGTTTCGTTCCTGCCTACCTCTTTCCTTAATAAACATCTTGAACAATAGGTACAGTACATGTCTCTGAGGAGGTAACTTAAAACGACTTCTCTAAGGAGAGAGATAACAAAAAAACAACAGGTACAAGCGGGGAGGGTGGGCAGTGCTTCAGTACAGCAGGATTAGATTGGAGAAACAGAGGTGGGTGGCAGGTAGTGAGAGAAGAACTAAACTGATCTGCCAGGGAAGTTTCTCCCCTTTGTGTGGGCAGGTTTTGTCAGTAAACCATAATCCTGGTGGTTAATTGGCAGGGTTGGAGAGCTCTTCTAAAGACAGCTGTGCCACCTAGTAGTGGGTAGACTCTCAGTCTGGTGTTCAGTATCCAGAGGGAGGACCTCACCACATGAGGAGTCATTTTAATATCATTGTATTATAATGAGTTCAACTTGGAGATGAGAATTTCAGCATAGGAGCAACTGTAGGAAATCACATGTAGGAAATGATCATATGTTGACTGTTAATGTTTTAAAATATTAATGAATATTTAACTTTGCCAAGCCTTTGGTCATTTGGTCGACCAGCTGACCCACCTCATTGGTCTAGAAATATCACAACCACCATTGATGGTCAAAGTTTTGACATTTATGGTCTCCAGAGGATGAATCCTTCACACTATGGTGATCCCCTAATGTGAGCCCGTTTCCCCTCATCCTGCCACAGTGAATGTCTTTAAGTAGCCTTATTAGAGGGTGATGTCAGCGTGAGGAGGGTTTTGTGGTTGTACCCCCTGCAGGCGATGTCAGCCCCAGGATACAGCGAGGAGATGGCAGCTGTGGCGAGCTCAAACGGAGGGGTAGTGAGCAGGCCTTCGTTGGAGGGGGTCGCAATTCACTCCTTCTGTCTTTCTTTACAATTCTTTTTTTTTTGGCGGGAAAGCACCAAAGACGTTTGTTTGACCCAACTTGTGTTTCTTTGCGGGACCCCCTCCCTGAGAAAAGTGCCGCCCGCCTCCACACTCATACACCATGTCCACCCTGTCTTGATTGATTTTCAGTGCGCATTTTGGAAGGGATTACAGCCATCTGCAGGCTCTTGAGGAACAAAGGAGGCTCCTCGCTCTCCTCCCTTCAGTACTTCAGAGGGATAACATGGCCAGATAAACATGCTTTTGCACCGCTCTGCACTTGTTCTCTATTCTGCCTTGACCTCTCAACCCTCCCAAACTGCCCACTCCACTTTAAAGCTGACCACGTTTTTCTCTCCCTCTCTGTCACCCTGCTTGATGAATAGAGGTTACTTTTTACGTGTCATTTGTTGCAAATTGCTTACCACAGAAAGACCAGTATGAGTTTTGATCTTTGTAAAACGTACTTTTCTCTGAGGAGGGTAAAGTAGAGGCAGGGCATGAAGTGTGTCGGTAGATAATGGCTGGCATTTCCCTGGCTTGAGAATTAGTGCATAACAAGTTATCGTGTTCTCAGACCTGAACATTCACAGTTTCCACTTGTGAATCATCACTCCCAGCTGTGCGAGTGTTATGGGAACCAGAAATCGTCAGCTGGGACTCTGGGATGCCAAAGTGTGGCCCTGAACGTCATGCTCAGTCTCAGCTGGTGCCGAGCTGATGGAGAGGCAGCAGGATGCACAGCCACCGTTGTTTGGTTGCATCGAGTTGGGTTACCAACATTTGTTTATGTGGGAAAATAAACCCTGATGAAATCCACAGCTGTTTCTGCATCACTTCTCACTAATGTGGTTTATTCAGAAGCTGCACAGAAGCAGCCTCAAATTGTCTTTCCTATGGCTAAACCCCTGTACACCAGATCCACAGAGACACTCACATTTATCTTCAAGTTATCTTTAAATAACAGGCTTTAAAGATAAGATTTATATATTTCATGGGAGCCTTGGATTGTTATGTCTCATCCTGAAGTGTCTGACGCACAGTTGGAATGTAAACTGTCAAAGCACATATGAAACCCATTTAAACCTATTTCTCACCTGCCACTCATGAGGAAGAGGAAAGCAGCAGAACAGCTACAGAGGTTCAGTCATTTAGAAACACTGAGTATCTTTTGGTGAGAGATTTGAGATTTGTGTCTGTCACAGCATCACAACCACTGTTTAGGTTCTTGATTGTGAGTGACCAAGCGGTGGGAAGGATTGGATGATGAAGCCACAAAAAAGAGAGAGCGAGAGCCAGGTGAGAAGTGTGAGAAGCTGTGAAAAGAATGAGGCTGTAGTTTTTTATGTAAAAACAATGAATGGATGTCTCCGTGTACACAAAAAGAGGAAAGAAGCTCTTTTCAGAACAAGAAAAGAAAAACAAAGGACCTACAATATTTATAGACCTCCAGACTGTGTTTTACTGATTTGTGACTGGTATTGTTCCCCCATCAATTTTGAGTCTAATTTTGCAGGCCTGAGTAATGACTCTTTATATAGTTGGATAAGCACAGGACCAGTGTGCTAGGTGGGGTGTTGTTGTGCTGTACTACAAGGGAGTGTCCAGGAGCACTTTGCCCCCGTCTGCCCCTCTCATCTCTGGAGCTTTGTCTCTGGCTACTTCCCTCAAACTCCCCCAGGGACTGACGGAAGTCCACACCCAACTACTCTCCCATCGCTTTGGCTTCCACTTTCCTGAGTGTTTCCCGCTTTGCCGCGTCCACACTGCACCTCAGCCGCACAACAGGACATAATAAAGAGAGGAGTCGGGTGGATGGAGGAGGAGGGTTTATTGTGTGTCTTCAGCCTTCTGCAAAAACCAATAAAAATCCCCTAGTGCTGAAGGAGCACATACCTGGTTTGCCAGTGTGCAAAATAATCAGAAGTTTGATTTCATCACATAAATGTATTGGTTTTCACATTTTATTTGGATTCTACTTTGTAATAGTTTTAAATTAGCATGTGTAAACCAGACTTTGTAGCTCCACTGCTGTTCATACAAGCAGTTTTTAGGGGTTCATCCTGGGGTCACAAAGAAATGACAGCAATGCAGGAAGTTGAGCTTTGTCAAAATGTCACATGACGTGTTAGTTGAGGGACTACAATTTGAGTGCTCTTTGTTTTGGCTTATCAACCCTGCCGCAGCAACCTCAGATGGACTGGAGGGTGGGGGACGGGAGGGGGGTAGTGTCTATGTGCAGGGTTGAGCAGCTCGGGGCCTCCAGCTACGGGATGTTTTAAAGGAGCACTGAGGCAGTAAATAGCTGGGGAGTTTGGAGGTTCACTCACACAAACTACTGATGCAGTGGCAAGCCAGTTTCAGGGTTTCTATGGGAGATAGCTGCTCAGACATGGGAAGCATGTCGGGCTTTTGTGATTCTTTTCCATTTAACCTAAACACCATGTTAATTCCCCAGCTGCTCTTTTACTGCGAGCAGTAAATCTGAGATTTTACTGAGGTGTGTGCAGTACATGTTTATACAGAAAAAAAGAAGGAGAAACAGGTGTTGAATTTATCAGATCCAGTGATATGGGCATTTATTATCTACCCTTATCTGATTTAAAGTAAACTCAGCCATGACAGCTAATGGTTATGTGATGCCGTGGATAAAATTCAAGTAGAGGTAGGTAACAAACTTTTGCTCCAGACTAAAGGGGATTGAGCAAAGTAAAAAACAGATTTGGTTTGATTGTGTCCTTCTGTACACGTGGTCAGGATAAAGCCAGCGACTGTGTGGCACCTCAGCTCAGCAGAGTCAGCCACGCCGCTCTCCCTTAATGGCAATTTATTGCTTCCTGAATCCTGAAAATGGGAGGATGAGGACAACAGAATTCCATCCACTGTTTTCTAACCTCCTTCTCCGTCCGAACGCCCTCAGGGTCCTAAGCACTCCCTAAATCTCTCTGCCTTTTAAGCCCCCTCACTCTCTCTGGCATGCCATTTGTTCTGAGCTTTCATGGCTCTGATTCATGGGTACTTCAAGTGACTTATGTCTGAGAAAATTTTACCACGGTAAAAACATTTGGAGCTACATACTCTAATGTAGGTTAAACATTTTTATGTGCTGAGTGCGCGGGTTATGGAGCATGAAACTATCCTGTTGAATTAAAAAGCCTTAAAGAATCAGTTCAAAGTGAATATATGTGAGAAAATAAATCCATCCAAATACATTGCTGCTGTTTTCTCACAGTATATTTTAATACACAATACTGAGACAGTTTTTTTTTTCACAGGCATTTTTCATGCCATAGTTTGTAGAATTTCTTATTAACATATGTACATTCACATTGATATTAACATAAATTCACATGAAATATAACAAGTACAGCAAAATGGCAGTGTACGCATTTAAGACATACCGCTTCAGCATATCATGGTAATTTGGTATGAACCCCTTCCCCTTGCTGATATAGTGCACATGACATGAAATCATTTTGCAGAACAGAATTGTATACATTAAATGCATATTTTATTTCTTTTGAGCGAGCCTTGTCCAGTGTAGTCATTTTTTTTCCTTCTTCATTTTTCAATATATGTGTCCATCTTTACTCTCATTTCTTGCACAGGATAACACCGGACTTCAGTTATGAATGGCTGTTGTCAGATGTTTAATGAAAGGTTGGCTTGTTTTGCTTCAAACCAAAAAAAAGGTAGCTTTTTACCTTTAATTTCTAATAATTCAGGAGGGAGCAGTGAATGACTTAACAACAACCAAACTTGTAATTGCTTTGGCATTCGACTCCTGCAACTAGCATCATTTTAAATAATTCCGTTTAATTCAAATGCAATCCAATTAATGTAAATTTTGAAGAAATTGTTTGCTACTATGAATAATGTGATATCTTACAAAAAGAATGAGTCTCCATTTCCTTTCAGAAACAAATCTTAAAGTTGGCTAAAATATGAAAGTGCTCTCAGCACTATATCAAGCTGTGAAACCTGCTCAGGTAGGCTTAGCTTTCTGTTACTACTGTATGTGCTCACATTGACTGTACATATATTAAATTCTTAGTTGCTCCACTATGCTACATATAGTTGCTTTTTTATTTGGTTTTCAGTGCTTGCAGCATCACACTTTCCAGATCATTCCCTTTCCTTTATCAGTGCAAATATATATTTTTTCAATATTTCCTTTTGTGAGGACTTTTTCTATAATCTCCTTAGTAATAGTAACACTGAGGATGACCCCAGCACAGGGGTAGCCAAAAAAATATCCCATGGTTAAACATTTTCTGACCAAAAACACTGTAGTAAAAAAGGTAGCCATCTTGAAATCTGAGAAAAACCTGCCTGCACATCAGGTAATAGGCAGGAAACTTTCTGTAGAACTTTTCATAAATGTTCCTGAGTTTCTAAGCAATGACTCTGAATGGGCCTGAATTAATGGCTTAACTTAATTTATCCCAAATGAAAAGCTTTTCAAAAGATTTTCTCTGAACTAGCATGATGGCACCAATGCCAAATGCTCATAATCTTCATTTCCACCATGTCTCTCATGTCACAGCTCCACCGGGTCTTTTGGACCAGGTGAGTGCATATTGCACTGAAATGGTGTTGGGAAAGTCCATTTCACTCCTCAGTCCTTTGGGAATATCTGTCGGTGGCACCATGGCAACATTGACTGACAGTTGCGCACCGTAGCTTCTTCCGAAACATGTAACAGACAGGGCTGAGTTTGGCCTGGCTTTGAGTACAGCCTTGATTCTGAGTGACAGACAAGCTGCTGCAGAGTTTTAGCTCAGTCCACAGGCAGTTCACAGGGTATTTGCTGGGCTGCTTTGGCTGCAGTGTACGCCTGCTGGAAGTCCTTGTAGCGGGGAGCGCAGCCCAACCAGGCCTCTCCAAAGTGGACCCGACCAGTGAAAAGGAAGCTGCCAGGCCCCGGTTTGACGCCACATTGCAGTAAAGTCCTGATCTCACCCTTGCTGGTCAGGCGACTGTTGCCTGTGAACAGGGCGTACTTCTGACGAAACACTCGGGTGGCGCTGACCTTGATCACTGCTGCCCGCAAGTTTTCGTCTTCCTCCACTGACCGGATGTTACCACGCACCACTGTGGATCAACAAAACATTTAGGGTAATTTCTAGTCCACTTATATAGTTATTTTACAATATACACCATTGACTTTTGTTAACATTGAGTGCTATGCTTTACTGTTTTTGTCATCTTGAAATGTTGCTTTGTCCTATTTCAGATAGTTCACTGTGTTCTACCAATTGATGGTAAAGCCATTGGAAGCCTGGCCTGGTCACTAATCCCTCTAAGATTTGTTCTGGCTGAACTTCTCCTCAGTGCCTTTACAGCTCAATCAGAGGCCTGCAGATTAGCCCACTGCTCCCTCTCTGAGGGGGTGATGTAGGGATTAGTCCACTACTGCGCCTCCAGTAGGGGTTCCCCTGTAACTGTCTGTGTGTGTTGGGGGATGCAGAGAACTGCTGTTTCACCTTTAACCTTTGCACTTTTGAGAAGAGAGGATTCGCAGGCAATGGGGTGCTCAATTCAACACAATCGATTTCGATCCTGACTAAAAATAATTTCTTTCTGCAGATTTGCTGCAAGGACTTCTTGCCATTTGATGGTCTGGTTTAATATGTTAATCCTGTCTGAATTTGAAGGTGGGGGCGTTTTCAGTGATTTCATTCTTGGTTTGCTGTCTTTTACTTGCTATACAGGCACAGAGTGGAGGGGTTGAAAAAGGTAACTCACCAAAGTCACTGGTGCAAACAGCCATCAGAATCTCTGTGTTGTTGCACGGTCTGCAGGCATCTGGAGCGAGGAAAAAGAAAGAAAAGAGAGGGAGAATCAGTTGGTGACCTCAGAAAACTCTGCTCGAAAACACCTATATGCTAATACTACTACTGGGCCTCTGGAAACCAAAGGCCGCATTTCCAGATAACATGCACAGGAATGTGAGATGTGAATCCTAACCTACAACTCTGAGCAAAGACGAGCAACAAAGCAGAGACCAACCACTGAGTTGTAACAGACAGCTGCTACTTTTACAGTTGGCAGAGGAGGACCAGTGGAGCTTTAAGGTGCAAGGCTCGTCCACCCCAGACGATTTAAAGGCCAAATGAAACTTCCCCCCCTAAAGCCTTTTAGGGTGTCTACAGTCACACCTCATCAAAGCCTAGACAGGGGCCAAGGAGAGGGAGTTGGGGAGGACTTCAAAGATTTTTAAAGGAGCATAATCCCACTCCCAGAACACTGGGTGCTCACTTTCACCTAATGCCTAACAACTTTACTAAAAATAAATAAATAAATAAAAATACACTGCACCTTTCTGAAATCCGTAACTGGATTTGAGGATGGCCATTAAATAAAGGATAAAAGCCAAAGAAGCAAAGCTCTAGCTGTCTGCTTTGACTGAATTGTGGCTAGACAAAAAGTCCTGGCATTTTTTAAAGTTCTCCTTGTGGTTCTTTGGAGGCCCCTCGCCCACCCCACACATTCTCCTCCTTAGTGAAAACCTCTTGATAAATGAGATTCCTTCCTCTCTAGTCCACAGCAAACCCCCTTCCAAACCTAATCAGTGTGTGTGTGTGTGTGTGTGTGTGTGTGGGACAGAGAGAGAGAGATGTTGGGGGGGGGAGTATACTCCTACAGACAAGTCTCCCCACAGAGAGGCAGCTCAACAAAAGAGGGGAGCATCTCAGCTGGGCAGAGGCCTCCCTGTCACCTAGGCAACGGCAGTAATCCCAGAATACTCATGCGGCACCCATTCAAAGGACTCTGGACTCTGGAGAAAGCCCCACATACTGTGCTTTTGTCCCCCCCCCCTCCTCCACACTCCACAGCTCCCCGTCTCCTACTCCAAACCAGCACGCCTCTGGGGAAAGTTTGGCCACTTCCTCCTCTCTGCACTCTACATGGGCTGTGGAAAGTCCAACCAGCCCACAGAGGCCTGTTATGAATTATGAATCATCTACAGGGAGGATTTTATGGTGTATATCATAACTGGTGGGGTAAAACTTTTCATCTGCCAAACCTTCCAGGAAGGAGGGAAAAATGAGTTGTGACTACAGTTTGATAGTTTTTCTAAAAGTTTTACGTGACCAAGAAGTCACAGGTTTTTATGGACATCCATGAAGACACAAGGTGAACTTTCAGGTGTTCCCACAGCAACTGAACATCCTCTTAGAAGTAAATGTTCTTCTGTATTTTATCCTTCCTTTTAATTCATTAACCAGAAAAGACGAATTACAGTGAAAAAAACCTCACTGTGTCTGTATTTAGCCCTAAGTTGGCTGACTAGTGCCTCACTGACTCACCTTCATTGCTGATGGTGCTGGAGTCCAGTGACAGGCGAGCGGTCCAGTCCCCTCTCAGCTCATAGCGAAAGGAGGCAATCCTCCTGCTGATGTCCTGGTGGGGTGTAGCTTGCAGGAACAGAGCCACCCTCTCCCCAGGCAGGCGGCTGAAGCACCGGACCCTCGGTGGGGGAGAGGACTCCAGGCGGTCTCCTACCAGCAACTCCAGGACCCCGTCTCTCTCCAGGTAGAGCTGGGCTCCGTGGAACTCCTCCGAGGGCTTGACGCAGGCTGTGATGAGGCCCGAGCTGCTGCCGCCGGGCCCCACTGCCACAGAGGGCAGGCGAGGTGAGAGGCTGAGGCGCAGGGCACCTTGGGGATACAGCCAGTCCAGGGTGCCCTCGGAGCAGTGCAGGGAGATCTGCTCCACACTGCCCTGCTGCTGGGACAACCCACTGTGAGAAGAAAGGGGAGGGAGACAAGTCTGAATAAAGGTTTCAGTATCATTTATCCAGTGCCTGCCATCATCATCATCATCATCATCAGATGATACTACCTTGAAGTGTACTGAGTAACTGCTGGATGGACTGGGCAGGTTTAAATGTGAAACCTGCTCACAGGCACTTTAAACCAAAATGATCAGAAGAATTTAGTAGAAAGGAAAAATGACTTAAAAAGAACTAAAACTCCAGCTTTAACAAAACTTATCAAGCCTCATTTCGAGAAGGCGCCGCCTACTGACAGTTCTGTGTAACCAGGGGCCCTTCACATAATCTTTAGGGTCCAATAAAAAAAAAGCAAATGCATGAAGTTCTCCGCAAGTATTTTAACAGTGTAACTGTGATGAAGCTGCTCTTGAACCGCTGCATGCATAATGTGTTTCCTGCAAGTATCAAAATTAATCCTCGAGTCTCCTGGCTGTCTGGACCCTCCTGCCTCCTGCAGACAGCCCGGAGGCGCTATCAGCAGAGCTCTGCAAACATTTTAATTGCGCCCTAATGGCACGTCTCAACATGTTGCATTCACGCCAGCATTGTCCTTTGCCGCTTGGTCTGAAAACAAACAAGCAAGTAACAATAATCCAGCACCTGTAGCGTCTCTCAGTGGCATTTCCCCATCATCTTTTCATTTTTGGCAACACGCAGAAATAGCACAGACAGAAGTAGAAATACTTGCCTGCCTCTCCAGCTGCACTGGTCCTCGGAGTAGTTTGAAAGAGCCAGATCAAAAATGGCAAAAAGTAGAATCCACATTGCGTTAATCCAAACCCCCAAAGTGGACATTTTCAGTCAGTGATGCAAAATTAAAAAAAAAAAAAAAAAAAAAAAAAGACAGAAAAAAATATTCCAAACCTGCGATGTCCTAAATCTTTATAAAACAAATATTAATCTATGTCTGATCATCTCCATAGTTTTGCATCCTCTTACCCTGATGTGTGAGATAAGAGAATAGCGCATCTCTCACAGCCCCCGTCGACTCTCCGGGCTGCTGTGCGTCAGGGAGCGCAGGGCTGTGAAGTTATTCTCCTCAGAAAAACTTCACGGACCAATCAGAGGGCGACTAGAGAAACTTTAAACCACTCACACAGGGGAGGGGGAGGGACGTCTGACCCGCAGAATGAGTAACAGTATGCAAAGATAAACCAACATACAATTCACTATTGTGTTGGACCTGTCTGCTTAGAAATAACTCATTAACGTAATTTAAAATCTGAGTTTAAAGGACACCCCCCCCCGAAACACAAATTGAGACACATGAAAATACATTTGCATCTGATACGTTTTTTCCACCAAAAAAGTTCAATTTTAATTTGAATCAGATCACTCTCGTTTCAAGATTCAAAGATTCATCTATAAATGTGCAAATATTTGTCTTTCAAATGTTTAACTGCCGGACACCAGCTGTTCATTCAATACACTTGTGTATAAAGGGTATTGGACCAGGATTGGCCTCATAACTAGTTTTGATGTCGCAAAGTACTTGTGCATAAACTCAAAATAAACTCAAGCATGACCCCCTTCAGCAGATACACGTGAAATTTGCCTTCTAGTGTCCAATTCTGCACACATCTAATATCTGTCATCATCAAACATTTGAGTGAGTGTAACACTTTTTAGTGGAGGGGGACTTTAAGCACACCAATTCCAAGTATGTATGGTTTTATAGCGGATATATCCTATTTCTTTCATATCCACTTTCTGCTTGTTAAACTCAAACACAAAGGAAATCCTTCTTTATAATTGTTATTAACTGTGACTGTCTTTTTAAATATCCCAGCCAAACTTTACACATTCTGCAATGTTTTACTTTAACAACAACAACTTTTAAAAGCTTCTTATTAACACATTAATGTCCAAACTAGACGTTAGTAAAGACTAGATCTAATGAAGTAAGAAAAATGTAACAGATAAAGCACAAGTCACAGTTCAATAATTTTGACCTGACTGTCAGACCCCCTCATATATGATGGTGATGATGATGATAATGAAGATTTTGCCTCCTGTGGTTGCCGTGTCCTCTGCCCTTTACCCCACTGAGCCTCTCTTTCATGTTGTGGTATTTATAACCAAATCAAATATTCTTTTGTGCTAACACTGCCATGCATCTCCCCAAGCCAGTGACTTTTGGTGTACGTGTGTGTGTGTGTGTGTGTGCGCGTGTGATGAAAGTCTAGGCCTCTCTGATGGAGTTATGACAAGGCCTCAGACCAACACAAAGGCACATGTGCAGAAATCCAGCTGCTTTATTGTTTGCAGCAGGACAGAGCTTTGTTTTCTGCAGGGCATTTCAAAGCAGCAGAGTTTAAAGCACAGAGCAAAGAGTGTGGAGGGGTTGGATTATGACCCAGTCAAAGAAAAATGAATACATTAGTGCCTAAACTTAGTTATGGACCTCAGAAAATATGTCATAGCTACCACGTGTGCAAAGTGAAGTCAGACACACACAGTTATATTTAAACACTGTCAGACCCAGCAGTGTGTATGTATTCATGCACATGCCCATTAAAACAATAGCACACACTTTGTGCGGCCCCGAACTACAGTTTTATTCAGCCTGGATCATGTTCAGTGCTTTCATGTGGATTTACAGCGCACTTCAGATCATACAGTTCAAACATAGTGAGAATGGACTTATTTGATGTGGTTATTATTACTTTCATTCACTGAGAGTTTTCCCCACCAGAAAAGTCATGCAGAAGGGCATGGAGAGGTAGACAAACACAATTCATTTCAGTTCAAAAATGCATTAACTCATGTACAGAGTAATGTCAGTGCGTGTGACCATGTCATTACAAAGCAGATGTGTTATCGTAACCAGGATGTTGCACTAAGAGAATTTAAAAAGGGGAGAATGTTTTGCAAATGCACTTACTCACCTTCTCTTAGAGAGTTAGATGATCCACTCTCATGTTTGACCAATAAATATGAAGCAGAAGTTAGATTATTACTTATTACATTTATTTCATTTATACATGTTGTCTTATTCGAAGTTTTTCCCTTTNTGAGGTAGTCTTTGTTGGGGTAAAACCCTTGAGGGGACCGCCAAAATTTAGTGTCTCCCTGGCTCCATCATTGAGTAAACCCCAACCCCCAACTTCTCTGACACACACACACACACACACATACACACACATATACACACCTCTTACTTCAGGGGTATCATATCACACCACATCCCTTGGGGTATAGTGGTGTGCAAGACTGGATGTTCTCATGATAACAGGTGTATTTGAATGTACACAACAGGTGGTTGTTTGTGGACTTTACCTTTGATTTATGAGAGTTTTATTTTAATTAACCCAGGCTAAAATGTTTTTTTAATATTACAAAGTGGAAATAATAAACATTTACCTGTATTTTTCAAAAATCATTTTATTTTAAACAGGACTTTTGCGGCATCTTCAAGGAAGTGCCATTAGCTCCTGTTTTAATGCTTTGAGGATATGAGGAATTCTATGTGATAAATACTTATCCCACTGCTCAATGTGGTTGTTTGGTTTTTATTTTCTCCAATTGACCCAAGACTGATGAACAGAGGAAGCTGATAGAGGGGAAAGAAGAGGAGAGACAAAACAGAGTCTGTCCTCTGACTGAGTGACTCTTCAATGGAGGTTGTTTCTTTCTGCAGTGAACTGTGTCGTCCTGCAGAGATGTGCAGACGAGTGGGAAACCAAAGTAAAAGCGGACAAGGGAACTTGCTGAATAACTAGAGCATGGAGTATAGTCCTGAATTGACACATTCATGCATACACACATATGCATGAGTGCATATACTTTTCCTCTCTATGCCACGTACTTGTACACAGACACACACAGACACAGACACACACACACACACAAAAACACACACTGATACATAGTCCCAGCTCAAGGATTTTGGGCCTATCTGCACATGTATGCAGGCTAATCAGGGCCTCTTCACAGACAGAAAGCAAAGGGTCACTCAGGGTGAGATGTTTGTGATGGAAATTTGGACGGCAGGCGTAGGAAAACAAAGCTAGAGACAAGACGCCCCAGAGACGACATACTTTACACATGAGATAACACACATTGGGCAGCTACAAAAAAATACCTTAAAATAGGATAACAAAGCTTTTCTCATTCATAGTACCGATGAAGAGCTCCATTGCAGACACATTCACAAAATAAGATATATAAGAGAATAGATTTAGAAAATATTTTGTCTGTAGATTTAATTCTGAGAGCTGGTGTAGAAAAAAACAGAAATGGATTTTGTGGAATCTGCACAGAAAAATGCACAAGGTTAAGGATTAAACTCATCCTCATTGCGCTCAGCAGAATGTATGACTTCTTTGACTTTTTTAAAAATTGTTTAAAATAGGCTCCTTTCATCCATGTTGCCTAAAATAGTGATTGCTAATCTATGTCCAGCTTTCTACATTACACAAGGACAAGCAAAATGTTCCACTGATTATATATATTGAAGGTATCACATCACCCTGGTTATTCCTTCACCACTGGAGCCCAGCACATATAGCTTTAACTGGGCATGTAGTGTATAGACCAGGGGCATCCGATGGAACCGCCGCGCCTCACTGAGAAATCACACAAAGATGGGATTTAATGGCCCTTCGATTGAGCGATTCTGAAAAGCCAACCTCTGACCCCCAGCCTTGACCCCTGGCAACCCCTCCCATCCTCCAGGGTCCAGTGCTTGTCATTGGTCATTTGTCAAACTCCTCACACTGATCTGATTACCGTCCAATTTGGGATCTGCCGACTACACACTTCTAGGATCAAGACAAGCTGCTTTCAGCAACTTTACATGACAACAAATAGCTGGATTGTTGCAGGAAGAGTAAAGGGACGAATATTTGTTCCATTAAGGAGAGACGGACAAAGCTTTAGATAAATGGCAACCTCTGTATCCACTAATGAAGAACTGATGCAAATAGGATTTGTTTTAAAACTGTTCAAGAAAACACATTAGTCATTTTTCCGACTGAATCATAGGTTAAAAAACAAAAATGATATAAAACAGATGAGGAGAATTAACAGATGAGTCACGAATGATTGATTCATCCAAACTAAACATGTCTGACACTGATCACATCCAAATCTAGTAAATAACAGTCTGGACACAGAAGTCTTCTGTGTTCATCATTTAGGTATCCCAATATTATTCTATTCATCCAGAACAACACAGTGATAAACACTGATTACACAGTGTCATTTTTTGGTGCCCTCAAAAATGTCCTTGCCAGAATTACATAAAAAAACATAGCCACATGTCCACTCCATGTAGCCTGGTTGTTACTAAAAAACCCACAGTGCATTTTTTTATTGTGCTTTTGATATGTTAATAAAGATGATGCAAGTGATTATAATCCAACAGTCTGTTTTCAGTATTATATACAGTGTTTTATTCAAGAAGAGTCACTGAAGAGTGAGGGTGTAGATATATGTCTGTGTGTGTGTCTGTATGGATTATGCAAATAAATGTATGAAGTGAAATGCTTTTATCATTTGTGTGTGACTGTTCATATTCTGGCAGCTGAAAATCATCTGCAAGGAACTCAGTCAGCCAGATATAACAAAAACTTCAGACCTGGACAATTGAACGCACGCACGCACGCACGCACGCACGCACGCACGCACGCACGCACGCACGCACACACACACACACACACACACACACACACACACACACACACATAATTAGCCCATACCTCATTATGTCTGCTTTAGCTCCCTGGATTGTGCTGGGCGGGGTGTGTCTGGGGCTGGAGCAGGGTGGGGTTTGGTGACCCTAGAGAGCATGACCTGAGGGGACATTTGGGGAGGTATGGGGGAAGTGGCAGTGAGGACAGGGGGGGGGGATCCACATCCAGGGAGGGAAAGTAACTTCTTGGTTCCCCTGCTGGTTCAGTTCTCTCCTTTCAAGATCCCCATTGATTTTCTAAGTGAAAAACACACTGATTAGTCATCACTAGTAAATTGCATGAGCTTTACCAGAACAATTGCCTTTGAATTGATAATGTGATAAGATACAACTAAAACAAAGCTCATTACAATTATAATATGAAGTCAATCTTGCCTTTTGAAGCCTGCAATTAATAACAGTCAGTAAACAAATATTGTTTCCATCTGGAGTTAGCTGTCAGTTATATTAATGGTTAACCTTATTTTAAATGGAGATTCAGTGGTGAAGGAGGGCAGGATGAATTTCCCTCCGCATCCCCGAATTAGTCAGGCACATGAGTTTTGATTTCCCTCCAAAACCTCTATTGTAAAACTTCTCCCCCTCCACTTATACAACCTACTCAACAGCCGCCTCCACCCCCAGCCGTCACACATCAATCCATCGTAGTATGTGTGTGTGTGTGTGTGTTTTTGGAAGTGGGGGTGTCTCAGCCAGAGTGCTGTTAAACCCCCCAGGGTGTAAAGATTTTTGGACTAACACTGCAAGTTTCAAAAACAAACTCTCTGATTTTGGTTTACTCAAACTTCCTCAGATCTCAAACCAACAGAGTTTGGTTTGAGATAATGTCATTTACGTGCAGTTGTCCAGAAAAAATAAAATCTATCTGTTGTATATATCTATACAAAGTAGATTATTGCACACATGACTTTTTAGTTGTTGCTGATCACAATATCTCCTCAAATACTGTGATGCACATAATTTTGTTTGCATTTTAAAATGTGTACCCTGAAAGTTCAATCTGCGTTTTGTTGGCTCTCTGTTTGTGTGTTTGTGCCTTTAAGGTCTGAATAAGGACATGGAAGCACTTTTTAAGAGGTAAGATGAGTCATTCCTCCCCCTCTCTTTTGTAAGGAAGCTTAACCGGGGCTGCAGAGGTGTCTGGATGACCTTTGACCTGTTGGGTATCTCTGGCCTTTCTCTTACTTGCCTTTAGGTTATAGCATCAGGATATCCCTCATTTAACTCTTAACCTCGAAGTCCCCTTCAGCAACCAGTGGTTCAGAGTTAAGGCATGTGCACATTTACACAGTCAGTTGTTCATTATAAATGTTCTGCTGAAAATTCAGATGTTAGCTGAAAGTGTTGGGACTGCAGCAGATGCAGCTTAGATTCACACCTGGTGCAGATCACACACAGTATTTATCCCAGTAATTCACCACAATAAATGGTAGTGCAGAGTCTAAATACTGTCATTGTCAGTGAGTATTGTGGATTGTTAAAGGGCAGTTTACAATGGATCATCAGTTAGAAAAAAATATCACTTTTTATTATGTTATTTATATTATGATAATATCTTCTTTTTTTTTTTTAACTAAAACATCACTTATAATCATTCTGAAGTAATGAATGAGCATACAACAGTCTTCTTATTCTTAGATTTAACTCAGTAATTTTGGCCACATTCAAAATGAATTATTTTTCTTTTGTAACACGAATCTGTATGTTCACATATGTAACTTCTTACTGCGGTGGTCGTTGTTGAACTCACAAAAGAGTTGGATATGTTCAATTCAGGGGATACTGTTGACATACAGGACAGAGAAAAAAAGTTTAGATCCCCTGTATGTGAACAATTCAGCAAATAGTTTTGGTAAGACAGTAATAACTGAATTAAATTCTTCATGCCAGATATTTGCCCATTGCACTCAGGTACTTAATCATTAAAAACTGGTCTCTGCTTAGGTCAGATTTTTTTTAGCAGTATTCACTGTAATAGGAGCAAAAAAAAGCAAATGTTTGCATGTGGATTCTCGAACAACAGCTTAGAAAACTTGAACATTTCAGTTTGTGTTTGCATTCTGGCACGAGAGTAGATTATAACTGTGAGTGAGTGAATGCAAATTGTGATCGGCAACTGTGCAATTGTTTTGTGTTTTTTTCTAGTGTTTCTACATGATAGTTAATTACAGTGTGTATATATCTGTGTTTGAACTGAATGTAAAGGTGTGTCAAGGTATTTGCAAACATTTTTCAGTAATATGTGATGATTTATACTTCCTTTTCCCCTCCATCAACATCTTTGCACATTTAAAACAGTGGAATAATTTTTTTTCTTTTACTGTTTTGTACAAGTTGCATTCAGAGCCACTTGAACAAACTGCAATAAGTCTATGAGCCTTTCCCCTGCTCAAAATGAGCAAACCCACCAAACAAAGGGCCACCATTGTGGATAAATACTGCTTTTGTTTTACCCATTTGAACCTGAGGTTTCCCTTAACGCTGAGGAGAGCGTGTTCACCCTTTTTCTTTTTTCAGGGACTTTGGCGCTGAATAGCAGACACCACTGCCAAATGGGAAAACGACTACACAGGCAGAAAGAAAGACCAGAATCAATCAGGAAGTGGCAGCCTTTCAGCTGTGCCAGAGGAGCCGGGCAACTTCCTGGTCTTGTTGCCAAGGTGACTGGAAGCTCAGCCAGCTGGTGCAGTGGGCAGCAGTTGGGTTTGATGGGGGGGTTGGCGAAGGCTGACGGTTGGGATATTGGACACGAGGAGTGGGTGGAGAGCTGGTGAGAGAGAGAGGGGCAGTTTAAATGTAAGCAAGAAGTTCTCCAAACAGCATTCAAACGAACCATCACAATGTGGAGTGTGTGTTTCTATTCTGTTTCAAACCATTTGCAAACAATGACATAATCCCTACAATTACTCCCACCTCCTGGTTTCTTCACACAATATTTTTTTTTTGTCAAATTTTGTGTTCTTTATAACCTTTTGTATACAAGGAAGATTTTCCCTTTTTCATCTCTTTTTTCTTCTCAGAGATGAGTCACTACTGGAAATAATCACATAAAGTCAGTTTGGTAATGAAAAGAAGATCCTGGCACATATAGAGCACACAGAAACCATATTCATGTACATAATAAAAAATGAAGTAGATTATATTAGATAGCACCTCCACTAAGATGTCAATCATGGATTTTGGTCAGTCAAACTTATATGATGTGTCAATATATGATAATGTATTATTCTTGTGGAGAATTGGATTATAAATGAATTATATTTATTTGATATTAAGTGTCAGGCAAAAAAGGCAAAAAGGGTTGTTTAATAAGTGTTTTTTAGAAACTGATCACAATACTGTGAAGCTTGCAGTATTAGTGTTTGTCTTAATCAGTCTATGGTCTAAAACCCCGCTTTTGCAGAGATGAGACTGGGGGCTGGTTGGGAAGGTGGGTGTTCTGGGGGGATCAGGGGACCAGACTGGTGGGGATAGGTAAACACAGCTGGGGACACACAGCGCTGGTGGGTCTGCAGCTCAGCAGCCCCCTTCACACATTTATCAGTGTGTTTGCTCAGGGGATGTGCCCTCATATTCACACACTGATCTCTGAGTGAAGCCTATACAGGGCGCCAACAGGCTGCGATGAAAGTGCCCCTGTCCACTGTCACAGCCTTGCTAATTCCTCCACGGCTCAACTTGAATTTTATTATTAAAGCCCTCTGGGGTCATCTGTGGATTTATCTGTGTGGGGTTGAATCTCTCTGTGGGTGGGATGGCCCTGGTAATATATACTAAACTCTTTATCATAATCTGGTGTTTCTCTGGACAGGACTCCTATTGATGAACAGATCATTGTTGTGGATTATCAGGCCCAAAAAATTTTATCAGTGACAATATTCACAGTACTTTCGCACTTTTTTAGTATCCTTTGTAATCAAGTGGAAAATTTTCTCCAAAGAAAAATCCTCAATTTGATGGTTATTTTCCTAGAACTTCAAAAACTCAAAAAAATCTATCTATCTATCTATCTATCTATCTATCTATCTATCTATCTATCTATCTATCTATCTATCATTTTTCACTAAGGACATGGACCTGTGAGATCTGATAAAACCTTGATTATAGAGCGCCATCTGTTGGTGTTTAGGCCACTTTCTGATGCCCCCCCTTCAGACATGGTGGGGGCTTGATGGTGGAACTTGAAAGATGTTTTATATGGAGTGCGGGTAAAGGCAATAATTTTGAATTCACATTGATAAATCACAAATATAAATAATTTCAAACAGTTCGAGGACATTGACGATGATTGCAAGTTCACTTCTACTTTATTTCTTGGGACAGTCGGTTTACCCTGCAGGTACAGGGCCATTGATTGATTTAGAAACGAGAAAAAAAACAAAACAAAAAACGTCCTTTCGGCTTCCGTCAACGTCGCGTAAGCACTTGACGTCAGCATAACAACAACCTGTCATGATTACTCGTATAGGGCAAAAAAATAATCGTTTAAGATTTGATATCAACATATATAACATCTGTTTCACCTTTATGTGAAGCATCACTATAAGGTAAGGACTGGAAACACGTCGGAATCAAACCTTAACCTGCAGGAACAGCTAACACAGAATTTAATATAGGCTGGGTAGCTCGTAAGCTAACTTAGCACTAGCCACTTTGTGTTTTCAAAGGTTGCCTAGCGGCATAGAGGTAAATGTTGAGATAAATGCTAAAAACACCTTTCAGGTCAATATTAGCTATAGTCCAAACTTTCCTATCACCTGCTTGTTGAATTTATAATTTTGTGGCCACAGTGTGAGGACAATTGTCATCTTAATAGCGAACTGACCGGCGAAACGTTAAACGACAACATAGCTGACTATGCTAGCACAGCTAACTGGCTAACATCTGAGCACCGATCTCTTGTTTGCTTTTAACTAAAGTTAGCAACGTTGTCTTTGTGTTCGATGCTGTGGCTTTTGTTACTAACGCAGACGCCAACGACATTTTAACGTTGCATGTTTACAACTATTGTGTACCAGTGGTGTAGCGTTACAGGTAAAATGTACCGTGAGTGTGTGCTGTTTTCTGATGGTTGGCTAGCTAGCTCTGTCGCTCATTTAGTTGCCATTGATTTCCGTCGTACGAATAGTTAAATCCCCGGCAGTGTAGGCACCTCGCTGTATTTTGCAGCTGTGAGCTCAGTCGGTGAATTAAACGGATGCCCTTTGGGGTATCATCGAGGGCTGCACCTATTTCGCCCAAGACGCGCATTGCAGGTGCATCGCTGCGAATGCATGCCTGTGAATGTTGACTTAACTTTACATGCACTGTGTCTCTGGTATAGTGTATTGACATCCAGGAGGGACAGGGTATTCTTGAACCTGTCAGTTAGCCAGCCGAAGAGACGGGGAACAGGATAGGGAAGCAGGGCGAGGCGGGCCCCGCGGAGCCGGCGGAGAAAATGGCCGGCAGCCCGGAGAAGAGTTCCACGGCGCAGGAGCTGAAAGAGCAGGGGAACCGACTGTTCCTCTGCCGCAAGTACCAAGAGGCTGCTACATGCTACAGCAAAGCCATTGTGAGCAACTGATCATTGTAATGGAAATAGTACTAATACTGGAACAATACCTCATTTACCAAAACACATGAATACATTGTGAAGTCTTTATTATAAGAATGGAATCATTCTCCTCTGAATGTACTTGTGAAAGCACAGTGCCATAATGTTGCTGTGAATATTTATTGTCTGGTATGTTCTATCTCCCAGAACCGTAATCCATCAGTGGCAGTGTACTACACCAACAGGGCTCTCTGCCATGTGAAGCTGCAGCAGCATGACAAGGCTCTGGCAGATTGTAAGCATGCACTGGAGCTGGACAGCCAGTCAGTCAAGGCCCACTTCTTTTTGGGCCAGTGTCACTTGGAGCTGGAAAACTATGATGAAGCCATCGGGAACCTGCAGAAAGGTGAGAGCAACCTCCTCAAAAAGCACCTCGCTCATATGTTCCTAATGTAATACTTGATTAATGATCAATCTGTTAGTTTTTTTTTTTTCTTTTAACATCTGTCATTCTTCCATTTCTGCTGTTGGTGGTCTCGCTGTTGAAGTGCTGATCCAAGAATCACTTTTTAAATTTTCAAATTTAAATCACAGGCCGATCCAATTTGCATGAATTTCATCACAGGAATTTATAAGGTGAATCAGTGGTGTGTATAGTCGCCACCTGCCTGTATGTCAGATGGTGTCCTGGGGATCTCCTCCTGATGACCGGGATGAGGGCATCAGAGAGCTCCTGGACAGTCTGTGGTGGTACTAAGCAGTATGGGATGCACCGATACATAACATCCCATAGGTGCTCAATTGGATTTAGGTCAGGAGAACATGAGGCCCAGTCAATGGCATCAGTGCCTTTGTCATCAAGGAACTGCCTATACCCTCTGGCCACATGAGGCTGGGCATTGTTCTGCGTCAGGCAGAACCCAGGGCCCACTGCACCAGCGTAAAGTCTGGTCATGCTAGACGATGTTACAGGCAGCATGATGTTCACCTTGGCTTTCACGGCTGTCACATGTGCTCAGTGTGAATCTGCTCTCTTCTGTGAAGAGAACGGGGCACCAGTGGTGGATCTGCTGTTCCATTTTTGGGGGTTGTCTTGCTTTTGCCTTTCCATTATACCTAAAACCTAAATACCAAAAACTGTGATGATTAAGTGTTCAATAAATTTTTTGAGCAGTGTATTTAAAATCAGTGTTGATTGTAATAATCGAATGGACCATATAATTGCTCTTAAATCAGATCTGCATGCAGATATTATAGTATGCTTTGTCAGGCTGTTTCTGTTATTGTAATTAGAATACACACGTATTGTGTGTATGTTTTTTCCTTTGCAGCGTATAACCTGGCAAAAGAACAAAGGCTGAATTTTGGAGATGACATCCCCAGCGCCTTGCGAATTGCCAAGAAGAAACGCTGGAACAGCATTGAGGAGAAGCGCATCAATCAGGAGAATGAGTTGCATGCTTATTTGACCAAACTCATACTGGCTGAGAAGGAAAGGTGAGGTTGGGAAACAGGGTAGCAGTCAAATATCCAGCCTGATTATTTGTCTGATAAACATCTCTTGATGATTATTGCTAATCACTGAAATAAGTCTGTCATGTTGTTTCATTTTTATTTTTAATAAGTTTTAAATGACATTGTGATTTTGTGCAGAGAGCTGGAAGAATATAAAGAAAAACAGGATGACAATCAAAATGGAGGCGATACTGCTAAGATTGCATCTAAACATGTATGTTTTGAACTTATTCGACTGTGATGCACTTTATGAAGAAATCCAGTAATTATATATTACATGTGAATATGAATGTCTGAATATTTAGATTACATGTAACATTTTGGAAACGTAGGACAAGTATCTGATGGACATGGATGAGCTCTTCTCGCAAGTGGATGAGAAAAGAAAAGTAAGCATGACATTTTTTGATTTTTTAATTTTCATTTGTCATACACACTTTTTCCTTTTAATACGAGGACCAGAGGTTATCCCATCATGCATTGGCAAAAGGCAGGTCAACATCCTGGGTTGGCCATCAGTCCTTTACAAGTCTAGCAAATGGACAGGCACACATTGATTACATTTGCCCACATAAATGCGTCCTTGCTTACAGTACACACCTACTTCACTATCATCTTTTCTGATGGTTGACATAGCAACAACAGAAATAGACTCACACACACAGATAGATTCTTTTTCAGATTTTTGTACAGATGTGGAGACACATCTCAAATCTATTTTCTCTGTGTGAGGATATTCTCTCTGTCCTGTTCCTTTGTTGTACCTGTTAAAATGCACCTATACTCTAGATGGACAGTTGTGTGTTATTTCCAGCCCATGCTGTTTCTATGGTAACTGTCTCTGCTTGTTTGCCAAGGCTTGTAGTGATTAATTATCTTCACTATATATAGTTGTTGACTCAACTGAGGTAGTTATCATGTAATTGTCAGGTGAAATGACACCACAGAGCCTACAGGGTGTTTCCCATCTGCATGTGTTTGTCTAAAGGGTTCAGTGTAGAGCAGGCAAACGCTGATGAAGAAATACTAATGTCTTTTTGATGCAGTACCTTGATTTTTGATCAAGTTTAGATTTTTTTTTATTTAAACGTTAATGTTGATATGATTTTTGTTATTAACAGTAACAAACCCTGTAAGAGCCTATTAAGAAAAGATTTAAGCTACATGTTGTGATATCGCTTGCATTACATCAGTGTGACTCTGTGTGTTCTGTGTCAGAAACGGGAGATCCCAGATTACCTGTGTGGGAAGATCAGTTTTGAGCTGATGAGGGAGCCCTGTATCACACCCAGTGGAATCACTTATGATCGCAAGGACATTGAAGAGCACCTACAGGTAAACTGTGCTTATTTCCAAGTTGAATAACTCTGCTTATGTCTGCTGGCAACCTAGAGGCCTTTAGTTCATACGTACTGTTACACGAGCACATGATTCTCAGAATTTCATGACTTTTACAGTAAACAACCAAATAAATGTAATATTTGTTGGAGGTCTATACCTGAAGTGCTGCAGTGCTGCCTCTTTTGGTACTTTTATAAACAATGCTGACAGTAAAACACAGCGTAACTAATTAATTATAATGTAATCCTTTGTATTATAGTTTTGTTTAATGTCTTTATTAAAAATGTTTCACCATTGAAGACTTAAGTTAGATCACTGAAATATTTTACCATATGTATAGATTTGTTAATTTACATTTAATTTATTATATTTAATTTCAAAAACTATTCAGTGGATTTATTCATGGAGAGGAAATATAAGACTAAATTATTTTGTACCCAAATACAGTATAGATTTGGATTTAGAAATATGAATATTCAGCACAGACATTTTTATATATCACTATTATACTATATTGTGTGATTGTTCTCAAATACACAAAATGCTTCAAATTTGCATATATTATGTATAAGATTCAACAATAGATTAAAATTAAACCTAAAACTAAATTAAACCTTCTCTCTCTCTCTCTATAGCGAGTGGGTCATTTTGACCCCGTCACCAGGAGTCCCCTGACCCAGGATCAACTGATCCCAAACCTGGCCATGAAGGAAGTCATCGATGCCTTTATCCAGGAGAACGGCTGGGTGGAGGACTACTGAAGGGACACCCACCTCCCATTTCTCCCTCATACCCCAATACTCAACACAAAGCCTGGACAACACAAGACTTTAGAGAACAGATCACCCCTTGCCTGGATATGTACTTAACACAAGCGGGAAAAGCCACACTATGGACGAGCCATGCATCTGGGTCTGCCTCTCTTCCCCACATTCTATCTTTGCTGTAAAACTTCCTGCTCCAACTTTCTGAGGCTTGGTGTTCATGGCCTGCTGCTCCCTTTAAAACCCCTTTTCATTCTGCCTTTTCTGTACTTTCTCTGTTAACTCTTGTTCCTATTCTTCTCTGTCATGCTGTTTCTAGTCTTTCAAGCCTGACTCTTTTCTTTACTCAAAATAAGGGGCCATGTCTCAGGTCTCTTCTTGCCCTCTCTCTCTCTCTCTCTCTCTCTCTCTCTCTCTCTCCCTCTTTCCCCCTCCTTTTCTCTCTCTCCCTTCCTTTCTCTTTCTCTGAGTGCCACAATCCTTGGAAAGCATCAGCATTGCACTCCAGTGTTTCACAGATCCCACCAATATTAAAAAAAAACAAAAAAAAAAACAAACTTACATTTTGGTGGCAGAATTCATTCAAATAAGACAATTGCCTTTTATTTGGCGTTTACTCCAGTGTTTGATATTGAGATTGGAGCATTTGCTGACTCCTTAACGTATATTTGCTGAAGTGGTAACTAAAATGCCAAAACCCAATTCTCATCAAGGGTCAGTAGTGTGTATGCAAGTTTTACATGATTATGATGATTATGAAATATAGTCAATGGTAAGTTTGTCACTGAGCGTTTTAACCTGAGTCAACTGGCATGAATGTGTTGCTCCAAACGTGCCCACCCATGTCACCATACTGTACGACTGAGTAGACTGTGTTTTGTTTTTTGTCTTTACATATCAATCACACCCCATTCAATGATGAACAATTGAACTAAGTTGAATGTATGCACAATATACTCTTTAGGTTTGACCTACAGTAATTCAAAAAAGTTTTCTATCAGGACGATGTAAGGTTTTCATGAAAATCGGCCTTGAACTGGATACAGAAAAATGAATGACTGCTGCATACAAAAAAAAAAGTTTTCACGTTGCTGGATGTTGAACATTGAAATGAATTTTCTGTGGATAGTGATAGTGACAGTGATATCAGCTGTTCGGGTTGATGCAAAAATCTGCTTTGAAGAATGATCTCTGCTGTCTGTGTTGTTCATAGAGACAAAAATGTGCTCGGACATTGTGTTTGGCTTGTGCTGTTTGTCTGAAGCTGACAGTAGACGCTCACATCAAGCATGAAGTGAATTTTCTTTTCCTTTGCAAAAAAACAAGAGGGAGGTTGGCATTTCCCTCACCTTTTGCTGTTCGTTTTATGCACCTTCTCCTCCCAGACTCACAGTTATGAAGGAAATGGTTGCACCAGCTAATGTAAAACAGTCATCAGTGTGAAACTGACTTTCAGTTTTGGAATTTCCTGTTTGGAAGGATCTGAGGTTCATGAGCTTCACTGTACCAACCTCCTCTGTTAGAAATGCTGGAAGAGTTACGACCATCTTATTCTCATCCGTACCTCAGTCTTAGTTTTGCATATGCTGGTTTGCTGGCATTCTCTGTAAAACACTTTCATTTCCATGCTCTTAGTTTACAGCTATTTCTGCTGAATGTGCGTCTATGTGGATTTAGGCCTGTCGGTGGTTCATGTCGGGGTGCAGGCAGTGTAAATAATGTGCTGGTTTATCTCAGATTTTATTTCTTGACAAAATAGGGTTCTTTTTTTTCTTGAGAAATCCTAGAGCTTGAGAAACTGTATTAAATGTAGATATGTTGATAACATCAGTGCTTGGTTCAGTTTTCATTTGTCCCAATTAAATCATGAACTTTGACTTTGTTGTGGTGTTTCTGATATTAGATTACTATTAAAGCGGTACCAAGTATGATGGCAATGCAGCTGCTTATTGGAAATCTATTAGCAGATATCAGATGGTCTCCAGCATATAAATATTTAAGATGCACTACTTAACAAAATGAAAGCTTTGCAGTACAATTCATGGGCCCTGCAATAAATGCTAATATTGTTTTATGTTGAAGAATCAAGACGTCTGACTTGTTTTTGTTTGTTTGTTTGTTTTTTTTGGGTGGTGTCAATAGTTTGATATAAACAATAATAATCATACAATAATCCCCTATTCCCATGTTTTTGAGTCAGGGGTAACATTGGTCTTGTGTCCAAAGTTCCTCAGTTTTTGTGTAAAATTTTCACCCATTCAGCCTCAAAATGCATCTTTAAGGTGACACCTTTTTTTTTTTTTTTTTTTTGAAAACTCATCTCATATAAGCAAACTTGACTGATCTGAGCCTGAGTTATAAATCTGCTGATTTAATGGCTGCTATTGGCAAATATTTAAATGAATGGGGAACAAGAACAGGTCACCATTATACAGCAGTCTGCCCATCAGAAGTTTTTAGGTGTAAAATGTCGCTCTCAGTCCACATCTTGCCCACAGGACTTATTCAGGATTTTATGTTAAAATATCTGATTAGCAAACTTTAAAATATAATCTACATTATTAGTGTTGACCTGAAAGATCCAGTGCTAATGTGTAACTGCACAGCCTAAAACTTGAACTGAACTTGAAATGACCATGAGTTGAAAATGTTTTAGTTTCAGCAATTTAATTATTTCTTGTTTTGTCCGCTCCCACTGTGTCATGGTTTGAAGTGCACTTGTAAATGTAAAATATTTAAGGCCTAACATGCCTTAAATAATATATATCAGCAGATTTATGTGTATAAGTATATTGTGGACTGGTGTATTTAAAGGGTCAGCAGGACATATAAGTCTGACAGACCCTGCTGACTCTTTGAATAGGTTATGTTGTCTGTCAGAGACTGTACCCAGGGATGACCAGAGTAACAAGTGGTACAGTGTGTTTCTTTAAATTTTGAGTGTCAGAAATGAAGCTTCACATCCCTCCGTTCATATTGATTGACATCAGGAATCTCTGCCACATGTATTGCAACAAAAATGAAACGAAAAAGTCTCTGCACATGGATCAGATCAGGTGTTTAATGTAAACGCCCAAATTGATCTGTCATGTGATATAGACACAAACACGTACACACACGCCCAAACATAGGTGAAACAGTGTGTGTCACGCGCAGGACAGTGTCACTCAGCCCTCACACACCAGGCCCATTGTCAGAGCATCCGTTGAAGAGCTGACGTCATGGCTTGTGCTAGGAGGGAAGAGGACTGAAAACAGGCTCATCAGCAGTCTGAGTTAGCAACATCGACGACATTAACAACAAAACAACACCAAAATGGTAAGAAAAGAAGTTTCACCTTGTAGTTTTTCCACCTAATTGGATCTTTGATGAGACTGAAGTGTTTAATTATCAATACTACCTTCAGGTTGTCAGGTCACAGCTGATCATGGATGTTCTGTGTGTGTTTGCAGAGGTTTGCTCTGGTTGTGCTCGGTGTCTTTGGATTGTCTTTGACTTTCTCCCAGGCAACACAAGGTAGAACAAGAAATGTTGATTTTACTTGAGTTTGCTCACTTCATATTTTTAAAGTATGTTCTTCACACAAAGACACAGATCAAGTCTTCCTTATTGTTTCTTGTTTGTGTTGCTACAGTCGGTCTGAGTGACAAAGTCCTGGTCTTCCCTTATGAGACGGACTTCAGCTTTGTGGCCCTCATCCCACAGAAGGAGATGGGGCTCAGAGCCTTTACACTCTGCATGCGTGTGGCCACTGAGCTGCCAGAAGAACGACAGATCATCCTGTTTGCCTACCGCACTGCTGACTATGATGAACTCAACGTGTGGCGTGAAAGGGATGGACGCATCTCCTTTTACCTGAGTGGTGACGGCGTCTTCTTTCACCTGCCACCCCTCAGCACTTTCCGCACCAGCCTCTGCCTCACCTGGGAGTCTCGCACCGGCCTCGCTGCTTTTTGGGTGGAAGGTAAGCGAAGCACCTACCAGGTCTACAAACCTGGACACACCATCCGTCCAAATGGCTCCATCCTCCTGGGGCAGGACCCAGACAAGCACATGGGGGGTCTAGAGGCCTCACAGAGCTTTGTAGGGGAGGTGACTGATCTGAATATGTGGGACTTTGTGTTGTCGAGGAGTATGATCCAGGCCTGGCACTATGGCCACAAGGTCCCCAAGGGAAACATCTTTGACTGGGCCACTCTTGAGTATGAGGTGAGCGGGAATGTGATGGTGGTGGATGATGACTGACTCAGTGTGGAGGTGCTCACAGAGAGGGATGAGGCTTTAGAGATCTTTGTTGGATTCATACTGATATGTGTGATTATCGTTCTTAGATTCACTGTTGTTTGTTAGGACCCTTCAACTGTTCAGATCAAGCTGCAAAATACAATGGCAACAAAAGCACAGTCAGCTGTCCATCCTTTTACATCTTAATGCATTCACTCAAAAATTTTGCTTCACGATAACTCCTGCTTGAATTTTTTAACTTTTTTAAAGTCACACTAGTCCTTGTATATCTCAAAGCTTCATCCTCTGATTGTTGTGAGAACAGATTGATAAAGATCAAGCACAAAATGTTGATGTGCCAGATGTATCCATAGGGTGGCAGTCTGTACTAGTTCACATCAAAAAAAAAAAAAACAAAACAACTTGTGTCAAACAGAGCTTCATCATCCATGCATCCACTGATGTGATTATTATTAACCGAGGCCACATATAACTGATTAAAATGTAAAGAAACAATGTTCCATTGCTACAATTCAGATTTAATGTTTGTTTATTTGCACAGGTTAAAGATTTTTCAAATAATGAAAACATTTGAAAATGTTGAACTAATATCAGCTTATATTACCATCCCCGCTGCTGTGCGTTTAACAGCAAATCACAGCAGAAATGACACTTAAAACAATGTCATCTGCCAGTTTAAATTGTCAGTTATTTTTTGGTTCAAATTGTAACACATCGTAATAAAAAAAACAAGCCTATTTCAAAAAACTGCTATCAAGAATTGAACATTTGACATCATTTGCTTTTGCCAAGTGATTTTGATAATAAAAATATGAATGAGATATTAAAACAGCAAACTGGGGGGATGCTTTCTTTCTAGAGTAGACTTAATGATTTAACTGCACTGAGAGACAAATGGCAATTATTATGTTTAAAATCCATTGCCATAATGTTTGCCATCGGTTACTGTACCCACTCATGAATTTTCCATGTTTCTGCTGATGTAAAAATGCTTTTGGGTCTGAAATATAATCTCGTCGTGTGCATAACTAATAATGCTTGTAATTAAAGAGAATTTTTTGTCTTTGAACTCTGGCAGCTTCCTTTTAATGATTATCTTTTAATTATTTTTTGACACATTTTAAAGAAATAATAACTTGTGTACATAACTCCAACATGGGAGTAATTAGATATATGTTATTGTTTATTTATATATAATTGTAGATTTTTATATATATATATATATAT